>JACCHX010000003.1:5565000-6815000 GCA_018907135.1 Kradibia gibbosae
CGCGCGAGGAATTCGGAAGAGGGCCCTTAGACCGGCCTCCACCCCGACGCGCCGATCGGCAGGAGCTCGCGGCCCCGATTCCTCGGGGATCTCCCAGGCGCGGAGGCCCGCGCGCGCACTCACGCAGACGCTCGCACGCGCGGGCGCGTGGATATTTACCCCTGCGAGGGGCAGGACGGGGAGAATAAATTAGGCCCCAATTAGAGGCGCGGGGATGGTCTTTATCTCCGCGGCGGGCGGCTGCCCGTTCTTCCCTCCAGTCGGCCCGGGGAGGCGGGGGGGCGAGCCCCGGCCCGGCCTCGGCCCAGGCTCCGGGGCGCCGCTCGGCCACCGCTTGATGTCTCTGTCGGGAAGGGCAAGAGCGATCTTCTCGTTTGGGCAAGATTAGCGATCGCTACCATTCCCCGTCTGGGCCTCCGCTCCCGAGGTTTATGTATTTTTGTGTGTTTAAGAGCCGGCCCGGCCACCGCCCAGGTCCCTTTCATGCCGAGCCGCTCGCCCGACTCTCCTCCTTTAATGCAGGCCCAGCGCAGTTCGCGTCTCTCTCTCTCTCTCCCTCTCTCCCTCTCTCCCTCCCTCTCTCTCGTTTCGTTTGCCCGAGAGGGGCCCGGGGACTATTATTTTTTTAAACTCCCGTTCGAAGCCTCTCGCTTCGAGAGGCAATTTCCAGCCGCTCGGGGCAAATAATTTCCGAGATCGAAGTGCCGATCCTAATTTTTACAAGCGACTGCACCGCCGCCGAAATTCCGCTCATTGTTTATTTATATGCTTAATCGCCCGATTATTTCATTATTATGCTTAGCGCCTCTCGTTATTATCCCCCCCCCTTATCGTTCAGCGTTTGTCCTTATTTTTTACGCGCCAAAACTGGCGTTAGCTCGGCTTGTCTCCGGGTCCTGTGCTTTCCGCCCCATCTTCAACTCAACAATGCTCCACTTTCCTTTCCTCCCATACTTACCTACTTTCTATTGCTCCGTGCTTTCGTTTTTATTATTCATCGTTATTTTCAAATACCTCGCGAGGCACTTTTTACCTCGTATACGTCGAATTTAATTATATTGTTAAACCGCAACCGCTATTCTATTACCCCCGTAAAGAAATATTTTTTAATCGAGCTTTTTACCTCATTCTTAATTTACGATCCTCTTCTCGTCTGTCTAATAAAAGCTCATAGTTTTTTACTTGTGAGAAATTCCTGCCTCCCGCCAATTGCACTTAATCGCGTAAATCTATTAGCATTGTATTATAAAATAATACTGCACCAATTAAAGAGACTACTGTTTTATTGTCTCGTATGAATAACAAAGTTGACTGAATTACGTTTCCTTTCCATCCATCATGAATTTCTAACGGTTCTCATAAATTACTTTTTACCCGCAGTCTATTGAAACTTATACCGAGTCTTACCAATGCAATTAATCTTTTCCATATTATGAATTAGATTAATGGTAAATACTTGATGTTCAGTGATGTGCAGTGCACAAAGTATTTTTTAGTCATCTTTAAAATTTTTGTCTCGATTATCAGTATTTATTACTAAAAATGTAAAACTAGTCCTTGGTACGTGTAAATTTTATTCTGTTAATTCAACTTAAGGCGGCTTTTGTTGAATATTTTAGGAATAATTTAGGCATAAATTAGCTTATTGCAAAGTTAAGTCAATACGTAAGTAAGCACAAGAACTGAAATTAAGGAGGATAATTGATTATCCTTTTGTTTGTTTAATCCAGCGTTTAATAAAAAGATCGCCACTGTTAAACTTCCGTATGCAAAACTTATGGAATAAAAAAAAAAAAAAAACAAAAAAAACAATAACCGTCATTTTAATAAAAAATTAAAAAATTTTCATTTTCTTTACGGGTAAAATGATAAATAGTCGCTGACAAATTAATCGTTTGCCTAAAAAGTAAACATTTTTTACACCGGTAAAGAAAACATTGATCAAACTTTCCTATAATTTGTTTCTTCATGTTATTATATATCGAATTCTACGGCAATTATTGTGCCGACATACATTCCAGGTAAGCGCTCATACATATATCATTTGCACTCATTCAAAGAATTTGACCGTTTATGCAGTAAATTATGGGCAATATAATTAACTTGCTTTTTTGTCTTACACTAGATTAGATCTACTTTATAAATCATTTTTGATTGAATTTATTTGAACGTTCAATTCAGAAGTGTTATTCCCTATAAGCCTACTTGTAAGTTTTCGATCTCTATCGTAAATCTTTTTCTACAAATTCTTTAATGTTTTCTATTATTGCTATGTCACTGTTATTTCGCTTACTTTGCAACTTTACAAAGTCCATCCCATAAGTATATTCTCGATGATAATTCTGTTTGTTTATTTTTATAGCGTGTTTAGCTTTGTTTTTCGTATTAAAAATACTACCATTGCTTTGCTACTGTTCCTAACGTAACAATTACAAAAAAAAAAACTTATTTTTCTTTTTTCCTGACCAATTATCAACTATTGATTAACTTATTAGATTTACATTTTTATACAATTGCGCATTGCAGAAAAGGGCACTTATTGATATTATTGAAATGTTATTATGTTTATGCTTAGAAATTACCTATTTATGTAATATATTTGAATGTGCTATTCAAAGTTTTTGTACGGTATTGTACACACATTTGCACGTGTATGTATAAGACTTTCAAACACAAATTACCGATAATTTTCTAGATAAATTTTTATTTTACTTTATATACGATATAATAAGCACTATGGAATACAATTCGATGAAGCTTATATAATAAAACAGTGTACATTGAAAAAAATATGTATTTTCTATTTTTTTAAATTATCTTTCTTAATTTACCAATTTGTGATTATGTATAATAAAAGTTGTTAGGATAATAGACAATAGGGAAATGTTCAGGATGATTTTGTCTTCAGGAGGTGAATTGTTATCAGTAAATTAAAATGCATATTAATCATCTCTCGAGTATAGGTAAGAATATCTTTACCCAACCAATCTATAAATTAAGTGAAGTAAAAGAGTAAAATTTATTCTTGTTGATGTCTATACATAAATATCGGAAATTTTTCTCTGTTATAAGTGTATGAGAAAACAGTCTCAATGTTCCAAAAAGTGCATCAGGCTAAAAACCACAAACCACGAAAAAGAAAGAAAAGGATAAGTGTGAAAAAGGAGAGAAAAGTCAGTCCGACACTTCATGACCTCGCGCTCTCTCTCTCTCTCTCTCTCTACCTCAAGCAGCGGAGCTCCTTTAATCGTATAAAAAAGGCCGCCCCGTTGCAAATCAACGCTCGTTTTCTCTTTCCGCGACACATCTTTTGCATGTATATATGCGACCGCAGACAAAGTCGAGGGATAAGTGAACACGCAGCGGGAAAATCAGAGACACAGAGCATATGTGCGTGCGTGCATGAGAGAGGGAGAGAGAGATAGAAATGGATATTGTGGAAGGGGGAATTGTATCCCGAAGCGTCTTTCACGCAAGTACTCACAAGTACATGCACAAACTGCGCACTTGATGTTTACAGACATGCAGGCGACATCCATCGTTTGGCACTCCTGCCTCGCTCATATAAATATATATATAAATAAATATATATATATATATAAACAATTTATGTATTCTCACTTGCTTCTCACACTAGCAACGAAGAAAATAAAAGTAAAAAAAAAGAAAAAGAAAAATTCGTAAAATAAAGCGTCATCGGTCCGTATACAAAAGCATCTAAATTTACTAAATTGTTACTTTTGGTAGTTTGATAATTTTACTGTTTATATGCATGAAGCACACATTTACGGAAATGAATCCATAAAATTAGTTGAAAATTGAGAAGATTAATATTTTTATCGGTTCATTGGTTAAAGTATGCGAAGTCTGCGAAAGAGAGCGACTTATAATTGTCATCAATTATTATACATTATAAAATCTAACAGTTCAAAAAGTTGTTTCAAAATATTTTATCTTTATTCGCAGAAATAATCAATATTTCCGAGGAAATTCTTTTTGTTTCTGTAGAATGTAGCGTAGGAAATACATCTTGTAAATATATATATATATATATATTGTATATTAAAAAATATCAGCGGATAAGTATTATGCTCTCACGAGCGCAATTAATTTACTTTGATTTATACTAGAAAATTCGTTGTCAGTGGATAACATCAATAATAAAAAATAGTATTATTTTTATAAAAATGTAGAATTTAACTGGAACTTTAAAAAGCTAACATGCATTGTATGAAATTGGTAAAAATATTGTTTTTTTTTTTTTTATAAAGCTCTATTTATTATTCAATAGTTTAAATACAATTTGTATAAATACATACGATAAAATTGCTTTTTTTATCCATTGCTCGTATATAAATAAATTTCATAGTTTATTATTATATTAAAAGACATTTGTACATTCTTTGCTCATATATCGATCATTAGATGACATTTCAATTTATTGCTTTTATGGGAATAACACAATCTATGCTCGTAAAAATACAGATTGAAAACAATGAATATATTTGTATGAGAATTGGTATTCTGATCGTATAACCGTAGCCCTCCCCCCTCCCGCGCGCCGCCAAGTCGAACATTTTGCGTGCTTTTTTGCTTAATGAAATCAACAAGTTCATTTATGTATTGGTTACGTAGCTACGGAACCATTATAGGATCGTTTGTTGGAAGCTGAAAAACAAAATAAACCATTTTCCCATTACAGGCGAGTAAACAGAGAATATAAGTCGGCGAATATCGTTTTTCGAAATGACTTCAACCGACTTATCTCGTCTGTTATATGCTCGCTTTCATTTAGTATTATTCCGAACAATTCATTCTTCGCCAACAGCCACGATTCGTTCCATAAATGCATTATTTCCTTTGCGCATTTGAGCAATAAATCATACGTATCAATGGAAAGGAGGAGATTTTTCTTTCCTCGAGGAGAGCGCGTGCAACCGAAAAATTCGGCTTTGAAACGAAACCAAGTCAGGCCGCGAGGTCGTTCGAATGGTCAATTACGGCCAATTCAATATTACACTCGCTTCCTGCGATGCTGCTCGTGTTTTTTTTTTTTTTTTTTTTTTTTTTGTTTTTTCATTAATTTTCCTCAATTAATAAAGGTATTATTTTGCCTTCGTCACTTTTGCCCGGCCTTCTAGAACGTGGTGCATCTGGAATATCGAAATTGACAGAACGACGTTTTGCAAACCAGTTTTCGTACTGGAGTTCTGTTACACATCTTTTTCATGTACTTCGCATAACCTTTTTATTTCTCGAACAGCATTCTTACCTTTTCCGCAATAAAAAAGCAAGCTATGCCGAAAATTCTCATTTTTGTGCTTTATTTTTTGCACGATGTCAAATACAACTAATGCACGGGTATCCGAGGGTATTCCTTTATTAATAACGTTGAGATGAGCTTTGATGTGTAGCATGCATTAATACTGTATATTAGAACGAATGCTGGTTAGCCAAAAAATATGGCCGAAGATACAAGTCGAACGGAAATATTAATTACTTTCTAAACGAATCGGCACGATGATCGCAGTCTCCGAAATCATTATTTTTCAGAAATAGCCAACGGACGTATAAATGCGCGATGCTGTAAAGCTATACGTTTATTGGAACGAGAAAGATGTAACAACGCGTTTATAGGAATAATAATAGCCGTGGCTTACTCTTGTTTTATTAGTATTGAAATTGCGAAACCTAAAGCTCTTTATACATTTTTTTTTTAATATTTTGCTAATCACGCGATGTAAAATTAATTAGAATCTTATGGCAATCGTTATTTTTCCCCCGACAGTCTAAAATGCAGATCGAATACAGATTGAATATTTTAACAATTGAGTATACGATTTTCATCAGATATGCACTTGTGCAGTGGCAGTGCGGTATTCGAATGGCTCGATTGTAGTGAAAAAATGTGTCTTATATTTCAATCGATTTATTGAAAAAGCATTTACTGCAGGATCATCGATGTATGTCGATGCGTCAACTTCCCTTCTCGCGCTTGTTGGTTAATATGCCCAATAGATGATAAATTATTGAAAAAACAAAAAAAAAAAATCGATGTTTTTTGTTTTCATCAGCATCATCATCATCAAGGATTTAGATTTTATCTATTGCAATGGAATGCCGACATTTTCTATCTGCGAGCTGCAGAGAAAAAGATCCGATACTTTTATTTTGAAAATACGTAAATAATATATTTAATATACAAGGTGTTGGGCTGGAATTTCACTTTAAACTATTTATTAACGCTATAAATGTAAGCCTTTTATCATTTTCTTTATTAAGAAATATATCAGTCTTTGAGATATTGTCATTTAAATAATGGCATAAAAACTTTATTATTATTCACCGTACCACACACGTTTTAGTTTCTTATGCAACAGATGTCCCTGTCATTGGTGAGTGACTCTTGTGCAAAGGAATTAAAGATTTTGTCACCCCTTTTTAAAAAAATATACATTTAGAAATAGATGGGCGATAGGTGGCCGCAATAAAAGGAGAGATAAAATATTTTTATTCCCTGTTAAAAAGTACGGTGCACGGGTCGGTCAGGCCCGCAATGAGAAGCGATTGTTTTGGCGCGGAGAATTAACAAATAGATTTTTAATAAAAGAAGATAAAGGAAAGGAAAAAGTAAAAGAAAGAAGAGAAGGCATTCGATAAAAGATTAAATCGTTGAAGAATGTAGCTATAAAAGCCAGAAATCCCGATGATTTCGTTCTGCAGATACAAGTGAGCGAGAATGACGATTTCATTAACTATTTCATTCAACCTTAGATTTGTACCTTTATAGCCTCGTAAAAAGTGTCTTCATTAAAAGAATATATCAATGACCATGGCGATTGTAAAGATTGGCAATAAGAAGCATTGAAAATTATGACTCCGTCTTGATTTTTCTCCTCCTTGTTTATAGCAATTTCAATGACTTCTCTATCGGATCGTGTACGTGGGCACGCACGCAAACGAATAAGTACTTGCCCCCGCGGATGCGCGGCGCGGGTGCGGGCGGGTGCGCGCGCGCCTCGCAAACGTACTTCTAATCCCCTGTTAGCGTATCGTACTCCGTCCCTCTTAACGCGATCGCACTATTCTCATTAGTCCTCCGTCTCCCTTCCCTTCTCCCTCCCATTCCGTATCTCGTGCAGTCTCCTCCAGCGTATCTCTTTACGCTTGGCCGCCCCACTACGCAACGCGATCGTCGTCTCTTACTTAGCAGTTACCACCGGCCCACCCCACCCTCGTGCTTCACTTGCGCTTTGAGCTCTCCCTCCCTCCTTCGCTCCCTCTCTCTCTCTCTCTCTCCATCTCCGTCTGCTTATCTCACGCGCATTTTTCATCTCGGTTAGGCTCATGGCTTACAGCAGCAACGGCAACGGCGACGGCGACGGTGGCGGCGGCGGCGGCGGCGGTTCCCTGCTTACTTTCAAGCTAAGAGCCCATGATACTATATGGGTTCCTTCTCCTCCGCCTCTTCCTTCTGTACCACCTTTTCCTCCTCCTTGTCCCCGTCCTCTTTCTCCTCTTGCACATCTCCCTTCCCTCGATCTTTCCCTCATTTTTCCCAATGATCTCTCTCTCGCTCTCACACACGCGCGCACACGCACACACAATCTCTCTCTCTCTCTCTCTCTCTCTCCCTTCTCTCTCATTCTTCTACATTTTCCTTCTCAGTTGCGTTTTAACTCCCTCTCCGCTCCGTCGTCGTCCGTCCGTCTGCCTCTCTCGCTTGCACGGCTTGCGTAGCTTTTATCTCCTTCTCTCTCTCTCTCTCTCTCTCTGGAGCGCGCGCTCTCTCCCTCTCTCACTCTCTCGTTCTCTCTCATAGAGAGTACACACTGGTCACAACAGAGCACAGAAGTCAGTGCAGCCGCGGCGAGCAGCTGACGCGCTTTAAAACACACGAGGCCGAAAGAGAGACATGTATTATGTACCGCGCGCTCGCAGTAGTGACAGACTGTAAGGTAAAGCCAGCGGTGTGCGTTTCGTTCCCATGCGCCAATTATAATACACAGTAAATAAGTTTTGCGAATCCGAAACCCTGGATTTGTCAACTTGCCGCTGCTGTTGCTGCTGCTGCTGCTGCTGCTGCTGCTGCTGCTGCTCGATCTCGGTTTAATAAAAGGCCCGGGCGAGAGGGAAAATTCACAAATTTTCTCCTCTTTCTCGCACGTCATTTTGCCGCCGATGCTGCGTATTTCGATACGTTCATGCCTCCACTTGCAGATGTGAAGAGATATCGTTCTACATAATCATGCACAAACGCATGTGCTTACCAATGCACGCGTGGGAATAGAGTGAGAGATGGAGATAGAGAGAGAGATAGATAGATAGATAGTGAGAGAGAGAGAGAGAGAGAGAGAGAGATAGAGAGAGAGAGAGAGAGGAAGGCAGGTAGAGAGATGCGAGGCCTGCTTATTCATGCAATTATATATGCAACGTGTGACAACCACCCGTTTGACTTTTTTACCCCGAGCGGGCCCGAAAGAAAGCAACTAATGACGTCGACGAGCAAACGCGACTCAAATGCAATCGGGCCTACCTGTGCCGCGTATGTTTTTTAAATTTTACACGTGCTTGGAAAAAAAGACAGGCAATTGTTGGTGTTTTCACTCGCGACTTGTGCTGGTGTGTGGGATCCGAGGCGAGAAACGCACGTCGCTCGCTGGAAAGGCCGCGACGACTACTAGAGAGAGCGAGAGAGAGAGAGAGAGAGATTGAGAGAGAGAGAGTGAGGGAGAAAGATATATATACATATATATATATAGAGAGAGAGAGAGAGAGAGAAATAAAGAAATAAAGAGAGAGAAGGGTGAGTTTTGACGGCCACCTCAAAGGGTGAGTCTTATTGCACAACCATTATTATCGAATAAGCGTTATTAATAAGTAAACCCGACTAGTGAATAATGATCGTAGGTTCGACGGAGCGAGGAGACGAAATTGCGCGCTTAACGCAACGCCTCCTCATTATTCCGTTGTCGCTTTCGAAGAAAGAGGGAGGGTGGGAGGTCGGGGTGAAAAAAAGCCTTATTTATGACTCTTAAGGAATCATTAAATGACGCGTTAAATAGTAAAAAGATGCATTTCATCGATCGGCAGGATGAAAAATTTAATTTCTATCGTTTTATTTGAGATCATTAAGAATAACAGGTTTCATAAATGCACGTGTAATGAGAATATTCCGAATGACTGTGGGGAAAAAATCCTTTTAACGACAATTAATGCGCGTGCAGTTTTAATTCAGCGCACGGGAGTTTTTAATAAAACGGCATGACTCTTGGGAGCCGAGGGCTCTGCGCGACTACCGCAAAATCATTGTGCAGTCATTGAATATTGCGATTACATGGGAGCCTCGGGAGATGAGTTTGTTTGTAGTACCTACGCGGAGATAAGAGGTGAGGCTCGAAATCGTCGCAATTAATTTGCACGTTACGGCGAATTAAGTGTGCGCTCTTGGCTCGATCGTTCTTTTGGCGGAAGGCCTTAGGAGCAGCGCAACCGATCGGCCGATAATGAAATTTGAATCGGCGATAGGTCGCACTCTTGTTTACTTAGCCGGCAAAGATAGGCGTTGCGGCGGCTCTCCCGCCCCCCCCCCCGGCCCCTTGCCGCGCCGCGCGCTCGCCCCCTCGATCGGCCACCCGATCAATTAACAATTTAATTACACGGCCAGTGCTTTGATGCTGCACTGGATGCGTTCTGCTGCCGCGGGCGCGCTCGCGTTTTCTAAGCATCGGGGCTCTAGGCGCTTGTCTTTAATAATTAATTTTATCATTCGATCGAGTTATACTTGGAAGCTGCACAGTTTGAAAACAATCAGTCATCGTTTTTTGAACTTGCGATACTGCCGTTTAAAAAGCGTATTCTTCGAACTTCTTATTTCTAATTTTTATGTCTTATATTGATTGCCGACGTTTATAAGATTCTCATTATTTATTTCAATTCATCAAAGCTCACACTAAATTCCTCGAATAATACTCATTCTATTTATAAGTGGTGCGAATTTACGTACACTGATATATGCGCGGCCGTAGATATATATATGTATATATATATATATATTTAATTAATTATGCAGTTGTAAATAAAAACTGCTTTGTCATGCCCTGCTGATATTATTATCAAAGTTACTGTAGAAAATTATACGAAAGTATTTGGATATCATTAATATTTGAGTATCTTAATAATATTTGTGTAATATCGTAAAATATTTATTTATTTGCTTATATAAATACTTCGTGCTTACCGATTAAATAAGATGTATTTGAGTTATTTATAAGTTTTTTTTTTTTTTTTTTTTTATTTATTTATTTTTTTTATTTTATTATTATTTTTTAGCTGCAATTCAATCTCGTAATTTTAATTTTTCATATAAAATTTTCTTTTTGTATCGAGAGACGTGAATTAGTTTAATTTCTTAAATATTTAACACGTAAGGCTGCTTTTAAAATAACGTTTAAACCAAAATTTGTTAATTACAGTCGACTGCATATAAAGATATAAGAAATTATTTAATAATTAATGCTGTTATTTTTAAATTTGTTCGCAAAAATATATCGCTGCCTCGCAGTTTTACACAAGTCTGAATTTAACATTTTTACGATGTTAATGCAATTAATTAAAAATAATGTATACTTATTTCTTAATGCATAGTAAAGTAATAGTAAAAAATTTCAAATAATAAGTTGATAAAAAACATTATGCATAAGATATGATTTCTGCGTTTAATATAATTTTACCGGGATAGCGACGATTCAAAAATGATCATTGATAATCTTATATTAAAATTATTGAAATTTTTAATGAATTTACTTCTGCCTCCAATAGATTACTATTTCATAAGCTGCATTAATATAGCTTAAATAAAAAGTAGGCCTTATGCTCGGGCACGTACAAAAGTACGTCTAGGAGATATTATATAAAAAAAAAGTTTTCTCTTAGGAAAAATAATTTAACAATTCTTATTATTCTTACTGTACGTAAATTGAGAAGAATAATGTCGTTATTTTCTAATACAATAATGCCAACGTATTGTTTAAGATCAGGCATCACAATTTATAATTATTTATTTTTAAGGCAAACCGAAAACTAATACTAACACCTACAGCTGACTAAAATGCACTCGCATTAACATGTTATAAATGTCTTAAGTATTCAAAATTTTGCAGCTATAAACGTAAATCAGCCAGCGCGATCAATTTTTTCACGATCAATAAAGTATTCCGCGTGTCCATAAATATTTCCTTAACAATGCATTTGCACAGTTAATTCAAGAGTCGTAAATATTATAATAGGAAGTAATTGAGTTATATTTTGTGAATTATGAGACTCAAGGTCTTATGTTAAAGCGATTAACCTGTGGGTTGAGAGTTCGTGAGCATTGATTTTTTTTTTTTTTTTTTGAATCCTCACCCTCCTGCCCCTCTCCGAGTAAGGTCCACGGCTGTCCGTGGATCGAAGGGGCGAAAATAATTTCATTAGTCCACTCATTATTTAACTTTTGTCGGTCGGACATTTAACGCTTTTACTCCCATTTAAAGCGTTATCAATCTGCCGCTTACTTGGTCCAATAAATTTGAAATAACGAAGTCCAAACGACTTTAATATTGAGCCATCGCTTAAAATTCTGGCTAATTGAATCGGGCGAGAATCCCAGTAGCTTATGATTTTGAAAAAAAAAATATTCAACTCCCTAGGAACGAAGGCTCTTTTGTGCCACTCGTGCTAACTCATCCACGTCGCTCTCCTCAATTTGTTTATTTATTTTCGCTTCTCTTCGAGCCACAATGACACGCGCGCAGCGCATCGACGCCCGAGTGAGTGTTAATTACGGCATTTAGAGCCGGCGAAGGATGTTTTACGGATTATGAATGGAATCGCGTCACGATTGGCGCTAATTACGGTGGTAATGAGGCGGTTTTCTGTTTCTTTCTATTTTTACATTGGTGGTTGTGAATTTGTTGGCCAGCGCAGCCCGGGGTTTTACGGCCTGCTCGTTCTCAACGTCTCCCAAGACTCGAGATTTCTCTCGTGCGAGTACTCGTATCGATAAGCTGGGTATTAATTTTAAGGCAGAAATTTTCAGCAGCTGTTTAATAATGCATCGCCATTGATACATTGTATGATTGCAATTGTAATTTCATTGCGCTGGCCATTAATTTATCCTCGCAATAAAGCTTCGAATAAATCCTCGTTTCGAGTCGATCCTTCGCAAATGTGTCGTACGTAGTACAGATAAATCGAAGTTCGCGTGTCTATAAAAGCGTTGCTACTCAATTCGCATTCTTTTCAATGTAAAAACTAAGTATTTAACCAAGTACTAAAGTATTAAATTATAACGCATTATTACATGTAGTGGTGTACACAGAAAATTAAACTTACACAACTATATATGCATTGTATCTTCGATATATATGTGAAAAATATGTGTTTACGCGTTGCTGGCAAGTAGCTTAGTTAAAGCTAGATAATATAAGCGAGATAAAAGGATGAATACAAGACCAATGGTTTTTAAAGTCTCATAAGCGAATTTTTATAACTTCGACGTATTCCTGTGCTTGTACACTCTGATCGATACATCGATGATACAAATCGTTTAAGTTCGACCATGGCTTTAGTTGCGTATTACGGCATAGCGGTTAATTTGTTCAATATTTAACTAATTGGGACTAAAGCTCGAGTCAAACAATTGTAATCGAGTATTATTTCGGTACAATCGCGCACTCAGGGCAAGTTTATCTCAATCTCATAGCTTCTCCTATTATAAAATCACATTTTAATTTTGTTTCCCTGCATTACTACACAATTATTCCCTTGCTCGAATGTTTGATTTAGCGATCATCTCTCTACGACACGATGTTTGTAAATTGGATAAGAAAATTATATTTCTCGTTGGCTGAAATCTGGTAAATCTTTATCGAAAAAAATTAGCCGATACAAAAATATTTTCTCAAATGTCAGATAATACAGTTAATACAGCTGATACTAAATCATTATCTTGATACCGGCGTTTGATGCTTCAATACATTAATGCTAATATTTGATTATTTATAATATTGAGATTATGTTAAATTATTTAACCATTTCGTCAGATCATTAATTATGCAAAATATAATGAATCTTCATCGTCAATATTCTTGCGCGTGCTACATTATTATAAATAAATAGGATTCAATCGTTACGCATTTCAATGGAAATTAGAATTTAGGATGAATCGATGAATAAATGTGGAAATTATAATTTAGTTAATTTTCGATCCTTGTTTTATTATTAGTTTAGATTGGGATTATAGTACGTGTTACTTTAAAGTAGGTAAAATTCGCGTTCAATTCCTTTTTGCTGCTATTTTTTTTTTGTTTTTTTTTGTTTTTTTATTTTTGTCAAAAAGAAAATTGGACGACTGAAAATGTATTTTAAAATTTATTATTCCCGAGTGTCGAAATAAGATTTAACCTTGGGATAATCTCATCGATCAGATATCTTTTATTTTCTAAAAGTTTAAAAGAAGCCAAACTCCTAGCAGCCGATCAATCAATCCTTCCCTGTATCAAAATCAAAATTAAATTTACAAGTTAATAAAATTGTGTACGTAAGGTGTACATTTTGACAAAAATATAGCTTTCGTTCGCCATGTTAAGTTAAATGCACATCATGTACTGTTACAGTGTTGCAACAAAAGAAACGATCAAAATTGTACGCGCTTGAAAGACGAAGGAGAGGATGGGTTCGAAAATGTAAATGCTTTACATCGGAGTTAGAGTATTCGCGAATAAAAAAAGCGCTTTCGAACGACTGGAGAAAACAAATTCATAAATGCACAGGAAGATTGGACAGGAAAAAGGCTTTATCCCAAAGGTTGCTTATTTTTATTTTAACATTCGCTAATTTTGCGTTCTTCGGTTACCAACTTACCGCTTAGCTCGAGTCGAGTGCGACAAGAGTTCAAAAAAAGAAACGAGTAGTCCATTGTGCTGATTAATTCGCAAGAGCGAAGCCTTTGTTTTAAAAATCGATTGAAACGAGAAAAGAATCAATATTTTCCGAAAGCTACTTTGACCAGGACACGGAGCATCTCTCCGACGGCTTTTCTCGCGGCAATTCTTATCGTTCGTTGGAAGTTCTCGATCGATCGGAGATCGAGGGAGCGAGTTCGGGGGTGAGAAAGAAAAGGGCTGAAGAAAAGTTAAGGAAAGCGAAGGAACGGACGGGAGTGTAAGCGAGAGGTCGCCAGAGCAAGGGGGGAGGAGGAGGAAGTCTCGGGCCGAGCGAGTTCGACCGATACGAGGGTGAACTGATTCGCGGGGCCGAGCCTTGCCGGCCGGTGGGCGAAGCCGCGAAAATCGCATGGAAGCAGGGCCGACTCGGCGAGGGCAAGGGCCACGGGGCCAGGGGAGCCAGGACAAATTGAATCATCCCGATGGGCTCCCCCCGGCCGGCCCCCGTCCTCCTCGTCGCCTCGGCAGAGGAGAAGCCCGGGCTAGGCCGGCCGTCCCAGTGCGCGTGAATCACCCAGGGGCTCGTGCGTAAGCGCGCGAGCACCCGGACTTTGACTTTGAGAGCGGAGCCGCGGGCGCTTGCTGACCCGGGACGCGCGTGATTCACCGGGAGGTGGGACGCCGGCCGCCGATACGCGGCTCGACCCCCGCCTGCCTAGGGGAATAACGATCGCGGAGTCGCGCGCGCTCCCGTTGGCTCGCTCCTCCTTGCCGCCCCCGCCAACCATCCTCGCCTCCTCGGCGAGCGGACTCGCGTACGGGCGCGGTCCTTAAGGCCGACTGGCGAGCCCGGGCCAAGATCCTCCGCGTCCTCCTCCTTCTCCGGCCCCCTTTCTTACCTCGGCCACCCTCCCGACCTCTCGGCTCCCCTCGGGGAATCAATTTTCCCCTCCGACTCTTAGCCCTGGGGGGTAATTCAACCGAGAGCCGAGGCCTCCACTCGAGGCCCCCGGGGCGAGGAAGGGGATTTCTTACCGAATTATTCCCTGCACCGATCAAGCCCGAGACCTTACCTTCCGTCTCATTCCTTGCTAACTTACTTCCATCGGCCATTGGATTATTCGCTTGGCATTTTTTTTTTTTCAGGCTTCCGAAGCTTGCGTTGAAGCGCAAAGTCGCAAATAATCAATTTTAAGCTTTTACAATGATTCGGTTATTCGCTTCGTTCGGATTCATTGCTCGGCGCGCGATCGGTAGCAAGGGAAATCTAATAAATTTTATTCTCAGAATGGTAAATCTTTCCCGAAGCTCTTTATTGCATTGAAATGCTTCTAAATGCGGATATTTCAAAATATATCTTTTATCAGTTTCATAAAAAGGATTTGATTTTAATACAATTTTACGAATTATTTACTTGTTCTTTTTAAAAGCAACGACAACGATTCTTTACTTTTCTCTGCTGGACTACCCAACACATTATTTGCAAGGCTCATAAGGAATCAATTGTTTTTGCAATAGTAAGCTGCAATGGTCGATATTATTCTTCGAAATTTCAAAGTAATCTTGCATGCAAAATGGTATTATATTCATATTGGTAATGCATTAGATTAACAATCAAGGAATACAATAAATAGGACTCTTTACGTGAAAAATATATGTATCATTTCACCGAGATATAAAAAAATATTCAGAATTGATAAAATCGTCCATAAATAATGTGAATTAGAACACAAATAAAGAATATATCATCTGCTACATAAATTGATGGAAAAAAAAAAATCGATAAGAGAAAGAGCAAATGTCGTTAAGAAAACAAGAATTAATGTATAATCTAGTCAATGCATCGTCAAAAACTTCTAATTATCAGTTTTACATAAATATATTTTGAAATACTTGTCACTTACTAAATAAATTGCTTATCTCTATCGAAAATGACACATTTACAATTATTATTTAATACACTTTCGTAGCGTACAATTATCTGACAAGGAACGGTTTTCTTTTTGCTAATTTAACCAGTTTTTTTGTTTCTCTCTCTCCTTCTGAGTTGTTCCAGTTTATCTTTATATACATACATAAGCGCGCACGACACGCGTGTATATATAATTTAAAAATAAATCCAAGTTGTCGAAACTGCCATAGCGCACGCAGAGAGCGAGGAAAGTTTTCGATCCAGAATTTCACGGAGGAGTGTGCCCTGTCCGAGAATCCGTAAGCAAGCAACGTGTGATGCACTCCGATTTCTGTGTTTATCCTTAGATTTTCGTGCAAAAAAAAAAAAAAAAAAAATGAAAAATTTTCATTCCCAATTCAGGAAAAATTAATCACTCGTCCTGGAAGGGTTTCGACCGAGGCGACGCCACGGATAACTGGGATTTTTCGCAAGTCTCGCGGGCATTAGTCTCCACTCTTAAATGCTCGCGGATGCCTAATATACTCCTCGGGTGTAGTTGTCACGGAACTAGGCGAGGACTTCTCCATTGGCTCTGCCTTCGTCCGTCGTTATATTAAAAGATGAACGGTTGGCTCGCTCAAAAGGTGCATTCGCATCATTTATACGTCTTCGACTATCCGAGGCCAGTTCGGCCTCTCGAGCAGTACGCTTATCGCTGAATTATCGTACTCGGAGGTTAGCTCACACTCTTACTCCGCGTCGTCGAATCGTCGAGTAGCCGGGCCCGAGCCTCGAGTTTCCTCAAATTTCTAATAGAATCTTAAGAAGCTTTGGTAAGCGGCGGAGCTCGCTCTCGAATGAGCCAAGCGGAGCCAGCGCTTATGGAGCATCGCGCACCCCGATGAAATTATAATGACATAATTAGCGCGAGCTGGAATCAATGCGAATGTAATACAATCGAAAGGCCGATGCTTCGGTTCCCTATCGGTAACCCGTTGTATCGGACTCCGTTATCCGCGGCGTCGATTGTGCAGAGCCGCAGCTGCAGAGCCGTTGTTCCTAAATTGGCAGGGCGCGTATTCCCGCGCCTCCGGAGGCGGCGCCCACTGGTCCTCTCGGGAGGACTTTCGAAAAGGGGCCGCGGATCGTCCTCTCTCCTCCCCCTCGTTATTTTTCCCGGAGCCGTGCGAATCCTAAGCGAGCCCCCGTGGTTTCTCCGGGTCTTCCCGTGGGCCCCCCCCCGGCGTGCCCTTGCGCGGGAGGAGAGGAGCTCCGGCCGGAGGCTGGCCCCGTCTCGGGACCGCAAGCGAGGGCGTCGAGCCACCCGCCGATTATTGTTTCCCCGTGCGCTGTTGTGCGCGCCCGCGCCTCTGTTTACATCGCGCTCTCGTGGAACTTTTGTCCAATTAATCCATGCACTTGCGATAATGCGAGCGAAATATTGCTTTGTAACAGTTTCTCCGATACGGCCGGGTATTCAAGCGTTACACTTTTGATATTTATTACAAGAGCTGCGGGTGGAATTTTTTAGAATCTCGTCGCGAAAACAATTTTTACATTTGAGCCTCGCGGAGCCTTTATGCCTTTTGCATAGTTTATTATCCTTCCTGGCGTCCGTCGAATTTCCATTACCATTGGTCTGTGCTACAGAACCATCATTGCTACATGCGTGTACATTAGTTTCGCAATGCTTTTTTTTGTACTTCGTTCCCATTGCATTAACTCTATTTAACTTCGTTCTATAGATCCATTCGATGTACTTTATTCTTAAGTATAGGCGAGCAATCTTTACTATCCGAAGTGCGATTATGTTTTCGTTCTTTTGCTACTAAAGTAATTTTTTTTAATTAAAAAAACAAAAATTTTTTCTACTTTAATCTAGACCATTTGTTTTATTGATCTTATTCTAAAATACGTGAAAAAAAATTGTTCGACAATTTTGCAATTGGAAATATTGTAATAATTATCACACCGATTTTTCATTTCATCACATTTCATATGTTTGTTGTAAAAAATACTTTGTTTGAACATTTATTCATTGATTTTCTTAAAATAGTTTGATCTTAAAATCAAACTAATTTATGTACGTAATCTTAATATATGTAAGACCATTTCTTACTCATTAATGATAAATTAAAATAAATATTTGTTATTGTAAGCAAACTGCAAACGCAAGATTATATTAATTGTATTTCATGATGAATTTATATTATACTTAAATTGCAAGTAACTATGTGCTTACATTCTAGAGTACAGCACTATTTATAATCACAAGATATAAATATTTTTGACAGTAAGATATTAATTATCAATTCATTTATAGTAAATGTTTGTTTTTTTTTTTTATAAATTAAAAACGAATGATATATGTGAAATCTAATGTCACATTTTTACAAAGTACAAGAAAAATTATTGGAAAACCAATCTTTACAAATCTTAACGTCAATATATCAAGTAAATAATTGTACACTGTAATAATTAATAGTTTTAACGTATTTAACATTAATTATTTATAAAATTATCAGATGAACAAATAAGTAATTCAATGATTTTTCAGCGCTAACCCCAATTTATGTAATTGCATTTTTTCTAGACTACATATTCATAATATAATATTCAATTATTTTCATTAAGATACCACATTATTACAAAAATATTATTATAATAGGATAATTGTTTGTTATTTTTGAACAAAGTACTTATGTAGTATTTGATAATACCGTATCGTCGCTATATCGACTATAAATAATCAAATCATTAAGATTCCACCATGTTTAGTACTGAGCGAAAAAATTTTATGTGAGTTAGAGATACATTTTCTTACATTTCATGTATACGTATTCGTATCAAGCACTTTAAACATCAGAATCTAAAATATTCTTTATTAATGCATTAAAGTTTTTATCTATAACTTTTTAAACTTGATTTTTATATTACAGATTCTAAATTGCATTGTATTAATTTTACAACTGTATATAGTTATTCTTCATAAAGGAATAACTATAATTATTATGTTATATAAGTGATTATTCTTATCTTTGCGTACAACACAAGGTTTTTGCAATAATAATGTTGCATTGCCAGAACAAAAGTCATCCGTTATTTTGTATGTAAAGTAAATAAACAATATAGAATTTGATCTATAGTTAGTTTAGCGTTTCGATTGTATAAAATGAGGGTATAGAATATTTTTCAATAGGTAGTAATTTTTTTAGGCCTTGCTTTATGAATTACGAAAATCAATAGAAGCTGTAATTTAGAAATAGGAAATTTGAAATTTATGAATCCAATGGCCGGATTGTAAGTTTGAATTTCCCTATGGTTGTATCACATTCAACATTGGATGAAGTTAATTTGCTCTCTACTTAAGAGATTTAAAAATTGTTTTTTTTTTAACAAAGCCAGAATGACGAAATAATAAATGACAATGAGATTATAGTGCAATAGCAGTTAAGCCTTGAAGGTAAACATCATTGTTTTCATACAGCTTGATTTTTACCATATCTTGTTCGTATATCTTTCTCAGAGCACTGATTATGAATTTGAAATAATAATTGCGAAATTGAAAACAGTCAATATAATATGTCAAACAAAAAGATAAAAAAATGCAATTAATTTCGTTGAACTTTTTTTTCACTCTAGATTAACTTTAATATATATATATGTGTGTGTGCATAAAGTTGGCAATTATTAAAAATTAATCGATAAAAATAAACTATATTTGCTGACCGTAAATTCTTTTTCATCGATCAAATGCTCATAGTTTAGAAAAATAACCTTTTTTTTCTTGCAAAACAATTGGTCACAACAATTATCAGCTATTAGTTGTTAGAAAAATTGTATAAGATTTTCATTAGTACCGATTAAGTATCGGATTATAGTCACAGTTAGGGCACAATAAATTTAATGTAATATATATATATTTGCATCAATAAGAAATTGTCGGATGTGGGAGAGTAGCTTTTATATTTGGGTAAAGGAAAAGAGAAAAAAAGTGCATAAGAAAATGCAGAATATCGACGTATAGAATGTACAGAATATTGATAAAATAAGAATCAAAGTAAAAGAAGAAGGATAAATAAGATTCGAAATGGACATACACTGAAAAGGAGACAGTGAAAGGGAGATGGGGGGGGAGAGAGAGAGAGAGATAGAGAGGGAGGGAGGGAGGGAGGGAGGTAGAGTAGTACAGAAGAAAAAAAAAAAATGAAGAGAAAAAGATAACCCCGCTTAAAATATTGGGCTACGATATAGGAGCGAAAAAAAAACACGATAGAATTCGATAGCTCTTTATTGCGTTCCCGAGGATATTCGTATCTTGAACGTGTTCGATCTTCTCCTTTTCATTTTTATTTTTATTTCCCCTTCGGAGTGATGACTGGATCCATAAGGTACACCGACATACATATACTTATAAATGCTCATAGCAATTATACAGGGACTGGACGGTTAGCTAAGCGAGAGACGACGGATGATGTTTCGGGATGTTTGATGTGGGATCGAATTGATTAATTAATTAGCAATGTTAGATCCATTTGGTTAATTCATTGGCTAGGCGGCACATGGGAAGTGGAAAAATGAAAATTGGCGGTCTAGCGCGGGCTTTTATAATTGAATTAAATTTATAAAACACAAGTCGGATTTCTGATGGGAAATATTTTAATTGCCCCAGTCACGGCGAGGGGAGGGGAGTTTTTAAGAAGGGCATAAATCGTCGTTACGATACAAATTTAGTAGTGTATATAAAATTTCTTTGGTTTACGATACCGCTCCGCTCTTGAAAAAAATGCCTTCGTGTTTTTTTCCTCTCGTAATTACGGCGATCTAAAGTGTCGTACACCTGATCAAATTATTGAATTGATAATGGAATAAAGAGATTTTAATGAGTTGAAACTTGTTCCGGACTTGGCGTGTTGATCTTACGTTAGAAATTGTCCGGATCATAATGGCGCTATTTGATCCAGACGCACAGTTTACTTATGCGATGATCATTTTATTGTAATAATAAAAAACAATGAGTTGTTAATTACCAAGTAATAATGTAAATACATATTTGTGATTTCGTACCTTCTCTTAGATTATTTGGTATAAAACCTTTATATTTGCCAAGTTTTTCAATTTAAATGATAAATACAAAATTTATTTAGAGATTAAAATACGTTTGATCAAAGCCTCTATTTGAAAATTCTTACTAACAATAAATACGTAGAAATTTATCTGTTTTTCGTGAGAAGCCTATGATTTACAAGTAAAAATTTTCATTGAAAAAACCTGCTTAGTTAATAATGAAATTTTCAGTAATTTTCCTTACTGTACATTAAAAGAGGAAGTAACACCTGCGTGAGAACTTATGGATTCACTGATTAAGATGAACTTATACTCGAGAATGTAGCGTCCTTCTTTATTTCTCTGCTGCTTATTTGCTTGTCTAAATGCTTCTTTTTTTGAGATTAATATGGTGCATCGACTGTTGTTCGCCATCTTCTTGGAATCTTTTTTGCTTTTTTTCTTTTCGTGCATTCAATCTTTGTTAGGTTTATCTATCGGCATATCTTTATGTATGTTTCTTGAGGTATTTGTTATTTTTTTTTATCTAATGCTCAGCCTTTCTTTCTATTTATTTGTTTCTTTATAACTAATTTATTTGGCTTCTCGTCTTGTTTCTGAGAAAAAAAATTTTGATAAACCGATAAAAAGAGTCGATAAGAATAAAATAGACACGCACGCGCACAAACACTTTGATACAGAGAGATAGAAAAGGATAATGATCTCTATGATATTGTATTACAATAAAAGCAAACTTTATACGATTTTCTGATTCATTAGGGGTTTTAAATCAGATGTAAATTTTTTTTTAATATGTATTTGATTGTCATGTAATTAGTTTTTTTATAGCTAACCATTTTTAAATGGTAAATTAAGTAGATAGAAAAGGTTTTAGAGCTCTTTTAAATTTTTAATAACATTTATTGATCTTTATCAATATATTTGTACAGAATATAATTATAAGTAATGAAATATGAAATATTTGTATTTATACAATGTGATGTTATTACAAATAAGGAATATTTCTGATTATAAAAAAAAATACATTTAAAAAAAGTGTACTGTTTTTATAATAGGTGTAATATAATTATTCTTAATATTATAAAATATGTTATAATTCCATATTTAGAATTTCTTTTAAAAAGTTTTTCAAATGTATCAAATATACAATCAAGGTTCACAATTATATTATATATTAATATATATATATATATATATATATAACCAATACTATTATTTCATAATATTATAAGCAATAATATTACAATTATAGTTTAGCACAAAAATAATAGCCAAAAATACTTAATTTATATTATTTAATTTTCTTTTTATATTTATTATTTATATTAATATGAAAAATTTTAATTATCTGTTGATATCATTTATAAATATTTTAAAAAGCGAGTTCAGGTTTCCGTTCTATTTATATAATTATTGATTGTCAGTGACTACATAATTATTATCTTAGTTCTTTTCAATTAACTTTCATCAATTACTTTAATGAAGATATTAAACGATTATTAACAGGATTTTAATCGATTGTATTTAATATTTTGAATAGATTATGCACAATAATAATTATGTTCGACAGTATAAAACTCATGTTAAGTCTCTTATAAGAATTTTGTTAAAATATTTTAGAATTTAACGAAGTAAACTAAAAAAATAGATAGTGTATATTACGTATACTTCATAAAATATCTTCTGATTGCAAAATGTGCAAAAGTATAAACAACAACTACATCAATATGTCAAGATTTATATGACAATCTGACGATAATTTTAGCGGTGTTTTTTATGGTAAGTTTATGTCGGTTATATAATCATAGCGTTTCTTTTTTAAAAAAATAAATAAAATTTATATTTAAATATGCACAAAAAATATGTTTTTCATCATACCGACATTTAAAAGATTTAGAAAAAAATAAAAAGGGATTTGCTTTATGTCTTTATATAATAAAGTTAATGTTTTTATTTTCATAAGAATCTATCGAAACTAATAGTTAAGGTTTTATGTATTGCGTAAAAAATCATAAAGATTTAGGCTTTTAATAATTTGATTAGAAATATATACCTATAATTTTATATATTGAATAGAATTTACGTAGAATAATTTAAATGAAAATAATATTAAAAAGCTATAACATTAGTTTAAATAGAATACAAAATAAGATAAAATTATGCTTAAAAAGTATATCTATTTTACTTAATTTTCAATAAATACTATTTATTTATATTATATGTTCATTGGTTAATTAAAATTTAAGATTGTGTTGCATACTACAGCGTAATTGCACAGATAGTACTGTAACAAATAATTAAAACTATATTAAAATTCATTTCTGTTTTTCTGACCTTTTATGTATTTATAATCAAGTGTATTATCACAGGATACTTTATATTCATAACATTAAATGTTTCATTAACATTTGTTTCTTCAAATTTATCAAATATTATGTATATCTACATTATGATCAATGTAAAGATATTTATAGTTCTATTTTTGTGCATAAATTAAAAAATTTATTTCTAAATATTTTTTTACAGCAGATTGCTTATTATTAAAACCGATAATATTATTAAAATATTAAATCAATCGATTACTTTAATAAGAATCATACGCGTGCACCGCGTATACAAATAATGTACAAAATTAAGTAAGTCTTTTAACTAGCAAACATATTCAGTAATTTTATATAACTATATAATTATATAATAATATAAAATTCAAGCTGTTAAAAGCATCAAATGTCTTCTAAATATCAATTACGCTGTTTTTTCAAGGTATTTCGTTATTTATTTGTACAATTTAATTATTGAAATCTCTCGAATCAATGACTAATTGCTGCCCTTGAAAAATCAACATGCCATGAATTTACAAAAATTTGAGTTTTACCGATCTTCTCGTCTTCTTTTTCAGATAATTTATTTTAATTTATTTATGTGCGTGGCGAAAGCCGAGAGCTTTGATTAAATACAAAGCTTGGGAAATATAAGTGGATGTTCACATAAAACACGTTGTCATGTAAACGGTAGATTAGTGATATTCAGATTAGTAATTAGTTTTCTAAACGTGATTCGAGTCTTTTGAATACTCATGTTTAATAATTTCAATTCCATACATATACTCTCAGAATCCTATCCTTAGCCAGGGAACACCAGTGATTTGTAATGTCTAAAATCTCAAATGAACTCTACGAAGATATTAAATGTAAGTAAAAAAGTATTTCAAAACAAAATTCATTGTACATTGTGCCTTATTGACATTTTTATCCAATCCATAATATGGGTATTTAACGCGAATGGGTATTTATATATATTAGAGAATTAATATTTAATGTTTAAATTCACTATGCACATAAACAAAGTCCATTGGTTTAGTCAATGGGAAAAGTTTTATAGTTGGCCAATTCAACGAATATAAAAGGAATATTTGATATGCAAGGAAAATTATGCGATAAGGTAATATCGCAGAAATTTGCCAAAAATATATAAAAGATTGCGTCGATTTACGAGAATCATATTGGTCTTATATAAGTGGTTACCGTTGTGCCAACTAATTTCTATATGTCAGATATAAATCGGAAGGAACTTGGCTGCTTCTCAGTTTTTCATGAGATATGTCCCGTCGTTCATTGTCATTTCGAGAACCAATCAGAGGAAATGTTAATCCGAATTCGATGTTTTTTTGAAAATCTGCATATAGAATCGGTGCTAGGAAGAGTCATTAAAATAATCAAGTTACAGTTTATAATATTTATGGTGCTAGCCAAGTTTAATCATTTCGGAACAGGCAAAAAGCTTTTCCGGGCCTGTATTATAATTTCATTTAGTTTGCGATCAAGGAATCAAGGATCAATGATTTACACAAGGAGGATGAAATGAAACTAAAAAATTATATAATTCGGAGGGAACGCGCTGAATATTTTTCAAATATTTTGCATGGCCGCGTTTATAATGGTAACGCAAAACCATAATATACGCTTATTCGTAAAGATCACTTAATTATGATGATGATATTGAAAGTTCAAGATTGAAAAAAAAGTTCTTCGCCGTATAATTAATAAAAATAAGAGTAAGAGGATATTTAAAAAATTACTTATCCTGGACATCTTATCGTGCAAGTCGAACAAAATCGAAAATTAATGTATTTGAATTCTATGTTCTAAGATTGATAATATCAATAAGTAGTAATGCTGAATCAGTAAGATACACAGTATGCTAATCAATCTATTATATAATATCTACACGTATTTGCATACGTTAATTCGAGAAATTTGGACATCTTTTGCAGTTTGTTCACACTTACGTTTTATGATTATTCTGATCTTCATATTTATTACCCGAGATTAAATTGGTTTTGAAAAATTAATCTCGAGTAGGCGCACTTTTAATGACACAGTATTATTATTTTGATTGCTGCATTAATAAATACTACAATATAATAATTATTAAATATAATCTCTTATAACCATTTGCAGTATTTTTTCTTCTTCATAGCGATGTACAAAATATTATTTACATAATAAAAGCATGTTTTAAATTTTCTAGTTGGTAAAATTTCATGATTTATATCATGCTTTTATTACTGTTTTGATAAATTTGCATTGAGCATAATACTAAAAGTATAATTTATGATTTGAAAATTTTAAATGTACATGTATTTCTTTTTTTTTTACAATTTATTTTCAAAATATATATTAAATATAATGATAAAAGTATAAGTATATGATTAATAAAGATTTATATAATTATATAATTTTAAAAGCTATTATTTAATTGTAAAATTTTTTTGAAATTTTTAATAAATCTTTTCCGGTCCAATTCCCTTTGCGAAATAAATAAAATTTATTAGAAATGGAGTAAATTTTTTGGTTGTGTCATTATAACGCAAAGTTCTAACACAATAAATTTCTTAATAGTTATGGTTCGAAGCTCACCGAATAACCTCATTTTTTATACGAATTCAACCCATTTTTCGAATATATAAAGAAGCTATGAATTATATGTAAAGTTCATCATCATTATATAATTTGTTCCTTGTTTACAATTGCAGTTTCATGACAATATCGTGTTAAACAATCTTTGGAGCACAGTATTGAATATTTCTAAAGCGATCTTTTACTTTTCAAACTGAAAATTTTTTAAAATTTATATTCATCTACATCTAGATTTATCCAATATCTAGACAGTAATTTGTTATTAGTAAGTTACTAGTAAATGTTTCCTACGATTTTTACAAACAAATACCAATTCATCATGAATTGTTAAAATAAAAAGTTCATGTTAAAATTGTAGATTAAACATTATATCTTTAACAGAATACATAAATTATCGTTTCTTAAGAATAAAAATTGTATAAATAATTTAAAAGTTATCTATATTTTATAAAAAAAGTTATAATATTCTTGATATTACGTTAAATTATATTAAAATATCACTGAAGAACGCCACTGATCGACAAAGCTTTTTAAATTAATATTCAGTAATTATGAACTTTCGTTTAGAAACATTTTTAATTCGATTGTTTACAAAGTAAAATATATTTTTAGTTAAACAGGAATTAGAGAAATTGACGATAATTGTTAAGGTATCGTCTTATTATACCGCAGCGTATCTCAATAATGGCAAATGTATGAATTTTAAAATAATGTAGTATTTTGGGAAATTTGAGCAGTTGAAAGTAATTATAAGAAATTAGTACTCAATTAAGCATAGAAATATCTGGATGTTATGTCATTAAGAATGATGATGATAATCTGAATGCTTTTAATGAAATGCCGAGGCAAGTAAAAAAAAAATAAAAGTTTTTTTAGGTTTAAAATATTTATTAAAAAATTCTTGTATTATTATGTCTAATAATATAAATATGAATTACCCTCTTTTGTAGAGGCTCATAATAGGTAAATTAAATTATTTTATAGCATGATTTATTTTTTGAAATTCCGCCACTATCTCTATCCTTAATCGCGTTCTTAAAATTCTTGAAATCGCAAGAGTTGCTTCGAAAATTTTGGTGTCAAAGCTGTAGGTCGCATAATTTTCAGCCTTGCAGTTATTTATTTTGTATGGAAAAAATAAATTATGTCAATAAGCTGCTCGTCACTATTAAATCGGACACATTAATAGCTGCTTTATCACATTTATAAGTATTTTAAATTATTAAAATAAAAGAAAGGAAGCATATGAAATAAATAGTCAAAGCTTTGTTAGTCGGCGCGAGAATAAAAGTGGAGTCTTAGAAATTCTTTAACTCTTCAAGAACATTCAATTCTTTCATTCGTCGGGAAATCTTTTTTCTTTTCTTTGGCATCGGTCTGAAAACCAAACAAGACAGCGCATTTTCAAGGCACTTAAAGTCTTTTTGTCTCATAATTACACGAAAAAACAATGGAGGAACGAATTCCACGCGGCTTATTTAGGCCGGGGAAGCGCGCGCGGAACATCAAAACGCATCGTGTCGAGCGACAAAGGTACGAAATAAATAAAATAAGTAACGAAATCATCGCAAGGCGCGCGAGTCATAAATCAAAGTGGGAGCGATTTCAATTAAAGCAGGAGTGGAACACCGAGGGTACAATAGAAATTGACGGAGGCCTGATAAAGAGTCCGTGAACGAGTACAATATATATATATATATATATATATATGTATATATATGTGTGTGTGTGTGTGTGTGTGTGCGCGCGCGCGCAAAGTAAAGAGAGAGAGAGAGAGAGAGGAGGGGATCCTCTTGAGTGCGATACGATTTTATATAACGTTATTACAATGCAAGTCGTCCGGCTGGTCGGTACTGGACCGCGTGACGTCAGGAAGAGTAGAAGCAACTCGCCGCCGGCCAAGATCCAGGAGATCCGGGCTCGTGGCCATTGACGAGCGCGCGTCGCGCTGCTCCTAAGGGAGAAAAGTATTCGCGGCGCTGATTTCTTCCAGTCCGATTGCCGACCGGCGTCGCCGTTAAAAGAAGCGACGATCGCGAGACGCGCCACCGAGTGGAAAACGCGTCCCCGTCCCCGGTCCCCCTGGCTCGGGAGAAAAAGTGGCCTTTCGAGGAAATCCGGATCTTTTTATCCGGCCATTGTTGTTGTGCCCGGTAATGCTTCTAATTAAGAGCTCGAGGCTCGAAGCCGGTGGTGCCGTTCTTTCGGAAAGCCGGGGAGCGCAGGCGTTTTTGGCCGATGATCCAAGTGAGCGCGGCGTAAAGAACCAGTCCTCTTGTTAATAATTAATTCATAATTTAAGGTCCCGCGCTCGACAAAGCACTTGGCAAAGCACTTTGCGAAGCACTTGGCAAAGCACTCGGCAAAGAGTCCGCGCTCCCCGTGACGAATCAAGTTGTCGTCGGCCGCTTACTTTCGTAAAGCCATTTCGTAACGTCGTCTTTACAATGGCAAAGTCGAGCTTCGCATGCGCGGCCATTGGATTTATATCATAGCCGAGTGGCATTCCTTTGAATAGCTAAATCCACGCGAAGCGCTAATAAAGTGAAATTTAATTTTTTATTTTGCAACAAGAGCGACAAATAAAAAGTGAAATCCGAGATCGAGAGCGGGGATGCAAAAGGAGACACAAGAGGCCCCCGCGTGAAGCTCGTATTGGAGGGGGAGGGAAAAAAGGAGGCAAACTTATCGCTCACGGCAGGCCTTTTGACACTTGTCGTTGTATGTACAATGACCGAACGCAATAAAACACGCACAAACGCGCTCCAAGAGAATGACAAACACTTTGTAATTGAAAACTTAATCAAATTGCCAATGACATCGTCATCATCTCAATCCGTAACGACTCACTCTCGCAGCGCTTTGATTTTTCGTATTATTTTTCGTCCCCCCGCTCCTACAAAGTCCACTCGAACATTTTGCATATCGTTTCAACATATTTCTGGGCTTCATCTGATAATAGAGATAATTTATTGGTATAACTAGCATCTCCATTAAATAGGATTAACTATGCCTTCAATTTATATAATTACTTCGATTTTTCTAAAGTAAATTACAAATGTCGAATCATTATCGGGGAACGGTGTTAGTTACGTATGCAACGGCCAGGTTATTAATTGTTCGATGGATCGCATCCGCACGAGTAATTATACGAATAGGAATATTTCGTAGTCTCCTTTGCCGTGATCGTTTATGAAATTTTTTTTCACTCGAAAAATCCTCCTTCCCGCAGCCCGAGCTCCGAACGGGGAAAATAACGAGAGATTATTTTCGTCCACCACTGCCGAGTGTGCACCAGATCATTAATCTCGCTGATTTCTAAAAATGACTACATTTCAGCTGATAATACTGAGTTTTTAAAATCATTGCGAGCTTATTTTGAAACAAAACTTTTCAACGCTTATCTCGCAAAACAAAAGCAATCGAAACAAATGCATTGTGAAATAAAATCAACGAATTGATTCGGGAGAATTTCGGACGATCGAGTTTGGATTTGCGCAGCGTCCTTTGTTAATTTTTTCTTTTTTTCTTTTTTTTTTTTTTTCTTTTTTATAAGTGAGCACGATTGATAAAGGTGAGAAGGACATTACATTGCGGCAACGATTATCGTTTAATCTTAAACGTTTACCCAACTGGTTAGGGTCCTCTCGAAGGAGCCCGCCTGTTCCTTGAATACAGTATACGACGATGTGCGTCCGCGTAAAGTCTAAGCGCAAGGTTCGAGTGAATTTCGTCCCAAATCGAAGCCAGGCATTTTCTCGGGGGCGAGTGATTTTTCCAACGGCCACCGAATCGACGCATGCGATCTTGCTATGCGTGCCCAAGTACTCAAGCATGGCAACGCCATTTTATTATACATTTTATTTTACTTTCCACGCGGCCCGTATAATAGGTTTGATTTTAATTTTGGGCTACGCTTAATCAATCGGTCATGATATTTGCGCAAATATTACGTCTAAAGTCCCTTGGACGCAACGTGCCGAGGTAACGTTATCGGTATTCAATGGCAGAGCTCGACGCTACGACTCAACGAAGGGAATCCGAGAATAAAATCTAATCGATGTATTTGTCGGTGCGTTTTATATCGGCGCTCGGCCGAAATATTTCAAATATCTTAAATTCTACGGTGCGTTAAATTGAGCAGCGACGTTCCTCCCCACCCCCCGCCCCCGCCCGCCGTACGAAGCCAACTTGAAGTCTCATGCACGCGCAGAGTAAGCTTCGGCTTTCGCACGTCATTCAATTACTGTGAAGCACGATGAAAAAATAAATAAGCTCCGAAGGAATTAAAAGTATAATTATGTAGACCGAGGCGTAGTGAACTCTAGATTGAAAGGTTCAGATTCCGTCGTCGTCATCACTTACGCGTGATTGATAACAAAACACTATCCCCTCCCTTAGTGAAATTGCATAATTGATTTTCGTCTTGTGGCACGCGCACGCGACTCTAAATATCTATTCTATTTTCCTATGACTTCGTGTATTATTATGTTAACGAATTGCTTTATGTTATTCTTAAAACGTCAACGGAATTTATTTCCTTTTAAGGCGCTGCTTAAATTACTTGGGATGGGAGTAGAAAAGAACGATTAGTTTTATTGGTAGCTTTTTGAAAAATAAATATGTACTGAAAATAATGGCAAGATTTTTATTTTCTTACTTGCTGCTGATTTCAAATGACTATGAAAATTTTCAATCTCTTAAAATTGCGTGACTATCTTATTTTATGTAATATTATATTATGATTAAACTTTTGAAATTATTTTTTTTTGTATATATCTTATACATTGAATAATCGGTCGTCGAAGAATATTTAAAAAGTGTCGCTGTAATAAAATCTAATTATTCATACACACACACACACACACATATATATATATATTATAAATGATCTGATCAAAATGAAACACGTTATTGAATTTCGATCCGTCAAACGTTGCGGTTCATTAGAAAATCTGTAAGATCTATATAACTGGATATTTTAATTATATTCAGAATATTAAAATAAAGGTCCTATTAAAAAAAATTTAATCATTACGGACGATTATTTAAAATGATTTTATGACGTCTTCTAGATGAAGATAAGATAATTATGAATTTCAATGTCCTTGATGTTTGTATTGAAAGGTCGGTCTGTAATTCTTTAAGCTGTCCAAGCGATAAATTGAAAAGAATTCAGGCTTATTACAGCTTGTACTGCGAATTAACATATAAAATACTGTAAGATTTTCGACTTCTGCGTTAAAAATAATAATCTAACTTCATGGACCCCATAGACCGAGAAGGTATTCTGTTGCGGAGGAGACGCATTGACCAGCAGCGCGCGAATTTTTATTTATCGACAGTCCTGAGACGAAGCCTGCCCATAATTTTAATCGCGTCCTAATTCCACGAACATTCGCGCAGCTCTGCAAGAAGGCTTATCGAGAGTGAGTTTCAAGAAGTCCCCGGGGGGTGGGGGCATAACGAAGATCTGCCATCGCGCGAGTCGACGCCTCGCTCGGATCGATGCTCAACGCGTCGCCTTCTCGATCCCGGGACGTCCACACTCGGCCGAAACCGAGCCGAACTTCGGCCGGGCAGGGATTTTTCCAGACGAGGCTCCTGCTGCCGGTGTGGGTAGCCGCAACCGGGAATCGAAGCGAGCGCCGAGAGCCAAAAGGAAAGGCGAATGTCGCCTTCCTCGGGGAGGTCGCCAGGAGCCGAGAGGGAGAGTCCGACCGCGGCCGGGAGGAGACGCGAGTGGCCTCGGCGCCTAAAGTCCAGCTCCGACAGCGTCCGAGGGTCGGCTCACCGGGCTCGCGCACCCGGGAGTCAGCCCACGGGGAAGTCCACCGCGACGAGGGTCGAGGGCCCGTACTTAAGGAGCTCGCTCGAGTCGCTGGGTAGAAACGGTAGCGGCGGCTCGATTGCCGATTGTAATTCTTGCTCTCGGGTCTTAAGAGCCGCCGAGCGCGCTTAATATTTCCCGATTGCCAGGACGATAATTTTGAGATTATTTTGTTCGCGGGCATTGCCGTCGGCCGTGCAATGTTACATTTGCAGGAATAGCTGGCAAACGGACTCTTCTTCCATCCCTGCCGATCGCTTCTGCTGGCTAATGTTGCAAGTTTTCAACGCTACTCGCGATTGTCTTTTTACTATTGCATTTTTGGAATTTTTGATCGTTTTACGACGTTTTTCGCAACTTTTCATCGATAATCGCTGTTTATCCTCGTATAGACACATGCAAACGCGCACATGCGCAGTCTGCATGTGTAATTTATTTTTACTATCTTGAAAGCTTAAAAAACGTATTATTTATATTAAACGTATTGATTAAGTAACCCCAAAGCTAATAAAATATTTATGGTCTTTCAAATGAATTCCTTGGCAATAAAGATGAAAGAGTTTCAATGCTGTTTTACAACAAATTATCGTCCGAGCACACGAGCTTGCAATTATGTTTCTAGATGTACATAAAATCATTGATACGAGCATAATTTTGACGAAGGGAAAAAATGCCAAGATCAATCGGATTAAATCTACGTCGCTAATTACATATTACACCATACAATGTAGCGATTATGAGAATAGACACGGTACGGTATTTAAATCTTGGCCGCAGTCTCCCCCCCCCCCACCCAACCGCTTACGCGCGGGCTAAGAGAAACTTTTCCCTCTTCAAATTCCTCCTGTCATATTAAGTTTTAATAAAAACCGACGGTGCAGTTGTACCTTTAATTATACTCCACGCAACAATAAACTAGCGCACATCCGAATCAATGCGTACATATAATGAGTTCTTGAAATTGATCATGAATAGCCTCCCGAGCTTAACAAAAAGTTATAATCTTTTTTCTGCATTAAGTATACAGCACTAACAGGTATTATCTGGTTTAATTTAGCCTTCGGAGAAAAGAAGGGGGAGAAGGTATGGTGAGTTACGTTTTCCTAGGGACGTTAAATTTTACAGAAAATCCCATGGCTCTCGAGGTTCCACCGACTGACTCGGACTCCTCGGACTCCCCGTACCAATAGTAATTCGTACCGGCGTTGGAGTCGAATGGAGCGGGACAAAAGTGGGCGGGCTCGTTAACTCATTGAGCCAAATTTTTCGTTAAACGCAAAGGGGTGAGACCAAAGCGAGGGGAAGCTTCAAAGGGTTCGGGGGAAGAGCAGCGAAATTCCAATGGCGACGGAGGAGAAGGAGACGCCGAGTTCTCGAGGGGACCTCCGAGGGGGGCGAGCGAGAGAGAGAGAGAGACGGGCGGCGCAGACAATCCGGAGACGGAGAGGAGATCCTGCGAGCGCTGCTCGGCTGCCGTCGAGCGAGTGCCGCTCGCGCGCGCGATTACAGGGGAGAGCACCGGAGTCGCGGACTTACGCACACGCGCAAGGGGACGCCGAGAGCGAGGAGGCCGTCGTTAATTGGTCGTTGGCCATCTCGCGGGCTAGAGATTCTCGTGAGATTCGACCTCGAGGGGATACGGAGAGCCCGGTCGCGGCCTTCGCGCACCTCTCTCTCTCTCTCTCTTTCTCTCTCTGCCAGCGGCTCTCTCCGGTCCCGCGCGTCTCTCTCTCTCTCTCTCTCTCTCTCGAGCGGTCTTTAGCCAGAGTCGCAGAAAGGATAGGCGAGCGAGTCGCAGCGTGTGCGTGCCTCTGCAGTAACTCACTCGCGTGCGCGTTAAGCGACTCGCGCGAGACTAAACCAGCCACGGCGACGAGGAGGAGCGCGCGGCCGGGGGCCTGGGGGGGGGCTGGGGGAGAGGCCCGGGAGGGAGAGAAGGGCTTTTTTTATGAGGTACGCGCTAACGCGAGATCGGGATCCTGGCGAGTGTGTCCGAACTCAAATGACCGAGCTTTAAAGGGAAGGAGCCGTCGGCGGGGGGGGGGGGTTAGAGACAGAGGGGCTGGACGGGAGAGCGAGAGCGAGAGATAAATAAAGCGCGCACTTGTGAGAAAAATAAGCGACTGATTTTGTTATTAGCGCAGTTTGAATTTGTGTACTGTTTAATCGTCAGGTGTTGGGTTAACGCGATTTATATCGGATCTGATGGTGCAAGCAAAAGTGAACCTGTTTTTATTTACAAAAAACGCGAGCTCTTAGTTATTTGGAATTGAATAGCCTATTATTTCAATCGCATAGATTTATAGTAAAAACGATTAATGGCTACAGCTTTACGTTGATTACTTGTTAATTATTTTTTTAGCGATATCACATTTGACTTAATGTGTATTAGCTAACGAGTATTCAATTTGAAAAAAGTACGATCAATTAAGTTATTAAAGTCTATTATATACAAAGTTTTATTAATAGATATATCAACATAATTAAAATCATCAAAAAATGTGCTGCGACTATTATTCAAATACCGTTCCTAGTTCATTATGAAAACATGAGAGATTCTTTACCATTGTTTGTGTTTTTTTTTTTGGATCCTGAAATGAAATCCTTCTTTTCTTCAATAATTTGAATAAATATACGAGTATACAATTTTACGCAAAATGATTACATTTCAGTTGAATAATAGTAGTTACAAACTGCTTAGAAAAATACCATTCAATTTCGCTTACAATAAAAATAAGAATTTAAATTCACTTTGCGAAATAAAACCATGAAAAGCTTTTACAATTGTCTTACAATTAAAGCCTTGCTCATTAAAATGTTTATAATAATTTTGTTAATAATAAGATGTAATCGAGCCATGGCCATTTACATAAAATGAGGGCAAACGAACCAATATTGAAATGTATATGAAATTTTTGTACCGATCAATGATCCTTCGGAAGTGATACTTAAATTATATTCTGCAAGCTTCTCGATAACCAATTATGATATGGAATATTTATAGAATATAATTGCACATGATATTTCAATGTCCTGATTTCAAGTTGCTGATCATCTAATATAATAGCTTATTTTGCAAAACAACATAATAATGCGATTAATCTTGAGATACCAAAATAATCAAGATTTTCCAATTTTTCAAAGCTCCTGTGTTATATTCGGTTTTTTGTTCCTCTTAGTACTCGATACTATGGTTAAAAAAAATAGTTAATGCATTAATTTAAGCGTTCGGCATAATATCCTCGACAAGTGTTTATCGAAATTTAATGATTTATAAGGAATAGATCAACTTTAAACTGTACAATTGGAATTATAAGACTTTATTTGCATCACTGTCGTTATTGGATAATTATTATTTACAATATTCAATGATTCGTCAATTTTTATAAATTTAAAATGAAGAACTCAACATCCGTAAAATCTGTTTCTGTACCTAATGACTAATGTTCATGCAATGAGTACGAAATAATTGTTGCTCACTAAAGTACGTTTCCAAAATAACGACTAATAACTAGAAATAGATTTGGTATCCATGCACTTATGGTTATCAAGTAAACATTTCAATCTAGAAGTTAGACCCTTTCCTAAACAGTTCCACGACCCTCAAGAATTTTCCTTGGTCGGCTACGCGTAATCTCTCTCTCTCTCTCTCTCTCTCTCTTAAAAAATCGTCGGTCTTGCTTAAAGAGCCTTCGCCTTCGGCATTGCGGCATTGCAACGATATATAAAAAAAATCGCGAGGCGAGGAGGCCTTTAAGAATCCAGTGGGGCGTCATCGAGATAAAGGAGGAGCGAGCGGAGTGGAAAATTTTCCTTAAAAAAATCTCAACCGCCTCCGGAATCGATAATGCGCCTCCTCCCCTTCGGGCAGAGTTGGCACGTACTCGGCGTGAAAATAATCCTGCGCTCGGAGAAACACTCGAAGAACCGCCGGGAAAAGCGAGCGCTGCTCGTCGAAATATCGTCTAGGGGCCGAGCTTGAAAAATAGGAAGGAAGCACCTCGCGAGCCGCCGACGGAGAGGCGCTTGAGAGGAGAGGATCGGTCGGGCCTCGTGGCACTCCTTCCACGGCCTTTGACGGATGGGTCGAGGCGGGGGACGAGGCCCTTAGCCCAAGACCGAGTGCCTCCCGAGCAATTGGCCATTTTTCAGAGGGCCCCTGCTACGTGAGGCCACTACTGCTCTTACGCGCTCGCACCTCGACCGGCTCTCCTCTCTCCTCTCCGTCCTATTCGCGTCCTGCTTTTTCTCGCCTCTCTCTCTCTCTCTCTCTATATATATATCCCGTCTTCTCGCTCTTCCTCATTTACGCCGATATACCGCGTATCTCGGATCTTGCGCTATCCGCGCTCGCCTCTTCCTCCCCTCCTTCTCTCTCGCCTTATCGCCAATTGTCTGGAAAACCATCGCTCCGCTCTCGTTTTCGCCAGCACTTTTTGCTCCTCGTTGATTTTTATTCCTTCCTCGAGTAACGAAGTAGAGCAGACGTCCCGCTTATGATTATTTTACCGAGCTGGGACTTTGCATTTCTGCTGGTGGTTATAGGAAAAGTCGAAGCGGCGCTTCTTAAGAAAATCCACGGGATTTCGCGACACCTTCCTGTTTTTGTTAACTCGGTGTAAATATAAATAATGGCAAACGCCGTAGCTCGGTCGGTAAAGGAAAGTAAACATCTTGTGCTCTTGTCGCATTTCTTTGATGCATTTATGCTTTCATCGTCTGCCACGAATTTATAATTTCTTTTGCATTATTTCGCACAAGTTACATTGCAGTGCGCTCGATCACAATGTTTTAGCAAATATTTGCTAAAAATTAATCATTAATAAATTATTTCTTCCTGAGGTAGAGCTGTGTTCAAGATAGTACTCGAATGTCAATGATTGAGTAAAATTTTGGCTTTCCGAATACATTTTCAGATTAATTTTCGGACTCGCGGCTAAGTAAATCTTCGATAATAAATCAATCATTAAATACAAAAGTTTAGATGCAATTTTCCGGCCCATTGTAGCTGGCACTCGATCATTTCGGCATATCGTGCAAATTATAAAACGCACCACCAGAACGTCGATAGACAATCTTACTTCTCGCTGGTTCGCGGCTTATTGACTCGCCCTGCATTTCTCGCGTCTCTCTCATTATTATTACTGTTCTCCTTTCGTCCCCGATCCCCGGCTCGTGTCCGTTATCGCCGAGATCCGCGTGCATATCGATTTACCCAGCCGCCTTGAAGATTGGTGGGCTCGGCTGCACGCGCGCCAATATTTTGCGCGTCGAGCTGCTCCTTGAAAAGAAAAAAAAAGAAAAAAAAGAAAAAAAGGCCTTCAATGCTCAAAGGCTGCAATGCTCAAAGTTTACCTCCGCCTCGCCATTTTGGCTCGTAATTAAGAACACGTTGTGTACCACTGGAGGATCGTTTTTCACGGGATCGCTCGACATCTGCGGCGAATCATTATTTTCTTTTTCCGCTTCTTCGGACGAGCCTCTTTTTTCGACGCGTCGCGAGTCACTCCGGTTCTTATTTTAAATGGAAATAAGCTTGGATTCCTAAGCCGCGGATTTTACATCGCGCGCACGATGCAGACTAGCGCTAACAGGGAAGCTCTGCGTCCGTTCTTGGTATATGTATATATATTTGAAAATAAAGGTAGTCGAGGTACCGGCTGACTCGTCCAAGGCAAGGGAAATTTCGGTAAATTTGAGTTTGACCCAATGAAGAGTGCTTTGGTAAACGCGATTTCTCGAAAAACTGCAGTAGCCCTCATCAAATGCGAGTCAGGCACGATCGCAAGGATTGAAAGCGACTTGTAAAGTAATCCATCAAGATGGAGGAGGCCACGAGGGGGAAAACGCCGTGGATCGCCGCGGGGGCGATTAGCGATGCCGAAAGCCAGAGAAAGCTCGGGCAGAGTCGCCGAGTGAGCCTTTGGGGTGGAGAGGAGGAAGCGATGAAGAAATCAAGCTAGTGGGCCGCGACGAAGGGGTGACCGGTCGGCTGGGGGAAGCCTCGTTAAGCGCGTCGATTGTTGGGGGCCCCGGTCGGGGCTCGGAGGGGCGCCAAAAAGAGTTAGGCCGCAGGTGCGCCGAGAGGAGGCCCTCGGATTTCCTGGCCGGGCCCGCAGAAGACACTTGCGGATCGATGCCGAGAGGCGGCGGCGGCGGCGGTCCGGCATTTGATCAGCGCTCGAGCGAGATGCGAATCTCACTTCTGACGCGAGGCCAAACCCTTTCCCCTTGGGCCCCTTTATGCGCTGCTTTAGAGGAGATAACGCTTCCTCTGAACCTACCGCCACCTTTTGTCTCCTTCGGAGCTTTTACGCTTTGTTTACTTTATACGCTTCTTACGGCATTAATTATCCAGGCCAGCGTTGACTCTCCGATACTCGGTAATTTATCGCTTGTCCAGCTGCAGAAGGATTTCTCATTCTTCGGAGATGTCTTTAAATTATCCTTAATTTACGATTGAAATCTTTTTACACTGCTATTATACGAATATAATATTTGTCGATCGATAATTAGTAGCCGTTTGAAAAATTATCATACAATACTCGAGTGCTATGGTTTTTTCAGCAACTCTCGTAAAAATATTAATTTCTATAATAAAATTCACTGCATTAATAATAATGACAACATATTACTATCTGCAAGATGAGATAAAAAACGTTGCTTAATTTTGAGCATTTGTCATTAATTGTATTTATTATTGATAAACATCTTTTACCAATTAATTAAAAGCACATTAACTGATTAGTTTATATTACTTTATGTTTTTATTATATATATATATATATGTATGTATGTATGTATATAATTGAATAATACGATATATGTAACATAATATTTTAATTCTGTTCTAATAATCAGTACGCTTTATAATACAAATTAACTTTTTCCTAATGCTTCTAATTTTTTGCAGTTTAAATATTTCATTGTTTAAGCAAACGACATAAAAATAAGTATTAGGGTTGATGATAAAATGTGTTCTTAAGTATATTTTAATGAATCTTATGCAAAATTTACGCAAGTGTAAGCATTCACATGTATACGGTACTTACGTTTTATATTAGCTAATTAACTTAATAACGAAACAATTGTTTTTTAACCCTTTTCACTAAATTATAAAAAAAAATTAATATTAAAAAACAAAAAGCTTATAACTTTAATACGCTCGAGAAAGTCTATAGAAAAAGTAGTCGTTAATGGCATAAATAAATATTTTCTTACTATCATTATTTTTGCTTGTAAATTAAGTTAAATAAAATAAAGGTTAAATATACTTGAAATTATTTTTTAAAGTACACGATAGAATATTTTTTTCTACTAAAGCCTAACAAATATGTATCTCTTTTTTATAATTTTATTAACTATAAACATTTAATGTACGTTCTTTACAATTTGAAGTATTAAGTAATATATAAACAACTTTCGTTTGGTTAGATGATTTTCAAAATACATTTAATACTTACAACACAGTTTATAAAACACAAATGATTTTCAAGAAATACCAGTATTTACAAAGTTCAATTAAATGCGTAATATCTTTATCTCAGTTCAAATCTAAATTCCACGTCTAATAATATTCTATATCAATAGTTAAATTAATAATTATATTCAACGAGCACAATATAAATTTCAGATTGTGGCTATGATTTATTTATATTCCGTAAATCAATGCACTGAAGATTTGTTAAATAATATCTATGATAATAAATATTTAGTAAAAATATTGGCAATAAAATACATAATGCTAGAGAAATTTGATGAAAAATTAAAATTTAAGACATTAAATATATCACCGTTATTTTAAATATAGTATTTCTTAAATAAATAAATTTCATTTTAACAAAAAAAAACTTTTCCTGTTAACAAAGTACTATGCAAGGTTTTATGCTGCAATGTGCTTAAAGTCTTCACAAGTTTGTCTCATTATATCATCGGAATATACATAAAACGAATTACGATTATGAAGCGTAAATCTGGTTTACGAATAGAGATAAATGCATAAGTATATATTATATTGAACGAAATTCATTGATTCAGATCAAAATTTAATGACATTCAGAATTCCTTTAAAAGTTTTTTTAAATTTGAATTCCTATTTTAACTACCACCAATCAGAACGAATCATGTCTGTAATATTTATTTTAATATTATACATTTTTGAATGATAAATACATTTGTTTTTCGTAAGCATAATTTATAATTATAATTCGGTATCATTATAATTTATATACATGTAGCGTTTATTGTTATGATTTTTTAATTAATTCTTTGGTATTACCCAAGTTTCATATGAAAAGGAATATGAAGCAGAATTTTTGCTTTCTTTTTGCCGAAGATTTTTATTTTCACTCGAACCTATAATGGCAAATCAGATTTATAAATTCACCGTAAGTAAAAAAAAGGACTAGTAATATTTTTTAAAACTTAAAGTGTTTTCAATAACTTTAAGCATTACTATTCAGAAGGAAGAAAGCGTACCAAGATATTTAAGTAATTTTAGTGAAACTTTCTCTCTATTAAGGACAATCGATACAATTCCAATTGATTTTCTCTTTTGCACTGTTGTTACGGAAATAGTTTGTATGCTCGTTACATTTCATTCAAATAATTAAAGATTGACTTTAAATCCGCAAGAGTACGACTTTCGTATTATCGTTTCAGATGTAATGCAATTATAAAAAATTTTATTTACTCTTCCTATCTTATTCTTGAGTATTATTGCTGTTTTGCTACTGCATTCTTAAATATTTACCGTGTTTAAATTCATATCTTCTTGTCAATTGACGATTATTTAATTTTAAGCAGAGCTGCGTCTTTTTTAAAAAAAACCCAATGGTCAGTTTTATTTATCACGCTTAAAATTTTTCTTACACGAAGCCTTTATTAGTTGATAAAACGAGGTATTTATATATTTTTTATGCCTCAGTTTTAATTTTTTCATGAATATTGGAATCGCTATTAAAATGCGTTCCAATAATGTGAGATGTTGTGTTTAGCTCAAGGTTCGCACAATTCAACGCCGATAGCCTTCTAATTTGCAAATAAAGTAATTTAGCATATCTGCGGAGAATAAATAAAAAAATTTATTTTTTGATACGGAGATTAAAAATTACGAGAAGTAATTTGACTTTTTGCAGTTATTACGAAGTGCAAAGCTTAAAATGTGCGGAGCACGGATCCCCAAAAATATACAAAATGTAAATAACGAAAGAATCAATGTGCCTTTGGCCTGAAACATTCGATTAAAGCGTCAGTAAACTTCAATTCTTCCACAATATTTCATTACTTATATACTACAAGTGCGCAAAGTAATTTGATAATGACCTACCATTAATTATATTTATATATATACTTAGATAAGTTATTTGATAGCAAGATTCATTTATTTATAGTTCTCAATATTATTATTAATAACAAATTTGTTTTTAAAATTATATAAATAATTTTATGAAATATGCAAACAATATTTTTTTAATGAATAGAAAGCATGGCTTTTATATACAATTTGTTGAGTCCAGAATAAACTGGTAAATAATTTTGTATATAGATCGTATTTATCTACGATTAAATAATTGTACTCTAAAAAAGTTCGATACTTTTAATTGCTTTTGTATAATACCTAAATTAATCTTCGGTAAAAACTTTCATATCCGCTACAATTTCAATATTAATGATTCAATATTCTAGAGGTTGACAAAAAAAATTGGTAGAATGTTGTCTTTTATTTCACAATAATGAGTTGCGAATGCAAAAACAGTGAAAATTACGTTTTTTAATGTGATTACGAATAAGGTGTACAAAATTGTGAGTTTTGAAACAGAAAATTACAATTGTACGATTTAGTATTTTATAACATGTATTCAAACATAATATTGAAAGTTAATATTATAGTAACGATAGGATTACATTTTATTAAATAATATCCAGTCCTCTATATAACCAATAAGCCGATAGTATTGTCTTTGTCGATTTTATAATTAGATATTTACACTATTGCTCCTATTCTAAATATTTAATGTAACACTCTATAAAATTTATTCTAAAAAATTTTCGAATAAAAACGGCATATAGTTATCAGTTTCTAGTATTAATGAAGGTATTAACATTTTTGAAGTAATTATTGATTATCTTAAGCTTATATCATGATTTATTCTTTCAAACGCGCTCGAAGGAGAGAAGGTTTATAAGCTCGAATTTTTAATTATTCCAAATGTTTAACGTATAATGAGGACAAAGAAACATTTCTTTTAGATTTTATAAGCTCTTAGTAATTGCCAAGACTGTATATACTAATGTTGCATCAGAATTGATTTTAAGATATCGATGTAACTAGTGTGAATACAACATGTTTATGGATACCAATAAATGCTTAATTCATAAATTGCTCTATTTTGTACTCGAATGGATATAATTAATATTTACTAGATTTTGAAAAAAGTTGTTTTGAATTGAAAGAGACACGTATTTTTATTTCACATTATTGATTTTTCGAGTATATATTTTACATAGTGGTTACCCTTGCTCAGTAAGAGACTATTTATTTTATATGATAAAACTATTAGTTTTCTCTTAATTACATTTTACCATGTACATAATTTTTACTCGATATCTTAATGGTAATGTTTTTCGAATAATGAATTTTTGTTATAAATTAATTTTGTACGTGTATTTTACTTTTTACGACATTATTTGCGAATACTTTTTAAGTCTTAGATTCTTAACCATTAGAAGTGTTGCAAATAAAATGACAGGCTACATTTATTTTCAATATTCTTTTTTAATCTTTTAAGAAACTTCTTAAAATAAATTTAATAAAAATAGCTCCAATAGCCGCTCGCATAAATATTTATATCGTTTATATATTAGATATTATTTTTTAACTATTAGTTAAACGGTTTTATTAAAAACAATTTAAAAAATAATATTTATTGAACGCGTAAGGATAATTAATTTATATCGATACGTAAAAGCCAAAAAGTTTTTTTTGCTGGTTTATTTTTAATATAGATGGCTTGATGATATTCAGAATATCTTATATTACAAATTTATTTGTATGAAATTGAAAAAAATATTGAGTTTAAACAACAAATTAAAAATACTACGTGTAAATATTGAATTATTTTATATGCTGAATATGAAAAGTAGTATGATGATTATTGGTTTGGGTATAATAAATTATGCATTAAACTTATATTTTGAAATTCTGCATTCAAAAAATGTGTACGTTTTAAGTGTTTTTGTGAACACTGTGGATTACATAAATGCAAATAACAGTAAATTTATTTGTAAATTTAATTACAATGGTGATGCATTTATAAAAAGTAAAGTTGTGTATGCATTTAAATATAATACAATTGTATAGTGATGAACTTAGAATACATTCGTGGTATATTGACCGTGGTATATTTTAGTTTAAATGAACATCGTATGTTAATGACGGAAAATATTCATAGATTGAATAAATTTAATTTTCTCGAAATGCCTTTATTCATAACTTTATCATAATAAGCAATTGTACGCGAGTAAAGATTTACGTGTTTCATTTCACAAAGTAACGGATCTCTACATTGCTTTAAAAGAAAGACCTTAAAATTACAGGATTGTTTGTTGTTAAGTCATAAGAAATTACCGACTTGTTTGTTGTTAAGTCATAAGAAATTCTATAAGTGCCTTGATTTTAAAATGAATTTCTTGCAAATGTAGCAGTTGTAAATCATAAGTCCTCGATTTTACGCGTCGTGGCTTATAATAATGTTAAAAGGCGAAATCTCTTTGTCAGTTTGTGATCTTGCAAATAGCGGTGTGAAAAAATTGGTAGGACTTTTCACAGTGCCTCTCAATCATTCGATTTTGCCTATGTGCATTCCGTTTATTGACGCGCGAAAGGTCGAATGAAACGACAGGCGGAAAGATAAATAGATAAATAGATTTTACAGGACGAGGAATAATAATTACAATTGTGTTGCTTAATTTACTTAGCAGATAATTTCATTCATGACATTTCACTTAATTGCTCATCTAATCTGCACAACTAATCTACAATGCAATACTCCTCAATCGATACAAAACAATGATGTTACCTGTAATCGCGCTCGATCGCTGCTTAAGTAGAGATAAACGACGTGATTAAAAAGAAAGAGAAGTGAAGGGAATGGGAATTGGCATGACGTGCGACGCTATAAATAAGAGAGGGGGGAGGGATGGATGGAGGGAGGGAGGGAGGGAGGGAGGAGGACGAGGAGGAGGAGGCGGTGGTGGGGCCGGCGGCGGGAGGAGGGGGTTGGGGGGGGGAATGGAGGAGATCACAGTGTACTTTAGAAAATAGCGGATATCGTTGTGTTATTGCATGTGCGGTTACGAATATGCGGCAATAATTATTGGAATAAAAATATAAGTGGTTAATGCAACATTTCAGTTAGAAAAAACAAATGTTCCATTTAATAAATTACGATATAAATTAGTGTCTGTTTTTTGCACATTTTCTATGAAACAGTTTAGTTCTTAAATACATCAAAGAATTAGTAACATCAAGGTTGAAAATACTTCCATAGTTTTTTAATCTATACTGGCTTTTCAATTATCCTGTTAATATTCCCCTGAACTCGCTATCCAATACAAAAGAAACTTGCTTTTACTTCATTTGAAATAAGAAATCAAATGAGAATAAAAATTTAATTATGCAGATAGCCATTAAATTTCTACGTTACTTCACCTTATCTCGAAATCATTCAATTTCTTTTGAACAGTGCCTGGTTACGTTAAGCCTTTTTCCATTTTTTGTTTAAACTCATACTTTCACACAGGCTACTATCACTTATAATTAACGCTTAGCAATTGTTGAAATAATACGCATTGTTTGTTGAGAGTATTTAAATAAAGAATAAAATACGCGTTATCTTTCTAAACTTGTACGCTGTACAAGTTCAGAAAGTCCCATGGACTCGAGATGGCTTTCTTCATTTCTTTGTCAACATAGGGATTATTATTTTTTTTTTTTTTTTTTACGCGGAAAAGATATTGCACACGCACTATGTGTGCACGAGCACTTTTGCTGGCTCCCTGGCTCGGTGCACCTGAACCAGCTGCAAGGCGACCGCGACACTTAAGAGCAAACGAGACAAGTAAGGATTGTACTTTTCGCCGTGGATTTTAGTTAGAAATAATCATCGTGACTGGCTCGACGGCGTTGAAAGCAACTGGGACTCCAGCTTGGGCCGTCGCAGCCGGGAAAAAAAGGCCTGCTAATAAAAGCAATCGCGTGATTTTAACAGAGTCCCGAGGATAAGGAGACCTCCTTTTGGATAGGGGGAGGGGGGAGAGATCAACTGAGCCCGAGGGGCTTCAGTGGCTGGCTAAGAATGGGAGGAGAGCGGCTAGGCGAGCTCGCAATAATTGACAGTCTTATTGTTCTGCTTTCAGAGGTGCGATATTACATGCCCCCGACGAACGCGGCACCGCCGGAGTCGCAGCAGCAGCAGCAGCAGAATGGAGCTGACATCCGCGCTACCCTCGACCTCGCTCCTACTGGCTTTGATACTGGCCTCGCTATCGGTCCTGCGCCGGTGCGACGCCGTCTCCGAGAGCATCAAAGGTGAGAGCCCCGATTTCGGCCGCGCCTGGCCAGCCGGCGAGCGCTTGGCCTTGCCCTCCCGCCCCCCCTGCCCGGGGTCGGTCCCGTTAATCCGCGTGCGATACTCCCGGCGCCGGAGGCTCGGCGCCGCCGCTCCTCGGTGCCTTTTCTTTTTCGCGCTTCCCGTAATGACCGGGGACCTTTCGAGAGCGCGCTCCCGCTCTCCCCCCTCTCCTCTTTGAATATTGAATACCCCTCGCAATTAAGTAAATTGCAGTCAGTAGCAAATCAGTGTAAATGCCGATGGGGGAAAAACCAATACTCCTCGCGTCTTCCTTACCGCGGCATTAAGAGTTAAGACTTCCTTTCGCGAGGGGCTCCGACGCAAAAAGCTTGTTTATAAATATCGTAATGCGATACTCACCACCGATCCACGGTATCGCGCGAAATTACACGTTAATGGAGTGCATATTGATTCGGAAATACCGGGAGACTTTGGTAAATAAGCACTTAAAAGAAAATTAATCTAACGACTAATTTATCACGGGCGGCATTCATTTTTAAACATTAATGAGATTGGTCAAAGGAACGAGGTGGCTTTTTTAAAAAAACAAAAAAAAAAAAAAAAAAAAAAAAAAACTCCCATGCGCTAGGAAATTAATTTCAAGCTAATTTATAGAAAATAATTTGTCATAATAGAGCTTAAATCTTTCATGAATTATTCATCATTCCGACGGTCTAAATGAAACTTTGTATAATTGTCGGGCTCCGAGCGCGCCGCATATTATGTTGGTCGTTTTAAAATACTGTACGTTGAATAAAAAGTAAAAATAATTATTATTCACCTAGTAGTATAAACGAAAATTGCTTATTTATTTTTCTACTTAATCTTTAAATTTAAATTCGAGGCTTAATTGCCATTCTTTAGAAGCTTTTTCATGCTTCGTTTAAGCGAATCAACAATTAATAAAAACTTGTCTCTTCAATTACTAAACGTTGTAATTTAGCTTTACTTACTTTAATTGCTCCTTACGTCAAATATGGTCATTTAATCACTTTTCATAGACATTAACGACTTAAGAAGAATGTACTGATTCATTGTGTAACATGCAATGTGTGTAATTATATACGTTTCCTTAACATCAGTAATTTCTTAGTGAAACTTAGTGGATCTTGTATTCCATTAAATTTCCATTCTATATAGTCTTGGAGTTAACTAATAAAGCATATGTATGTGTGCGTGCGTGTGCGTGTGTGTGAATTCCTTCACGTCTCGTCAGATTCCAGATTATTGTGATTATTAAGATTCTATAAATTTTAGAGTAAAGTGTTTTTCTATGGCTTTTTACAAAAACGTTTACTTTTTAAAATTTGATTGAATTGTCAAATGTTAATTTAATAAAATCATTATCTACTATACGACAATATTATTGATTTACAATGCAATACACCTTTAATTATAATACGCTAGAGATAATAAATAATAATAATTATTATAAATATATAATTTTAATAGTCAAAGTCCGGTATTTATTAGTTTTATCTGGTTTGAATTCATTTCATTATCGTCGCTCTACTAACTAATATACTCGTAAACTTTAGATTAAGATAAATGCCGATTCTGTGCTTGTTAATTTAGAGATGAATATGTTTATATGATAAATATACTTGTAAAGATTATGTAAATAGAAAATGTATTTCAAGTAAGAATTGCGTTTTTCATTTAAAATAATTACAATCACAATAGATAAGAAATATTTAAGCAATAAAATGTTTTGAGATGCCGAATTTTAAGATCGGGTTGCATAACAAGCTAACAAAATAAGGAGTTATGGATTTTTTCAAGCTCGAAACATATTATTCAATGAAAAATATAATTGACTTAAAATCGTGCGCCTAATGCAGTTGGATTAGAAAGATGGAGTTGTGCAATTACACGATTACAGTTAGCAATAAATTTTTGTTCTTAATCTACACTGTTTTATTGTTTTTAATATTACAAAAGTAATGAAAATCTTATTATAATTGTGAGTTTCTACGCAAATATTTAATCTGCGTATTCTCGTATTGCTGACAAAATGGCGAAAGGTACTCGATTAGCATGTCAATTATTTAGAGCAGTTATTAAGATATAAATAATATATTAGCGAGTGTCTATACGCAGACAAATTGCATTAAAATTTCCTTAGCCACGTATGAGAAAATGGCGCTTTTAGTCTTGACAAATTCGCAAGGTGCTGACTTTAATTGAACGAAATGCAAAATGAGTAAATATTTTTATAGCCTGTGCAATTCGATCTAAAATGTTATCTACCAAGTAAGGAGCAAGGGCGGGAGAATATTTCAGTACAGTGACTAACTGACGGATAGATTGTTTGGAAGATATATTATCGATAAACTGTGTATTTCGAATAAAAGAACGGGTTATGAGGTTTGCGCGGAGGAGGGGGAAGAGAGTAATCGAAAGCACCGCACGCGTCCAACTCTAACCCACGTGGATCTCGCAACGCTCTCCATTTGTGCCATTTCATTGCAGATTTTTTTAACTGGCCCAATCTGGGCAGATTATCAGCGGCGCTTGCATCTACGTGTGTGCGTGTGTTTTTTTTTTAATAACTCGTACACTTTTCGAGAATCATAAATTTTTACGCATTTCACGTAGTGAAACATTTTACTTTTCTCCTTCCTTATTTAAATAATTACAACTCTAACTTTCGGCCATTTTCTAAGCCAATTCACCGTAATACATTCGTTATAATTTATTGAGTAACTTTTACCCTTTATTTTCCATTGTTCTATCCACTACGTAGAACAGTACATCTCGGTGATTTTAAAAACTATACTTAGGTAACTATTCTACTGTCAAAACAATATTCATTTTAACTCTGCATTTAGTTTGTTTTCGCGCAATGTTGTATTGTGCAATGTTTGAGAGAAAGAGAGAGAGGGAGAGAGGAAGAGAGAGAGAGAGAGAGAGAGAGAGAGAGAGAGAGAAATCAAGTTAAATATTACATTAATCTTTGAAATTTATCTTTATAATACAAATTATATACTAATTTTATGAAGCTTGTAAATTCGAATGATATAAAAATGTAAATGACATAACTATATTATCTAGTGGAATAGTTTGAACAAGCAAATTCAATGTATAATTAAAAATTTACAATTACTTTCGTGTTCTGATATTTATATCGACACGGGTAAGTTTACGTTATATTGATTCCAAGTGACATTTATAGTTTATACAATATCGTAGGCGATATCAGTGGCTCTGATACATTAATTAATACTCAAGTAAGGGATTAATCCACAATATCGTGAATATGCCCAGAGACTCGCTGGATATTTTTCCAGCTGTGCGAAACGCCTGTAACTGCATGCCATAATTAACCTGATCAGGTAGAGGGGGGAGTTTCGGTTAGGACCGAGGCCTCGACGCAAGAAGGAAGTCAGCATTGGAGTTACAAGCCTGTGAGAAAGTACGTGGCGCGTAATTAAATAAATCGACTACTGCTTAATGAAAAAGCGCCTTGGCATACTATGTACAAATAATTGTGCGGGTAAAAATTTTCAGACGCAGCTGAATACGCGTAAATCTCATTTATATCAAATAAGTTGAAAACAAAACAAAATTACTTCCGATTTTCTTTCATTCCTAGGCTCAAATATATATATATATGTATGTATGTATGTATATATAAATGTATGTATTCCCGTTTAATAAAATTATTTTCTTAAAATTAACATCGACGTGTATCTGGCTTCGAAAGTCACATTTAATTTCCAGTTAAATAATTCATAAAATAATCAAGTAACGTATTATCAATAATTAAAGCCGACAGTAGAAAGCAAAATTTGAATTGACTAATGTGCAAATATCGTACCGACATAAACAATTCTAATTTCAATATTTAAATTATCATCCGCTATCTAAATAATAAATATTTATTTGTAATAAATTTCGCGGCGCGTTAAGCCGCCTAGAATATAATTGTCGTGCAAACAAAATTTTAATACAAGCTAAGCTTAAATTTATTCAAATTATAGCAAAGCGCAGTATCGGCTTTGTCGAGAGCATCCTTCCCTAACGGCACGGCAATGCAATAAATAATTGCCTCGCGACGTTAGTTTGATTTCTTCATCCCGAATCGCGACTCTTGGATCGTGCCACTTCGGCTGCTTTAACAGCAACCGTTTAAATCGAGCGCAAAGCCGATCGGTAGGTACTTGATGCGCGGAGTGCAAGTGTCCGAGGCTAATATTATTGACCGCTCGCTGCCGCTGCTTTGGAATATTGTGTCGTTGTGCCTTGATGCAGGCCCGCCTATAGCTGTTGTTACTTCATTCGAGCTATCGACGGGAAGATTCACACTCGCCTCGTTGCTTAGTTTTCAATGAGAATTAACTTGTATTTAACATAAATACCTGAAGGCGAATCGCACAATTCTCTCTCTCTCTCTCTCTCTCTCTCTCTCTCTCTCAATTACAAACCTTCTCGGTCGATAAAATGACATTGTGTAACTTGTCGATTTAATAAAGAATCAAAGCTGGAATATAAATTTGCATTCAATTTTGATTAGCGGTAAAACCATGTGAGATTTTTTCAATTCGAACTCGTTACTTGCCTCATAAGAAATACTTATATACCAATTAAATAAAATTTATCTGAATTTTAACTCAATCATATTGATATAATGGAAACGTTATGAAAAATATAAAAAAAAAAATGCTCGTAAATATTAAATAAATTATACTTTTAACATATAAGTAAACATTACAAAAGTGATTTTACAATTGGCCATAAGATTTAGAAATTTCTTTCACTTGAAAAAACCAACTAAAAGCTTAAATAACTTCATTTTAATTTTATTAAACAATTTATAATTTATCTGTAGATAGTAGGGATAACAACGCGTTCCAAAAAATTATTTAATAGCGCAGTTCGACTGTGTATTTCGGTACCGCTTCCCATAAATATTTAGTCGCATATCCGTTCGTTGTTACGTCTACGAATTTTAAATACCATTAAAGCTACAAAATAGTTGAAAAAATTAATTTACTAAAGTGTTTATTGTGTTATAGACAATAAAATGACCTATTTAGATTATTGTATATAATTTTTTTTAGCTTCGGTTTGCCATTAATTTATAGTTAGGGCTTAGACAAACGCAAATCAATTGCAAAACGATTGCCAATGATTCGGTGAAGTGAAGCGCAACACTAATATTCTGATATCGATCCTTATCTGTGATAAAAGTGAAATTAAATTGCAATTTTATAGTAAAATCACCTTTGAATGTTGGCAAGTAAACTAGGGTCACGCGTGTGAGTATAGGATAAAAAAAATAATTCCACTCCACGTGTTTATATTGTGCTCAAAGGCAATTAATTATTACATATATGCATTCGTTTTGGTTTCTTAAGTATTAAATTAGTTTAAACAATTTCAATTATCGATATTGCTCGGTTTACTTACATTTTTGCCGCTTAAAAGTTTTCTCAATACTTATACAATGGGAAATAATTTAGTATTAACGATGAAAAACTATTAAATACAATGGCATTGTGGTTCGTAAATGAGACTTGAATGTGGAGAGAACAAAAATTTAAAAAAAAAAAAATAAGTTTTTTTCAAAGCTCAGATGTAAAAATGTTTATACTATTAGATAGGGCACAACCGTAACAGTTGCTATATTTACGTTTATGACTTATGATTTTTTTTTTTTTTTAAAGAAAAATTAAAAAATTCCCCAACTAATTAGTAATTGTAAATGAATATTATAACACTTGTACAATAAAATACGCGTCAGTATTTATAAAGACTGTATCTTTTAAATCTTAGAAGAATTTATCTTAAATAAATAATAGCCAGTAAAAGATCAGCTTATGAAGATTGGATGTACATTTGAAACTTTGTATTTTGCATACTAAGGCTTACCAAGTGTTCTATAAATAAAGCTATACTTAAATATTCGTAACTTTGAGAGGCAGTGAAAATTTTAAATAATTTTCATCGTCAATTGAACGTGGTTACAACGATAATTTATAAACATTTAAAAACATTTTATTACTTTTAAAATACTTTTATTCAACATCTTGATGTTATAAATAAGGATTGAACTTGAAAAATAAAATAGAATACGTAAAAGCGCAGAAGGTATAATGCTATATCCCCAAATGCAAGCAGTCGAATAATATTTTAATTCGGTAACTCAAATAATAAGATTTGGTATACAAGTGGAATAATGGAACAATATATTATGATAAAGCCAGTATTGAAAGTGATGAATGAGTATTAAATCTACTTGTATTTCAAAATTTTATTAAGCATTTCAAAAAGCAAGCGTTTTGATTATTTATATTTATGGAACAATAAGTAAATTGTGCATAAAATTTAATGAAAATGAACGGTTCAACTAAAATACATAAAATATCTGTATAAAGTTGTCGCGTAATGGCAAACGAGTCCGAGCTGAGGAATCAAGGAGGTCTCGTTTATTTTGACGTAGTTTGTAATTAATTGAAGCGAAATGTTAATTAACGGCTCATTAATTAACATAATTTTTAAATAATGAAATAATACTCTAATGTAAACTATCATTATCTGGAATAATTATGGTGTTTATAAAGAAAAAAAAAAAACAGTGATATTTAATTTTGTAAATAATATTAAAATATGCCCACATTGCTAAACACAATAATAAAACTATAATAATAATGTTAACCATGAAAATTATATAGAGCGCAGCGCAGTCGTAAAAAAGAAAAGTAATATTGCCTCGTCAGTAAAGTTTGCCAGATAAAGCATATGCACGTTGGCTTGAAGTACGAAGAAATAAAGCGTCTGAACGCAATTTCCGACCCTCCAGGAAGATACGCGAAATGTTATTCTCTTCCTTCTTGTCTTAACTGAACAAATGTATGTACACATAAGAGACGTTGAGTCACGCGTTATGGACTAGAAGAGAAAGGAAGAGATAAAGAAGGATTGCACAAGTTGCTTTCTGACATCGTTCCAAGTATTTAGGGATCAAAATTTAGGGCTGCAATTGATAACGTCGTAGAATGCGATAGATTACATTTTAGTCTGATCTTTAATGATAAAGTATAAATTACTCGAGCATCATATTCGGGCTGTGCAATATCACAATATCGTAAATAGACTTTACCATAAATTTAAATATTTACCGTGATATCGATCCGTTTACGTGCACACACCATTAATATTCATCTAAAATTAAATATATATATGATAAAGGTTAAAAAAATAAAATAAACACACTCAGAGATAATAAATTACTTGCGAAAAATACCTGCACAGTTAAAACATATGTTTTATGATTTTGTTATTTTTATGTAATATGTCAATATGTTCTTGTTAACGTATTTTCTTTACTGTTTACTTTTATAGGTAGCCGAGAGACTTGTGACGTTGAGGGTGAAGACTTCACAGTCGACAAAATTCCAAATACAAAGTGCTTCAACTGCATTTGCAAGGTGACAGACATAAGATTCTTAATTGTGATTCGATCGGACATTTTCTATTTCATCATATATATGTCTATGATTTGTAATTAATTAGCGTCAATTGAATTTTAAAAGCTGGGAGAAAATAAAAATTTTTCTTTTTAAAGTATTAGTTATATCATTGAATATCGATATAATGACTAGGCAGTAATTTGATAAATTGAAGATTGATTTGAAAATTTAAATAAACAGCGAAAAAATGAAACCCAATATCAACAAAAATCCGTTTCATTAAAATATTATTAATTGTGCTTCTATAAAATCCGAAGGACCTACGATTGGGAAATAAAAAACGTTTTATTAGATTAAAAATATTCCAGTTAAGCCTTATGAAAGCTTCGAAATTTCCTATTCGTCTTAGCTAGAAAATATTCCAATTCCAATAGAAGTTGCAGAGCGATCGATTCATACACGGTCAAAGATCGCGACGTGCCGATGTTTGATCCACTCGCGCACAAGAAAGATGGAAGCGCGAGAAGAATGAGTTCACAGGCCTTTTCATTTGTATCATTTACGAAGGATCATTACTTGTTCGGCATTAGCTGCCATCTGTTCACTCTCGTGCCGGCTATCAATTGTTCCGCTGAAATATCAATTAGGTTACGCTCGTTCGTATAAACAAGATATACTTTGAATACTTGTTGAAGTTTAACTCACGGCCATTCTGAAATCGTATCATCGGCGGGCAGATAAGATTTCTAAAAAGAATCACTTACGTGCACCTATAAATCGCTTTTTAAATCTTGACAAATTTCCAAGGGATACGCTGTACATTGTACATTAGCGTCTTTTTTTCCGTATAGCCATATAAATTTAAATTTCGCTTTGCTAAATATCTTATGAACTTCTGTTATGATTTACATTCGCAAGATTATTGGATTATATTGAAAAATTATATACACAATTGTTTTTATACGGTGCTATTAATGATAATTCTTTGCCCAACGTTTTTTTTTTTTTTTTTTTTTGGTACTAAATGACAAGTGCTTCACGAATGCAATATGAAAAATCAAAAAATTAATTTATGTTAAAAGTAAGTTTTGAACAACGTAAGTAATTTATACAGAATGCCAGAAAATATTTCATAGTTTACAGTATTTTTTCTGAATTAAAGCTCTGTAATTGGTAAATGTTGGTTGTAATTAAATTAATTGACGATTGCAAATATGTTTATATTTATTTTACATCAAATACTTTGAATGTAAGACTAATCTAATAACTGTTTACAGCGATTTTTTTAAAGCCTTAAAGATAATTCGAACGGTTGGAACGGCTTCCAAAATTCTTATGTAAAAATTAAATCTTTTCTTTGCTCATATATATATATATATATATATATATACATAAAATGTTTATTTACTCTTGTCGTGAATTGTTTTAATGATTACTGTGATTTTATAATATCCACATACTCGAGCTTACTCAAGCTGAATATTAAAGAACAATACACTAAAGTGATTACAAAAAATATTGAATTATTATATTTACATATATATATAATTACTATTATTATATTACATTCTATAAAAATAATTATACTAATATTTGAGAAACTCTGATCTTTAGCTCGATTTACATCACAATAAATATAATTATATAAAACAATTATTTAATAAATAAAAGAATAATAAATAAAGAATTATTAAAAAATAATCATTAAAAGATTTTTCTTATAAGCATATAATAATATAAACAAATTATATATGATGATTCATTAGAAGCGGATATTTGAAACGAAAAAAATTTTTATACCAGCTTTTCAGTATTAATGACAAAAGTTACTGCTATTATTTTTGCTCATCATAAATGGTTTAATGCCCAAGCTCTTCTTTTCTTAACTTATATAATAATATATAATATATTGCCATATTAAGCATAGACTTTTATAAAATATTTACGTTTCAATGAATTTATTCCCGAGGCGTACGGAAACAAGACGATTGAGAAAGTGATAAAAGTTTGAAAAATTCACTAGGCTTTGATTATAAACAAGCGATCTCCCTTTAATTGGAAATAAGGCAGGCTTTTCCAATTACGCACGAACCATTTGATTTGTTAATTCGCCTCGCTGTACTGCTATTACGCATTTCTTTATACCTGTTTCAGCGAATGAGGCATTATATACGAAAAAAAAAGACGACTGTAAAAGTAGAGGCCGTAGCCGGTGGTCGACTGTGTGACATAATTAGGTCCTATTGTCGAGGGAGAAATCCGAATCAGGCAGCTGTAATGTCCTTGTTTTTCTCCTTTTCTCTCGCTACCCACTTTCCTTCTCATCCCCTCCCGATATTTCGTGTTTGACTGCACGCGCAATGTTTGCAATGGAATATACGATTCACGCGCAATGCTCCAAAATACGATGGCAGTAATCGATAGTACGAGCGATGTTCAAACAATTACTTTTTTTTTCATTTTCTTCTTCGATATCGTTTATTTAAGTTGATTGTATGACTAAGGAGAATCGAGGCGAAAGCCATCGTTTTTAAATTGAAACTCAGTTTGAAACAAAATTTTAATTCCAATAACTCTTTTATATCCTACTACAATGTAACTTTGTAAAAGTTAAGAAGGTTCAGGTATTTATAATAGATATTCATATGGACTTTGTATAGGAATGAGAATAATCAAGGTGTATATAAATATTATTGGAGTATATGGAATATTATTGATATTGATTACTTTTGTTGGGTAGAGTTGGAGGGAAATTGCAAATACAATTGAAATTAAAAATAAATTCACGGCAAGTATTCCTTATCTGTTCGCGTATTTATCAGAAACATCTGCACGCTGAAATTCCTTTTGCATGAAGACAAAATGAAAATTCTTAGATGAATCGAATGACCAAAATAGCCCGGGGCACGGATAAACGCAAACGCCCACGGATTCGGACACAGGGAGGTGGATTGATCAATCGTCGCCGGTAATTTTTAATCGATGCGAGCCCTCGACTCGCTTAACCTGCACTTTATAGTTGTGTAAAGTCAGCGCGGCACGAGAGAGAGAGCCCAGGAATTCGGAGGATCTCCCTCGAGATCGCGGTGAGCCTTTGAAACGAAACTATCATTCGGTCCTTGACAATGCTCGAGACGTGATAATCGGGGGGGGGGCGGGCGGGCTTGTTTACAGTGGGACAAAAATAGATAATAACTCGCGGCGCGCCGCGGATCGCACGCGCGGCTAATTTCGCAAAGCGAGCGAGCACACGTAGCCGCCAAGGCGGCGTGGCGTAAGTGTCTTTTTTTCTTTTTTTTTTTTTCTCGAAAATGCCGAAGCGCACCGCGGCGAGCCGCCGAGCGAAGGGGAGCCGGTGGTCAAGCGATGCTCTCCGCTGGATCCTTTGGATCCGAATCGCGGCGAGAGATTCTCTCGCCGATCTCTCGAGAGGGGGGAGCGTCTCGACGATCGCGGAGGAGGCCCGGGCCCGAAGGAGCGCAGTTAGGCGGCGGGGGGGGGGCCGAAGCCCAAGGCCCGACTCACGTGCGCGCTTGGCTTTTGCAGAACGGCTTCGTCGAGTGCCTGAAGCAGCAGTGCCCGAGCATCGAGGGCTGCTACATGCTGCTGGACCCGAGGAAGGAGGAGTGTTGCCAGAAATGCAAAGGTAGGCATGACTCACTCGGTGGATTGACTGCCGCCGCCTCCTCTATTTTTAGCTCTGATTTCCTTAGTACTTTTAATTCCAACTTTTACTTTCATCTATATCTCCCTCACTCTCTCTCTCTCTCTCTCTCTCTCTCTCTCTCTCTCTCTCTCTATCTCTCTCTCTCTCTCTCTATCTCTATTGCACGCTCCACGCGCTGATTTTATACAGACGGACTCGCTCGATCGCTATCCTTTAACTCAGCCGAGCCGACGTTTTCTTATTCAAATTCGAAAATGCTTCTTAATATTTTTTCACGTTTTTACCCTGTAATTTGTATTCGATGCTAATTATCTTAACACATGACTAAAGTTTTGTCTTGAAATTAATAATACCTCCATTCCTTATGATAAATTAAGTTATTTAATCAAGTTCCAAGAGGATTAGTGAAGTTGGATAGTTAGTTTGGTTAGCACTTTTTTTTCAATCGAATTTAGATAATTTGATGAAATCATCTATTGGTAAGAAGTTTTCGTACCCTTAACGCGCGCATAGCAATATATCAATTTTAATCTGTATTTGAAAAGAACTCAAGCTTCGTAAATTAGTAAAAAAAAAAAAAAAAAATACCAATACCAACGCCAAATACGTTTTAAAAGCTACCCACCGAAGCACATCGTACCTTTTCGTTTTTCGTATAAAAGTCATTTAAATGTATTGTACATATTTCTGTAAAATAAGATAATATAAAATGTTGCGTTATAATGATTTCACAATGCAGAAACGCGTCGGTTAATATTCCATACTTCTATCAATTTGAAACAGAAATAGCGGCTCAAAAATTAAAAGACAGATGCATAACGTGTACATTAAATTTTATATCTTTATTATTTATGGATCCAGTACGTGTTTGTGTGTGTGTGTGCCATATTTTTTTTAATTATTCAAATAAGATGGGATATTGCATTTTCAAGCCTTTTGATTATTAAATAATGGAATAGAGAAGTTTCGTATATTTTTCGTACAATAATTATGAAAAAGAGTATGGAAAAAAGGGGATCCCCGCACGATGTATCGATCAGTTAATCCAATGTTAATATACGATCGATTAAATTTAATTGAATGGAATTTTCCGTTCAAGCTCACCGCTGTGTAAATAATAAGCTCGATTAAACAAAGGAGTACTTCTCAGGGCTTGGAATTATTTGTATTTGATTTTTCGTACATCAGTCATGCGATCTAGTGGCTCTCGAATTACTGAAAAAAAAAACCCCCTGTTAAAAGTTAAAAGCACGGCATTGAATTTCCTGCTCGACGGATCGCTCCTCGGCAAGTCGTAAGAACGAGTTCGAGAAAATTGACTGATTAGTCCCGGGGCGTCGAGCCAGTGCCCGGATCAATAACAAGTGCGCGCACGTATCGAATGCTTCTTTTAAGCGTCTCGCCGAGCCAGAGCCTCCTCGAGGAGAGGTAAGCAAATGCCAGGAGCTCCTATGAAAATCTCTGCACGTTCGTCGTGCGCGGCCTTCTTGCGCTCTGTTTACATCTGCTTCTCTTCCCGGCCCGCGCCCCTCCTTATTCCCTTTATGCGGGACTTACTCCGCAGGACTCTTATAATTACTTATTTATCGATTCCGTACAGACGCTCGAAAACAAATATCATCGTCGCGGCAGCTTACCGTCCAATCGACGAAGGCGCGCGGTTTGTTTTACTGACTTACGGATGAAATTTATCAAATTAAACGAATTCCCTTCTTTTTCTGCTTCTCAATTGCGTAAATCTAGTGGCAATTGTTGGATGACATTGCGGGAGCGCTTAGCAGCTTAATCCGTCATTACAGGAAGTTCTTTGTGTCTTTGCACTTTTATAATTGCAGCCTTCATATTTCACTCGACTGCGTATGAAGATAGACTTGTTTCCTATGCAACCTAGGCAAGGCTGACGTTCGTTAAAAATAATTTTGTTAGCTTTACCTCGTAATAACGATCACTTTGGGAAATAACAATTAGAATTACTTACACTCGGTTATCCAACCGGTTGGATTTATTAAATTATTAATCCTTCGATACAGGACTGCCTTCATTTTTCATTTGACCCTTGGTACATTATAGGCGCTGGTGTCCTTAATATTGCAATGCAGTGCTTTGATTACTCGGAATAAAGAGAAAATTTAGTGGGCACGTGCCAAATTCAACGGTAAACTGGATACAGGCTGTGCTCGCAGATGCACTTATCGAAGTAGCAGCACATTAATTATGCTAATTATGATGTGAGATTTATAGATAACCTGCATTTACCCGACCGAGAGCATAATTTGAAAGCCACATTTGATTTTTAATTTTCCTGTCTCAATCTTACTTTATATTATAAAGACTTTTTTGTAATGAATAAAACAATTTGTATATTTTATTATCATACGGCTATTCTTGGTAAATAAAATTATAGATTTAATTATAACTGTATTAATGAACTGGAACGTATATTAAATTAAGATAACGAAAGAGAATTGCTATTAACTGATGGACATAATAGAAGCTTTTAATTAAATCATTATAAATATTACAAATTTAAATATTATTGTGAAGATATATTGTTTAGCTTTTTTTTAATTTCGTTACTGTTTTTGTATAGTAAAAGCTTTAGGAATAATTTATGTTGAATGTTCGGTATCTTCGTAATTATATATGTGTATATAAAACTAACACAAGTGACTAAAACTCGTCTAATTACTGTAAACGAAGTGTCAATTTAAATTTCTCGGCTAATTTTTTAAATTATGATTTATTAATGTATAGTTATAACATTATCTAAAGTTATGTGAATTTATGATGCTTCGTAACTTTATTTATGCAACGCAATACGCTGTTCGTATAGTAATAAATAGTAATTTATAGTGGATGTCATTCTAATATATGCAGCGTCTGATCTAAATTTAATTCTAAAAGGTGAACTACTACTGACTAACTGTAAAAAATCATTATTTTAATAGTGAAAATGTTCGTTGAATCTAAACAGTTGCGCATGAAAGGAATCAGTGTATCTGTTTTATTTAAAGCTTCGAACATATTATGAATTTCAATAAGGCTCTTGAATAATGGAGCCCAGTATTTTTAAAAATAATGTTCTCGCGAATGATTTAATCGATGTTTTTAAATTAAACGAACTCAAAATTGATTAATGCAAACTATATTACTTAGGCAATTTTATTGCAATGTATGATTTTCTTCTATAATGCATAATGGATGTAGAATGCTTCTGCCCATCTAATAATTCATGTGCTACTCTAAGACAATAATTATGTCACTGACTCCGCTCTTCCACTCTATATATATATATATATATATATATATATATACGCATATATATATTTTTTTGTAACAATTTCACCGGCTCGATAATATGTAGTGCGTAATATTTTCATTAAAAAATTTCAGGCCGTAACGGTCTAACAAAGCACATACTTAAGAAATGGTTAAAATTGCATCCTTAGGTAAAAATTTATCTTCACCACAAGCATTTCCAACGCGACAGCTACAGATTTATTGTCCGTAAATAAAGTTTTTGAAATGATATTCTTATCATCGACGTTTTTAGAATATCGAAAAAACCAAAAACCTACAAAACCGCCTACAAAAAAATTACCCTCAAAGCCAGTTCGACTTGTTAAAATCAACGGCTTCAGCATTGAACTAATAAACTCCCCTCGAAACAGGGAAAATAACGAGAGGAGCCTGAAAAGCCGTTAATTTTATTTAGCAGCAAGAGGGATTTTCACCCTTGTTTATTCGTTCCCTTCGTGGCAATAAAGCTTCAACTTCCCAATGCACTTAGTTGCTATTGATGATCCAAGGATGATCGATGCCGCTCTAAGCATTAATCGATAACGACAATTTCAGGTTGCATTAAGAATAATATTCATCATCCATCTGGGACCGAGTGGACAGAGCCCAACGACCCTTGCAGGATATACACTTGCAACGCCGGCGTCATCACGGAATCGAAACTACGCTGTTACACCCCCTGTGCGAATCCCACCCTACCGGCACCAGGACAATGCTGCCCGACCTGCGCAGGTAGGCCACTGACCTTAACCCTTAGTAGCCCTTAAGATTCGTCGATTGGATTTGATCTGCGCGCAAGTGCAGCCGACCTGACCGGACTGCTTAGAAACGGCAAAGCGGGGACGGGGACAATTCGTTTGATTTGCCTTTTGCAAAAAAGGCGGTAAACCGGCGTAGCCATTAAAATCAACAAAGCCGCTGATCATTCGAGGCTCGGGTAGTGCAAAAGCAATCATTTTACTCGTTGCGTAATTTGATCACTGGCTTTTAAGCATTCTATAATGTATTTTACTGCGCTCGAGGTGAGAAAGTAGCATTGCGCAACCCTCTAGCATCATTTTCGCGGTAGCATTCGAAGGATTTTGCGCCTTGCGGTGCCGCGCCAAGCGAAAGAGTAGATCCGCACTTTCTAGCTTACGTAAAGTACGCGTGTGTGCACGCGACGGAGGCTTGCCCTGCCGATATTTTAGAAGAACGTCGATATTTTAGAATGGGATTCGCGGGGGGGGGGGGGGCTTAACAGATAACCAAAGAAGGGTAATTTTCAACAAGAGGCATTGGCCCCCGTGCGTTTAAGGATGCCACGTGAACGGACAGAAGGTAACGGAGGAAAGATCGGTCATGACAACGGAGGACCCCTGCGTGACGTGCAGGTGCAACATGGGCCGACTGACCTGCGCGAAAAAGGCCTGCCCGGTATTGCACTGTCCAGTGTCGAGGATCGTTCAAGAGCCGGGGGAATGCTGTCCCCGATGCAAAGGTAAGGTCGAGGAGGAGCCTAAGAGAGGAGCGACGAGCGCCGACCGACCCTACCTAGGGGCAATCTTTGAAAAGCTCTCCCCCAGCGAGAGAGATCCAGTGCCGGGGCGCGGTCGGTCGGGGCTCGGGGCCGTCTCGGGCCCAGTCTCCACCCCCCCCCCCGCCCTTGACGAGCAAAGGAGCCTGACCGACGTGGGCTTAGGTAGCGGGAAGTACCTCCTGCCGCCGAGGGGCGCCTGCATGCTCGGCACCGTCCTCCACAACTCGGGCTCGCAGTTCTACCTGGACGAGTGCACGCGCTGCTCGTGCTCGAGCTCGGCCATAAGCTGCGCCAAGGAGACCTGCCCCGTCCTCGAGTGCGACAGCGAGTACCAGACGAAGCTCCCGGGCCGCTGCTGCCCCCAGTGCCCCCTCGTCGAGGAGAGCCGGGCCTCCTGCACCTACGCCGGCAGGACTTACGGGGCGAGTACCATTGTCGCGCTGCTTGCCCTCCTCCTCGGCGCCTCCCTCATCGGCGACTGACCCCCCTAACGCTTGGCTTCCCGGGCCGACTCCGCCTCCTCCCGCGAGCCGAGCCGAGCCGAGGCTGGCTGCTGCTACCCCCCCTCCCCCGGCCTCTCGCGGCCCCGCCCACCCTTCTCACCCTCCCGGCAAAGCTCCTCGCTTGGTCTGACCTCCTCTCGCCTCTCCTCCCCTCTCCGCTCCCTGCTCCAAACTTGTCGCCTGCCGGGCTTTCGCAGACTCTCGTTTGGGCAAGTTTACGTGTGTATATATATATATATATATATATATATATATGCCTTTGCAGCTTGTGAATGCCAACAATTTACACCCCTTTGATCAAGCCCTCGCAACTACTTCTGTTTGCCGAAATTTATAAAGGTAATGCATCCCTTTGACTGATCACTGATGCTCGGCTGTACAGTTACCTGTTAATGATAAGATTATCGAGCTCGCCGATGAGCCCAAGTTAAAATATGGGATGTTTCCCCTGCGTTGTTTATTTAAAGAGTGACACTGAAATATATATATATATATGTGTGTGTGTGTGTGTGTGCTTCCTTTTTCAATTAATTTCTTTTATTCCTATAGAGTATTGAAATTTCACTTAGCAAATTGTAACTCGCGATAACATTTTCTCTGGCAAATCAAATAACACACAGCGCGAAGATAAACTTTATCGCTTCTGTCAGAAAAATATATTTGAATAAACGATTATTGGTTGATTTCAGAAAGTAGCGGTATTTATATACGTGTTAAGTCTGTGCCGTGTTCGTGAATTACGAAACTTGTAGCTCGAATGCATATATTGCACTAGGAGTCCCACATATCTTAATCAGGAAGTTGGGTGTTTGGTGGCTTCCTCGTACAAGAGCTTTTCATCTCTCTAAAGGGTGCGTAAGAGTTTTCCCATATCTCAGACGTTGCACACGCACGTAGAGAATTGAACTCCACTTTATATCTATAGCAGATAAATTAACAAAATAAATCTGTACAATAATAAAATATATATATATATATATATATACATATATATATGTACATATTTATTTATACAAGCTGTGTCCTCCAATACTTAATCTGCATTTAAGATTAACTTCTTATTGCACATATATATATATATATATATATATGCATGTGTGTGCGTGTGTTTATATATATATATATATATATATATTGTAGGAAGGCTCTGTTCAGCGGCGTCATGCTCTACATATTTCACGTCCCATACGCGAGCGAAGATATTTATTATGTACGAAGCTATATGATTGTCTAAGATAAACTTAACAACTTTTACAGCGAGTAACTTTAGCTGGGTAAAGGCAACTGGCTTCCTACGATTGTTACACGCCCTTTGGCATGGAAAAATTATTCCGAAACAATATATCAAGTGTGAAAGCAGCATTTGAATCGATCGAAGTTAGCGCTTCTATTAATTTTATTTTAACAAATATCAATACGATCGCCTTCAAAGTTTCTTATTTATTCATTTTTTTCTTTTTTTTTTCTTTTTTTTGTGTAAAACATGTAAAGGGATTCATTTCTTTTTCATATGTTTCAGTGCTCTTATTGTTGACTCTTGTGCGCGAGATATACGATGTTTATTATTGAAAAGCTTGTTTAAAGTAGGATAAGTTTGTGCTGCTTTAAAACTGACAATAGAAGCGCTGTTTATTCAAGATTAATTTAAGGATCGCCTTGGCTTAAAAAAATACAATTTATTCTCAACTATCCCATCAACTGCACGGCTTCAACTACATTTATTAGATGTTTTTTTTTACAGATGACTGTACGCTTTTTTAGTAAAAGATATCTTCAATTTTGGTCTGCGTAATCAATTAAAATAGTCCTACTCACTGCTCTGTACAGATTTATATTTATACAAGTACATATTACTACTTATGGATCAATTGGTTAAATTTTTTTAACTATCAATGTTGTATAATTTGTATTTACGATAAGTTACTCCAATATCTTGAACATACTCTAAGTTCGACTTTACCGATCGACATCGAGAACATTTCAGTATTATATAAGTAATACGTGCCTTTTGTCGCATGAGCCTTTTTCAGCTTTATCCTAAGAGAGCTGCCACTCGATTAATCAAGGCCATTAATTTATGATAAAAAAAATGCCTACAATGAGAAACAAAAATGCCTCAAAAGACAGAAAATAGCTTATACCGATTGCATGTGCATATAAACTCTTGCACATCCTTTAGATCGTCGTGACTAAACGATTTAGCTGAATAAAAAGCTCCGCTACTCGACTATCTTAATAAGAGGTATGAATTTTTCGGCTCAACTCCGCCTGTGGGCCAAAAGTATGCCTTAGATATATATATATATATATATATATTATATATAAATAATATTATTATGTATAATAAACCAATTATATTTTTAATTTACTTATTTATTCAAGATCGTTAAAATCGTGAGAAATGCATTATATTTTTATATAAATAATATAACATACAGTTTTTTATACTGTTGATGGACGAAAGCATTGAACTGGTGATGAATTTACACACAAAAGTACAATTTCCTAATGTTTTGTATAATAATGCGATATTTATAAATGTAATAAGCTTCTATCTGTGACTATTTGTATTTTACGTATTATAGATAACATTATTATTATTGGTTTTCTACCACATACAAGCATCACATCATCTTGTTTTAACATACTCATGCGCTTTGTTTGCAAATAAAGATATTGTATAAAAATAATTGCCTACTAAAGTTTCATTTTGTACACTAACATTCACGATTTCACTAACTGAAAATTAATTCATAAGCATCAGTAACTAACCGATGGTTCGCATAAAATAATTTGTACTTATCAATTTTACTCAATGGAACGTTGAGCGTGCACATGAATTTCACATTATAATTATTTCATAAATATGTTTAAGCCTTTACTCATTTGACATTATTTGTTTATAAATATCATCCACATTTGTTCGCCGACATTTTAAGTACTTAATCAAATACATAAACGAAGATGACAATAGAAAAATCGATATCAAATGATGAACACCGGGACTCGACATCGTGCTCCTCGATATGACATTTTGTGTACCGAAATAACCGTATGGCTAGTATTTGCAAATATCTGATAAATATCGGCCGAACGACGCATGCTGTATCATATGTCCATACGATCGTAGACGCAAAGCCAGTTTGGTCAAGCATGGATTTAAGGAGACTTGGTATGAATAAAGAATATTTTTTTCGTGAACTTTTGTTTGGATGTCCATTAAACTTTCCTAAGACTCAATATCATCGGCTTGGAATTCCAGTATAAATTGAAAAGCAGTGCTTTAAATCGATAGAAGCTCCTTTCGTTTATCCATACAATTAGGATATTTGTTCGATGAAAAGTCTTTAATCTCATTTATCACTTATACCGATTGGTTCGTCTTTAAAAGTTTGGCTTACTGCTTCCGCTGATTTCTTGACCAGTCCGACAACGGAAATATCGTGCGAAATGATTTTCAATCGGTACTGAAAACTCGGCAAGTGAAAAGCAACTATTCGTATCGCGCGCCGCAAAGTTTCTTACGAACAGTGAGTCGCGCCACTCCGTTGATGCGGATCGATTTGCCGTTAAAGCGATTAATCCGTGGGCAAAAAAGCGACGAGGAGACTTCTCCCGAAAGCAACGAGACTTTGAAAAGCTTCGCGACCGTTGGATAATCCCGCAAAAAAAAAAAAGGCGGCAATAGCTCGTCGGTGAGGTTCCGATCAACGATGACAAACGACTTAGCGGCACGACTCGGCTGGCAACGGGACACGCACACAAGACGTAACTTAGCCGAACACTTATCTAAGCTACGGACAAACAACTCGTTTTTCGACGACGCATCATCTAACAAAAGGCCTCGCTCCATTGGCGCTGCGCGCCAGTGTCATTTCCATTATTATCGAAATTGTGCACAAGCCGACTAATAATGCGCAAGCCATAACCGAAGCGCAACCCAATGATCGAATCGCTTACTAACAAATGCCAAGAGTCGATAAAGGCGAGGACGCGCGCGCGCGACGCGCTTCGAAGATCGAGGCGCGCCCTCCTCCCGCCCCCCCGGGCAATCTGGTTTAAACGTGCTAATTTTTCCTAGGCAGGATGGCGAAACTTGGAAGTTAGATCCCTGCAAGTCGTGCGCATGCAAGCAGGGGAAGGTACGATGCGCGATGTCTATGTGTCCGCCATTGACGACGCCTTGTCCGCCGAACTCGAGGCTGGAACTGCCCGAGGGTCAGTGCTGCCCACGATGCGTCGAAAGTGAGTCTCGTGCCAAAATCAATCCTCTCGCGTTAGGACCAGAGCGGTTGTTGCCTTCCCAATCGGCCCTCCCCTCTGACACTTGCGTCGACTCGGTGGTTCCAACAACTTTGAGGCCTCTTCTCTCCATTATTACAGAATTAGGTGTCGCAATTTAATCGGACTCCCTCCTTTATCGTTCTCTTCGTTCCACGGTATTTTAGATATACGTATGTATCTTATCGTCATTTTGAATTTACATATTGCCTGGAGAAATGGACCCATCGGGCCTTTACGTAAAAATTATCAAAATCTTAACAGCGATTCTTTAGCCAAGCGATTATAAATTATACCGCGGAGTGATTAAATGATTTTTGTTATCGCCAAGTCATATTCGCATATATTAAGATATTAATTATGCCACGAGATCATTGGCTACTCTTACAATTGGTTAATGAATGACGAATAATTTATTAAGCTGCTATCCGATCCGGAACGCTGCAAAAGTGAAAAGCGTTCGGTAATAAACAATCGCAGTATTCAGGGGATTTAAACATGTGAAATTAATGCGATTGTAAAATAACAACAACGGCCACAACAATAATTATGATGACGATGACGATGACGATGATGATGATGATGACGATAATAATAATAATAATCAGCTTGATATAAAGAAAATGTAACGTCAAAGGTCCAGAGTATACGGCAAACTTGTGGAATTGATTCACTTCGAACGCAATTAGATGCTGAGTTTTATTTTCTCCAATTAAAAGAAAGGACTAACGTGCAGGATACGTTATCCCCTTGTACGAGCGTTCCGCAATATTGTTTCGTTAATTCAAATTAATCACGCGCGGGAAGATTTTTATTTACACGAGTGCCAATGCATTGGGCAAGAATAATACGGGATTGCGCAACGGCGTCGAGCTCCGAAGAACAGTAGGTTTCACAAGAACGATAAATATAACGAGTCGTGCGCACGTAGCCAATTTGACAATTATAATAAAGTAGAGAGAGCACGCCTCGATATTGGTCGAGCCCCGGGCAGAGAGAGAGAGAGAGAGAGAGAGAGAGAGGCGCCGGATAAAATGAGTTTTCAATTGAAGGTGACGGCGTGTGCACAGTTTTCGGGGATCCTCATTATCGCACCTTCGACGGGAAGTTCTACACGTTCCGGGGCTCCTGCAAATACCAATTGGCCAGCGACTGCGCGAATCACAGTTTCAGCATACGCGTGACCAACGACGCCCGGGCCACGCGGCTCTCGGCCTGGACCAAGACCATATCCCTGAAGATAGGCGACCTGAAGGTCAACCTCGGCCAGCGAATGCGCGTCAAGGTCAACAGGGTTAGGGTCGAGGTGCCCTTCCGCCTGGCCAATAGGCTCGACATCAATCGCACCCTCGACAGCATCCTCGTGACGACCCACCTGGGTATCAAGATCCTCTGGGACGGCATAAGCTTCCTCGAGGTCTCGGCCCCGACCTCCTACAGGGGAAAGCTCTGCGGCCTCTGCGGCAACTTCAATTCCGTCCCGAAGGACGACCTCGCCAACAGGCGGGGCAAGCTGATGCCCGACCCGGTGAGCTTCGGCAACTCCTGGGCCGTGGGGGCCAAGAAGGTCTGCTCCCGTACGAGGAATCACGCCCTCAGGCGGGGCTGCAAGCTCAGAAAGGACCACAGGTGCGAACACGCGGCGGGGGGGGTTTGGCTGGGGGGTGGGTGGGGAGGGCTTCGCAGCTAACGCCGACCGACTCTGCCTTCTGCCGACAGGCTCTGCAACCGGCTGCGCTCCTCGATCTTCGAGTCCTGCCACAGGAAGGTGAACCCCGCCATGTACTACAAGGCCTGCCTCCAGGACATGTGCGAGTGCCCGAGCGAGCGCTGCTACTGCGAGTCCTTCATGGCCTACGCCCACGACTGCCAGCGGCTGGGCATCCAACTGCCGCACTGGCGCAAGTCCGCGCGCTGCCGGACGGTCTGGGACACGAGCCCGGCGGGCCAGGGCCTGCCCCCCGGCTTCCCCCGGGCCCCGCCGGCCGGCCGATGGCGCCGCGCCCGCTAGCCGGGGGCAGGCCCGCGAGGGGGGCCCCGGGCCCCCGCCCACCCACCAAGGCACAAACTAGTCATCGGCTTGGACTCGACTCGCGTCGACGGTGAGCCCGCGCGACCGCCGCCCCCGGGCCCCTGACCCCGCGGGGGGTGGGCCCCCTCCTCAAACGGGAGCTCCTATCGTCGAGCACTGCCTCGGCTCGTGCCCGTCGACTCGCCCGCCGCCGATCACGCGCGCCCGTACGTGATTCGCTTATCTGCGGCAGAAGCCGGCTTCTCTCTCTCTCTCTCTCTCTCTCTCTCTTTACCGCCCCCCCCCGCCCGATCTCGCGCGCGCGCCATTGTTGGCCGAGGGCCCTCGCCGATAATCGGCCACCGGCTATCGCCTCTCCCGAAGCCTCCCCGCGTCCCTGTGCCTGCCGCGCGCTTCTCACCCCCGCGGCCTCTCTCTCTCTCTCTCTCTCTGAAGGCACGAGGCCGCGGGGAGGCTTCGCGGTCGGGGAGTCCTCGCCGCGCCCGAGCGATGCCCCTTCGCGGTTCGGACCAGGGTGCCGGGGTGCAGAGGGGTGGGACGCGCCTCCCCCGTCCCCGAGGACGAGCCCGAGACGACAGCGGCCCTATGCCCTCCCCGCCCCCCCCCGCCCCGAGCAACGTTGCAAACCGTCAATTTCTTTTCAGAACACCCTCCAGTATTTTGGCCGCTGAGCAGGCTCGCGGCGCAGCATCTGTCCACGCGCAACCTGTCCACCTGTGATTCACGAGGAAGGCGTTTAGAATCGATCGCGCCTGCAAGATCGTCGAATGTATTTTGTATAGCTGTTGAATGCCAAATCGAGCTGAGCCAATGCTGGCGCGGACTTCTCGCGAGGCGAAACCCCGCCGAGGCGGCGTTCATCCTATTTTCTTCTTATATCGGCGTGCGAATCACTTGTACGCGTCACTGTGCAAATGCCCGTATAACAGGATGGAATTGCCCTGTGTGGCATCTTTAGCGATTAATTCAATGTACATAATTCATGCTCGCAACCTATCCCCATGTGCGTTTATTGTGTATGCAATACACATTTGTATTCATTTTAATTGCGATTCTTGTTGTTAGCGCACAGAAGCCGTGCTACTGGAGCTTGACTATATGTATAATTATTTGCGTGATTAATTTTATTTCAGGCCAGCTCTCCTGTAACTGTTGATATTATAAACGTTTTTCGAAATATCGATAAAAATTATTACGTTATTGTACTCGCTAATAATTGCCCTAATCTCCTCTAAACAGCAATGAAAATATTTCAAGGTGTTTTTATTAAACGTTACACGTCAACTTAAAAATAAAATTATACCATGTATGTGTATTTGTGTGTGTGTATATATATATATATATATATATATATATATATATATTTATAAATTAATCAACAACTTAATTTGAAAATAAACAAAACTTTTAAACAGTATGTGTTTTTAAAATCAAAAATATCCAAGCTCGCTTAAACGTCAAAGTGCTTTGGTGCACTTTAAAGCAACGTGTGCGCCTATCTTATCACTTTTGTTGAATATAATATTGTACAGTAAAATTCGTTTTTTTTTTTTTTTGTTTTTTACTCTGTATTTTAATCTTTATTTAACAAAAGTAAAGGAATTGTACATTGCTAAGAATTAATTTTCTCATAGGCTTAGAATTTATTTCATGTATAAGTTCCATCCAACTTATATTATGTGTGTACATCTGTATTATTAATGTTTTTGTAATATATGTGGAAAGTGCGTATGCCCAATAAAAAGTTTCCTCTTAATCGTGATTCCGTAATTTTTTCATGCGAAGTTTGATTGATTTCTTTGGAGAGCTATTGAGCACATGTATAAACAATGAAGTAAACATTACGAATTATCAAATGAGAATTGTGTACTGGTATTTTCTTCAACCAAAAAACATTCAGCCTTTAAATCAGCAGAGTTAAAATTTTATTGTAAATCTAATCGTGTGAAGAAAAAAAACAAACAATAAAAATATGTGTTTAGAGTTAAAAGTTTCAGTAAAGCTTTTATTAAAAAACAATATGCTTTTATTATTAAGATTAGAATGCAAATAACATGAAATGTTTTCCTCAAATTTTATTTTATTAAACATAAATAATATAATTTAAAAATCGTTAGTTATATTAATTACTTTTTAATAATACATATACGTGAAAGAATTTATAACTAACATAAGCTGCTAGTTACATGAAAAAGGTAATGATTTATATAATAAATCTGTAATAATACGCACGATGTGTGTATGTATACATTTTTTTTAATCGGTTGCTTCTATATAATTGTCATTAAGCTTATATAATGTCTAAGATCACTAATATATCCTTCACACAGATACAATTCAAGATCGTTTGATTTAATTTTAAAATAACAATGCTAATATAATATAATAAATGTATGTTACTGGACAATAATGATGTTTTCGACTGTTTCGATGTAAAGTTCAATACAAATATTAAGAAAACATATCCAACTGGTTTTTAATCATTTAAAACGATAACAATATATATATATATATATATATATATATATCAGAAGATGCAAATTTAATCATTAATAACTTAAAAGAGTCTCTTATAATTTAATTGTATCTTGTGTCATCGATATTAAAGGATTTACAAGTAATCGTGATATATTTCTTAAAACAATAACAGAATAAATTTTTTTTTTTTATAATAAAATAGCATCACAGCGTATTTATTTTATCTTTCCGTCTATTGAACTTAAATGTATTATTATTTTTATTATCGATCTCTCTGAAATAAATTTCACAAAAACATAAAATTTCAAAACTATTAAGAGAAGAGAAATTTGTTAATACTTGCTTTCAATATATTACAAATATGTAATTTATTTTTTAATTTTTACACAAAAAGATAATATTACTTTCATTTTTAAACCATTATATTTATCGCAAAATTTGAAATACTTCATGTTTATGCAATAGAATTTGAATTAATGTAAGTATAGAATTTTTGTCGTCTTAATTCTGAACTTTCTAATAGGATATAAATGCATAAAATATCTTAAAATTATATATACATGCGGGTGTATTTTTTTTCCGTGCTTCTGGATATTTCGGTACTATTTTTTGTAGATGCTTTGGAATAATTTTTGAATTTTCCATAGAGTTCAGCGTACGACATTGCGTAATATTTTACTTTACTTGTTTTAATACTCTATTGTGAAACTTATTTGAAATTAAATTTAAAAGAGAGAGAGAGAGAGAGAGAGAGAGAGAGAGAGAGAGAGATACAGATAGATACAGAGAGAGAAAGAGAGAGAGAGAGAGAGAGAGAGAGAGATAAATAGAGAGAAATAGAGAGAAAAAGAGAGAGACAGAGCTGATAAAATTTTTTTAATTTCACACTAATTAACATAATTTCGAGACGACGTAATATTTAAAATGAATATTCTCTATGGATTTAGAGAAATGTCGATAGGTGGTCGGTGCCGAAATATATTTAATATAGACTGCACCATTACTTTATTTATTATACTTCGAGTACGATTTCATTTTACTAATTGTGATTATTTTTAATAGTTATAGCTGTTGTCGCAAAGCCGCTCCTCTTATTTTTCATTCTAGCTTATTGGAAAATAAGATATGAATACGCGATTCGCTGCGCTGGTCCACACTACGACGATCATAACGACGAGAATCGCAGATTATTATAACTATTATAACTTTGCTTATTAATATTCAGCTCTTGCATCCCTTATTTGTATAATTAAATAATCGAGTAAATCAAAAATCATCGAATAAATTGTACTTTACGATCTAACGTTAGAACTGCTCTCAATTAAGATTGAATGATTTTGAATCGATCGAGGAAAGCTTTATTGCGTTTAAGAGAGACCCAAAGGAAATACAAACATGCAAAAGAGAAATTCAAAGAGTTTCATTTTGATTGACTCAGTTATTTCTTTCTTTTTTTTACATTTGGCCACTCGAGAACGAATATTATCATTATTTATTCTATTTGCCATGGCCTTTATTTTCAATACAACGCAAAAGTTCTTAGTTATCCTTACCAATAGTACTCGGTTCACACGTAGGAAAGTATACTCTTGTCATAGGATCATCTTCAAGAAGAAAATAGTACTTTCTTTAAGGGCTAATTTTACATTAAACACTCGATGACGCTCTAAGCTTTAGTCGTAGGTAATTTTTAGGAAACATGCAAATTTTGTTTTCAATAACTTCAGTCGATGGGTAACTATTAAGAAACAATATTTACTTAATAGGTCTTTACAATAGTTAGAAAAATTATATACAATTACAAAACAACGCCACTTAGTCCTCACTGGCAGCTCTAACTGACGTTTAATACTTCAGCTATCTAAGAAGGACGCGTTGACGTCATTTTCACCTCCTACGTATTTATAATTTAGCTTAAAAATTTTGCCTACGATTTCCAAAAATTAATCTACACCCACTTCCGGATACGTTGGTAATATGCTTGGATCGTTTACTTTTTAAACTAATTTACGGTTTACAAAAATAATGGGTCGAATGATTTTTGCTGCTCTCCCTCACCTGTCAGGGTATATTTAATTAGAAAATCTCAAGTATTAGATAATACAACATCGCGATAGAAAAAGATAGAGAGAGGAAAGTCAACCTCATCTTTGCGAGTGTCACAGCACCGAGTGAGACAACTTGTGTAAAATTCTATTCGAGCTAGATCATAGCACAACAAATCAACAATCGCGAATAATCTTGTCAATTTACTCGTCCAGAATAATCTGCCTACAATTTGCGTATTTTATTATTTAGTACTTATTTTTTATACCCTGGAAATTGATTAACAGTTACTGCTTTTTTTTTCTCTCTCCCACGAAAACTTATGCACAAGTATAATTCTATAGCATTTGACCATTATTAGCTTTAGGTATAAACTTACTCAACATTTTTCAAACTTATTCATTAGACAATTAACCACAATTTAAATTATAATAGCTTCGTTTGATTTTTTATCATTATATTTGATATTATTATGATATTATTGTTACATTTATTCATAAGTGTGTAAAGAAAAATTCAATTTCAAACTAAAACCTCAAGTGTATTTCAAAACAATGAATGCTACGAGACTTTATAAACGACTTTTCCAATTGTATATTATTTACTGTTGTGCTTCGATCTTGATACCTTACACATTGGAAGACTGAGTTTTTTTTTAAACTTTTTCTACATCATATTCCTCTTTTTTTTCATCAATACAGCACTGTACGGAGAAACAGAGTTAGGATTTATAATTTTAACGCTTTGGATCATTAGTTTAGAGATTGACGTCGAATCGCGTTCCCATTTTTCAACTCATGCGCGCAGGAATTCATTTGAAAACCTCCTTTCGTTTAAAATCTAAGCATTTAATAAGCACTTCTTCGAATTCCACATAAAGCATGCAATACAATTGTATATTTATTCGCACGATAACTCATCAAAGCTTTTGCAAGGTCAAACGTGGATATTATTTATCATTTCGACGTTTAGTGCAGCGCGAATTTTCCATTATTTTGTTATTACCTATGAGTAACTATTAATCGCTAAAAGCATACAAGCGCAAAGAAAAAGTCTTTCGCTGATTTTATTTTAAAAAAAAAAATTTTTAAATTTACACTTTGAAATAATCTTCTAAAGCAGTATCTCCATTGAAATACAGGCTTAAGAGAATAGTATCCAGCTTTGATTATATGTTTGTGAGACTTAACAATCGTCTATACACATATATATATATATATATATATATATATATAGTACTGAAGAAAAATTTAAATAGCGCATATATAATTGAATTATACCACATCATTTATTCACTTATTGTCACGTTTATTTGAAATTTTAATAAAAAGAAAAGCTGTTCTTTTACACATCCATTTACATATACACATATATATATATATAGATATATATATATAAATTATTGCAAGTTTTTCAAAACTAGACACAATTCAAAATATTTAGCTTTTGAGTTTTTATAAAAATCCACAGAAGCATTAGTGTTTGTGAATTATTCGCATTAAAATAATCAAATGGGCCATTGGATTTAAATTTCTACACTAAGAATTCAAATAATTTGCAGTATGAGTAAGGTTTTAAAATTCCATTTCTTCAAGTTTGTCAGTTATTGGGCGCGATTGGCGCATATACTATGGTACGTTAATTCCTTCGGTTCGAGCGATAGAAGGTGTGGCACGTGGGCTAATAGTTATATCGTAAAAACCGCCACAGTTGAAACGGTTTGAAGCTCAGTAGTTTTAAGTGCTTTTTAGACACGAGAAAGAAAAACTCGAAAACTTTAGGCTCATTGAATGACCGAAGATACAGTAAAGTAGTGCGCGCTGATTTTCGACCATTAATGATCATTAATCACAATCAAAGTGTACTAGCGTATGGCTATCCCGATCTTTGCTCATCCCAGATTCTTAATCTTTATTTATACAAATTCACGACCGTCTTTTACATTTACAATACCTTATATATTTAATCGTATAATATACCTTATAATTTTTACATACATAGGAATTAGTTTTATCAATTATATAATTGAATTATTAAAAAAGACAATTGAAAGAGTAATTTCTTCAAGATGGTATATTCATTATAAAATACTATTAACATTTTTCGTTCAAATTATCATGGTAACGAATGATATTATACTCGTAAAGTACAAAATAATTAGTAACAAGTATTTTTTTTTTAAATATAATTAAAGAGTTAAAAAGCTTTTCAATATTTTTCTTTGAACGACAATATCAATTTGGAACAAAAAAATATTTAGCTGCCCTATGAAAATATTCAATGAGATAAATCTCCAATTTTTTTCATAATAATTTTCCAATAATTGTTTTTAAAAAAGCTAGCTTAGAGATTCTTATACACTTGAAAATGACTAGATTTATATATATATATATATATATATATATATATAAATATTAATAATATGTTAATATTAGGATGTTTCATTGATATTTATACATTTGATTGTGTGTTAATTAAGTTTAATTCTTCTGGTCTTATATTTTAAAAAAATATGTTTTGAATTGCACCATATCAACAATTTTTATCGACACTTTTTGACTTTCTTAAATTTTTAAATAATACGAAGAATATTGAAACAATGTACATTTATAAATATTATTTACAGTAATAAATTACAGACTGAAAACATTTACAAGGATTGTCAAATTACGTCTGAATTTATAAACTAATTAATTATTTTATATTACGTACAAACAACAAACGAGTTTTTACGTTGCAGTTGATCTTCGCAATGCTTCAGCTTTTTAATAAATTTTTGCTTTTGATTAAAAATAAGTTAAAAAAAATCCTTGTTAACGATAAGTCATTAAGGAAGAGCCTCGTTTTCAGAAATTTCAAGTTTCTCCGCCCTCGAAAATTCCGCAGCAACTCATTATCGCATAATCAATACATCGTAAAACATTGTCCGACAATTGAAGCAGCTTCTCGTTTTACCTAATTATTTAAGTGTAATCCTCTTTCTTAAACGGTATCGATCGTTCGATATTTTTACTTTAAATTTTATCAATAGACGCAGGCTTTACGCACGTATCTACTACTTAGTCCACGCGTATTGGGGATACGCATGGATTTTTGGAATATCGCGTTCTCGTCGAGGGATAACCAGCGCTTCGCGTGTCGTGTAATAGGATTGTTATGATTATCGACGATTTTTCACACTTTTTTTCATAGTCCCTATAATTCTATGCATATAGGTGGCTTTTTTATCATCATTTTTACTTCTATGGATACGCAGAAAACTTTTATGGAAATTGCGAGAAATAATAATAGAAATTTTATTAATGCAATTTTACGACGGAGAATGTGCATCGTTGGCTTTAATTTTTTACGAGGTAATATCCATTTAAGACGCAACTTATCGATTATATTTTATGTATATAATAATTAATCCTTTTAAAAATAAATAACTTCAATCTTATGGCTATAGTAATTGAAAACTACTAATGAATATTCACAAATTTTGAAAAGATTCAGCGTGAGTATTTTTTTTACTCCTAATGATTTAAGTTTAATTTGTTCGAAACATTTTTTAATCGAAAATGCATAAACAATAAATAAAGTGTGAATTTATTTTCGATTAAATACATACTATTTTATTTAACAATTGCGTAAAGTATTTGCAGGTAATATTTAATATATATATATATTTGTTTTCATAGCCAATGAGTTTATTATAATATACATTACCCGTCGTATATTCATTGAATATTTCTGTCAATTTTGTTTCTGGAAGTCAGTTATCGAAATTCTATAATTAAATATTAATATTTATATTCTATTCTGTGTACATATCCTCGTAATATCCATAATTTTAACGAGTATAGAACAAGCACCTAAGAGTTTTCTTTCCCCACTTTCTTTTTCTATATGTATTGATACAATAACAATAAATTTTATGGTAATAATATCTATTAGGCTTTTGATGAAAATTAAATAGATAAAAACAAAAATCGAGAGCGAAGGAAAAATAAGTCCGAAGACGATTATTCGTACACATATATATTATACTTTATGTATCATTTTTGAGCTCTCGTTCTTTTTTCTTGTCGATATAATTTGTATTTTTTAAAACCTCTTACACCTGTAATATCGTTCTTTTCCAGTTTATAATTTTACTTTTTAATTCTTAATTTCTATACCATCAACAATGAAAATATTCATCACCCAGTTTTGTATAGCCTCATTTTTTCTCTTATATATTTCTCAATTCATCTTTATTCTACCAGTTCTTAACTGCTTTGTCTTCAATATTGGCAATCAATATGCCGCGCGCGCATTTATCTATAATTATTATAGTAAACGAACTACGAAGTTTAATCATCAAGAGGTGCAACGTTAACGAAATATTGATAGAAACTTGCATATTCATGTGTCCCATATACTTATACATATACACGCATGTACACGTCTGTACACATATATGTACATACATATATATATATATATATTTGCACGTATGTTTATACGTGTATATGTAATGTAACGCGTAATATAATGGAATACAATACAATTTTATATCTTCATTCTTCATTCATTCATTCATTGAATATATAACTTTGGAAGGCAACAGTAGAAGCTACTGAAGTAAATGCAGTAATATATATATATATATATATATATATATATATATATATATATATGTAAGAAATGAAAACAGATAACTCTTTTCTACTTTTCTTATTTATATATTATAAGTATACCGATTCTTGTCTAAAATTTTGTAATTTTTTTACGGTTGTTTTTATCTTTTATATATTTATTAATTTTAGATTTTTTTTTCAGAAAAGTAAATAAATCGATAAAGATAAAAGCGCATTTATTAAAGATAGAATCCATTGCAACTCTTTATCTCACTGTTCAATATATACATAAATTTGAACACGCTTATGTAACGTATGTTTTTGTGTGTGTGTATATATATATATATATACGCATACGCACATATGCGTGTATAAATTTAATTATTAATATTTATGCTTAAAAATTACACATTGTTCGCTATGATTAGAAGCGCATTGAAACTCGATGGCGCGATATTAAATGTCGCGGCATCGTTAAATGTTTTAATGGTTATGCATTTCCTTCATTCGCTTTTTTAAATACAATTCTTGCATTAAATACATTACAAAATGTTACTACGAGTATCCTCGAATACGAGGAAAAACGAGATATATCGATCCTGCTCAGTGCCACATGACGCCCCGACATATTCTCCCCGTTAAAAATCCGTTCGAATCCGTTATTATATTTTCTCATTGTTTCTCTCTCGCTCCTTCTTTATCTCTCTTTTCCTTAGCTCTCGCCATATAACGCTCGCCCCTTCTCTCTTAACGCGCGAGCAACAGTTGCTGCATACGAGAGAGGAAGAAATAGACCGCAATTATTTGCCCCTATAAAATACAAAGCCGCTTGGCGGCTCATGGAGAAACGTGAGAAATAAGAGAGACAGAATTGTAAAGGCGGCCAGAGAAAAAAGAGAAAAGCATTCAAGGATCTTTCAGAGCACGGGAAATATCTTCGAGGGATGAAGCGACGACGGTGGAAATGAATTATGCAAGCGCAGGTGGCTACGGACGCGTCACGTGCCGCGCCCGCAAGAGATTCGAGAGGAGCGATTTGTTGTCTTTTTTGGCGATGAAGAGGCATTTCTATCCCGTGTGTATTTTATCGAGTGCATTATATATGCTGTATGTACTCGGGATTCAGAAATGAAAAACCCATGAACTCCGTCTGATCGAGGTTCATCATGAACAGTTTATCCGTGGGCGTGAGGTCTGTCTTCTCGGATGTGAACTGCTTGTCGAAGTTGCTTACGTCTCTTCGGTGTTTCTGCGAAGGAAAATTTTGATTAATACTTACTTTAATATTTCAATTGTACAAAATTATAAAAGCTGATAAGGGCTTACTTTACATTTATCCTTCTAATAACTTTTTTATTTTATTCGATTTAATTTTAATGAATTATAAATGCCCATGACCAAATTAGTTTGATGAACTTTTAACGACTTCCAAAGCTTTTAATAATTTATTATTATTTGGATTTTTTTTTAATTTATCTCAGTAAAAAACAAGCAGATTGCTTAATTAAAGTTCCCGAACGAAATTAAAAAAACACACCCACACACACACACACACACACACATATGTATGTATGTATGTACGTATATTATCATTTCTAAATTAATAATAGTAGGCTTTTCAAACTGCTCTTCGATATTTAATTTGATCTTCAATAAGCAAAAGATTAATAACTTTTTGCGAAGTTTAATAAGACTTCGATTTTGAAAATTGTAAATTATAATCTCTGTTTTCCTTAAAGAGCTTGAGATTAGCTCGCAATATTGGCCTCCGGCTAAAAGTTCGTAATGAATTTTTGCACAAGATAAATACTTTGGGATGAAATTCTCACAGCCGGGGGGGGGGGACTCAGAGGAACGAGCAAACACGTTGAACGTACAATTTTTGGCTTGAAGGGCGGCTGGACCTCGCGGTTCTCGATTCTCTCCCAGTCGATGCGCCGGAAGAAGGCGTGACCCCTGACGTCGTCCTCTCCTCGGGATCCGCAGCCCAATCTCTTGCTCGGATTCTTGGTGAGGAACTGCGGAGAGGCGCGCGAGAGGCGCAACGTTAAAATCGCTCGCCTCCTCCTGCCCATGCAGGAATAACCCAAATCTATCTAGGGGGGGGGGGCCACGTTCACGGCTCTTTGTTCCCGCGCCCGACGGCTCGACCGGGTATCGAACCGGCCCTGGGAGCCGACATCGCGCGCGCGCGCCAAGCTAATAAAATAAATTTAACGAGTCCTCGCCTCGAAGGCGCTTTAGATGCACGAGGAAAGGACAATTTCTCGAAATGATTGCCCGCCATCCGACTGGCTTACACCCGCATTGACGGCTACGCCTCTTCGAGCTTTTTCCACGCCTTCGAATATACACTTTGAGCTCTCGGAATAGTTTCAAGGTGGCCCCCGCTCCTCCTTTTATTCGATTCGATAAGTTGGATGAACCCTTCTCCTTTGCCGCGCGACTCGTTTCTAACATTGTCAACGATATCGGTGAACTTACGCGATTAAACGAATGCCCATAAATTAGTGCTAGTACTTGTGCGAAATTAGTAATTTATACGCGCGAATGAACGTTATAAGAATAAATCTTGTTTCTTCTATCTCTATCATTAATATATTTTGAATGTCATTGTTAATTACTTATTTTTATGCTTAAGTTATGGAACATTATTAATATTGTTTTACAATCTTCAAGAACTTCAGCAAAAGCTATCCGATTTACGAATTTTCAAAAACAATTTTTCATTATAATCAATCCAAACATTCGATAACCGATGCATTAAATTTACTAAAGGCACTAAAACTTTTACCCATTGGTTTTACTGAGTTATAATCTTCAAAAAAAATGTTGTTAAACTTTACTTTGTTATTTATAAAAAATCTCTTGAATATTAAATTTATTAATCAAACGAAACATCGAATTTAACTTACTCCTTTACAAGCTTCCTTGGCCTCCTTGGAAAGGCCTTTGGGATAACTGACATTCTGGTCGGTAATGGCAGCGAAAAGTTCCTCTTCATCTTCACCGTCAAACGGCGGCTGTCCAACGAGCATTTCGTAAAGTAAAACGCCAAAGGCCCACCAGTCGACTGATTTTCCATAAGGTTGATATAAGATAATCTGCAAGATATAGGCAAGATTATATATACATATATATATTAATATAAACTAATTTGCATTAATATAATATTTGTAAAATAATTTATTATAGAAATGCAATGATATAGAATTTAATTATGATTAGTTTAATTGAAATATATATATATATATATATATATATATAATTACTCTTTCCACTTTTTTTATTATGGCTTTAAATTCAATGATATTAATTAAAATATATACTTTACATCTAAATTAATTGTACTAAAGTAAGCCTAAAATATGATACTATCACATTTTGTTTTGAAAATTAGTAAGACTAATATATATTCGTATATCACGTAGGATGAAATTCGTAAACTATTAATTAGCAGACTTTCATATTTCAGTAAACGTAAAAAATAAAATTAATTAATCATATTATGAAATTGTAAACAAAATTTATGATTATCAAAAGATAACAGAAAGCTAATGATTTTAAAAAATATTGATTGCATTTTATTAAATAATAAAACTTTTAACGAAAAATTTGTGCAGATTTTGAATAGAATTATCCACAATATGCGAACGCTGCGTTTATTTTTCATGTAACATAACTATTATTCTTGTAGAGTAGCTTCAATATTATTTTTACTATATAAGTACTATAGAATGGCTGTATGCAATAAATAATAAATTATTCGTTGATCAGAATTATATAATTACAGGTCAGTATCAAATCATGCACAAGTAATACCAGCTTGACATTAACTATTTCAATAAAAAAAAAAGTTTTTGTGTATTCTTTACGTGTTTGTTATATCGGCCGTACGATCTGAATAACATTTAATTTATTGCCCTAAGTGGATAAAAGCAATTTAGTCGAATGCCTCAATTGAGAAGGGCGGAAAATAAATGACGAATAAAAAATGGCAAATAAGTATTACGTCCAGACGGGTTGCAATCAACTTTATCTACTCAACCCCCCCCCCCCCCCCCCCCCCCCCCCCCCCCCCCCCCCCCCCCCCCCCCCCCCCCCCCCCCCCCCCCCCCCCCCCCCCCCCCCCCCCCCCCCCCCCCCCCCCCCCCCCCCCCCCCCCCCCCCCCCCCCCCCCCCCCCCCCCCCCCCCCCCCCCCCCCCCCCCCCCCCCCCCCCCCCCCCCCCCCCCCCCCCCCCCCCCCCCCCCCCCCCCCCCCCCCCCCCCCCCCCCCCCCCCCCCCCCCCCCCCCCCCCCCCCCCCCCCCCCCCCCCCCCCCCCCCCCCCCCCCCCCCCCCCCCCCCCCCCCCCCCCCCCCCCCCCCCCCCCCCCCCCCCCCCCCCCCCCCCCCCCCCCCCCCCCCCCCCCCCCCCCCCCCCCCCCCCCCCCCCCCCCCCCCCCCCCCCCCCCCCCCCCCCCCCCCCCCCCCCCCCCCCCCCCCCCCCCCCCCCCCCCCCCCCCCCCCCCCCCCCCCCCCCCCCCCCCCCCCCCCCCCCCCCCCCCCCCCCCCCCCCCCCCCCCCCCCCCCCCCCCCCCCCCCCCCCCCCCCCCCCCCCCCCCCCCCCCCCCCCCCCCCCCCCCCCCCCCCCCCCCCCCCCCCCCCCCCCCCCCCCCCCCCCCCCCCCCCCCCCCCCCCCCCCCCCCACCCCCCCCCCCCCCCCCCCCCCCCCCCCCCCCCCCCCCCCCCCCCCCCCCCCCCCCCCCCCCCCCCCCCCCCCCCCCCCCCCCCCCCCCCCCCCCCCCCCCCCCCCCCCCCCCCCCCCCCCCCCCCCCCCCCCCCCCCCCCCCCCCCCCCCCCCCCCCCCCCCCCCCCCCCCCCCCCCCCCCCCCCCCCCCCCCCCCCCCCCCCCCCCCCCCCCCCCCCCCCCCCCCCCCCCCCCCCCCCACCCCCCCCCCCACCCACACACCCACCACTACATCCCCACTCACCCACCAACCACCCCCCCCACACCCCCACCCACCCCCACACCCAACCGACCCCCCACCCACAACCCCACACCAACCACCCCCAACACACCCCTAAACACACACCCCAAACCTCCCATCCCGACCCCCCCCCACCCCCACCCACCACACCCCACCCCCACCCCCCCAACACCCCCACAACCCCCCCCCCCCCCCCCCCCCCCCCCCCCCCTTCCCCCCCCCCACCCCTCCCCCCCCTCCACCCCCCCCCCCCCCCCCCCCCCCCCCCCCCCCCCCCCCCCCCCCCCCCCCCCCCCCCCCCCCCCCCCCCCCCCCCCCCCCCCCCCCCCCCCACCCCCCCCCCCCCCCCCCCCCCCCCCCCCCCCCCCCCCCCCCCCCCCCCCCCCCCCCCCCCCCCCCCCCCCCCCCCCCCCCCCCCCCCCCCCCCCCCCCCCCCCCCCCCCCCCCCCCCCCCCCCCCCCCCCCCCCCCCCCCCCCCCCCCCCCCCCCCCCCCCCCCCCCCCCCCCCCCCCCCCCCCCCCCCCCCCCCCCCCCCCCCCCCCACCCCCCCCCCCCCCCCCCCCCCCCCCCCCCCCCCCCCCCCCCCCCCCCCCCCCCCCCCCCCCCCCCCCCCCCCCCCCCCCCCCCCCCCCCCCCCCCCCCCCCCCCCCCCCCCCCCCCCCCCCCCCCCCCCCCCCCCCCCCCCCCCCCCCCCCCCCCCCCCCCCCCCCCCCCCCCCCCCCCCCCCCCCCCCCCCCCCCCCCCCCCCCCCCCCCCCCCCCCCCCCCCCCCCCCCCCCCCCCCCCCCCCCCCCCCCCCCCCCCCCCCCCCCCCCCCCCCCCCCCCCCCCCCCCCCCCCCCCCCCCCCCCCCCCCCCCCCCCCCCCCCCCCCCCCCCCCCCCCCCCCCCCCCCCCCCCCCCCCCCCCCCCCCCCCCCCCCCCCCTCCCCCCCCCCCCCCCCCCCCCCCCCCCCCCCCCCCCCCCCCCCCCCCCCCCCCCCCCCCCCCCCCCCCCCCCCCCCCCCCCCCCCCCCCCACCCCCCCCCCCCCCCCCCCCCCCCCCCCCCCCCCCCCCCCCCCCCCCCCCCCCCCCCCCCCCCCCCCCCCCCCCCCCCCCCCCCCCCCCCCCCCCCCCCCCCCCCCCCCCCCCCCCCCCCCCCCCCCCCCCCCCCCCCCCCCCCCCCCCCCCCCCCCCCCCCCCCCCCCCCCCCCCCCCCCCCCCCCCCCCCCCCCCCCCCCCCCCCCCCCCCCCCCCCCCCCCCCCCCCCCCCCCCCCCCCCCCCCCCCCCCCCCCCCCCCCCCCCCCCCCCCCCCCCCCCCAACCACCCCCCCCCCCACCCCCCCCCCCCCCCCCCCACCCCCCCCCCCCCCCCCCCCCCCCCCCCCCCCCACCCCCCCCCCCCCCCCACAAACCCCCCCGACCACAACAGCAACCCCCCACCACCCCCCCACCCCACCCCCCCCCAACCCCCACCTCCCCACCACCCCCACCCCCAACCACCACCCCCACCCCCCCCCCCCCAGCCCCCCCCAACCCCACCCACACAGCACCATCCACGCCAGCCCACCCCAACCCCCCAAACCACCATCACCGCCAACAACCCCCCCACGCCCCACCCCCGAACCACCCCCACCACCCCCCCCACCAACCACACCACCCCCCACGCCTGCCCCCGACAACACCCACATCGAAAGCCCACACGACACAAAACCCCCCCACCACCCCACCCCCCCCCCCAACCCCCCCAGTCCCCCCCCAACACCCAAACATCACACGTGCTCACGACACCCCCCCCACCCCCCCCCCCCCCCCCCCCCCCCCCCCCCCCCCCCCCACCCCCCCCCCCCCTCCCCCCCCCCCCCCCCCCCCCCCCCCCCCCCCCCCCCCCCCCCCCCCCCCCCCCCCCCCCCCCCCCCCCCCCCCCCCCCACCCCCCCCCCCCCCCCCCCCCCCCCCCCCCCCCCCCCCCCCCCCCCCCCCCCCCCCCCACCCCCCCCCCCCCCCCCCCCCCCCCCCCCCCCCCCCCCCCCCCCCCCCCCCCCCCCCCCCCCCCCCCCCCCCCCCCCCCCCCCCCCCCCCCCCCCCCCCCCCCCCCCCCCCCCCCCCCCCCCCCCCCCCCCCCCCCCCCCCCCCCCCCCCCCCCCCCCCCCCCCCCCCCCCCCCCCCCCCCCCCCCCCCCCCCCCCCCCCCCCCCCCCCCCCCCCCCCCCCCCCCCCCCCCCCCCCCCCCCCCCCCCCCCCCCCCCCCCCCCCCCCCCCCCCCCCCCCCCCCCCCCCCCCCCCCCCCCCCCCCCCCCCCCCCCCCCCCCCCCCCCCCCCCCCCCCCCCCCCCCCCCCCCCCCCCCCCCCCCCCCCCCCCCCCCCCCCCCCCCCCCCCCCCCCCCCCCCCCCCCCCCCCCCCCCCCCCCCCCCCCCCCCCCCCCCCCCCCCCCCCCCCCCCCCCCCCCCCCCCCCCCCCCCCCCCCCCCCCCCCCCCCCCCCCCCCCCCCCCCCCCCCCCCCCCCCCCCCCCCCCCCCCCCCCCCCCCCCCCCCCCCCCCCCCCCCCCCCCCCCCCCCCCCCCCCCCCCCCCCCCCCCCCCCCCCCCCCCCCCCCCCCCCCCCCCCCCCCCCCCCCCCCCCCCCCCCCCCCACCCCCCCCCCCCCCCCCCCCCCCCCCCCCCCCCCCCCCCCCCCCCCCCCCCCCCCCCCCCCCCCCCCCCCCCCCCCCCCCCCCCCCCCCCCCCCCCCCCCCCCACCCCCCCCCCCCCCCCCCCCCCCCCCCCCCCCCCCCCCCCCCCCCCCCCCCCCCCCCCCCCCCCCCCCCCCCCCCCCCCCCCCCCCCCCCCCCCCCCCCCCCCCCCCCCCCCCCCCCCCCCCCCCCCCCCCCCCCCCCCCCCCCCCCCCCCCCCCCCCCCCCCCCCCCCCCCCCCCCCCCCCCCCCCCCCCCCCTCCCCCCCCCCCCCCCCCCCCCCCCCCCCCCCCCCCCCCCCCCCCACCCCCCCCCCCCCCCCCCCCCCCGCCCCCCCCCCCCACCCCCCCAGCAACCCAAAGCACACACTCCCCCCCACCCCAACCCCACCCCCAACAAGCCACCAACCACTCCCAAGCACCACCCACCCCCACCTCCCACCCCCCCTCCCACACCCCCCCCGAACACAACCCCCACCCAATACCACCCCACCCAAAACACCCCCGAACCAACCCCACTCCCCCCCAACGCCGCCCACACACAACCCACTCCCAGACCTACCCAAGACCCCCCGCCCCCCCAAAACACACCACACCCCACACCCCCCCCACAAACCTCCCCACCCTCACACCAACACACCACAACACCCTAACCCCAGCCACCCACAACCCCACACACCTCCCCCCCCCAGCCCCAACCACCCCCCCCAACAACACACCAACCACCCCCCAAACCCCCACCCCCCACCACCCCAGCCCCCCCCAAACAAAAACAACACCCACCCCACACACCCCCACCCCCCCCTACACAACCCCCCCACACCACCACCCCAACCCCACACCCCCACCCAACACCCCAAACCCCCCCCCAACCAACACCAAAAAACCTGCTGGACTCAATTTCTTTAGTGAGTACGCGCCATTACCAAAAGCTCTAACCCTTGTGCTTACTAAGATTGTCTCCTTTTTGTGGAAATGCGCTGAAGCGCAATAACACGAGCCGGAGGTCTTGTGTAAAAGCTGCTGATAATCAGAAAATGCCCACTTGGCTTTTCGAAATCACGTATCGCGTAAGTGTAGACGAATTTAAGGGAAAAATAAAGATTAAAACTTTCGAAAACAGCCTCTGCAAAATTTATCAATTGTTTTAATTAAGTTATCAATTACAAATTATGGAATTTTTTTTTATTATTCATGCATAACATAATGGGGAAAATTTTTAATTTAAAAAGGTAAAAATTTCATAATCTCTCAATTAATTTATCAAAGGAAAAATTACATAAATTTTATTATAAATGAATAAAAAATTTGGACACTATATGTGGAAGGATATTAAAAATAATAATTCTTGTTCGCATATGATAGGGAATGGATTGTCATAAGGAATAATTATTTGAATACTTGACAATTTATTAACTAATATGTATATAAAGTGATGATTGTTGTAATTATGTGCGATACAATATTATTTTTTTTTATACCTAATGAACATGAATTTTAGCGACTAATCAGCGAGATATTGATAATAATATGATTAATATTAAGAAATACAAATACTTTGCCCTTTTCAATTTAATAAGCGCGAAATGCTATTACAGTTATTTTAAATTAATGGCCCATGAAAAAGATGAGAGAGAAAGAATGAGAGAAAAAGTGAGAAAGTGATAGACAGATAGAGAGAGAGAGAGAGAGAGGGAGAGTCATGCAAATAGGAAATTGTAACTACTTTAGGAAGGCATATATATGTGCATATATGTAAAAAAATACTTGCGATAGTTTTGATGCGATGCGTGTACCAACAATTGATATAAGTTTTTATATATAAATAAATAAGGATCAGGAACAATTGCTCAGAATTAATTTTTCAGTACTTATATTGCTTTTGAAGATTTAAAAGAATGTCTCCATTCAATTTATAAATTAGTGTGTGGGCGTCCTTCGCCGTTATACGAGAGTACTTAATTTTTTCATCCCTTAATTTTCCCACAATTAACAAATTTTGATGTTCTACCCGACCAATGCCGCACAAAATACGCTCAAAAGAAAATGTAACTTAAGCTTACACTTGAGCGGACGATCGAGCTGTTCGGCATGGAATAATTCCGAAGATGATTTTTTTACTTAGAGATTGCCCCGAAAAATTTATAATCGCTCCCCGCTATTCAAATTAATCAAAGCAACGAAGTTGCGGTTTGCTCTCGTTCAATGCACGCGCTCTTAAGCGAATCATTATTGATGCCGGACGCGTACAGCGGGCGATGGGTTGGCATAGAACGCACAGAGAATGGCTTGAAAAATACCAAGGCTATATAGAGGCAACGCAAACGTTTCGGTAGCGCCACATGCCACACGAGCAAGAGAGAGAGAGAGAGAGAGAGAGAGAGAGAGAGAGAAAAAACCCAGGAGAATGTTTTCCTCGTCTAGTATTTGCCTTCCTATCGGTTGCGAACGAACCGAGTATTTTCCAAATGCCGAACTGGCTCGAGTGTCCGAGTTAAAATCTCGTCCACCACGATACACACGGAGAGAAATTTAATCGCCCCCTAGTCGAACCGAAGGTAGAAGAGGGGAAGAGAAATAAAAAAGGAAAGGGGGAAAAAAATTTCCCGCAAGCCGTCGCCTCGGCCTCGACGAAGTATTGTACTCACCTCTGGTGCGATGTAGTCAGGAGTGCCGCAAAAAGTTTTTGTTGTCTTGTCCCCGTTGATGCCTTCCTTACACATGCCAAAGTCTGCAATCTTAATATGACCGTCTTGATCTAGCAGAACGTTATCGAGCTTTAGATCTCGATATACTATTCCTCGCGAGTGCAAGAAAAACAGACCAATCGCTATTTCCGCTGAATAGAATCTGAAATGACGGTAAGCTATGATAATAATACAAATAATATACTTTTAAAATAGAATTTTCGTTGCGAGCGGTTGACATGTTTATCGAAACATTTTGTTGTATCTCAATTACGCATATAGTTTACAATATAACTTAATAACTGATTAAAACGAATAATTTTTTTTTTTTTTTATGTCCTTTACGTACAGTTTGGAGACTCCAATTATGATACTACTATAAATTTAATTAAATTTAACATGGACAAAAATTTTAAGCTTGATTTTAATCTACTTTTTAATTTTGGCCATGAATCCAAACGTGTAAAATACTTTATTACGTTAATTACGTGTGAAGTACGTTAATATTGTCGAATTATTATACAATGAAATTTTAGATAGACTTTGGCTTGCTTGATATTGGGTTCTTCGTCGGTCTAGAAACTAGTCCAAAAATTTATATTAAAATTAATTGTTTGAATTTTTGGGAAAGTAGTTTTTCATCGAAATGCCACGGTATCGGCCTGCAAGGAAGCCAACAAAAGTTAACAGTGAGTACTTACACTGCTACGGGCTCCTTGAATTTTCCGCATTGCTGTATTTGAAACATAAGATCGCCACCATTCACATACTCCATTACAAAGTAAAGTCGATCCTGAAATATTACAGTACAGGCATTTTTTTCTTGCAAAGCACTTCATCGTATTGTTTAAATGACGATTTTATTCATTACGCGAGCTTACGCATTACATATTTATTTATATTTACTCGTGTACGAGTTACCAGTTAAAACATATTATTCATTGTTTGTGTTAATGTTTCACCTATAAAAATTACCAATAAATAAAATTCATATAAGCATCATTTTTGGCCAACTTTCAACGTCACGTATAATTGCTTGATTCTTATATATTTATTATAAATGTGGCTCTAGTGAGTTAGAACATTATTATTATAATCAGCAAATTAAAAATAGACGAATGAAAAAACGTCTTACACGCCGATATATATATATATATATATATTGTATACGCATCTATATAAGTCTCTAAATCAATTATATTTATCCAGCCATAGTAAGAGAGTACATAGTAATAATACTTGGAAGCTATACTAATTGCCCGTGTATAAATAATAATACAAAAGTGCACGAATTTTGTTAGATTTAATTGAATTAATAATCCGGCCGCTGCACTAATAATACGAAGTAATTCAATATTAAGCGCAGTTGAATTTATCTCTATGTCATGAAAATTCTCAGCGAACAAACGTATTTACAATTTTACTATGTAAGAACATTCAAGAATTATACATTCCGAAATTTTGCTCACAAGCATTCGATTCGACCCTTTCGACATCGAGTTGAAAGCTCAAAAAAAAAAAAAAAAAAAAAGAACAACAAAGAGAAAAAAAGAAAAAAGAACATACTCGAGGACGTCAGATTTGAGTAAGGACGTACCATTGTTTGGAAGCAGGAGTGTAGCCGTACGAGGAATGGCGGCTTATTGGATAACGCCAGCACTCGTTTTTCTACCATCGTACACTCGACGTCGTCATCTTGAATGATGATGTCTTTTTTTAATATTTTTATCGCGTAAAGCTCATCCGTCCCCTTTCTTTCGGCGAGCAGGACCTTTGAATAATACGATTTCAACGCTCAATTTACATTTATCATATTATCATTGCAAGACACTTAGCGCAAGTTTCTTTAAATGGCCACTCCGCATTTTTTGCCCAAGTTTTTTACCCTAAATAAATCACCTGTCTCATGAGGATGTATCGTGCCTCGTCAAACATCGAATATCGACGTTCTTAAATCTTTAAATATTCAACATAAGAGACGCTACGAAAGTCAAATATAATGGTAGTAGGGTACAAATGTGTTGTCTGACCTTCCCGAAGCTTCCTTTGCCCAGAACTTGTAGGAAATTGAAATCGGAGGCACGAATGAGATCGCTCTTGCCCATATTGTGCGGCACTTCCTTGTCTTGCGTTGTGGGAGCTTTCTTTGTGACCGAGGTTTTCTATAAAAATTCAACCTCTTATTGCCGCCCAGTCGTTTTTATTGCTTTGAAAATGAAAGTATGACGCGCAGATTGATGGATTCGCATACGGCGGGTGATACTTTTTTTACCGGGGCGATTGTAAGCTTTGCGAAAAGAGATATTTTTTTTTAGATTAAGCTTGAGTCGCATCGTTTCGCAATGTACTGTGCGCTATTGTCTGACACGGTAGCCAAAAATTTAGCTCTACCAATGAAGTGCCGATATTATATTTGTAATTGTTTACAAATATTTAAGCTCTAAACGTACGGGAAGAAAGTGTTATCATAAAAATACAGGTACAGGGATCGAAGGATAGAGAATTTTAAGCTCCAATAGTAATTTAAAATTTGAATACAAAGAATATTTCATTTGCCGCAACGCGAAAAGTAAGCGCGCATTAATAATATTAAGCGTAGCAATTTGTTTTTATGAACTCGTTTGTTAATAATTTAAAGAGTAAATAGTTCCATTTTGCATAAATTATGCAAGGATATGATTTTCACCGGGAGAAGAAGCAAGCCAATTTGTAAGCTGCACCACCTGAAGGCACCCACGTGCCTACTGTATCATAATTGAATATACATTGAAATATTATAAATTTAGATCGAAATTTATTATTAATTAAGAACTGCCAACGGCTAGTTCAGCAATAAAGGCTTTGCGTATTTAATTGAACAAAAATCAATGCTCGACCAGTGCGTTTAATATATCCCTGGTGGGTATTATTTACTTTTGCCCTCGATACGACAAGCTGACAAGCTTCGTAAGGGTAATTTCCCTTGAGCTGCTTATGCAAGAAACATTATCCGAAATTGGATAAAAAAAAAAAAAAAAAAAAGAAAAGAAAAGGCGACGCACGCCTTATTATTAAAATACGGGACGTCTCGTGCTGCGGCATTTATTAAATCCCGAGGTATCCCGCTTTACGAGGAGCGTTACAAGCGAGCCGCGCGAGCAGAGAAGCTCGGGGGGGGGCGGCCAAGCGACAAAGGCACCCGAGCGTCCGGTCCACATCGAATGGTATGGGCGCAAATGGAAACGGACCGATGGCTGTGCCCTGGATGCGAGGGTGAGGTCTCGTGGCGCAGTCGCAAAGGCAAACTAGCAAGTACATACCGAACGTACCCGCATTTTGGACTTGAGCTCGGCGAGGTCGACCCCTTCCTCCGGCACGGGCACGTTGTAGAATTCGCCCTCCTCTTGGGTGAGGAGCTTGAACCATCCGGTGGCCGGGGCCTTCATCAGCTCGGAGATGCCGAAGGACAGCGAGCCCATGAAGTCGTTGCGCGACGTGCGATCCCAGTCCCAGACCTCCAGCAGCAATCGCCTGTCCTTGTCGTCTGGCTTGAGATCGCTTTGGGAAAAAACAGACGCGGCCTTACGAAGCGATAGAGGCGGTTGGGGGGGGTGGCGGGCGGACTGCAGGGCTGCCTGCGGATTCTTTACGGTCCTTCGATATCGCGTACGACGAAATGCTCGACGGCGGGCGCGGGGGTGGCCTGCGTTAACTCTTTCGCAGCTGCGGCTCTCCTCGTTCCGCAGAGGCGAGCCCAGTGCGACTTGCATTCTTTCAATTGATATCGGAGTAGGGCTCTCATTTAATGCGTATGATGCTTTGTTTCGAACGCGTCTGGCCGACGTCTGTACTCTCGGCTCTAGGTTCGCCTTGGGAATTAAAAGTCGTAAATCTTGGCATTACATCGGTCTTTCCTCAACGCTAACCAATCTTTCGCCTGGATTTTCTCAGGCGGAATTCAGTAAGATGGATTTTAAATAAATTTGTCATTTCGTGTTTAACATTTTCAATAGACTTCTTCGGCCTGTTCGCGATGCTTGCCTTATACTTTGCGTAATTTTAAAATGAAATTGCAAAAAATTTACAATAACAAAGCCGTGGATTCGTAAGAGAATTGGAGCGATCGCGAATTGTTTGAAGAAAAAAAAAAAAATTAGTTATCTCCTTTGTAAGATATTTCTTCGCTGCACAATTTCTAATAACATTCCATGCTTTAAGATGAAAAATTCGTTTTCTGTCTTCTTGCGTATAAAAGTTTGGGGTAAAGAAATTCTGGTAATTAAGGTCAATTCGCAAGTCCTGCGATAAATATAAATTTTTAACAATGGTAAATTAACTTACATAATGATTGTCTCGTTCCATTCCGGATTTAAAGATGATTTGATTGTCTTTGTTTTCTTCTTTATGTTTTCTCCGTCCGGAATTAACTTTAGTTTTACATATGGATCCGAAAGCCCATTTGGATCCATTGGAATAAGATTTCTCCCTTGTATGACTATGATGACATTAACAATCATTAAAAAACGACGCAAGAAAGAGCTCGAATTAAGCACTATTAATTTGTGTTATTACAAGAAAGCAGAATTTAATCGCAATAATTTATGAAAGATTATTACATCCGTATATTAAATTTGTACCGAATTTGCAGTGAATCGTATCTTCCTTTTTTTTTTAAATAAGAATTCAAATAATATTAATAATAATAATAAGATAAATTATAGTCATTTATCATAATTTATTATAACTTTACGCGCGAATGGAGCAAAATTATTTTCCAATATTACAACGTACGGTAAGTCGGATTGAAATTAACTTGTCATACGAAGTATCGCGTGGGATTTCATTAAAATGCCGCGGCCTTGTTCCAGTGGAAAATCTTATTTGCATGCATCGAGTTGCGCTTCAATCCACTGGCCCAAGGATAGGGATAAAGTGTTTGCCCGAGTAGGGCGCGAGAGGCTCGAGCTTGGCCAGGAGCGGCCGAGGGCAAAGGGATTGATTTAGAGTTAAAATGTCCACAACGTTACTTTCGACGGTGAGCTTGCTGCCGCTGCAGGAGACGTTGAGCTCTATGCGTCCGCGTCTTTCCGTGTGGTCGCATCCGCAGAGATTTGGTACGCTCACCTCGCATCGTTTGTGCACGTTCATGTCGCATGCTGCGACCCATCGGCACATTGCATTCGATTAATTAAACTTTGCTTTTTTTTTTTTTTTTTTTTTTTTTTTTTTTTTTGGTAAGGGGTGAATAGCGTCAATCCTGTCCGGCAAATCGCGTTCGCGCCTTGTTCTTACGCACCTTCGCTCTTATTACGGACTAACCGCCCATGCCTAATTGATCGCTTCTTCGCTCGCCAATGAGTTAAGCCTTTTCAAAGAAATTGCCGGCTTTTATCATTTCAATGGCGATACCAAGGACGTAAGAGCGGACATTATTTTTTCGCTCTTACGACTATTATTTGAATAAATGTCGCTTGGAATTGCGGTACATTCGTTATGATTTTATGCCATAGCGAGAATCCTCGGTGTAAAAAATGGACATTTTGAATGAAACAATACGACAATATTATAAAAGTCATTGCAACGAATTTACAGTTATTACAAGATTACTCGAGTTTCTTTTAATTACACTTCAAGCACATTTATATTGTTTATTAATTTTATGTGTCATCCTTTTATTTATTAATAAACAAATATATATATATATATTGCAAATATGACTAAAAAAAATCAAAAAACTTCATTAATTTAAACATTTTAATTAGACATGGCGACTAATCCATTATTATGTATAAGGACAAGAATTTTCAGCGACCTGCCGGAATCTATTATAGTTCATATGTTAGAAGAACATTGTAAGTAACACTTGATTGATATATGGAATAATAACTATCAAGTATAATTGCCACAATATAAATTTAAAAAAAGTAAAGAGGGCTTTACTTAAGTAAGCTGTAAGAAGAAGTTACTGTAAGAATGATTAATTTGTTATACATTTTAATGTATTTAAATTTATATCAATTTATTATGCAATTTTATTGAGGACACCGAAAATAATTTATCCATGTTTAAAAACAAACATCTTATATAGAGCTTCTGTATTAAATTACACGTATGAAATTACACTCTTTATTATCAAAATGATTTTCATAAATCATAGAGATTTTTTATTAAATTTAAGAATTTATTATACTTAATTGCCACAATAATACGATTTATATGATTTATCCAGATAAAACGCATTTATTTTATTTTATGGCACATAAGCTTTGCAAAATTATTGGCTATCATATGTATGGACGGGACAAAGCCGGTTTTTTTATTTATAAAAATGGATAAATTATTTTTTATCACATTAATATACAGTAATTTATAAAAGAAGTTATTTCTAATTATTTACATTATTATTATAAATTACACAATATTAGCGTGACATAAATACGTAATTAAATAAACATAAGTCATTCATTACTTGTCGGCATAGTAATAATAAACTTAAGTTAGTAAGAATAGAACACAAAAAATTAAGTGAAAATATGACAGTCCTACACAACAGAGATATGTACTACTTAAACGTGACAGAAGTTTAGCAATATTTTCATGCATATAAGTAGAAGTATATACAAAAATTAGAGACTTTTGAATTGAATATCTTGGTATTGTAATATTTTATATTATACAAATGTTTAAATAATCTTATAGCATTAAAAAAAAATAGCTTAATTTGACGAAAGAAGCTATAAAGGGAGCTCTAAAATATGGAGAAAAACTGTAATGGCTAAAGATTTGATTCCATCGTCAAAGAGCGCAGGAAAAAGCTATTGATATTTTAAGGAAAACAGCGATAAATCACGTAATCGCTCAAAAGATACGAAACCAGATAATGTAAATCTTATCGAATCAGGGTATTTGACAAATAGTTCTACAGCATTTTCTTTAGCATTAAAACGTGTATTTGTTAAAGTATCTATTGCATATTTATTGCTATTAATAATATTACTTATAAAAATTTTTAAATAAATCTTGTTTTATTCTGCTGGAGATGTGATGATAATTTTATTTATCCGATTGTATTATTATCCATACAATCGCTTGTGACAATGTGCTATGAGAATAAAATATTGTTAATTTGTGAAAGTTGTAAAGTGTAGTTGAAAAAGGCACATTTTTATTAATTTAAAATGTTTCTATAACCTTTCGTTTAGGTGCACAGTTATTGCATATAAACAAGATTATTATGTATCTCAATCGATATCCAATCTCAATTCAAAAAGATTTATATGCACATTGTTAACAAAATGAAATATGAAATTAAAAAAAAATTTATTACATTTTATTGATAAAATAAGCATTTCATCGTGCGTATCACAATAATAATAATAATTAGTTGACAAGTACGTTAAAAATAATTTTTTTTAATACTTTTATTTAATATTTATATTTTTAGATATAACAATAATATACAACAGAAGTTCAAGATGAAGTAAATACAATGTTTAAAAAAATTTAATGTACACAGCATCGATCTTTCTTTATCTGTAATATTACTATTTGTATAAAGCTTTCAAGGAAATACAATTAAGAATCCATCATGTCTCAGCAAAAATTGCCAAATACACATCTGCCTTCGAATAGATCTTCATATGATTGAAAGCTTAATTTACTTGCTTAGGAGTACTTCGAGTATTGGATAGATTCCAAATTATTATGTGATTCGTGAAGTATGTGAAGGATTTAGATGATTTTTCAATTCTAAAAATTTATTAAAAAGCATAATCGATATATTAATTAAAATATGATTATTATACTGTTAACTAGTTTTTTTTCAAAATATTGTTATTATTAGTGTACACACTTACTTTAATAATATTTAATTATAAAAGTACTAGTAATTAACACATTTTTTTTAAAAGAGTTTTTTCATTACTCCTTCTATTCAAGTATTGTCCGTATTGTACAAATAATACAAATGTATAAAAGTATTATTTTTGCAAACTTAAATTAAGACTTTATAAGATTTTATAATTACGTTATTTATTTCCAATATTGAATCGTTTTATTTTAATATATGCAATATAAATACAGTAGACAGCCTGTTAAAAAACATGCGAACGGTCATACACATTTTTTAACGTTAGAGAAATTGATTTGAAAGAATATTAAAATCCTGTAAAACTATAATTAAACCCAAGAAAATTTAAAAATATTTATGTATATTTAAATATTAAAAATCTTTTTAATAAATATTTTTAATTGAAGAATCGATTGTAAATGAATATTAAAAAAAATATCGAAAATATTTGCCTATTTGTTCATCAAAAATAATGATTAGAATTTTCTTGTGATTTTTATTATTACAAATTTATTTTTAAAAATTACTCCAAGCATTTAAATGTTAACTATTAGAATACAATTAAAGAAATACATAATTTAAAGGGTAAAACTGATATTTGTTAGTATATTATTAGCAAAATTTCATAATAAGCAACATTTCATAATATTTCAAATTAAAAGATTGTTTTTCTTTACATATCATATGTACATATGCTTCTGTCGTATACAAATAAGCTTATTTTTTGTTTTCAAGTACGCAAATTTTGCATTCAATTGCAATAAGAAACGTTACATTTGTATCTTGATGACGTATGCAAATTAATTACTACAAACATTTATTTAAAATGTAAATTTTGTACGGACAATATACAGAAGAAAGTAAAATAATGTTAAAAATACTATACGGTACTTACTTTACTATTCCATTATATTTCTAAAATTCTAAAGCCATTACAATACTCTAAGAAATTCGATGAGAGAGTCAACGTACAAATTTAAAGCTCATTACTTCAAGCTTATAAAAGGATTTAAAAGGAAGATTTATGAGACAAGATCTAAAATTCATTTGGAGATACTTATAGTGGCATCAGTTGTAGTGACGAATAAAAAATTTTGTAAATACGAACCTTAAGAGAATGCCAAATCTATTTAACGACGGCTCAAAGAATCGAATATTATATCATTTTAAGCTCTCTCGAAGTTGATAAAAATTTATCATATATTATTTCATCCGAGGTAATGTTAAATAGCATGCGATTGGTTTTTTTATGCGAAGAATACGACAGTAATCCATTTTAATTGAAAATTTTTACAATTAAGCAATAAATTGAAATATAAACGAGATATGAATGATTCCCAATAAAAGTAAAAAAATGTACACGAGCTTCGTAAATTATTAAATTAATAAATAACAAAATAAGTTGACGTAATTGGTAGGCCGTAGTTTTATTAAAAGTAAGAAAGCTTAAGCTTATCGTAAAGAGACTCTTGCAATCGCAGATATTTTTACAGATATCAATAGCAATAAAGCGATAATAAGGTAATTTGAGTAATGCGAGGGAAAAGTAGTATAGATTTTCCAACAAGCCGAAGGACGAGCATTGAAATAAGAGCAGCGCACTCAGGAAGCAAATACTCCCCGACAGCGCGAAAAATAGGGCAACACATGATCGTAAAGAGCCTCGTGAATATTCGATCACAGGAAGAAAAAGCACAGAGAAGTACCGAGCGGATGGTCGTACGAATGATTTTAAAAAAAAAAAAAAAAAAGAAAAAAAAGAAGAAGAAGGCTTCCGCTGCATTTGTCGCACGAACAGTCGGAGACGCGGCCAATTCGCAAGGCAATAAGGGCCATTATAATTATTGTATAACGCGGGGATCGAAGCATGCGGAGCCTCCGCTTAACTTTGCCCCAAAGCGGAAGCAGAGCCTGCAACGCAATACCGACGCGGCCTTCCGATTCTCCGAGGATTTTCCCTACTAGTCGAGGGACGCTCATTACCGAGGATTCTTATTCTATCGATACGAGGGCGTTATTTATTCCAGCCAGCCAGCCATTTCGATCTGCCCTCCGATGCATAATCATCGTCGCGAGGCACGTCCGGCATCGGGGAGTCGAGAGCGGGGTTATTTCTTTGCAATGGAAATTATAAAAAAATTCACTCGCGTCGATCGTAGGGTTAAAGCGCACCTGCGCGCAGGCAAGGTGAATATAACCAGGCTCTAACCATCGGACAGCTATTACGAAATGCCAGGGGCTAAGATCTACGAAGTGCTGTGCAAGCGAGGGATAAATTTCTAACGAAGCTTAGGCCATCGGTTGGTTGTAATATCGGGCCAATAGTCGCCCAGAGGGACAAAGTGGCCTGCCAATCGAGAGCGAATCCATGGGTTCTGAGGGAGAGGCTCCTCTCGTTAAAAAAAACCGCGTGCATTCGTCTTTAAAGGGTCAGCCAAGTTAAGGTTTAAAGCAACAATGCGCGCTTGTCGAGGGCTCCGGCGGGATAAACCCTTGTCTAAGATCTTGCCGATGCGGAAGCTGCGCTTATTTGAGCCAATTGTACCTGAGCACTTGAGTCCCTGATGCGCGATGCCGTGTAGCATCGAGCCGCAGTGGTCGCAGAAGGTCGGCGTCAGGAACGAGAAAACTTCCCATTTGTGTGGCACGTTCACGGCCTGAGAACAGCAAAAACCTCGTCACAACAACCGGACGGCTTTTCTCCCAGCGGCGCCTCCAGGCGAAGCTCCCTCGCGATCGCGGTACGCCGGCCTCGGCGTACTCGCATCTTTATTCGCCAGTGTGGTTATGTTTCGGCTTTTATTGGGTTATACAATATACGCATACACATACGCACACGTATATATATATATACATATACACACACATACATACACACACATATATATATATATATATTGCCTCGGCGAGGCTCTGGGTAAGCGTATCGGTAAAGTGTATCGGTGGTATTTTAATTGGGCCGCTGCGCTCCTCCTACCCTTCAGCTCAATGTACACTCTAAAGTATTGCAATCAGTTGTAAAAGCGCTGGCTTCGCAGTCTTCGATTCTTACCTTGGGATCTTTTCCCGGCCAAGATTGTAATACCGCCCGACAATTGGGCCTTGCGCCATTGCCAGAGCGCGTGCATTGATGTCCCCAGAGCGTCAATGCTTTTGTTGGTAATTTTTTAAAACTTTATCGGACAAAGTGTCGAACGAACCGTGGAGGACTTTATGGAAATGGCTTTCCATCGTAATATCCCAATTAAAATTGTAATTTCAATTTAACAAATGCACACATTATATGGTTATGCACGAAAATCATTGTAATTATAAAGAACGCTGAGCAAATCCCCAGCTCCGTCTATTATTTTTAATACCCCTTGAATACTTGCAAGCCCCAAAGTGCGATAAAACATTTACAAATTGTGCGCAATGGCTTAGTGCCCCATTTGTTTATTTACCTGTTGGAGCCGTATTATGGTAAAAAGTTGAAAATAGAATATTGTGCAATTGCATTAAATAAACCGATGCAATCACCTTTCCGGTATTTGCCCCTAAACAGATTGCCTTTAGTACGCAAACAGCGTGGACACGAGTACCGAGGAGCCCATTGGGTCGCGTATAAATTACCGTACAACAATTAGTGAATCCCAATTTAGCGTAGACAATTATTTGCAAAATAAATTCACTGAAACGGCATTTATATAAATATACGCACACCCGCACAAACCCACCCCTACAAAAACACCCGCGCAAACACATCCGCGTAGCGCGCGTATCTCCAAACGTGAAACTAATTACTCCTTATAGATGGATTGGATATTTCGATTGCTGATAAACTAACTAAAGGATAATTATACTCGTATAAGTTGGGACTCGGTACTAATTAAGTCCGCTAAAATTTCTGGTCGAGTGTATTATTTCACCCCTGTGACTTGCTACACACTTAGGAATCGATCTGTGTAGACAAATGCCTACACTGGCTGATGAATTTCCCACGCTTTTCTAGTTAGAGAACTATCGTGTAAATATACGAGCCGACGAGGAAAATAAAGTTAACATGTTTATGTGAGTCAAGCGAAAAGAAAAATCGAGAAAAATAATGAGAGTTAGAGAAGGTCAGAAAGTGGAGAAAGACATTAAAATGAAATACTGCCAGTCTTACTTTGGCTGGCAATTGATTGTTCGAGAAGTAGAACTAAATTTATATAAGCTGTAAGACTATTGAATGCATAAACATATATGCGAATATACGATGACATAAGGAAGATTATAACCCCTTAATACTGTAAGCAATAGCTAAATAGATGTATGTATATGCATTAAGTGGCAACAGCTGAAGTTTATGAAAGTACAAAAAGTTGGCTATTCATTATCTATAATTCTTAGGAATGCATATTTTATAGTTAAGTTTCATACGTGTCCAAATAAAAAGTGATTTATCGCTAGCAATGCACAAAAACTGATAATTATATGAGCATAATTTAAGTATAATTTTCTAGTTAACTGTTTGTAAAATATTTAATAAAGTAATAATAAACTACATTTATCCTTTTCCTCGTTCTAGAGTTTAATTTTTTTTCATATTTGCATTTAATATATACGAAAATAATGTATGATCAGTCATCTTCAAATAATATATATATATAAATATAAATACAGAAAGAAAACACGATCAATCAGTGATTACTTCACAATAATGTCAATATAATGATGTTAAACTAATATAATGATGCGGAGATTACGAATTCTATCTTTGTTCAGAAATCATTAAATAAATATTTCTAAATCTAATTTTAGTATGTTCACATTATTCTAGAGTTTTTTAACATTATCCAATTATTGGAAAAATATCTTTACATATCAAATTACCATAAATGAATAAAGACGTATATTTTACGTTTTCTCGTCTATATATCTTATACAAAAAATATGCATCTAAAATAAATTTTCATTCTGAATACCATAAATTTTAGAAAACCAAGAAAAATTTACAGATACATTTTAAATAAGTAATTTAAAAGTTTTATAAGAATTTGCTGATATTTATTCATAAATATATAAATTAAATAAATATTTCCTAAAATCTTGAACGTAACGTTACTTAATCATAAATAAATCAATATTTGTATATATATGTCCAATATCAAGTTTATCATCCTATATATTCTAAATCAATATGCAATAAGTTGGTAAGATGATTAAAAAATTAGTGTTTGCTTCAATTTAAAGCTTATAAGTTATGTTCACACAAGACTGTGTATCTCATAAAATATGTGCAATGGTATAAAAAATTCCCACTCGCGTGGTCGTATAACGTAATTAACAGTATATTTCAAAACTTAGTCTTAAATAATATAAACCGAAACCTGTTCCATAAAAATTAATTGCCTTGTTAAAACAAAAAAAAAAGATAGAATTGATAAATTTATTCTTCGTGTAATGAAAAAATGTAGTTCTAGTCCACAAGAAGATTTAACTATGTTGTGCAGTATAAATATTATTTAAGATTTCCTTATTACAAATATTCTAAGTATTCGAGCAGCATTTTCAAGGGTCAATTAAAAATTTTTATTTGGGATTAAAAATTAATTGTATATAATGAGCGAAACTACAGTAATATGCTTACTTCTAACGCATGTGACTTTACTTGCTTTTTTCAAAAAAAAAATCTTACACACAATTCCTTTCTTTTATTTTACAATGTACTTTCATATACTTATACATAATAAGACGTAAATGAATACGTATTTATTTAAACGATCGATTTTTATAAGCCCAAAGAAACAAATGGTATTGACATCTTGTGCGAACAAATCGTACGTCACGTGCAGTGACTCATCAATAGCCAGGCTTATGCATTTCTAAAGGTTTTTTTTTCCTTTTTAATAATAATGGATCTGTTTTTTTGAACAGTTTTTCGATTTATCCAGATGACTAAAAAATGACTTAAAATAGTAAGTGCCTACATCATTTCATAGTAATTTTATTATTCTCGTATTTTCCAAGTATATTATCTGAATTTATGGGATACATATTACTGTAGTAATCAAATACATTTTACGAACGCATGCATTCATCAATGTGTATAATTTTTTTCTTCGTTTTGCCATAACCTAAGCTCAAATGAGGCTTGTAAAAAGTTGTGCTGTTTATATTTACAATAAAAATATTATTAAAAGTTTTATGATTTTATTTTATACGCATTATATACGCGCGTATTTATGTGCGTGTGTGTAAATCGATTCAAATAAGAAAGTACACGTGTCTTACATTAGATTCATAGTTTGAACGATAAGAGATAATTGTGCTGCTTTTATTTTGTTTAAATATTATTGGCCAATAGTGGTAACAAATTTGTAATTATCGCAAACAAATAAAATTGTACCCGAGAAAAATAATAAGCCCAAAATATGATTATATCTATTGGTTTTTAGATTTACCTGTATTACAGTAATCATTGCTATTGAATAATATTTCGTAATAATATTTCATATTCAACTTTATAATAGAAAGACCAGTCTGAAAGTAAAGCAGATAGTAAAGAATCTACATTTTCAATTTTCCTCTGAAGTTACTGCAAGACGTTTTCTTATGAAAGGAATTCATCAGGTCTCGTGTGTTCATACGTTGCTTCATTTTTAATACATTTTTTTCAAAAAGCTTACATCAACAAAACATAGGTAAGAGACTATCGTCTGTGTTTCAAGAAAACTGACGAGAACATAAAAAACAGATTGAACACGGTCAAAAGGTTTGTTGACAAATTCTTCCCTCTTCGTCTAGCTTAATTGGTAAGTACTGTATAGTTTTCAGTCTACTTTTGCCTCTTGGGGTCGTAAAAATTTTAAACACTTGAAAGTAATACCTTGAATTTTATCTTTACTTCAATATTGCGAAAAGAATATCGACAAAAGATAACTAAATTATTAGCCAAGCCCGCAAAGAAGAATAAGATCTTTTCTATTAATAGAAATTGTATACTACAACAAAATATTAATCAGGTCTCAAAACATTTTATGAATACAAGGCACTCTATGAAACTCTAAGGTATTGATTTTAAGATACTTTAATATTTTACTGTAATATTAATTAAATAAATTTAATAAATAAATATTCATAATTATAGGATAATAGCAAAAAAATATTTTTTACAATGTGTTAACCAATTCTTACAAATTCCATTGAAATTAATATAAATAATAAGTACTGTAACTCATATATATATTGTTCTCGTCTGACAATATTAAATTACATTCTACTTAAGAGTGCATAAGTGCAATCAACCGTTTTTACGAAGTATTCATATAATTCTTATGAAGTTTCTATTAATTGATAGAACTCATTTTTTATTTTTTAAAAATCAAATTCTATGTATTTATTATAATGTTTATAATGATTTCACTTTAATGATTACACTTTATTCGTATAATTTTTTTAATTTTATTTTTTGATAATTGAAAAAGATATTTTATTGAATTTTCTTTAATATTTTATTCGAGAAAACTTTAAAAAATTTATTTTTTTCAATACTGTAAAAAGTATAATTTATATTCACACTATGAATTCTAGTAGAAGCACTGAAATTCAGAATTAATTGAAACATATTTATACATACTAAAGTACAAACTCGTGTTTTAAACGAATTATACCCGAATTTTTTAAAAAATATATACTAATCTTAAGGCAATTCAAAATAAAAGTTGGATTTTTATTTGTCAGATTAAACTTGAGTGTTATAATGTTCAGTAAAACTACTATTCTCTTAACAGGTTTACGTAGAAACGTGTGCATTGAAAATTATTCTTTATGATTAAAACGTTTTCTTAAGGTCAAATATTATTTAGAAATAAATAATAGAACTTTGAAAATAAAAATTTTGAACCCATCTAAGTAAAGCGATTTTAAAGAAACTATGCAATCTTGTATAGAAAATATTTTATGTGTAGCTTAAAATTATTTACCCTTTAGAATTGGTTATTTATCAATTATTTTGACCCTAACTTATTTACCTTGAAACAAACATAATAATGATATCTACAAGTTCTTCAAAAGTCATAAAAAAAGTATGTATACAATTTCTTAATATCTAGATTAAAATGTTTGGAAAATAGTTTTAACAATATTTATATTTTTCAAAACGAAAATTTGTTCTTTTTTTTTGTCTAAAATAATTAGGTAAATTTTGAATTTTAGTGATTTTAATTCTAAAAAAATTTGCTTTTTTATTTTTAAAACAAAATTAATTATAGAAAAATTGAAATTAAATTTTTATAATAAAACATAACAAATCGATTTTGTCAAAGTACTGCATTTCATACATATATAATATACATTCATTACTAATTTATATTATACAAAATGCTTAAATTAAACTGAATTAAGTAAGGTATTATGTGTTATTTCTACCATTTTGTAGTACCATCATTATTTTGTATTACCTATATTATGTTTTACTATGTATCTTTTGACATTATATATATATATGTAAATATAAATATATATGATATATATATATATATCATATGAAAGGATTAGCTACAATAAAAGTATTCACCCACTGCCTATATTAATTCAATAATATTAGTAATATTAATATTTTATGTTAAAATATTATTTCAATAAGAATTCAGAAGAAAATTAAATAAGACATATAATATTTAATGTAAAGATTTTATATTAAATATTTATATGTATTAAACGCAAGATTTTAATGACATTGTGTAAAATAATTTATAGGGCTCAATATGCTCAATGATTACTTACTTTGAGAATATATCATCAAAATGACGAGCTATTTCAGAAAAAAACGAGGGAAAATTATTATTGCCAACATATTACTATGCGTCAGACTATTCAAGAAATATCAAAGTCGAATATTTTGATATAAAAAAATATACAGAGATACAATATATGTACCTTGTAGAATTGAATAATGATTATTCTGTTATTTTAAGTATTAGGAGATCGCCAGTATAATGAAAAGAAAATGCGAATGAAAAAAAAACACATCGCCGCAACCTTAAATACTGAAATGGAGTTATATTAATTTATCATTTGATGTAGTAAATATTAGGATGAATAGATAACATTATTAGCACCAACAGTGACGATAATTTATACTACGAATTTATTTTGTATTAATTGATTTTTCGTGAATCAACAACACTCTAATGTACCTGCTATCTTCTTTTTTTATCTTCAGTTGAAAATAGTTCTTATACATTTCAATTAAAATGGCTTAACTATTAAACATTTTTACATAAATTTCATTACTTAACCTATAATATATACAATATTATGAACGTAAAAGGTAAATGCTATCGAAGAGGTAATCGCTGCTAAATAATTTTATAAAAGTACAAAATTTTTATTTGAAATACGTAAAATGTATAAAATATGTAAAATGCCAAACAAAACGATCAGAGTTTTCAAGTTAATACATAAGCAACGATAAATATTGAAAACGATATTGTAAACGATGACTTTCATTTGTCATGAATTAATTGTATAAGAGAAAAACAATAACAGTTAGAAGGGAAGTAGTAAGTTTGTAAGCAATTAATGAAATGTAATAAACATAAATATTTTCTGTCAACAATTAAAGTAATTCTATGTACAGTTTGTTAAAAATGTGTAATAATTACATCAAATGTTGTATATACAGTCGATTAGAGGCATAAGAGAAAGTGTTAAACAGTATCACAAAGGTGTTATAATAAAAAGAGAACGGCACATTAGAGACATAAATAGACAAGAAAAATATATATACAGAAATATGCACATATAAGATAAATATAATCAAAAACGTTCCCAACCTAAATTATTACATTATTTTTTGTTATATATTCACTATTTTATTAAATTAATTTAAAAAATCACACCTATTTAAAAACCATCAAACACTGTTGTAAGTTAATACAAAATGGTACAGATATTCAATAATTTTTAGACATTTCATTTTAGAAAAAAATGTTTAAAACAATTCCGTGCCAATACTTTGCATTATAATATTAATGCACATAAAATAATATCTTTGCCATTTTTTATTAAATTTACGTATGTTTAATAATTCGAAATTTTAATACAAAAGAGTAGGTTTTTTAAGGCTTATGTCAATATTATATTTGTACATATGTATATGCATATATACACAAATTTACATAAATTCATATGTCGACATACAGAAGTTAAGACGATTATAAAACATATCACTCAAAAGTATCAATATATTATATGCGAAAGCATACATTTTTAAACCAATACACACGTGTGTAAACAATGAAGAATATAGGTCAGGTAGGAAGAGTGGAATGATTTTGTAAAGTATGTAAAAAGAAGGAAATAGAATGGAATAGAAATAGTATACTAAAAAGATATAGAATTCTAAAAGAAGAACCGCCAACTTGGAGGTGAAAAAATAATCGATTGAGCCAGCAATGCTGCAATATACATTGAATATTATTTTTCTTCTCATGTCTGCCCTTTGGATTAGAATGAAGATAGGACGAAGAGCGAGAGAAAGAAAGTCGAGGATCTTGTTACAGTTGTTGAGATTTTTCTTCATTTACATTTCACTCTACCGAACACTTTTGTCCATTATAATCTCGAGCCATTTTCCTTCTCCTTTTACGGCTCTTTTACTCAATTCATTTAGTAGCTCGGCATGAAAAAATCAACCTCAAATTAAAGAACTTAATGCATGCAGAACAAGTACCGTACGTAAACTATGTTTTCTACTCGTAGAATGAAACAAGAAAATACGCGGAGTTTATGTATGAAATTTTAAATGCATAGAATCGAAAAAATATGATAATCACGAAAAAAAAACTGCTTGTAGTAAAGTATAAGGGTAGTAATAAATGTTTTTTCTACTTGAGTATATTTTTAAAATAAATATAGAACGATTGGGTGTAACTTCATCGAGTTAATTTATAACAAATTAAAACTTAAAACAAAATAAACAGAATTAAAATGATTCTATAATTGAGATTCGTTATTGGTGGTCCAACAAAATTTTAACGAAAGCGTTTCATCGATTTTGTAAATTAAAACTTGGTAATTTTAATTAATTTTCAATGGCCTAATTTTAGATGAATAAATCAAGGTTAAGTTTAATAGAAATAAAATTAATATATATCCACCTCGGAGAAAGAAAAAGGTAAGAAAATGATTAAGGTATTCGATGGTTTTAAGTGAAAACGAGACGGCAAAGAGGCATTGAGGAAAAGAGTAAGAAAAAAAAAGAAAAAGAAAAAAAAAGTAATCCTAAAATTGCGCCTGCACGACTGTTATTAGGAAAGTTGTATCGATTGCAATTGCGAAGTAACCGAAAAAAAGTATTTCGTCCGCTTAGAAAGAAATGAAAAATCGAAAGATAGAAGGGGAAACGTGCAGATTATATGCAACGTGTATAGCGGTCAAGTAATCAGTAGAAGAAAGCAGTAGCTTATATATACCGATGAAACGAGGATCGAAGGACACGTGTTCACAATAAAAGTAAAAATATGTAAGTTAAGGTAGGAAAGTAAGTAAATAGCAATTAAAATTGAAGGTCTCTGTTTACATTTATAAATATAATTGTACGCTACTTTAGGTCGGCTTTAAAATTAAATAATAAATAATTGTTTCAAATAACCGTGAGAACGAATTGTTATTGAAATGTTCTTTTTACGTAAAATCAAAGCTCTTATGAAGCGAAAAAAGGGCTTTACAAAAGAAGTTAAAAAGTTGAAATAATTAGCATTTTAATGTTGGATTTTTAATTTTTCCTAACTCTGGAAAATCAAACGTTATGAAAAGCGTAGTAGCGTATAAATAAATACGGCAATTGAAAATTTATTAGGTAGAGAGAGAGAGAGAGAGAGAGAGAGATAGAGAGAGAGAGAGATATATAAATATCAAGATAGAGAAAAGGTGCGACAAGGGCAAGAGAGGAGGTAAAGAATAAAGCCACATAAACATGACGGCATTTGCGAACGAGTACCACATCATAAGTACAATATAATCATGTATTTTGTAAATTTGTTTGATAACAATGGGTACCTTGGCACTTCATGCCCTGGTGGATGATACCGTAGAGGAGACTACCGCAGTGGTCGCAGAAAGTGGGGCTGTTGTACGTTTGTACCTTGAATTGATGCTTCGTCCGCGTGTCCTGCGTTCAGGCCCTCGCACTGTTAATACCACATCTCGCAATTCGACCTCGCATACCTCCACACCACCATTCACACGTGGCAAAGGGCTGACTCGCCTCCCATCTCTCTCCCTCTCTCTCTCTCTCTCTCTCAATCTCTCTGTGTGCGTGTGTGGGTGCGTGTGCGGGTGCGTGGGCGTGCGCGCGCGCTCGGCCCCGGGGGCCAGCAACCGGAGCCAAAGGGTCGAGCGGACGCGTTGCCGAATAAAGCCCCCTCCCCCGGCCAAGGCCAATAATTCCAAACGGAGGCTCGCTTTCGGCTCGACGAACGGCCCTCCCCGCCCCCGCCAGGGCCTCGGCCCTCCCTAACCGTTCGGATTTAACGTCATTCGTCGATCCGCTCGGACGTTGGCCGCCTACCCCGCGTAATGCCAATCCCGAATCAACGGCACCGGAGACATTCGTTTTGCATTTCGCAGGGGAATGCATTGGCTTCAAACGTCGAATTTTCAACGATTTCCGACCGATGATACGTGCAGTAGGCTCGTTACGCGAGTTACGTGCCGGGGGCTTTAAATTCGAGTCAAAACAACGATAAGCGATAAGCGATAACGGACGGACGAGGCATTGCAACGGGGAGGAATAAATTGCGCATCGAAAGCCATCGGGGCCAAGCGCTAAAATCTCCGAGTGCTTTTGAGTAGGGAATAATTTTAGCGATCGGCGGTTGCGACTGACACCGATATTGCGAGGAGGTATGCACAGTTGACGAATTTCCGATTGGCGTGGATTATCAGGGGTAGCCAGAATTCAATCAGGGAAGATGTGCGATAAATCGATACAGTCTCCGCTCCAGTCGCGGTGGCCGATGCCAGAACGTCAACAGGCTCGCCAAAGCGGCGACATTAGAGCCGCTAATTGGCTCTAGAACCGCTTCGAGTCCTCGCGACGCGCGAGGAATTCCCAGGCCGCCTCGTCTCCCCCCCCCCCCGATCGAGGGCTCGCGCCCACCGCGTGAAAATAAACAAAGACCGGGGGCCGACCTTGGTCGCGAGGGCGAAGGCGTCGACGGGGGGGGGCGGGAAGCGGAGACCGAGGGGTAAGGCACCGGTCGCTGGGCCCCGTGGGCGGAGGCGCGGCTCCCCTCGCTACTCGGCGAGGGCGGGTGGCCAAGGGAGGGCAGGGAGGGCTCGCGTCGTCGCCGCGGAAAGCAGGAGGAAGGGCGGCCCGGAGGTGCGGGCGAACCGCGCCGAGGGTCAAGGACGCGCGTGGGACGGGGTCAAGAGAACGGAGCGGACGGAGGCCGCGCGAAGGCCGGAACATCGTACGCGACGGGCCTCGCGCGCCTCCGCGATCGGGCTTCGCCCGCCCTCGACCCCCTGCCCCTCCGCCGCCCCCCCCGCCGCCGTGTGCTCGCGCCCAGAGGTCGGGGGCTCCCAAGGGGTTGCGCGCCGCCGACGTTTTACGCGCCGCGGCCGCCTTAACTTTCCGAATTGCTCGGCGGTGGCTGCCTTTGCGGTTGCGCCGGCGGCGGCGGCGGGGGGGAGGGGGAGGTAAAGCGGACTTCGCACGCACGGCCGTTTATTTCTCCTCCCCCACCCACCCACCCACCCACCCTCTTTCACTTTTCTCCCTTTTTTTTTTAAGTCCTGCGCCTTGGCTGACGTCATCGACGGTCAATACGCCGCGCGACGCGGAAGCTGCACACCCGGGACGACCTTTTACGCCGCCCCGCCCCCCTCCCCCCTCCTGCCGCGCGACCCTTTAGAGCCGGCGTTGCCGAGCCTTCCCCGCCTCGTAGAGGAGGGAGCCATTCCTCTCGTACCCCACGAGCTTTCGACCGAACCGCCATCCCCGATCGAGAAGTGCCTGCCCGTGGCCAATACTTCCCCCCCCCCCCAGCCCTGAGTGCATTCGCGGTCGATTTACCATTGGAATTACGTTGCGCAATGCCCGGGCCTCGAGTTGGTTACCTGCTTTTTATAGGTCGCACTTCTGATTAGCGAAATATCAGGGCTCCCGCTATAAGACCATTGCTTGCGGAGCCATGTGTGATTTTGTTTATTTCAAATTCCTGGCGCAAAGGAAATCTTCCAATTCTCGTCAAGTCACGATACCATTAAAATTGTAACTTAACGTCCTTAGACAAAAGTGGCCGAAACATCGTTTTTCCTAGACTTTTCATTAGTTAACGTATTGGTCACTGATATGCTACGTAATGTTAATTGACTTTAAAAATAGAATATGCTTTTTTTTTAATTTATTCCTTCAAACGCAATATTTGCTTGAATTTGCTTAAAAATGTGTATTCTTAAAGATTTTCTGCACAAGGGATTTTAGTTTATCGAAGCAATATCCCAAAATATACACGAGATTTTCTTTATTTTGTGCTTTTGAAATATTAAATGTATACAAATTTTGTTAAAATACACGTTCCAGTGCGACCTTTATCGGTTTTCAAGAATAATACACTTTCAAAAATCAGGAATTCGATTTCTTTAAAAAGAAACGTTTTCTCTTAAAAAATGAAAAGGAGTTTGTATACACACTGACATTAATCACAATGTAAAAAATTTAATTAAACCACTATTTTTTAATAATCGGTCTAAGGTTAATACTAGTTTTGAAAATTCAAGATATTTTAAAAGAACTTAATTTATTAAACTGACTTTTACGTAACAATACATTTTGTTGTATTTCATTTTAAATTCTATTGTTAATATTTTAAGACAATCGACGAACAATATTGGCATCAACAAATTTACATTTTGATTAAAGTAACATTTTATTAGTATGTGAACGACTCTTAATTGTTTAAGAAAGATTTCTTTTTATAAAACCTCACAAACTTTTTATGCAACCTATGTAATAAAACAAAACTTAATAAAATAAATAATTTATCCATACTAAGATTTTTTTGCTATATTTTGAATAGAACTTGAAAAGTTATAACTAAATTCAACCTAAATGTAGAAATGTTTATTATTATATAATCGTGTAAAATAATATTAATGTGCTATAAATATTTCCATTAATCTTAGATAATTTTGTTTTATCAAGTAAAAATAATGATTTATCGTTCAGAAATACGAAGAAATTTTATATTTCACGGTAAAATATTTTCAACGTAATTGAAATTATTTTTATCCTATAAAATTAAATCGCACTTGAATTTTCAATTCGCTTAATTTATGAGAAAATAAATTAAAAGTATTTTAATAAATAATACAAAAATATACATGAATACGTAATTAACAATTTTTAATAAAAATAAACCTTAAACATTATTTATCATAATCATGAATCTCAATTTAACTTTTGGAAGTTCGTTTAAATTAATTATTTTTCAATCTACGTATTTCATTTTAGTAGAATTGTTTTTACAAAAATATGAACTTTTATAATAAATTATTAGAGTCATAAAACAACATGAATTCGTAAAAATGTACGATTGAATAAACACCATCGTTAATTTGCCGTTAATTTTATTTTATTTATGCAAACGTACTTGAGATGTTTATAATATAAGCATATTTAGAACTAATAAATTTTCTAATAACTTGTATAAAAATAATAGCTCAATCTTTGTTTTATATTACGTGACAACTACTCGGTGAGAAATAAAGCGACAAAGTATTGGATAAAATTGATCTAGTGCATATTTAATGAACAAATTGATGACTCGCAATGGCCTTTTCATAACACGGATAACATTTAATACCTGGTCATATAGTTAAGATTGTATTAGTTAAGATTATCCTTTCAACTAGGTAATGCAGCTATAGAACCATTATTAAATAAATATTTAAAAAATAGTTATTTTTTACGTAGTAATGTGACGCTTTTAAATCAATATTTGTATATATTTAATTAAAAATTAATAAGGGTTGATTAGCTTTTATCTTTAGACATTTTGGCCATTTTTTGAATTACGTAATGTTTTTGATTTATCATTCCATTTCATATAAACAAATTTATCTATTTATTTTTGCCCTTGCATAAATATTCTGTGTGTAAATAAGCAATTGTCAGGTATAATGCTATAAAAAAAAGTTGTACTAATGCACCTACGATTACTTTTGTAAAATATAAAGTTCTACGAAATTAATTTAGCTAAAAAAATTGATAACATTACAGTTCTTACTTGAAAAAAAAAATTTTTTTATTTAAAAAAATAATTAATGAAAGAAATATAATGTTATATAAAAATATAATAAATTGGAAATACTTATACTTCCTTTTAAAAAATATTTTTTAATTGAATGATTAAAAAAAGTCTCTTAATATTGCACAACATAATGGAAATGAATTAATATATATCATGAAAATTAGATTTTTTGTTAAAAATAATGAAGTGACAATCATTAATAAAAATTTAGCAGCAATATCATTAATATTAATTTAAAAATAAGCGCGAATATCAAAAGAATTTCTTCCTCTAACTTGTTTTATTATAGTTTTTTCCAAACAGAAATTTTGTTTAAGTATTTAATAAAAAAAGTTTTTTATACTTTTATAAAATTACTTAATTTTACAATAATTTTTTATAGTATATTTAAGTACATTAAGTTTAAACTTTATAATAACTGTTTTTATGATACTTATGAAAAATAATAAAAACTTATTAAAAGCTACATCATATAATATTAATTACTAGCCAAACCCTATTTTACTTGAATGTATCTTATAGAACGCCACATTTTTTCTTATTTATATAATATACGAAAAATTGGTTTTATAAAACGAATAGAGCCATAACTACTTTTAATATATTCTTTTTTTCTTTTCAACAATATATTATGAATATTATTAAAAAATTTCAAATTTTGTACAAAATATTGCATCCAATTATATAATTAAAATAGTAAAAAAATAAATATAGGAATTCAAATACTAGATATACAATAGTGTTCTACATGCAAAAAGGTAATACACTTTTTTTAATTTGTATTCTAATTGTGCATGAATATGCAAGAGAATTTTTCGCACGTTTTTTTAATTTCCTATTTAAATGAAAATCTCAATCTCGCTTAAAAATTTTTTTGAAGATTTTATTGATTTTTCTGATACGAGATAAAGTTATGATTTCCGTAAAAAAACACAAAAAACTATATAAAAATCTATTGATCAACTTTTGTTTTAAATACATATTGAAATACAAAAAAACACATAGCTCATATCGTTTGAAAAAATATCAAATAGTTTTTCTAGACATTTAACTAAATTTTTATTATGTCTTTAAAATAATATATTGCAATTTCAATTAGATTTTATATGCACACGTAAGGATTTTGCTTGTCTTTTATGTTTAATTTATAAAAGTTTATACAAAACTTGAGCGTGAATATTACTCGAAAATGAAAAAATTACTAGCCGTAATGAAATTTGTATATATTGCAATAAATTGCAATTAATCGATTATAGACAATAATGAACGAACGTATAAAACCATATAAAAACTGTCATTAATTTTCATAATGATAATTTAAATATTTAAAATATTTACTTTTCAAATATTTCCAAAGAATTTAAAGTATTAAAAAAATTACCAGTAATTTCAATTAAATATGCACACACATGTTTATGCATAAATTAAAATGTAGATTTTAAATATTCATTATGCTATTATTTAGATTTTAACTGAATTATTTTTAAAATGCTTCATTGAAATGCGTAATACTTAATAGATTTACTAAAAAAAAAGAAAATTCTCATATATATAATTTTTTTTAAATAATTGCTTTCTTAAAACAATCCTTAACTCTTAATTAAGAAATGGAGTCCGTGACATTATACTTGTAAAATATATTGATTAAGATGTTAGTCAGCATGTAAAAATTAGTCCTTAAAACCCTCCTCTAACCCCCGACCATCACCAGAACAGAAAGAAGCATTGAAGCAAGCGAGAAAATCTTAAACCATCCGAAAGAGAATAAATAAATAAAGAAAATATGATTTCCTGGTAAAGAGAAAACTTTCCTTGTATTCAATTAAAATCAATCCCCGGCATCAAGCAATCGATAAAAATTTATCAGTTAAGGGCCCTTCCATCATCGCGAATGTTTTTATTACCCATTGCGTTACTATTGTTAAATACATTGCGATAATATTGAATCGCTGACTGTACGAGACGATTGTAGCTGTTTATTGATTCATCAGCTAAATTTTTTGTTACTCGCTCAAAGAAGTAAAACGACTGATAAAGAAATACACGCATAATTCGATGTTTTGTTATGATGTTATTATGATTTCTAAAGCTAATAACACTGAGAGCCACGTTTGAATTCAAGTGAATTTAATTTAATTCACATTATACATTATAAATACGTTATATTCATAATAAATTCATTTTATTGATAAAAATTTATATGGCCATTTAAAATATTATTCGCTAATACTTTGTACAACTTTGAGCTTCTTAAAACTTAGATCCGTATTAAACATTTGAAAGTTTGATTAATTATTGTTACTGTAAAATTACAAATAGGCGTCGCTTGAAATGAATCAACACTACTTGCATTAAAGCTTCAAGAAAAATACTTTTATATACTATATATATATATATAATTATGCACAAGACTATTAAAAAATTACCCACACCAAAAAGTATTTACGTATAAAAAAAATATAAAGGAATTGCACTGCCAGTCTGATCGATCTTTATCAATCGTTTCGTGATTCTTCGTCTTCGCTTTTTTTTAAGTGCACAAAGCTGAGTAGAACTTTTTTCTTGAGCACATGTTCTGTATTGTTGTATTGAGGGGCATATGTGTGTGCGTCGGGTGTACGTGTGTATAAACAGTCGGATTGATATAGCCCAATATTGCCAAACAAACCCGCAACGTACTTTCGCTCATCTCACTTCATCTCCTTCACCTTTTGGCGCTTATTGTTCTCGTTTATTACTTCCGCTTCACAGCTTGACTTTACAGAAAAATAATCCCGATCTTCCGATAATTTCCGCAAATCGAGGGATTCAATTGCAGTTGCAAGTACGACAACTTAAAAATTTTAAATGCATTATTTTCATTTCGAAATTTTCGTAAGTCTACTTGCCTCGCGTAGTCCCGATAAAATGTTTTAAACTAGTATCAATTCCTTTTTTACGTAAAAACGGATTTTAGAATTGAATCATAAAAAAGTAAAATAGAATTTATAAAAGCTTAATATCGAATATTGAGAGTTACATGCTGAATTAATTCTGTTTAAGCTTCTCAACGTCTATAAGCTTATTCAAGATGAAAATTCTTTAATTTAAGTACAATATTAATGCTAGGCATATGGAATTGAAATATAAATAATAATTTTTTCTTTTTTAACTTTTTTAACAGATAAGAAACTAATCAATTATTGATGAAACTGCATTTAAACCGGCCAATATTAGTAATAAAAAAAAAAAAAAGAAAAGAAAAGAAAAGAAAAAAAAGCTTTTATTGCAGGATTAGATGAAACAAAAAAGGAATCCAACAATAAGTAAATTAATTTTTCATGTCCTGTCAATCATTGCAAATTATTTCATTGAACTGCAATCGCCAATCGGATAAGATGAATGCGCAGGCCGGCATTAAGGGGGGAAAAAAAATGTTTCGATTATACGGAAGCTCGAGAGCCCGAAACTTATGACCGTGAATAAAAGTATTCGATAAATCTTCGCTCTCGAAGTAAGTCAAGCATATCAAATCAGAGCGAAGTGTTCGATATAAATTTAAAAGCTAAAGTAAATTGAGAGTAACGATAGCCGAGATAATTCGTGGTATTATAACGCAAAGGGTACGGGGGGGGGGGCTGGCGGGACCATCCGATATTTTTGAAGGATCGAGGAGTCTCGAAATGGAAAGCATTCGTCGTTTGATGTGCCAAATGCAAAATTAATACTCACGTCGGAATCAGCGCCTTTGTCAGCTCCAGGGCACGTGAAAGACACGTATTCGTGACATCGCTTGTGTACGACAAAGCTACATACTGAAACAGATGGGAAAAGGAATTACGTAGGTCGCACTTCGCTTTTTGATGAGTGACTAGGCATTTTTTTCCCTCGCTCAGCCTCTAGGAACCAATGAGGGCTTTTCTCTTCTTTTTCATTTCAAGGACGTATTATTCGGATTCTTACCTTGGCACTGATATCCCTGCTTTCCAAAGCCCCTATAACAGAAAAAAAAGTGGCCTTTTAGATTACGACTGCACCGTATGTGCGAAACATCTTAAATCTATCAACGTGTGTACGTATAAAAGAGACCCTGAGGCTCGCTAACGCATACCAACATATACATTTAAGGCTTTAACGCAAAACCTAATGGAATAGGATGATTCCTTTGGTTACTGCTCGAGTGGGGAAAAAGTCCGTAATCAGTTTTTAATAATTTTTTTTTTTTTTAGAATTATTGACGTAAGAATTAAAAACAAAATATAACACGATAACAAAGCACATCTTCGATAACGTGCAAGGCTTTGGCTTGCTAAATATAATTTAATGAAATTAGTTTCTTGACTTTCTAATTGCAAAATTGCATAACTTGCAAAATATTCTAAAACTGCTTCTCATACTTGCGCTTAAGACAAAAAATTTTGTTGTAATATGTAGTAGAAATTTACAAAAAATATTTTCATATAATATCCGTGAACAATAAGTTAAATAATCAATTCAAAAGGGTTTCAAAAATTTTTTTGTTCAAAAGGAAAAACTTAAAAATGTAATAATTTTTAAAGGTAAATTTCTTTTACGCGATTTAATGTTTAAAAAATTTTTCATTAGGTAGAAAACTACATGACGAGGTATCTCGAGAATTTACATTATACAACATTTTTATATTATATAAAATATCGCTTGAAATATTTTTTTTTAAGAAATTTTTTTTTTAAATTATAAATCTTTTTAAAACATGTAACATAAACCTCTAATGAAATTTTTTATTATTTTGCTTATTTTTTACTTACTAATTATACTTTTATTAAATATATATTATTCATTTTTACATATTTGCTAAATATACCTGTAATAAACAGTTAATTAAAAATCAGCCAAAAAATCTATTACATCCCTAAATATTAAAAACAAGTAAAATTACATAATATTATTAGATTAGGAGTTCGTTTTTCAAACTTCTCTTTAACTTATTCATACCTATCGCTAAATACATCCTATTCTTATTAAATGTTATTTAATTTATTTATTGCAAGATTGCGGAAAATTTAGTTCTTTCAATTTGAAGAATTAAGAAGGTGCGGTAAAAAAAATTCACAAATACGTAGAATGCGCAATTGCTCACCAACATAAAGCATAATATTGTACAAATAAATGAAATAACACATGCTCGGTTTATCGGCTTTGAAAAGTGGGCATTTCAACAATTGATTTCACATGAACAGGTGTGCACGAAAATACACCAGCCAGACTTTAGATTTTTACTCTGCTTTTCACATTCTGTTGGATATTACGTTAAGAAAAAAACAATATTGACATAAAGGCTATTACGAGACAACAATAAAGGGGCGGGCTAAAATTCGCAATTCAATAATTTTATATGACTGTAAAAAGTAATTATTTTTACAATGCGTAAATATTTAGTACTTATTTAATTATTCATATAAGTAGTATTGAAGGATATAAACAATTAAAGAATTATTTACTTAAAAAGTAAATCAATATAACATGATTAGAATGATATGCTATTAAAGAAGGTTTACCTCTTACAATTATAAAAACGATTGCTTAAACGCTAACTTTTTATAATATTTATCTTATTGTCTATTTAATATAATAAGAAAAAGTATGACAATACGAGATGGTACCAATTTTTTGAAAATCATATCTTTACATTGCTACAAGGTTTATCGTGTACAATTGTATTGAAATGTGTACATCGATCGTTAATTAATTACTCGAAAAAAATTAATCAAAACTTATAACGTTGTACGAGTCAACGTAATTTGAAACATTAACAGACTACATCTTGTAAACCGTGTAATTCAAATATGTTGTGAACGTGTCTCTATATAATTGGAAACCAAATTAGTTGATGTAGTATTATCAAATCAAATATGTAATCAAATATCAAATATGATAATAATAATGTGAAGTAATAGCAGTTAATAAGCCGTGTATGCATCTTTCATGCATGAAAAAGAAATTTTTGATTCTGCACGTGATCCCTTTCCAAATTTTTCTCCTTTGTCCGTTCGCTCTATGTTTCATTCGTTCCTTTTTGTTACTATTTTTTCTAAAAATCACAGTATAATTACATTCTTACTTTATTTCTAAAAGAATTTCCTAATGTTTTTTTATGGACATTAAATGAGCATATAATTATTCTACAAAATCTTAATATCTATGAGATATTTATTTTGACTTGGCCTTATGCTTTCCAATACTCAAATTATAAATGGAAACCAAATAAAATAAATAGATCCTTGATAATGTTTTTGAAAAAACGAAATAACTCTGCCTTTCTAATTATTTTTTACGTAAAATAATCGCAGAAGCTGCATTTTTAAAGAGTTTATCTTCACTTTAATTATGTAATTTTATTAATTATGTATTAGTATGAATATCCGGATAATAAAAGATTGTAATTTTGTTTAATTATGTAAATATAGAGTATTTTTTTACAAAGTATATAATATATATATATAGTATAAAAAATTTTTATTCTGTTTTCATACAACTCGTTAGTAGAAATACAAAATTAATAAATTTTGTGAAAAAAAAGTAGTCTTGTAATGTACAGTAGTTTTTAATAGATAAGTGAAAAAAATAAAAAATGCAACTTATATATCAATTACATAGCTTCTTAAAAAAGTTTACATTATATCAGAACATTTTTTAAAATACGTAACATAAATTGAAGCTTAGAACTTAAAAAAAATTCTTAAAAATTAAAATAATAGGATACATGTTAAGGCAACTTCGATGCTTTAGAAAATATTTTTAACTTATGTATAATATATTATCAGAATGCCATTATGCCTATCTTTTTGATATTTACATTAAATATTCCTTTTATCTTGTGGTTTTAGCTACAAATACGTAAAATTTTTTTAATAGATTTTATTATGCTTTGAAGGAAATTATTTCTATATATTTCCATTTTACATATGTATCATATAATATACATACTGTAGAAGGAAAAAATATTCAGAAGTTTCATCAGTTTCGTTGACTTTGCCATGCAAATATGTCTCGAATTGCTTTTACTAACTTAATAACATAAAGAAAACCAGGAGCGCCAGTGCATACTGAACTACATTTTTATATTGAAAATTTAATACAGTTAAGGAAGGTAATGAAATTACATAAAATCACCTTTATTCCTTTATTAAAATAATGTTCGTTGGACAATGTAAATAAATATATATATATATATATATATATATAAATTCTTTAGTTAAATAGTAATTACTATAGCTAATGTATGACTTTTGTAAGGCTTTAATTTAGGAACATTGAGTCTATGAAGAAATAGTTTAATATGTAGAGAAATAGATGATAGAGAATAAAACAAAAATTCCAGAATCAGACGAGTATATGTGAATGTATCGATGTTACAGTGTAGTGGTAGGTCGAGGTTGCAGCGATAAAGTCAATTCTTCTATGGTAAAGCTACGATTTTAACCTCATGCTGCGCTGCCTCTTCTCTCTCTCTCTCTCTCTCTCTCTCTCTCTCTCATTCTGCTTTCGTCTATTCTGTCTCTGTTGCATGTATATATATATATATACATACATACATACATACATAAATTAAGTAATTATATGATTTGTCATAATTTTTTGTATTATCGTCCTGCGTTCATTTACGCCTTTGCTGGTTGGCCTAAAGGATTTTCTCGATCTTTTACACGTACAATGACTCGATGAACTTCTTGTTAATTATATTAGCTCCATCGAGCAAATCATTTTTCCAATTTATATCAATAAGCTTTTGTATAATCTTTCTAACCCTATCGATTTTCAACATTATCTAACAATATGCTAGAATAGCCTCTCTTATAATTTTAACTTAATACCGCTTTTAAAGCCTCGGGTGAATCTGCTTTATCAAGACTAAATAATTTAATAACGTTCAAAAGAATTTAATATTATGAATATTGAAGAAACCCAACAAAAATTAAGCTTCATCGTGACGTAATAAACTTTGTCCGCTCAGTTAAAGCTTATGTATAAAATCTATATATCGTATATGAAATAGTATACTTGTGAAATAATAGGATTTTATTATACTTTTATAAATCATACATTTAATTATAGCTGATTCTTTGATTTCTATTTTTTCTCGGTCATTTCTTAATAAAGAAAGCCATTCTTAGTTACACTTAATTATCTTTAATTGAAAACGAAGCGATAACCGAAGCTGACTGATATAATATAGGATAAATCATGACTAATACGATCAATCAATTTATTGTATATCTCCGTCATCTCAATTGCACTGTTGCATGCACGTTATATTGCAAGCCTTTGAATTTACAATTTTTCACAAGCATTGATATATCTTGTTTTGAAATTCATCACAATATTTTCGACTATTAGCACATTGATGCTCTAATTATCGGCACAAAATATGGCCCAGCAGAGCAATTTATATCACTTTACTGCTTAATCTAGTTAATAAGTATACGATTTTAAATAAACAAATTATCAATCAATTGTAAATTCGGATTACCAATACAAGTTGCAGTTGAAACGTATTTCAAGCACAAATCAATTGGAGAAAAATAACAAAATTTATATTTCCAAGCAATAAATTTAATTTCAATATTGCGAGCAGCCTATTAAAGAAAAATACAGATAAGGGATAAAAAAAATTCACGTTTTATTTTCAAGCAACTTAATGAGGTATCAGTTAATGAAGTTAAAAGTTTTATAGAAAAATTTTATAAAAATTGTTTGAACTTCAAAGTTTTGCTTATACTTCATGTAATATAACAACGATTACAAAAAAATAAGCAATAAAAATAGTATGAAAACGAAACGAATGGTCTTAGGATAGACTGTTAATATTTGTGTGATTTAATCTGTTGTGCTTATTTTTATATAAAATCAAAATCCAATAACTCGATGAGAAATTAATTATTCAAACATTTAAAAGCTTGCATTTTTGGATTAAAATGGAAATTTCTCTCCAAAAATATAAAAATCGGTAAGCAGGTGAATTAAGTAAGATTATCGAAATATTTATCCGAAGTATTAATAAAGAAAATTAAATCGTTCGAATACAAGCAATGACTTCGTGCTGAATTTATTTAATCCAGTGCATCACACATGTTTTGCAGCACCTTTCTCTGTTCCCATTCAAATAGAAGCTGATGAAAGGGAACTGTTGATCATTATTTTCTTTTACGTTCAATCTAGCAGAATGGCCATCAATTGATGAAGCATTCGCATGTTATTATTTTATAAATTTTTATTAATCATACAAATATAAATTATATGAAGATAGGAATGAGACTCGAATAAAAGCTACGTCTAAAGTCTGATTAACCTACATTAGTTGCAAAGGCTATATTGAAAGTTCGTGTACTGGTGAATGTAAGGTTTTGCATGTTTACATCTGATGTTAAGAATAAATACATTCTTTCGGTTTTATCTGCTGTCAGGCTTATTTTGAATGCCTTTTGGTTAATATTTTTGCAAATTTTTTATTCATTAAAAAATCCCATGTTACCCTTTAAGCTAACTTTTTTAAATCTAAATTAAAACACCAATATTAAAGAGGTATATTGTAGAAACATTAAAAAAACAGACAATATAAATAGCGATGCTTTGATTGAATAATGATGAATTTGTTTTAAGATCTTGATTTAAATGAGAATTTGATTCTTTATAAAAGAAAGCCGCGTACCCTCAAAACTTTGCTTCATTGCTTACCATTCACACCAGTTTTAACATGTTCATTTAACTAGTTATACTAGTTTAGCAGTGCAAATATTGCTATTGGCAAAATATCGATGTCGAGAGAATATGCCAAGAGCAAAAATTACCGCTAATATTTCAGTTAAAATTTTCATTCAAATATATATATATATGGATTAATAATTTGTCATTATTAATAAATCATCAAATACAAACTGATTTACGACATTTGAAAGCACAATTAATAGCTTTTATTACGTGCAGATTTGTCAATTTTTAATGTTTGTGTATTATCACAATAAAACAAAAAATACGAACAACTTTATACATTCATTAACAAAATTTATAACATCGAAGTAAAACATTGATTCAAATTATTTATAAAAGTCCAATATTGACTTTAGAAATGACAGTCAATGTATGTTTAATGTCAAATAAAAATAATCTGTTAAGTTTTATCAATGAAATTTTTTAATAATAACCTATAAAAATAATTATAAAAATTTGAACAACAATTATTCTGATGAGTTAAAATTTTTTTGTAATTAAAAATTGTACAAAAAAATATTCTGCAGATAAACAAAATACTTTATATAGTATAATAGAAATAATTGTAAAATTATGAATTTATTTTTATTGTTGATATTAGTAATGTACCGAAGAATTAAGCTATTAATAAATCTGTTCTTATTTATTAAGTAAAATATAAGCTTCTTAGAAAACTATTTTGTTAATTATATAAAAAATTATAATGTTTTGTAAATTTTTTACTTAATAATAAAAAATTAAATTTTATTAATGCGATTTTATTAAATTTAGGCATCCATGATGAATAAGTTCATTATAGATCAATTCAATTATTTCCCTATTACAAGTTCTAGAAAAAAAAATGTAAGTGCTTTTACAAAAATTGTTATTATAATTGTAAAAATAAAAATAGATAATTGCGAGTGCATTCCGATTTTATGTTGAATATTTGATGGAAAAAGAAAAAATTTTTTTTTTAAAGAAAGTTTGAATTTTCCAATATGCATAAAACGATAATTTATGATAATTTTGAAAAATATCCAATTTGAATTTTTATATACTTGTAGAATTATTAAAATACGTAAAAAGAAGGAAGAAAAACTAAACAGATGGGTTACATCGTAAACATAGTCCATTATTACTTTTACTACTTCTATTAAAGTATAGTATTTCATATAAAATTTGCAAATGCAATTTCTTCAACTTCAATAATCAAATATTGTTTTGAAATTTCCGTCTATCCATTATTCTTATTGATATTTTAAAGTTTCTAAGTTTAATTCAAAGCATAAGTAGGTTATAAACTACAAGGAAAACTGAGCTTAATCGAACATCTACTCGAACTGAACAGTCTTACAATTTCAATTGTTTCCTCTTTCTCTCAATCGCTCGCTCGCTCTGTAACTCCTACGGTCCTCTGTATCTCTCTACCTCCTGTCTCTCCCTTTCTCTCTCTCTCTCTCCGTCTCATCTTCCCTCGCGGTCTGCTTTACGGATAAACGACGCTGAGCGTAATATTGAGAATGTCGAGAAATGCTCCTTCACATCTCCACGTCCCAACGAAACCCAATCGCAGCTTCGCCGGATCGTAGCCGCATAATCTCCGGGTAGTCAAAGTCGAATATCGCCAAAATCTAAGTGTCGTCGATTCTAGCCCAGAAACCCGAACCGCGGGCCAATATCGAGCGTAGCCGCGCCTCTAACTAGGAGTCGCCGAGGGAAATGCAATCTTTCCTAAGGCAGAGCGAGCCCGAATCGAGTCGCTGCTTCGTACTTCGGCTCCAGACTCTACGGCACATGCCTAAACCACGGACGTTATCCTACTTGTTCCATGAATTTACACATCCCTAAGTGCCATTACGTAATGCACTTTATCGCATTATGCAGCAATGCACAATACCCATTTGAATGTATTTATTAATAAAGCAAGGCACGTCTATTTTTATGTTACGTCTTAAATAGCCTGAGTGTTAGACGAAAATAATCTCGAAAGTCCGCGAGAGTTTCCTCGAAAATAATTATCTTTTGGTAAAAAAAAAAAAATACCGTCAAGTATGAGTTTATTGTCCATTCAATAAACAGACCATTTTAAAAATAGCTAATCTTAATTAAATAAAGCTTAATATGGCTTGTTCAAAATTTATAGACCATTATGTTAAAAAAATTACGTTTCCCGACAATCTTGTCGGTAATATTGCAACATTATTGAGGACTAGTCCGCGCATTTTATATTGTGTTAAGCCTTTCCCATAATTTAGTAAACGGAAGAATTGGGTTTTTTTATTTATTTATGATTTGGTTCATTCATAAGGGAATTTTCAATGTCCTTCGCTGCATTTGAATTGGCCTTATGGTTATCTTATTGTGATTTAAGCTGCGTTAAAAAAATTATTATAATACGGTTGATTCATTCATAATCCCGTGAATGTCTCATCCTATTCAATCATTCGAATACACTGATTGTACGTTATACTTTTACAACCCTCTAAATTCATTGTTTTAACTGCTCAGCTTGACAAATTGCCCTAAATGATTATACCAGCCCGAAATATGATACTGGCTATTACTAAACTTGATGTGCGCCCACTTGAAAAGTTAATTTAATATTTCATAGGGAAATTTAATGGGGTCCAAGGAAATGCGCAGAATCACCAATTAGTAAAAATGCAAAGTGTCCGTAATAAAATTCCTGTTAGTAATTATTTTATTCGTCGATCGATTAATATTTAATTTTCATAATTTGTAATGGAGCTATAATATTTTTTAAGTACAGACTATTCTGTTATTCGTACGAGCTTTGTTATGAAAAGTGAGTATCTTTATTATTGTACATCATAAATGATATTTAAAATATATACAAGTATTAGGTAAGTGTATATTTTTATTGACCAGGTACAGATAAGCATAAAATATTTATTCTTAAAGTAATAAAATAGTAGTATTGGAAAACTTTGTAAACGTAAATGTAATTGAAGACAGTAAATGTGTAATATGCTTTTATTTCAAGTTTTTATAATAACATAGTATATTCTTAATTAAGAAAAAAGTAATGAAAATAAAAAGAAGAAATTCATCAATAATTTACACTACTCGAAAACTGTACTGAATTAACAAAATTTCTACTCTAAATGATATCGAACGGATGAAGTTGTGCACAATTTTCTAAGTTAGTAATTCTCATTATGATATTTTATTCTCAATGTTTTTTTTTTTTTTTTTTTTTTTCTTAGTGAAACTTAATAGAAGGATAATGTTTCATTTTGATAGACAAAGTACATAATTTAGAAACCGTTTTTAAAGTAACTATATTTTGTCTTTTAACAGAGAGAACTTATAGATAATGCTTATAAGAGTTAAATATTATTTGAGAATTTAAAAATTGAATTATAGAGAATGTTATAGAGTGCTGTGTAGTATCACGAAATTGGAGTTTTAGTCGATAATGATTGAATATTTATGAATAAAATTAATCCATTAGATGCATAGACAGGTTCGTTCCAGCACTGTACAGCGTAGTTTGCAAATGCGGTAGGCTCATAAAATAGCGATAGCCTGAAATACAGAAGCTCAGACGAAGAGAGAAATAGATAATGGTTGTGGGGGGGGGAGAGAAATGTGTGTGTGTGCGTGTGGTGTGTGGTGTGTGGGTGCGCGTGCGTGTGCGAAAGGGTGGGAAAAAGGGAGTAGAGGCACGAGAAAAAAGACAACGGAGTAGACCGTGAGTAGCGATGAGGATGGAAATGTGTCGCGGCGAATTAACGATAAGTTATAAGCTTTATGAGTTCTAAATCCGTTTAATCTAGAATTTGTCTAATCCAAATACTCGGATGATGTATCATTTGCTTTGGAAGGGCTTCCGCATATACCCGTCGGCTTAACGTAAAAACGCCAGTTAATAGCGCATTCGCCGTACAAAATATCGAAAGTTAAGGGAAAAGACAGGGTTAAGCGCTGGAAAACAATTGCGAGAAAGCGTCATTCTCGGCAGAAAGCTTTTGTCGCTACTAATTGGGTTAGCCTAGTTTGCATCGATTCTGACTTAGCGCTGTTGCTGCTGCTGCTGCTGCTGCTGCTGCTGCTGCTGCTGCTACAGCCACTGTTAATACTGACTTTGCTATTACTGCTGCTATTACATTACGAACAAAATTGAGCGGAGCCATGCCACTACTACTGGTCAGCGTGCAAAAACTTGGGAAATTAAATTTGACCCGTATAATGCAGCTGCTGCGCCTTCGTCTGCATTCGTGGCCTTCTCTCGCCCTGTGCCTACGTACGAACACACGTCGACGCAAACGCGTGCGCCCGCACACCCACCCACACCTCGGACGACTCTCTTCCCTTTACCGTCCGAGCTTTCCACGGACGTGTGAAACTCCCAGCAGAAACAGGACGCGGCTCTTTTCACGGAGAGGCGATTTTTTGCGATGGGAAGATTTTCCTCGTGTGGATATTTTGCCACCGGTGAATTAAATTATAAAGCACGAATTTAACTGCTTTAAAGCTTGAGCAATGATGCTCGATGCCATTGAAAAAAGAGGGCTCGATTATGCTTAATATTATTCATTGTATTTCTATTCATTGTTATACCTTATAAATAGATTTATGAGTTCTAAAACAAGGGTTTGATGAATATTATTAATGATAATATAATTTTGTGCAAGCCCTTAATAATACGCATTCTGGCAACTGCAAAAATATACCTTTTGAAAATCCAAAAATATACCACTTAATAGGATTTTAAATAATCATACTTTTAATTGTTGTTTTGCATTTACATCGACTGCAATAATTAAACCCAATACATAATGCTTTTTTTTTAATTTAATCCTATATAAATTATATATATATATATATTTGTTTTTTTATTTTAACTTAATTATTTTTTCTGACTTTCCATTCGTATCATGTTTTTATAAATTAAAAAAAATCGTTCAATGTAATTCACTCGAATTTTTAGCCTCTTCTTTTTTTCTTCTTCATAGATATTAAATCGCTTATAAACAATTATTATTTTTTGAAGTTTTTTCTATATTTACTGTGGACAAAAATTTACTAATGCTTTGAATATTTTTTTTTTTTAATAGACTCTAATTTTTTGCCAAATTAGCTTATTAAAAATGTAGATAAATTATTAAAATCAAAAGCATTAATATAAATGAAAATTAATAAACGCCTATCATAGTGCCAGTTATTTCTATATGATCTTTTTTCGATTCAATAAATGCAACATTTAAAAATTGTTGCACGTGTAAGGTGAAATTACATATGAATTGAAAATAATTCAAAAGTTGATTAAAAAATTAACAAAAAAAAGTTATAAATTAATATTTGAATTATTATAGTCATATTATTTTTCTTCATGTACAAGTGTAGAATTCCCAACGCCTACAATTAAAAGAGAATTTTTTTTAACAAATCGAAATTTATAATATTGTTAAATAATTATTATAATAGAATATTGTATATACATTGGATAACTGTTAATAAAGAAAAAAAAACACTTGAACTGTTGTCAGATGCGCGTAAGATATAGTGCATTAGACATTTATATCGAATAACAATGAGTTAAGTAAATTAATTATTACGTGAATAGATAAATTTAAAAATTGCAGAATAACATAATTTAAAAACTTTGAGTATTTGTCGAGAAAATTCTTTACTTAAAAAATGAATAAAACGCCGACTATTACATCTGTTACACCTTATCAGTAGACATTCGGTTACCTAGAAGACAAATAACAACAGAAGATATTTCACAATGAGCAATGCGGGAGATCAATCATTAGAATCATAAATGTATGCATATCGTAGCCGGTAAAAGGCGTTAAGAGATATCTGTTTTAGATGTTTTTTGTGCAGGAAGTCTCGACTGGCCCATAGCCAAATTACTCAAAATTATCCAACACCTCCTTCTTCTTTTATTGCTCATTCATCTTTCGCTATGTTTTTCTCGTTGCTCAATTTTTCTCTAAATCCATTTTATATTTACCTCGTATTTTCATCCGATAGCAAATATTTTGTTCCTACGTATTTAATAAGGAGGCTTGTAAAGCGCTTTTTCACATATTTAATATAAATCGTTAAATTATAAGCAAAACTCTATATAATTAATTCTAGATTCCGCGAGTTTTAGAACTTATATAATCTTAGTCATGGTTTTTGCTTTCATTTTTTATAAAAAGTAAATAAAAATTAAAAAATCATTCCCCAGTACATGCGAAACTTTGTACGTTAGAATAAGCGATTGTTACATCTCGAATAATGTTACAGGTTCGGTTTCGATATTAAAAATAATTATGATTTTTGTCTTTAATTTTATGAATTTTCAGTTTATAATTTGATGAGCCTCGTGGTCTTTGTCAAGTTCACGTTTTAGTTTGTTATATAATAGGAAAGTGTAATTTTATTTGTCTTAACTATAATAATTGTATTTAGTGTATCATAGTGAGCATATTGAAGTTGATCGATTTCTAAATTATCAATATACAGATAGAAATATTGACTAAAATGTTTCTTTACATGATTGGGATAAAATATATTTACGTACGAAAAATCAAAAACATACAAATTGAATAATATAAAAACGTAGAGGAATATAAAATAGTAGAATAATATTTTTCCAATTCAATATTGCTTTGAAGTCGTGGAGGTTTATGTTTTGCTCGATTCACTTTTACAAATTATGAAACAGGATTAGTCAATAACGAATATTGCTTGATTTTTTTTATTCTCTGTGCTTGTATCTTACGAATCGTGGAGCTTAGAAACAACTGCACAAATGTGCCAACGTATGTATTTTAACTTACTTCTATTAAAATTGCAATAATTAGAAAAATTCATCTTTAACTGAAGTAAACAAAGCAATAGATAATGTTTAATAAATACGAGAAGCATTTTCAGGAAAAAATTTCATTTTTAACCATTTATTGTACAGTATTGCATTCTAAATAAATATTATGTCGAAGTTAAAATATCGAGTTGACGTTTGATTGGTAAAGGTAATATCAGTGGTGCATTTATTTTCATCTCTTTCAAATTAGTTGCCTTTTACAAATTACTTTATAAATATTAAAAAAACTGGACGGTCCTGGAAAAATATTAAATTGACCTCTAAATGATCTTTAATATTTAGGGCTTATGAATACTCGATTAATTGTTTATAAATCTTGTTGCTGGTGAGTTTACAGTTTGTGTAAGATGAAAAATAAAAATCAATCAAAGCGATAATTTTATCTTAGACATATATAAATTAAAAAATAATTCTTGATTAATTAATCTATCGCAGTCCGAACATAAAAATCATTTGGTATTTTATTCTATAATTTTCGAAAGATTTTTTCCAATAGCTTAAATGAAAATTTATCTATAAGCAATAAATTATTGTCAAGAGAAAAATCATAAGAAACTTCTTCTGCTTAGCAAAAAGCTTTATGAATGAGTTTATGTACTTAAAAAGTATCAATATTAAACTCAAATCAATAATAAACATTAATAATATAGAACAATAAAATTATCCTGAAATACGAAATTTACACAATATTCACGAGATTCATTATACTTTCAGAAATCAGTTTTTTTATTGAGTACTTTTTTATTTTTTTTTAAATGTCTATGCAATTATGCGTCAAAAACAGTTATGTATAAATGTATGGTATTTATGTAAGTGAACTCGGTAATTCATAAGCATACATGAAGTATTAGGACATACGAGTATTATTTCACAGTCTTCTACTTTCCTGCAAGCTGTCCATGATTACGCAGCTCCTGAACGCTTACAAGAAATTCCCGAAATTACTATGCTACCAATTTATTTTTAAAATTAAAACAATTTATTTATAAGCCTGAACAATTATCTAGTATAAGAAATATTGCGATTATTCTAAAAATAAACATGGATCTCTTTATAAACGTAGAAAATACATAAAACAAAAATGCAGAATACAGAGTGAAAAATTAATAATAAATTAAATAAAGGCACATAAAATTAAAATTATGAAGACAGTACTGTAGTAAATTTATTAAATTATCTTTATGAAAATGCATTTTAATGATAATAATTCTTAACGTAATGACGTATTATTGATAAATTTAAAATAAGAAATTCTATATTTATTCAACAATTATGATAGTGTTCGCGGAATTATAATAAAAATTAAATTGTAATATGCTTTATCAAATCAAGAGTTCGACCAAAATATCATGAAGCTACTATCGGCACTATAACATTCGTAAATATTCATGATCGCTAAAAGGAATTAAGATACATGAAATAAAATTACTGAATTTTGATAAATACACACAAGATTGATATTAAAAATCATGTGAACACACGGAAGTTTATTCTTGCTATGGTCTCGTAAAAAAACTATCGAGCGATGCTTTTTTATTATTTTTTCATTCTTTCAGTGAATTCCGGTAAGCACCTTTTTCTTACGACATCATTCCGCATTCGTTCCGATCGTAAAAATGTTATTGCAGCCCTATTCATGTAATTAAATACTGAAAATTTTCACTACGAACACAATAAATCTATGTGTATATATATATACAACTAAATACTGTGTTTGGTTCACTTTATTTATTGAGCTTAGCAAGTATAGCTTTGTAAATGTAAAAGATGCCTTAATAAATTCAAGGTTATTACAATTTTTAAAATAAAAATATATAAAGTTTTTTATCATTATTATACAATTAAATTCGGTTTTCGATTTGTTATCAGAAACTAATTTTAAAGAAGTACATGTATTAATTTATGTATATGTGCGCACTTGTATTTTATTCCATTATAAAAAGATATGAAATTTGTATTCTAGAATAAAGTTTTTTATGTGAAATTGTCAGAATCAACATTCAGCCGAACTTTTCTACAGATTCATCAAAATCTCATTGCCTTGAAAATTAATATAATTTATCAGATATTTTATTGTCCCGTCGCTGTAATATTGAATTGAATCTTAAAAGTGTCTATAAAGATTACATTAATATATTTTTCTTGTAGTGAATTCTAAAACTAAATTAATTTTAGAAATAATTTGTTTTTACTTTCTGTATTATCGATATTTAGAAATAAAAATCTTAAAATTTATAAAATTAATTCTTAAGTCGTGGATCTAGATATATATATATATATTTGAAATATAAAAACGAAGCTACTTATTTTAATAACTACAAAGATTATAAAAATTATAGATATAAATAGATGACGAGTTATTACTTCCATAAGCAAATGATTACTTTATCCATTTTGAAATTCTTTTTTAATAAAAGAGGATTTTCGATGGTACCAAAAACGTAATCATGTAGTCGTGCATCAACGATATTTTACAAAATCAACCTTTTTTTATAATTAAAAATATGAATTTCTAGACACTTTGCAAAAAAATTACCTTTCAGGATTAAAAAGTAGGAGCCTATTAATTGCATTTATTTCTATTTAGTGTATATTATATTTACAACAATTGCGTTCAAAATGTAAAAAAGAAGAATTTAAAATAATGTCCATTGTATACAATAAATATATAAATTATTCAAAAAAAAAAAACATTAAATAAGTAATTAAAATTTTATTTTCAAGTACCGATAAAATATCGATAATGAATTTTCTCAACATTCGCTTGAACATTTTTGTGTCAAAAATGAATCTATATTGATACGGTGATAGAAAAGAAGAAAAAATGTGACATTTTTTATGAAGTCTTTTTACTTTAGAAGAGTACTTTAAAAGTCACTGTTACTTGAAATGATTGGTTACAAGAACCTCAGAAAATTTCGTTACACAGCTTCTTTGACACCACGGTCAGAAATATTCATCCTGTACTTCAACCTTAAAATATATTCCTATTAAATTCATAATACTTTTTTTTATTTAAAAAGATATTTTCAATTTAATTATACTCTATTGTGTGAAAAAATTAAAAATAATTCTTAATATTATTGATATTGTAAATGATTGATTAAAAAAAAAAACTGCTTTCTAGTTGTAGTTGCGGTACATTTAATATAAATTTTCAGATATTAAATTCATAAAAATGATATCAATTCAGGAAACTTCTTCTATAACGAAATAATTCGACATTAGCTTAGGCAAAATATTTTTTTTTTCATTAATACCAACATAAATATATTTATTATTAATGAAAAAAAAGAGTTAAATCAATGATTGTAGGAAAATTAAATAGTAAATTAATTAAATTAATTTTACATCGAAAAATGCATGTTATAAATTATATTATTAATTTAAAGATACTTGTTACATATAGATAAATATTAAACTAAATTAATATCAATACCATCAAGATAATATTGATTTCAATATAAACTCTATTGTTTATTGTTCTAAATTAATTCCAACAGACAATGTCTATTTATATTTGTTATATTTATTTATAATTGAAACAATATCTTTTACATCAATGAAGATATATGTACTTGCAAAAATATGATGTACAAAGTGACTTTACGAATTAAGACATGCAGCGCTGTTGGCAACTGGTCAACCCGTAGGGAAACTGTCAAAATTTTAATGCATTGTCCTCATCTCTGTTGATATGATATACTACAAATTTTCGAATTGTTACTTACAAAATAGACGTCATAGAGGTAATTATCTATTTTATCTTATCATTTATTTTTTTTAAAGATTTATTAAAAATATTGCAATACGTGACTAAAATTGTATTAACGCGAAACTTAAATTTAGTATTATGATTATTAAATTATTTTTATAACTTTTAAAAAACGTGCAGTTCTTAACATACTATATAATGTGTAGTAATTACTTCAATTTTTAAATTATCTGTTCCACTTTAAATTAGATATTTTTAAGATTTAATTTTAAAAAAACTTCGAACCGATAATAAAAAAAAAGTTCCGTTATATAAATCAAATACTTACTTATAATTCTTTGGTATGTTATAATATTACCAAGTTAAAAATAACGCATCTTGTGATGAATTTTAAATAGAATTTAGATATTTGAAGATATAGAATCATTATAGATGTCCATTATAAATTCAGATTATAAATCAATCAGCCACGAGATTCAAATTTATAATTAATATACTTATATCTATGTTATAGATAAGACTAATTTTCACATTGTGATTTACTCAATAATCTGAATAACCTTAATAAATAAATCTACTTCATTAAATTCAGAATGCAAATATCAGAGTACTATAAATAGATAAATCTGTATTAATTATTGTGTTCAGTATAAAATTTAACGAATATAATTTTAGAAACCTGATGGAAGACAACATTTGATTATAGTAATTTAATATTTTACTAAAATATTATTAAATTTGTGAAAATATTCAAATTGAAATCATTATGGTTAATAAAAATGTTTTCATTGCACTGAAATCTTAACTAAAATTATATTACTGAGAAAATTCATAAAAATAAAAATATTACAATGTAAAGTCGTTTACGCATTATTTAAAAAAATTTGTTTAAACTTCTCGCGAGAAATTCTTTTCAGACAATTGAAAATATTTACTTTATTTCTAAAATATTCTTAATAGCGATTATAGCACTCGTGGCTCTAAATCATCTGAAAATCCATCTGAAAAAGTTATTGAGTTTTCAAATAAGCCAGTCAACATATTAATACTATTTAAAAATACATAAGGAATGTTTAAAATCTTTCAGTAAACGTGAAAATACATTATTTATTTTCCTATAAATTTAATCTGCATATATATATACATATATATATATATATAAATATATATATATATACTGTTATTAATAATATTGTCTAAAGACTATTTAAAAATTTAGTATTACGTACGTATTAATTAAAAATTTTCTACCAAAATTATACTTATAAGCAAAAAGGTTTGCCATTTACAGTTGAGTTGTAGCATATGAATAATGCGAATAGCGAAAAAATAATCATAATAAAAGATATATTTTTAAAATATTTATTTATATAAAACAACAGATTCAAATAAGGTGCACCAATATTGTAAATCGATATTTCGTATAACACTATTTGTAACTTACTCTGTGAGAAATTGCGTCACCTGCACGACTGCACATTTTAAATATTTGAAAATCAGATTGCTGAATTAAAATTAATATTTTTATAAACAATCTTAAATAACGTTGAAGCCCGAACATTATCAATTAAGAGCTAAAAAGAAAGTTCCAAATTTAACTTTTTTGTTTTTTGTTTAAACTTAATGACTTATAATTTATCCTCTCCTAACCTTTTTGAAAGTTAATTTTCTTATTAACTTTTTTTTATATTAACGACACCGCGGCCAAGAATCGAAATTCAAAATAGTTGTGCCTTCGCTTGTTCAGAAAGATACTTAGTAATAAGCTCTTGTCTTCGAAAAGTATTATAGTAGATAGTTTTGTCCTCCAGCTTTCACGGTTATATACACGGGGTAAGAAAAAGGTCAACATAAATTCAGTAAGCTTTAGCCTACTAAAGCTCCTACAAAACACGGCTTGATACATTGCTCAGTTTTCTGAAATCGTATACTCTGCAATATTACAAAGACAAATTTTAATGAAAAACCAGGCATGTGTTGAAATACAAGCAAGCTTTGAAATTCTGTCGTTGGCAAGGAAAAATTCGACGTAGCAAAAAAACAAATATACAGAAGTTAAAACAAAAAAGATATCATACGAATAATGTATTATGTATTTAATTAAAATTAGGAGCATTTGGAGAAGAATTATTCAAGTAATTAATTTTTATTAATGTAATTATATTTTTTATATTATTAAAATATGATCCTTCATATTATTTAATTGGATGCTTTAATTAATCACATCCTTTTTCGTAGAAAATAATTTAATTTTTAATATAAAAAATTCATTCATTAGAAATTTTATTTCATCGAGAAAAATTTTATTCTAATTATCGTTTACTTTCATTACATTTTTTATTCTTACTTTTTATTACTTGTATTATTTTCTCCGCAAATGATTTTCTTTCCTTTTAAATATGATTTTCAAAAAAATACTTCTTAATTACTATTTGCATTTTATATTGTTTGACGCGTGATTTATAAGCAAAACATTAGAACTTTACATTTTCTCATTTCGTAATCAGTTACAATTTTTTGCTACATAAAATTATTCGCATGATATAAGCATTACTATTTTATTATCAATTATAAATCATAGATCATTAATTTTTACTTTCAGTAAGTAAAAAAACGTTATTGTCGTATTTTACATAACAATAATTTTAAAATAAATAAACCCACATAAACAGATTTAATTGAATCTAATCGAGTATTCTAATCTATACATTCCAAACTCACATTTTACAACTGCATTTTAAATCTATTCTTGTACATCAAGTACACGAATAAAAAATCAACATTGTTCTTGTTTTATGCTGATGTCAAACTTTAATATAAAATATCTATAAAAATTATTTTAATTATATCTAGTAAATATACGAATCGTTGGTGTCCTAGTTTTTCAAAAAATACCATGATTTGTGTTAGTATTATATTAATTTACAAATATTACAATTTAATTACATTAACATTATTGACAGTAAATAATTATTATATATAACTGTTAAGAATTATTACAATTATTATTATAAAACAATTATTAGTATATTTAAAATTGATTGAATGGTTTAATCAATAATATGAGGAATTACATATGTATTTTATATATGTATATATATATATACAAAATATATATTTATAAATATTAAAAAATATTTTTAACCTACTTACCTATGTTCCAAAAATTACAAAAAGCAAAATTGTAGTAAAAATTATTAATAAATTGCTAAAATATATTACTGGATCTTTATAAAAAATATATATATATATATATATATATATATTTATTAAATTTTGAAACGTGCTTCGAAAAATATATAAAGAAGTGAATTGCAGCTCAATTTCTATCGATGCTCAAAATAACACTTATTACGACTCAAAGATTTATAATTTACTTTTTAACAATATTATTATAACATAAATTTTTATTATTCTTATCATAATTTGATGATATTGTGATTATTTTATAAATCTAGTATTTAATTAAAATCAAAGTACATTAAATTTATCCACATATTTATATGATAATTATGTTTGCATGTAAATAAGAACAAAAATTTCTATATATTGAATTTAAATAAATTTTTAAAATAGGTACTCATCCTATCGCCATAATATTTTTTCAAGAAATTCTATAATATAATTCTATAATCATAACATAATGCCACTTTAAAGATAATATTTACGGTATAACATGTTTCAATACAATTCATACTCTTTCCAATAAAAGTTAAAAGTTATTTATTTTTCATCGACACTTGGGTACCTTATCATTATGACTGATTCATCTGATTTTCTAATAAATTATGTTTCCTTTCACAAATTTAAAAACAAACATTCTCTACGGTAATGATGTTTTCAATCATTTACATCTATAAAACTGGACGTAAAAAAAAATTAAGCCATAAGGATATAATTGTATTGCAAATTGTAAAAGCAACGAAAGGAAATAAAATTTATATCTACTAACACTATTGGATTATAGAATTTATAACAGTCTTAAATAATTGTAAAAGGCTATTAATTTAATGAGACAAGTATTAAATCAAACTGAGCATTGGATAATATTTTTTTAAGTTATTCATTAAATTAGCTGGGACAAAAATATTTGAATATAATACCTATACCTTAACAATAGAGCTTGTACATTGTTACAATTATATAATTTTTAAAGTAACGTAATATTTTTTTTTTGAATAGACGAAAAGGCGTTCTCTAAGTAACTTCCAAGTAAAAAAGATAAAATGAACGCTAGAGCAAATCGTAAGCTACTTTCTTTTAATAAGCATTTTATCAAGAAGAATAACATTAATGTATAAAACCGTACTATATTTTCTAACCTAGTAACTGTAAATTTTTTTCTTTATTTTTAATAATAACTTCAATTTTTACAACTCTGGAAAATATGTTTGCCCATTATTAATCCAGTTATTAATTAACTTGTATTGTGGACTTATGGAATTAAATCAAAACAAATAAGAGACATTCAATTTACGTTTTTTTGATCATAATGTAATCGTACAATAAAAATTCAATAATCTAATAATAAATTATTTATTGTAAAATTAACATTCATACTGAAGCTGCAATAAAATACACCAAGCCTAAATTTCTTGGTACATATATTTAATCTGTACATTCTTATTTATATGCATTTTCGATGAACTGGATTCTACTTCAATGTTAAAAGATGTTTGAAAATTTAGTATCATTATCTAAAAAGGTATTGCATACTAAAAAATTCCATATATATAAATTTTAATATATCAAGTGATTTTATTTATTTATAAAAAAAGATATAGGTTTTTATTTATTCAACATGCTTTGCAGTAGTATTTTAAAAAATGATAAAATTAGCAATGGACAAATTAATAAGTTAATTTAATAATTTTGTATTTATTTATTTTTTAAAATTTGTACATACGAATTAAAAAAGTAATAATAAAGCAAATTTCTTTACAACAAATAAAGTAAAACCAATTGGTTTTTTCTAAGATTGAAATGAAAATGTTTTAAAATAAAAGTCGTTTTTCTGAAATAAAAACAAGATCGCTCATTCAGATTGCATACAAAATACATTGACAAACTAGAAATAAACGATTTTATGAAAATTCAAATTTTTCGCTCAATCTGCATTTTAAACAATTTTAATAGGAATTTATTTAAAACGTAAGCTTTGGCAGGTCTACATTAATAATCGCCTACATTGATTTAACAATTGTAATTAACAGTATATCGTAAATACCGAACGTGGCCGACACTGAGCATTACCAAGGACGTTTCGAATGACAAACCAGTCGGATAAAATAATCTTCCATTCTCCCCCAGTAAATCTCCTCGATGACCATTCACAAATAAAACTTTCACACGAATGGACCGTAATCCGTGCAACTTTTATTATACCTCGGCTCATTATCAAACACCGACACTATACTTTGTCATTGGCCCCAGTTTATTATTATCGATTGGTCCTTATATACGAAAGCACTAAACTTTGAATTCAATAGAAAATATAAAGTGTCACGAATAAAATTCGTACACTCGCTTATGCGTATATTACGTGGGATCTGGTGTATGCCGTATGACATTGCAATAGAGAAAAACATTTTTAGCTGAATTCATTGGCGTAAAATGTATTTAAGTTAGCTCTCTTTTTGATAGTCATCGAGGGCAAACTGCTTTGCTTCCAGGTATTTCTAGACTGGTATTATTGAAACTCAATTGTTAAAATACGTACAATCTAAGGACAATTGATATTAACTTTTATTACTTACCATGTAAAATTAGCATTTCAATACAATATCCCTAAACTGCACAAAACACAAAACTGTTTTTGATGTGTATATATTTTAAATGTATATATTTTTAAAATATACCAAATTTATAATTAGATTTTCTGTTTATTAAATATATGTAGTTGAAAGGGGTTTATGTTCAAAGTAGGTTGTGTAAATTTTGTAACGAAATATTATTTCAAGAAATAGTTATGGTTAAAATTATAAATATAGAACTGTAATGCAAATAGCATAGTGCCACTTTATACTGATTAAGGATTTAATATAAAGAGTATAGAAATAAATAAAAAGTATGTAAAATATATATATATATATATGTTTCTATTTATTTTATCGCTTATTAAATGCGGATGTTTTTGACAAATGAGATACGAGCATTAAGCATTATGAGCTTAGACAATATATCAAATTTTATCCAGTCAATCAGAAATAGCTGTCTGAATTATACTGAAATATTTAATCCAATTTTGTAATTACGAATTTAGTAGCTCAATAATTTTGTAATAATATTTCGAGTGAAAATGTTTCATCTAATACAAATTTTTCGAAACAATAACGAAGCCTGTGGTAAATATAATAGGTTGAAATGAATATTCTTAAAATCCTAAAAATTCAATGCAAGGATGGATTCAAGACATAATTCGCAACTGTGCTGAGAGCAAAGTACACGCATAATGTACTAATAATTATTGAGCGTGAATATAATCGGGTTACAGGATCGTTACTCGTTAATCGTTAATTAAATTCCCTATCACTCAATACGGCGTTACTTACAGGTATTAATAAAGCTCTTTTTTTTTCTTTTTTTTTTTCAAATCTAAATATAGCGCACGGATCGAGCAAAGCGACTGCTCCATAGCGAGCCTTGAGATTGTCCACAATGCGTAAATAAAACCATCTCGTGCCTCGACGCATTAATCTTCATCCCCATTCGCATGCGGAATCGTTTAAATGGAGGCGCGTCGTCGAAGCTCCGAAGCACAGGAGCGAGCCTTTGCCCGGATAACGATCAGTCCTTGAGCCGCGATAAGGTCTCGTAAAACCTATGTCGTCCCTTCGAGCCCGGGCGAGGCGAAGCAATTCACGAAAATCCGTATCAAGCCCCGAGCCCTCTTGGTTTTCCGGTGCCGCCGCTCCTTTTTTTTTTTTTTCTCCTCCCGGCGTCAAGCGCGAAAATAATGCCGAGCAGCGCGCGTGACTACGTACGAGCCGTCCAAGGAAACCCTTTGCTCGCTTATTTGCGGAACGACTCAATTTCTAGTGATTCGTTGGTCTAGGAAAATGATCTCGGGGCACGTGTCCCGCTGTGTGATTTTACGGTTTCATAATCGTACGCCGCTTGGCCGCGTGTGACTTTGCCTCGTTATCTCGCGCCCGGATACTTAACACAGCTATTGATAATATTTTACCGGGCACGGCTATTTCTGACAATGTATAAATTATCGTTCCGAGCGGCTTTGCTTCTGATCGAATTTGAGCCGACTCCGGCTGTAATTCAGATGGATTGCCGTGTCCGCGAAATCAACCTGCAAAAGTCCGATCTTCTTTATTTTTAACGGGAATATTGCCGCGTTGTAAATGTTTAACGATGATAAACAATTCGATGCACTATCAATGGTATTTTTAAGAAGCAAGATAGCAATGATGCTAAAAGCATCGCTCGCCTTCTCGTAATAAGTTAGCTTTCAAACTACTTAAAGAAATGAAAGAGATTTATTGAGAAATAAAGAATCCTCGAATGTCCATGCTCCGCTTGCCGAAAAAGAATCTCGATAAATATTTATTCGTATAATACTGATTTGCGTAAGAACACAATTTACTCTAATATTATATTGGACGATGTTAAGAAGGAAAAAAAAGCAGCTTCTCCTCATCTTGGACAGTATATATTCCTCGTCTGCGAGTATCTCATATTGAATATCCAAATATCAGCTGGCTGGCAAATGTACATACATTAGCATGATAAAGTATATGGGAAAACAAAGCACGAGGATACTAGAGAAGTTCCACTAGACGTCGTAGAAATCTTGTAGGAGGAAGTTCTTCAATAACTCGTTTTGTATTCTTGCATTGTTTCGCACACTCAACCGCGTTTATTTGCACTTCTGGCAGACTGTGTAAAGGAAAAATAAACGCGTCATATAAATTTTTAATTTCATTCGCATAAAAATAGCATAATCGTCAATAAGTAACAATTTGATTCTAGAAAATACCATTTTTAACCCTTATTCGCTATTATTGTACCGCTCGCTTTAGCAATCGAATATTTATGAATATTTACTTAAAGTCAAATTTACTAACAAGCTTTAAAGCTTTATGAAAACGAATAATTTTACAGCTGAAACAATGGAATACTAAAACGGCTTTTTCGGCTGACGTAAAGCGCGTTTGATACTCCTCTTACTCGGTTTAATTTTTCACTCTCGAGAAGTGCGCTGGCATAGTATTATGAATTTAATTTTTCCAAAAAAGTTAAATCGATAAGCTAATTAGAACTACGCCTGAAAGGCTTTAGTTGCTACACGTATTTGTTCTTAAAACGTGTTAAATTATATTATTAGCCTCCTAATTTATTCGATTGCTATGCACCCCACCGTCCGTTATAATTACGAATTTCCTGATTTTAGTCATTTTATTTGCACAGATGTATTTTAGTTAAACGCATAATTTCTTAAACATACGTAGAGTATTACTGCTCGACTAGTTTTATACTTTTTCTCCAATTTTTTTCTCTCTTGGTCCACTATTCTTCTCCTAACCTCATTTGTATTTTTGCTTTTAAAGTATTAAATTCTTTTAAAGTAAACTTTTTATTATTATCGAAGGTCGTTATATCCTTTGGTGCTACTTATAAATAAATTATTTATACTTGTATGAAAACTTAAAAGGCTATTAGAAAAAAAAAATACAATGTTAATTAATGTTTAATATAAGATTACAAGGAAGCTGAAAATAAAATTCTTTTAAAAATATGTAAGTGACGTCAAACAATTTATTTTTAAGAATAAACATGTATTTTATTGTTGCATATTTTATTATAAAGATAAAAGTGATTACGATAATTGCCCTCTTCATCGCAAAAATATTTCCGACATTTTCGCTCGCATATATTTAAAAACTTTTATCCTATAAGAATTATAAGTTTCCAATGCAATTGCATTAACTAAAAGCTATTTATATAATAAATATATGAAGATCCGCTTTTATTTATGCCTTAATAGATCATCGACATACCACAAAACTATTTTTAGATGAAAAGTATAATTGTTGGTTAGGTCTTAATCTAAATTACAAAATAAAATTACAAATATTCAGGTAATAAAATTACCTTTTTATCGTTAAAAGGCAGCCAATCGCAAATAAATTCATTATCCTATATTACTCAATTAGCAGAATTCAAGCCTAGAAAAGCAAATCCTTCAAAAATTGATTATGGATACACGTGGCTATACAGACATATAAACGGCCTTACAGAATGAAGAAAAGGCAGCAAAGAGAATAGAGTTAAATTCTTGCGATCGTTCGATCACTACTGACGATTATTTGCTCAAGCTGTCTGAAATTCCAAAGTTTCCTTTACGTAAACAAACTTCCTTGGCAGCTCTGCTAATACGTACGTACGGCAAAAAATACTTAACAACATACACCTTATGACTAATACAATTACTAAGCTTATAATTCCGCATTTACTTTATCTAATACAGAATAATGCAGGTCAATTTCTTTGAACGTGGTTAGAGGTTGAAATTAAAAGACCATCAATCAGGATAAAATTTAAACTGTATAACAATATTTAACGTATATACTTTACTCTCAAAATTTTACATTTCTGATTAATTAAAATAATATCTCATAAATTCTTCTTTTTTTTTCTATTACTTTTTATGTCTAATTAAGATTTTTTTCAATAATTAAATCAATTCCATTTTATTATATGTTATAAACATATATTATGCATCATGAGGAATTATAAAAAAAAGCTTTCTTAATGCAATTAATATCAATCGCTCATTGTAGTCTATGAAAGTAGAATTTGCGAATGAGCAAAAGTCAATGCAGGTATTTTAATAAAGCAAACTTGTACGTTCGGTTCATTAATTTTAAAATAAATTTATAAAATCTTAATAAATTAAACTCGCATCATAATTTATCAAAAACTTAACTGGCCAACTGAAAAACTATATTTGATTAACAAACTCCTAACTTTTTTTATTGAAATAATTATACAGAGCAAAACCTAAATAAAAATTTTACTACAAAGTTATTTTTATGGATTATTTTAATTTTAAAATTGTTTAATTATATTTCAATTTTTTTTTTTTTTAAATTAGTAACAAAAAAACAATAGTAATACCGCACGGTATTACATGGTATTACTCGTAATTATCGTACATAAATTTTTTTGTTTATAATTATATTCCTGTTAACGACTGCCAGCAATATAATTCAATTTATGCAAGTACATATCTATTACCGTAGTTTAGTAAAAAAAAAAAAAAAAAAATAGTTAAATCACTCTAGTAAGACCTTGCCTAAATGAACTTGTATAACCTTGTAAAAGATTCCTTCTCAATTGTACAGAAACTTAAAAACAATACCTTCTATGGCCCCATTACTAAAGTCCCGAGCCTAACTCAACGTACTTGGGCTCATAATATATTACGCTCTGTTTAAGAGTAAATATTAATTAATGTATGAACTATAAGTAAGCTAATAATTTGGATTTGATTTGCTTACGGAAGCATAGATCCAAAAACAATTTAAAACACAAACAAATGCCAAGGCTCGTGTGTATGTCTCCGTGTGCGCGTGTGCGCGAGTGTTTGTGCGTGGGCGCGCGTGCACAGTGTAAGAACGATTAAATACGAGTGCCGAAAGTTTGAATTCCCTTAAAGTTAATTGGCGATACGCGCGCCCAAAAGCATACGAACCTCGCTTATGCATAGTACATCGCCTGCACGTGTACGTGTGCACGCGACCCTCGCGGCCAGGCTAAGGCCAGAGAAGAGTAGAGCGAAGAAGTAGAAGAAGAGGAGGAAGAAGGAGAAGGAGAAGGAGAAGGAGAAGGAGAAGTAGAGGAAGAAGGAAGGAGCAAACGAGGCCGATGATAGTGACGATAAAGACGTGCGTGCAATTCCCGGTAGCGGGCGCGTAGGTATATGTGTAGGAAAGAGGCTTGGCCCACTGTGGGGGAGGCAGCAGCTGAGTCAACGGTGAATCGATAATGACATTCGCACCTTCTGGTCGAACTGATTCGCCCTGCAAAATTTGACGCGGCATCGTCGATGAGCATCTACACGCGAGCTCTCCGGCAAATGTTATTCGAACAATAATCTGGACTCGTTATCACCGAGAGACCGAGACTTCGTTGTTGGCGTTGCTTCTTTCCTGGCCGAGACTTTATGACGACATGGCAGTCGTACTTTTCTGCCGCTCCTCGTGACTGGACGCTCTTTTATACGTAACTGTAAGCGACAGACGTGGACTCTTCTGAATAATTGATTGTACCTTCGTAGGATGAATTATATTACTTCCCTATCGCATCTACGCTCCGTATTGCGTATGAAATAATTTGGCATTTGGCTTGCAGTTCTTGCTTTTATTACTGTTGGCAAAAAAAAAAAAAAAAAAAAAAAAAAAAAAATTAGTCAGCCAATAATCTTACTGCATGTACAGTTGAAGGAATATCGCGAATGGGTATGAAATATAACTTCGATACAGAATACATTTATAGCTTATAATGGAACGTTTAAGGCCTTAACTAAGTAATCAATATTCTGATAGAACCGAGGAAGACTCTTTGGCGATAAAAGGCTTCGTTAAAAATATTAAAAATTTGTTCCTAAAGTGGTGAAAAAAATCGGTAATTTCATAATTAGCCGGTAAATCACGATCGATAAGCCAATATCAATTATCGTTAATTTAATAGCTATACATGAGTAAGGAAAATTTTTATTTCCAAACGAATTACTATCCAATGGATACTTAAACAATGTTACTAATTATTTTGTATGTATAACAATAATTATGCATACTATACATTTAGATATATATATATGTATAATTTTTGATACATTACTGTAATAAAACTCTGATATTTATCAGCTAATGATATTAAATTTTCTATTTAAATGATCTATTAGTTAGAAATAATTATGAATATAACTAAGTAAACCTATACATCGAGAAAATAAGTTAATGAGCAAGCTATGTGCGTAATTTAAGCAAGAGAAAACAAGTGCCAAATTTATGTAAAAATATAAATTATGGATATAATGTGCCGCGGAAATATTTATAATAGCCTTGAGGAGTCTGTCCAGTGGGTAAATTAAAAAGAACTTAACGGGAAAGTTGTATAGAAAAGTAAATAAGAATTTTAATAATAAAATTGCATTATCTCTAAGCTTCGCAAACTCTTATACGGTTGTTTCCCCGTGTAATCTAAGGACACAAAGCTCTTGTAATTCAGGGAGATTCTTTTGGTATTCAAAGCTTGTAAGTGTTCGCCCTAATGCTGGGGTGGCTTACGAGCTAATGCGTCGGCGCTTCGGGACATCAGGGTCATCTTCCTTGTGATTTACAGTGGCAAACACGCGTTAATGGCTTCATCCAAAATTTGTGCAATTATGAGAAGAGCCATTTGATATTTACAAGTGTGAAAGCTGCGGCGGCAAGTGACGTGAGTGGCGGAGGGGGGACGAATAAAGAGAGAGAGAGAGAGAGAGAGAGAGAGAGAGAGAAACGGCATTGAAATTACAAGAAAGAGAGAAGGAATCGTGAAGGACGCGAAAGAATGAGTAATGGCAGCGCCAGGAGGGGGGGCGGTAATGAATGAATGAAAAAGCTTAAATATACTTTCATTATAAAATGCTATGAGCACAAGAAACATGAAGTATGTTAAAAAAATATATACACTGTAGCAGGTGATTCAACTGAGAAAGAATGAAAAAAATAATGAAAATTCCGTTTATTAATATGCATACAATGATTATGTCACAAGCTCTCGTTACTAAGATTTATGTTTTTTTTTTTTTTTTTTTGTTTGCAAATTGAGAAGCCACTAATATTTGAACGATACTACGAATACATAAAAGAAAAAAAGAACTTCGTTAAAATGTAGAGCATATCTCATTTCTGTCAATGATAAATTATATATGCCAATAGAATAACCGAATGTTTCCTTCTAAGCAAGTAAGAAGTTATAAATGATTTTTTTTTTAAATTGCACGTTTGAGGATATATTTTGTAAAAAAAAAAATATACGAGTTAGTTCCGAAAATATGAGATAAGGTAAATTTGCTTAATTTTCTTTTTATTGAGCATTATTATAAGTATTATTAACATTGTAACGGAAAATAGTTTAAAAATAACTTTTTAAAACGTGCAGAGCCTTCAATTTAAAATTAAATTACCTCAAGATTAATCATTTCAAATAAATGAACGGTTTCATAAACAGGACTTGCTTTTTATTCTATCAATAACATTTAAGTTTTACGTTTAATACACATAATTCATGTTTTTAATTTCAATGTATATTTTTCCGTACAGTGCATAAGTATACTAGCGTATAGGCAATTACTATAAAATTCAATCTTCGTAGTAAATATATAAGAAATACAAAATTTATATTTCAAAATAAATTAGCACCTTCGAGTATAAATCTTATCTTAATATGTAGTAAAAAATTGAAAAAATGTCAAGGTTTTTCTGATTTAGATCCTAAATATTATTATTGACCAGATCCACTTATGTAGAAGCATAAAATTTAAAATTAATCATTATGTAAATACAATTAACTTTATAAACACGAATCAATAAAATCTTGATACAAAAATTATAATATAATGATATTGTAATAATAGCATTTGTATAAAATTATAATAATGATTTTTTATGCAACTGTAAATTAATGTTTTCTACTGATATATTAAACATGCTTTTTTAGTAAATAAAGGTTTCATCCATAATAAGAGGTAAAATACCCAAAATATATTTTTTGTCTGAAATTTGAAATTTGTCTGATGTTCCTTCGCGTTTTGAAAAAAATAATTATTAAAAACTTATCCAATATTTATTACTTTTACAATAAAAATTTAAAAAAAAATAATATTATTCAAACAAAATTTTTGTCTTAAAATTTGTATTATTATCTGTTCTGTAATTTATTTACTAGCTTGATTTCGACCTCTAAAGCTTCAAAATTTTAGCCTGAAATTTGTAATACCGAAGTTTAAATAAATGTACTCAATGCATGTAAGCTAATGTATATAAGAGGAAATGTGTATGGCCACCATGTGTTAAAAACATTTTCTACTGTATCCACGTACTTCTATAAACGCCTGATTGTAACCGGAACAGCGTAATTCCAGTGCAATACAAATGCATGAGAATATAAACAGACGAGTTCAAAAAAAGTATTCTCAATTTATATTTCTAAAGTAATGTAAAAAAATCACTTATGCTTATGAAACATTATAAAAACAAAGGTTCTCAATGTCAATTGATACTAGCGGCAATATTTATTAGAAAGGCATTATAATAATTTAATTAAATTTATTATTAATAACTGCAATTCCTTTTTGATATTCAAGCAGCTACTCCTTGTATATAATAATACCGAGAACATTGAGTATGAAAGAAACGTAGATACAATAATGAACAAAGCAAAGATTTGAGAGAGTTAAAACGTCTGGCTTCAATGGACTCTAAGTATTCAATGATGCACTATGCGTATTTTATATCTAAGAAAGAAAGAGCTAAAGAAGAATATGAATTTGGATGCAATGAAAAAAGAAAGTGATAGAGAGAGAGAGAGAGAGAGAGAGAGAGATAAATAATCCGAAAGGGAGTGAAAGGAAAAGGGTTGAAAGATAAGTCGAGAGAAATGGAGAGAAAGCAAAGTAAAGAGAAACAGAGAAAAAAAGTGTTGGTAAAATCGATGGAAATCGGGGTTGGGGAAAAGCTTTACTAGCGCAAGAGACCAAACTCGGGGCTGAAAATAGCACGGAACGAGGTATTCGTTATCTTTCTCGCTCTCTCATGTACCTTTGATGCAACAATACCTATGCGCATCAATTTTTATCTAACTTCCTGTTTTCTTTTTTCTCCTTTTGAATGGTTTTTCCTTAGCTCCTCGTGCTTTGCCTCGTCGTCACTAAATTTATTTGCTTTATCAATTAATACTGCAAGCAAGTCCGAGACAATTTTTTAACTAAATTCAATAATGACTGCTACTGCGCTCAATTAATTCTAATTTTACTAAATTATTTTCAAATGTGTTTAAGTTTTTGTTTTTGTTATTTTTTTTTTTTTTTTTTTTGCTTTCATAAATAATATTATGTTTTTTTTTGTTATTAACTATTCCGCCTGACTTCATTTTAGCTTCGTACCGAGTAGCGTAAAAGATTTCATTTGAATGTCTTAGTCATCTCCGCTTTCATGATCGGAAAAGGAAAAAAGCATTCTGAAATACAGAATTTGTACTATGCATTCGAGAATGGGAACTATTTGTTTTGGATGTCAATCCGTAATCTTAAAAAAAAGTCCATCCCAGTTAATATAATTTAAGGCGCGCGAATCCTGACAAGGAAAAAACACGAGCACGCGTCTTTGTAAATTGCATTATTTAACCCAGTTGTGCAAATTAATTTTCAACGATGGCTCGCACTTTCGTTATATTTGTAACCTGTGATACGAAGTGGCGTAATTCCCTCGCGTATAATTACATTTCCTATGAATGCAAAGACACAATATTAAACATAAGCATCGAAGTGTTGCATTGGTAATCGTATTGCAATTTTATAAGCACAGGCCGATAATACAGGGGAGAAAAATTCAATAGCTACGTGTAGGCATAGCCTACGGCACGCATTATTATTTTGTAGACACGACTTTACCGGGAGGTTATTGAATCCGCCGCCGAATGCGCCCAGAGGTATCGAAAAATGTGGCGGATCAACCTACATGATCGCGAGGCGAGTGTGGGTGGGTGGGCGGTCAGTAAATAGGTGTGGGGGCGGGCAGGGGGGGGGAGCGCACGCGTATACGTGCGTGCATATAAATTAAATTTGAATTCTAATCGAATCATTTGAGAATTATACGCGAATACCGAATGTGTATCACGCAGAAACGTAATACATTGCAGTATCGACCTTACTTCAATAAGCTCTTATATCGTCGCGCAGTTGCATTGTATTACTGACGTTCGTCTATATGGAGGCGCACTAAAACCTCGGCGCACGGTTAACGTCGATATCGAGTGAGCGAACTCTCTCAGTTTGATCGAGTGCTGCGTACGCGATAGGTATGAAAAAAAAAAAAAAAATCATTCGTAACATAAGAATCATTGGACTGGGTAAAATCTTAGATAATGGCAATCCCTCGCAAGGCTAATGGTCTCAATCCGATAATATCACTGAGCTGCAAAAAAGCGATCGAACGATTAAAAATCACGAAAGACGTTATAAATCCAATAATATAAAAGTGTATTATTCCTTAGCTCGATATCTGCGGAGGCTCGATACGTATAATTGTACCGGCTTCAATTAGTTTGCTCTTGTTGTAAAGCAGACGATTCTTTACGAGTAGACTCACTTCGTCTTATCTTTCATTTTCCGTCTAGCGAGTACGGGAATTTTTTTGCAATATCTAAATTGCATTCCGCATTCTAATTAGTTAATCAAGTGAAGGAAGAAAAAAAATACTTTTCTTTTTTCCTTCAAAAATTCAAAACCTCAATTTTAATGCCTTACAAATTAATTACCATGAAATAACTAAGTTACAACTTAAAAACTTTCAGCTAATGAATTTCCATGCAAATGCATTTAAAATGAAATTTGTATATTCTTTACTTCAGTTTTCAGCGTGAACTTAATTTTAAATCTTAGAAAGGCATCAAAGAAACATATATTTTTTTTTTTTATTTAAGGAATGCACATGGCAAACAAAATACCTAACACGGAATTAAAAACTTCATCGTAATTATTTAATTACAGGCCTTTCGTTATTTCGATCCCTCGAATGTATTTGAATTTAAATTTAATTTCTTTCGCCAAATGGAATAGACTTTTTTCAGTGTGCGCGCGCGTGCAGGTGTGCAGGTCCTGCGTGTGTGCGCACTAGTGGGTGGCTGAGCGAGTATGCGTTTGGGTAGGTTTGTACTCGGTGGACGTAAGCATGTTAAATAAATTTTAACGAGAAAAATCTTCATAGCCGAGCATTTGAACATGAATGTCATTCGACTAATGTGCTTTGCGAGATTGCCCAAAAATGTTTAATTATTTTTTATTAAAGTGAACGATGTACTTGGTAATTCTTTAATTTACTCAAAGTATTTAATTTGTCCAAAGTATGTGTTAAATATTCCACTCTAGGCGCCGAATACATTAAGCACTAAATTACTGCATAAGTATGATAATTCGAACAATTCACGTCGTATTTTTTTTATTTTTTTTTTTTTTTTTATTTTTTCAAATAATACTCAGCAGGCATGTATATGACATCGTAGGAAAAAACGACTAAGAAACCACGCGCGCCTGATTTTTTGGATCTATGCCAAATTTCGGTTCTTCACCTCGATCCGATGGATATTACGCTTGAGGCTATGCTTTAAGCTCATGATATTCTACTTATAAATTTATATACATGATTTCACATTAATTCAATTAAGGAAACGTTACCTCGTACAATCTCCAATTTGTCAAACGGAAATGTCACTACGAAAATGATTAAGCGCTAATTGTTTTTATAAGTTGAACAAATTGTGTATATAATAAATTTTCGAATAATTTATCTGCCGACTGACCTCGAATGATTTTAAAATAAGTTAATTGCATTTCATTGTAATTGATGCAAATTCAATAGCTTTCTCTGAAATATAATATACTTAATTTACAGAAGCATGCTACTTTTATATATATATGTGTGTGTGTGTGTGTGTGTGTGTGTGTGTGTGTATATAATGAAAAATATGATGTTTTTATTAATTGAATGTAATAATATTGTTATGAAAATAAAATGTGAGTTATTCATTATTTTCAGTAATATAAATTACCTGTTGTGATGGAACAGTATTAATATAAATATTTGGAATAAAATAATCAAATTTATTCTTTATTATAAGTAGAGTATTGAATAAAATTATTAAATTAATTATAGGATTCTAATAAAAATAGTGTAATCTTTCAATTATATGTTAAGTTTATAAATTTTATGCTACAATTTAAAAAATACCTTTTTAAAAATTTATTATCTTACTTTATTTTGTAGTTACAAGTCCATTACCTAGTATATTGTTGCAAATTTAAATAGTATACATGTTTTAGATATAATAGAGATATAAGGTAATATTAAATATAAAGAAGACAATCTGTACTGTTATGTATATATGTATATATTAAGCTTGCTTATATGTGTGTATATATACACACAGTATACATGTACGTATACTTATGTTTTAATGATGCCGCCTTTTCAATATTTGCAGAGCATTTTATTCGCAATAAAAAATCCCATTCACATGATTGTGATTCTGATAAAAATGACGCAGCAAGATAAAATGACTATGGACCATTCAAGCGACGAGACTACTACTTTTATTATGTAAAAGTTCTCTGCGCACATCGCGTACGCTCTTATTCATCAGAGAGACGAAAATCTATCGCAACGCGTTCGATTAATCATGCTTCACGTAAAATATCGACTTCGAAGAAGAAGAAGAAGAAGAAGAAGAAAAAAAAAGCAGATGAAAAATAATGATCGGGCATCTTGATTTCGATGCGGCTGGACCAAGAAATCGTTAACGGCCCCGACGATAGAAGCCCATTTTTCGTCAGCGCGAAACTTTGCTCAGATCTGCCTATATTTTTTCGCTCTTTGTGGCTTTCGTTTCTTTTCATGGCTCGCGACTGTTATACATCAGCAACTAAATAACTAAATTATAGCTTTGTTTGAAACACGGAGGAGTAAATTAATGTGGTCGGTGTTTATTTATAGCCGTTTGGTGCAAAATATGTGATTGACTGTGAAATGACAATAACATTATTTTGAAATAAATTACATAATTATTTGTTTTTTAAAATGCTTTTAAAAATGAGTAGCTTTAGAGTTTCTAAATCTCCTAATCTTTAAATCAACCTTATTTCATCAATTTCAAGACTATTTTTAAGACTACAGAGAAATTAAATATAACACACAGTAAGGTCGTTTTGTATTGTATTAAAATTCTCAATCATTTTCTGGCTTTGCCGTGAAATTAGCTCGTAGTCTTCTTCAACCGGTTGGTCTGGTCTATAAAATGCGTAAATCTGTGGAAAGTTAATATAATTGAATGCCTTGCAGACAATTGATCAGAAATTTTATTTACAAAAAACACTCGAGAATCGTCCAATACAATCCAAGAAAGGATAAACCAATGACGAGCGATAAATCTTATGTTTATAATTTTAACTTATTTATTAAAGGAAAACACTCTTGAAATTTACATGTCCATAAAATACCTATAAAGTATATATGTTACAAAAAACAATGTTATAGAAGCCAACGCAAAATTTTAAGACAAAACAAAGCAGCAGTGAAATCAACAATACCATAAAAAACAGAGACTGTTATAAAAGAACAATAAATCTAGTCTAAATTTCCAGTTTAACGTGTCACGATACAAATTTATCCTACTCGCGAGATTTCGTAAATACAAACTCAAAATAACGTTATAAAACGCAGGTACACGTACTCGACCCACTGTATCAATACTCTCAGCTGCGTATGATTTGCTGCGTGCAGCTTCATTATGTTATTGTAATGTCGTACTACAAAAAAAAAAAAGTGTAAACCTGCCTCGATAATTAATAACCGAAATAAGCGCGTACAGATCTTACGTACATAGAAGGGATGTAGAAATGATTATTTATTCAAGGGCGCGCGTACCGAATACCTAGTAAAATGTTTTTTACCTCTTTTGAAGACAAGTCCGACTGTTTATAAAGCCAGAACAAGTAAGCGTAAACTATTTTTTAAGGTAAGCAAATAAATGGTATAATAACGGCGATTGATCCTTTCGCTTTAGTGCGAATTACTGTTTCAGCATTAGAGCCGCGCACTCGTACGTATTTCCAATAGAAGTCAGATAGTTTTGTTCGTCCCGATATAATTTTCATGAGCTTGATGGTAACGAGCACGTTAGGGAATGAAATGTCTTCTAAATATTGATCAGGAGCGGTACGATATGAAACAAAATGGATTTCCAAGTATGACCGTGCACCAATCCAATTAAACTTACTGGATGAGGTAATGCCGTATATTAGATTGTCGCTGAGCGTTCTAGCCTTCTATATGCAACCCATTTTGCTTTTGCATTTTTTTTACTTGTAGTTACGAAGCTGCGAGTAACGCGATAGCTGCACCATATTTTTTAAGAGCGGGGCCGAGCGAATGTATAATAATAATAATAATAATAATAATACCTTTTATGGGGATTAAAAAATGAATTTCGTACAAAAAATTCTTCGAATTAGCAACACCGCAGCCGCGCGGTAAGCGCTTTAACCGAATTATTTAATTCGCTAATGCAAAGTTACGCTTTGTATTTTTTTTTTTTTTTTTCATGCGCGCGCTTCGAAATCTATTGCACTACATTGCGAATGGTAATATTATCAAAATAATAATGATCATCGTGTAATGAAATTTTAAGGCATCAGAATTCGCGATAACAAAAATTGTCATTGAGTGTGTATTAAGCCAATTTTTCTTCATATATTAGCTGTAGGTGTGCTTTAAGCAGAGATCAATTAATTAAATTATTTTAGCGTTATTAAATATAATTCTAATAATTTTATTCTTCATTTTTCATCATTTTCATGCTCATTTTCAACCTATTTTATTGTAATTGTATATTTGAGCATCTTGTTTCAGTATTACCTCCAAGACAAAAATACAAAATCACATGTATGCTTATGCGTGTACGAGGGTGTGCGTGTACTTATAATACAAGCATAATGTAAACCACTTGATCTTCTTTTAAAGTACAAATGGTAAAAACGTGTTTTTGAGGCAATTTCTGCATTACATATTTATACTTTTTACTGTATGCCGTGAATTTCTCGAATTAGCAAACATTAAGTGAGTGCGATTTATTTAAAATTTATTTAAAATTTTATTTCCAAATTATTTATGAGTAGTGGTAAATTAAATCTGCTCTACAGTGTTAATACCGTGATGAAACTACAAATTCTATTTTGAATCAGAAAAGCCCGAGGCAAGTTCACTGCCGATACAGCATGAAGGCAAGTTCGTATACCTTATATAACGTTCGATCCTCCTTGTATTTCAAATTACGTAATATTAACGTGGTTTCACCATTAAAATGAGAAAGTTTAAATTAAAATAATAAAATGAAAAATTTTATTCTACATCAATAAATAAGTTTTACCACACTGATTTTTAACTTTCTGAGTTAACGTATTTTAAGCTCCAGCATTTTTTAGAATAAGATATTATAAATTTTAATAAACCGAAAAAACAGCACTTTAATGTCGTGCCGATACAATATTTAAACATTCGCCTTAATTCTTTAAATATAATGGATATTTTATTACTTCATGAAAGACAAATCACAGAAACCGATACATAATTGGTCTCGAAATACCAAAATCACCTCCGATTGCAACTGAAGTTTATGCTTTCTTGGAAAATGACCTAACATTTAAAAAATACAACATAAAAGAGCTGAAAAAATCAGTTTTTTTTTAAACAGCCCTTGATAATTATTCTTATGAGACATTCGTCTTTCAAGACCCAAATTGATACTTGAAAACGGTAAAAAAAAGAACGAGGAAAAGATTTGTTTTTTTATTAAGACATTAAGAGTCGCGACTATTCATTCACCTAAGATGAGAAAATTCTAAATATTAAAAGAAGATCATTATTTTATAACAAATTTTACAAATAGATAATAGTAACAAAAATAGCCTTAGTAGAGATTTAGAAAAATAATGTATTTTTTGTATTTTATTAAAGTATTATAATTTATTTATATAATTTATATAATTTTATTAAAGTATTATAAAGTATTATATTTGCTTTTCTGATTTGTTAATGTTACATTAAACAATTTTTCCGTTTCATTATTTCAATCGATGCCTATTTATTTATATTAAATTAAATTTATGGTAGAAAAGACAGTGAAAAATAGGAATAATAATGTGCTAGTAGTTCTTATAAACATATAAAATATTTTCAGAAGTGGGCAAAAATAAATGTGTCAAAATAAATTGAAATAGACTTATTACCCACTATTTTCTACATCATCTAACAAAAGAATTAATTAGATGTATTTATTTGTTCAAATAGTAAATTTAAATTAGTAATTCAACTTCTTAACTTCTCCATGTAAAACTGATGTTGTTTAGTTTAGTTCAACCAATAAACATTAATAAATTAATAAATTTTGTAATATGAATCTTCTACCTAATAAAACTCGACTTCCATAAAATTAATATTAATTATAAGGTGTATGTTATACAATATAAATACCGTATACGTATAAATGATGATTTTAAAAGATCTATTTTATTGTATAGACTAACAAGAAATATTGCGTTCATTGCTACTTGAATCGTCAATTTAAGTAGTATAAAAAATATTCGAATCACAACAAGCAAATCATGTACATTTTAAAAGAACAATTTTTTAATGCACAATGAATCTTTTTAAAAATTGTTTGTTCTCAAATAACAGAATAGTAGTAGCTATAGTCAAAATACATTAGTATATTTTGTTTCAAATAGAATATTCCTTTTTATAATGTAATGAAAAATAATACATTAAAAAATACAGTTTCATTTATTGAAACATTACTACCTTTTATTTTTCAAGAATCTGTTTATGAATCATATTATCCGATAAAAAGTATGCTGATACTTATTTTGCAATTGGTATACTAACGAAATCGGGCCATTTTCTTAGAATACAGCTGCGATTACTAATTTGAAAAAGATCTCTGGTATAATTTCCCCTGTGAACATTTTAATACTCATCTTGTTTTATACATGCTACACATATTACTTCACTTGTAAAAATCCGTATTCATATTCATCTTAAATCTCAGCAACTCCAATTTAATAACGGAGATTGATCGTGTATACATCTTGTATCAATTCACTATTTACGAATGCTTATTTGAATATTAACATCAATCCTTCATATTTGAAGCTGTAATTTATATAGATGCTGATAGGAGGTAGATCAAGAATTTATAATAATATTATTTATTTATATTTATTTATGAATTTTTTATTTTTAATTAAATTTTTATTTCAAATATTATTATATTAAATACAGTCTAGATGAATGTTTTATGCAACTAAATAAAAGCATTATTTTATTTTATTTTTTTTTAATTTTAAAAGAAAATTCTTATAAATAAATGCGCGTACTATGTTTATTAGGTTTTATTTAATATTTTTTATACTATTTATATTAATTCTTATTATACCATTACCTCATACTTATGTAAAATTTTTGTAATAGCTTATTTCTAGTTGGATAATGTTTAAATGATCTCAGTATTAGTCGGATAAATTTATTAATTTTAATTTTACAATTTATAGGTAAACACTAAAAGACTTTAGCTTCATGTCTAAATTCTATTAACTAAAGAATATTTTAACAATATCTAAATTAAATTATGCCTTTGGTTTTGAAAAATACTTTATATTATCAGTTTCAATTTGAAACTATAATAATTTAAATGCCAGTATTTACATTCTCGTAAATAAATGAGATTTATAAGCAGTTTTTATAGAGTAATTCAATATCAAAATCATATCTTATATACATTAACTACTTTGTAAGCTCTTAATTAAAATAAATATGTTTTACACGCAAAAATTTTGAAATTAATACACTCTCTTTTTTATTCTTTTACATAATAGCAATAATAAGCATAATATAATAATAAGAACAACCACTTATAAATTTTCTGCTTCCTAATTACTAATTTATATAATATTTTTTATTTTATTCTGTATGATATTTTAATTATCTTTCCTTATTGTATATAAGAAGAAATGTTAGTCATCTAAAAATTGCTAATGTTACAAGTATGTTAAAAATTGTAAAATTTAGACATCGTAATAATAAGCAAGGTTTTAGAAGTTTGCCAACTGCACTAAAATACCATTTCTAAAATTAGATCTTTTTCGAATTTTCATTGGGTTTTTTATATTATTTATTGCCTTCATTACCAACTATTTAAAATCATAAGTTTTTTCGAAGGTTCCACTTACTTACAAATAAGTCCAATGTCGAGAAATATCGTCAAAATATTAATGTCATATTTTATAATTAACATAAAATTAACGAATTCGGTATATCAAAAGTTAGAAAAAAAAAAAATTAAAATACACGTTTATTAAAACCAATAAATTAAACAACACGATTTACCCTACTTTAATATTTACTATTTATTTATTAACAGTACTGAATCTCAGTAAAAATTTTATTAACGAGAGAAGTTTTATACAAAATAAAAAATTGTTATCTTTTTGAAAAAAAAAATTGCAACATCAATTAATCTACAACCAGCTACTAAAATAAAAAATTGCATTTTAGTTTGTAAAATGACACAATTTTTACTTACATTTAAGTACCTACGGACAAATATAACATTGCACTGTATTTAAAATGAAACAAGAACTTGTAAAGTTAATGTCTTTGAGTGAAATATTTTTCGAGGCCAAAGTAAAAAAAAAAAAAAATTAAAAAAATATTTCTAACTACTCTTGTGACGTAACGAACATTAAATATTATATGTTCATTATTTTGTGGGCCAGGTTACGCGACCAGAGCACCACAAGGTGACGACGCCCTTCTGCAAGATGGAACAACTTCCGCGAAACGACGAATAATGAAACCGCTGCTCACGTTTAAATTGTAGTTCATCTATGAGTTCATTTGAACCAAATAATACATATGAAAGATAGATGACTTATATCAGAGCATAAAAATAAACTAATTATTCCGGACCTATAAACTTAAGATAATTTATATGGTTAAGGTGAAATCGACATTGGTACGCATTATAATGTAAGCGCTTCTGCTATCTGTGAAAGTGGCTGTCAATCAATTTTATTTACATACAGCTAAAAGCGTTTTCACGCAAATAGTAGAAGAAAAATTTAATTGTGAAATAAAAACGAATGTGGAAGAGGTCATGAACACTATTGTATTTGCATTTTGTATATTTAAAGTTTTACCTAATTCAAATTATAGTATGATTTTAAAAACAGTAAAATAATAAAAATATTTAAATAGAGCGTTCAATTCAAATATAAAAATAGAAAAATTTTGACTTGTATTACTTTAATAAATAACTTTACAAGCCTTTGCTACATTCTTAGTCGACTTGTTAAAATCTTAATTAATTAGTTAACATAAGCCTTGAATCAAAGTGGATGGGTTTGATAGTTAATTAATTTTAATTTGCTATGAATTTCTGTGCGTAATACGCGCCTTACTTATAAAGCTAAAAAATAGGATGTACTAGAAGGAAATTGACGAAGAATGATTGAATCATAAGATTTTCATTGGCTGCATTATCAACGTCACAGTTGTTTCTATCTCAAGGGCTAAATAAGTATTTGATACAATTATATAAGACTTTTTTATATGCATCATCAACCTTACGAACATTTAGCATATAAAAATAACTAAACTATACATCCTACACATGATATAGACAAGGATTAGTGCAGAAATTTAAAATAAGAATATAATCTCCTTTTAAAATCTATGAAAGCAATTGCTGAGCTCATTCTTATAATCGTAACTGATATATAGTTTGCCAATATCGGAAAGATGACTGTTTCTGTACACTCAAAGTGCCCAGCTCTACCTAAAGATCTAATTTATGAGAAAAATACATCTAGAAGCCAATTTTACCATTAAAAAATTGAGTGACTACGTTGTACGTTTTTTTTTATTTATAGTACTAATTGGTAAAATTTCTAGCACAAATCTCTCAATTTAATAAAAATCATTTGCAACATAGGATGAAGCGTTTGTTATCCAAAAATAACAATAAAAATGTATGCTATTGTAATTTACAACATTAATAATTATTATATTTTATTTTTAATGCGCGTAATAAAACTTTTATTGGCCTTTTTCAATTTTATAAATTATTAATTGAACACGAGGTATCTTAATATAACAAATCGTTATAAAATCTAAATGAAAGAAGATCGGGTTTTGCTTTTGTTAAGTAATGTTTATGTTCCTGTAAAAAATAATTCTTCAATGTAAAAAAAGTTTCTTCTCATATTTCTTCTCTTCACTCACATTCGTTATCTGTTTTATAGCTATGTTAATGTAGTTCGTGTGAACATCTCCGCAAACAGTTGAATAAAATTTTTCATCTCAGGGGAGCTTATAATCATGGTGTAACTTTTGTAAAACATGTATTATCAATGTGTTATATCAAAAAAAGTATCCAATACCATTACACTTGATATCGAATTACTAGCTCAAATGACAATCGACTTATATTAATCAATTATTTATCCGTAATGAAATTTAGATAATCTATTGTAACAATTATATGGCTTTAAAAAAAATTAATTCAAATCTTATTGTATGATTTTGTTTAAAACAAGATCTGAAAATTTGAATATTTAAGGTATTGAATTATATTATATCACAGAAATACAAATGTAATGAAAAAGTGTAACTTTTTTTACAAATGCCTATTTCATTTCCAATACAATTTTGTAAAATATTCCAATCATTTTTTGGAATTTGAAATCCAATTACTAAATACAATTTTTCTTTGACAACATAATTAAACATTTATATAAAATAATGCAAAAAATCAATAGGAGTTTGTAATATTGATTTATTATTTGTAATATTTTTTAATATTAAATTAATGATATTTAGCATTGTGAAAGTTTTTCTTTCAGTTTGTCCATACATTCCGAAAAAAGTTTTTAAATTTATAAATATTTTATAAATTTATAATAATTAAAAATTGTAAAAAAATTTACTTAGTAATTTATATAAACGTCATAACAATACTTTGCATATACTGATCGTTATGAAATTATGGTTCAATAAATTTGATAAAACTGTTTTTAATAAAATAAGTAAGATATAATATCGAGTTTTTTTAATCGGAGCGAAATGAAATTAATCACTAAAAATAGAGTAAAATAACTCAAATGCAAATTAGTTTTAAAAGCTCCTAAAATAAAAATTTATCTATTATATTTATCGAATGAAATAATATACTGGGTAAATAATATTATTTTGAGTAACAATAAAGTTGTCGATAGATTTTTGTTTTGTACGGGTGCTGGTGAGCGAAGGGCAATGGCGAGAAGAAACGAGGACGTTAATTTAAATTAAAGAAAGGAGGGGAAATTCCCACGGTGATTTGAAAAAGATGGACTTGCTTCGCATCACGCAAGTGCAACATATGTGTTTGAATGTTTGGAATTCTGTTGCTTCGTTCTTGCACGCCTGTTGATTCTGTGTATGGTCTTATGAGCGATTAATCGTAAAACGAAGCTGATAAAATTTTACGCGCGCCTTGGTTTTACGGAAACAACACGTCGATTTATTGACAGCCTGTAATACAGAGTTTAAGCCCTTTTGTTCATGTGTAAGCATTATGTAAAAATTGAATTAAGTAGTTATTGTTACTGCAAGTCAACTGTAGCTCTACCTAAAGTATACATTGATTAAAACAGTCGTAGTTTCTTAATATTTATGAAAGCCTCGAGTTCATAAGATTAATTTAGCAATAATATTTTTGACGTATATTTTTGAAATAGTCCACAGCTTCGGACGTAGATAAATAGAGCAATACATTGTTTCTAAAATTTGTGCACAGTAGAGTGAACATTTTTCATGCACTTTCATATCTCTACTCTAAAATTGAAAAGGCAAATCATTTGTTTCATAATCTTAGCTGTTAAATTACGTGTAAGACTACAATGAACTAAAAAAAATTATACTTTTTTAATATACTTCTTCTGATTGCTAAATAAAACCATTTCACTTAAAACTTACCGAAAGCATAAGGATGGAATTTTATCAATAAATTGAAAACAATTAGTTTATGCATACATTTAAATTGTGTTTTTTTAATGTATAATCACTTTTAAATAATCGGAATTAAAAAAATTTCAGTCATTATAAATCTATCTTAACATTTCGTGTAAAAATTTATGATTTCGATAAAGAAAACTTTAAAATATATAAATCATAGCTAATTTTGAATACGATTATATTAATTTAATTGCAAACTGTTCAATACATATACAAAATTTACTTAAATATGACTCCATATAATTATGATTGATTACAAAAATCGCTTAATATTTACCATATCAATACGGTTAAATTTAATATTAGTACAGAAATTTTCGTCTTTGCGCCTTCCTTTATATTATATAAAAATTTATTACTATTTAAATTTCGTGAATATAGTAACACTAACTTTTGAATTATATTTCTAATGTTACAATTTTTATGCATTGCAAATACTGATGTTTTTTTAAATCGTACAATTTTAACGTTTTTCCCATTAAGATTAATCATAAAATTAATTAACACATTATTTAAAAAATCTTATGCATAACAGTAACTATAATCGCAATAAAATAATTTATAAAATATTAAAACGATGCAACCAAAAAATATTTTATTTTGTAACGCTTGATGAAGTACAAAAATATATAACTCAAACTTAATATTGTAAAATATTATATTTTAATTTTCATTCATTACATTACATTAATAAATTGACTTTTGGGTATAGAAAAAAAATGTACTCAATGATTAATATAATGATATGTTAAATCGGATACTAAATATATATTTATATATATATATATTATGTAAAAAACAACAGATTTTTTGTTATTAAAGTTCACCGTTAAATACATAGTTATTAATATTATTTGAAACTGTAGATATTCGTACGTAGAAGTGCTCTTCATTCGCTTAGAGCCATTAAATACTGATAGATTGTTCTACACGTCCAAATTAAGGTGTGTGCAATTGATTAAAATCTATCTACTAAACGGTACCAACTCCTCTCCCTCTATTGCTCTCTCTCTCTCTCTCTCTCTCACTCTCTCTAACCATTATTCATATTTCTTTGTCCCAAACTTTACTTATCAGATATTAAAATGTATTAAACTCAAACAGCATTTGTTATTGAAAGCAAAATATAGATATTATATAGATTTAAAAACGATTTGAAAAACATTTGTTCTCTCTTTTGATACACCGTTGTTTATATACCTTTTTCTCTTGTTTCTCTTTAGATCGGTGTATTAATAAATTCAAATATTTGCAAACAATCTCTGCGTCCTAAATTATTGGTCTTTCATTTAATGTACTCAATTTTTAAAGTGCCACGTCTATCGTTTGCCTTGCTTTCGCGAGTTATAAAGTTCAGTTTAAGGTATCATCTTGTGTTGTGGAAAAATATTTTTGTTTCAATAATAATGCTCGTTAAGATTCTACTTAAGATGCGAGTAGAGTACCATGCGAGAACAGTTGAGTATTAATTAAAACTCATTTTTTCACAAATGCAGTTATTCTGTTACGGACTTTGATTTACTAAAATTTGTAATACAAAGACATTATATTTTTATGAAAAAGAAAATCTCGTACATTTTTTTTTTTCCTTTAAAAATAATATGACGAATACTATTTAATATTTATAACATATTTTCAGTTTTATTTCTTTCGCATGAAGATTATGTTCACAATGCCTGCAGCATTCAAATACATTCAAACAAACCTCTTCTTAAATTAAATGAACGTCAATGTCATTTTTGAAATATTCAACATCTTTATTAAAATAAAAGTGAAATTCAGAGAGTACGACAGAATTTTGAATGAGTTGTTGAAAATGTAAATAAAGTTATTCATGACTAGACTTGGTATTCATGTAAATATAATTAGCTACTTAAATTTATGTTACAGTGTATTTTTTAAATACTTTTAAAATACTTATTCAACAAATTCTCAGTGTGAAGAATTGAACGAATGTCGTTATTTTACCAGATTTTAAAATAAATATATAAAGCACTGTGTATACTGTATAACAAAATCAATATCAATTACAAAACAAGAAAGTAGTATTTACAAGTGGTGAGACTTTAAATTATAATTGGCGTATATAAATATTTTAAAGCTTACTAACGTTTCCATATAAATCACGCTTGACTTTGTATATTAATTGGGTTGTTTTTATAAATTAAAGTTATTACGCGCTTATTGGTAGGCATAAAAAGCATTATAATAATACCATTGCAGCGTACTGCACTTATTTAAAAAATTAGCTTGATAATTTCTCTATTTTTATCATTGCAACAATAAATGCTAACCTTACGCGTTGTTAATGATTAAATGAATCGAGAATCATAATAAAAATAAGTATAAATTAATATTTTAATATTTTTTTTTTTTATAGAAAATTGTATTACTCTCTTTTGTTTTTGTATTCAATAATAATTAATGGATAAAAATTTTTGTAACAAAACCTTGTCAGTGAGTTACCCACCATACATCTGAAAGTCCATACGTACGTACGAATCGTTAGCAATTTTTATAAAAAAAAAAAGAAAAAAAAGAAAAAAAAAAGCGAAATAACGAGCTGGCCTCGCGGTAATAATCTTCTATCTAATAATCTTCAAATGGATTTATAAATTGAATGGGTTACAACTGAACGCAGGAATATAATGGGCGCTTCGTTATTTAAATTTTTTACTCGGGTCTTTAAAACCGAAGGCTATGGTTTGTTCGAAGATATTATAAGGCTGATAAGCAGAGGAAGATAAGCCGGTAGTAATTATCAGTTAAGTAATTAACGCAATCAACTAAAAAGCTTAGGGCGCCCAAGTGAGCGTCAAGCGAGATTTAAAACAAGCGTCCACGTCTCCTATTTGTTTATAAAATGCCTGGGTTGTAGAGGCTCCCGGGGAGGGTTCGCCCGCGGTATCGCGGCTCGCGCGACTCCGCACCCGCCGTTCGGAATTAAAGCCGTTGCGAGGCTCGCGCAATCGCTGGCCCCCAAGCGATGTGCGACCAGCCTACGCGGCGACTCGCGGTAGCTTCTAATTGTTCGCTGTCGGTCGTGGGAATCGGCGGGGCTGGTCGATGGTCCGAGGTCGGGCTCGGATATGGGTCGGGGGAGATCCTCTCGCGGCGGCGGCGGCGGCGGCGGCGGGGGCTAAATGGAAATCCTCGGGGCTCGAGCGCCGAGGCTCCAAGGCGGAAAGAGAGATAAGTAGGTCGTTAAGCGAGAACTGGAGTAGAGAGCTCTCTCTCTCTCTCTCTCTCTCTCTCGGCACCGGTACGTCAGATGCACGCTGACAAGCGGTGCACGCGTCGCCGTGCGAGTGACGTAGGGCCATTCAACAGCGTGTCGCTGGCAAACACGCGCCGAGAGCCGCTCGCGACCAGGAGACGATCGTCGTGCAGCGGCATCGCTCGCTCGGCGGGACGCGAGTCAACGGGGTCGCTCGATAAAAGGACGAGCCGCCGCTCTGGACTCACCATATGAAGTCCTTGCAGTGGCTGCAGAACGTCGGCTGCCTGAAGAAGCGCGGCATGAAGCTGTGATTCTTGACGACGTAAACATTCTTCTTCTTGAGGGCTCCCTTGCGGCCGCGGAGCTTCTTCGCGAAGGCCGTGGTCGCGTCCGCGGGCCCCAGGGAGTCCTCCTGGTTGTTCTCCTCGTTGTCGGCCATCTCGGCTGCCTCCTCGGCTGGCTCGCGCCCTCCCCTGACCTCGGTCCCGAGCCGGGGGCCTCGCGCGCTCCCGACGACGATCGACTGCCGAGCGATACTCCGAGCGTAGCTCAGAGCGCAACTCAGAGCCTGACTACGAGCCCGGCTTCCCTCGGCTCCGCAGCTCTTCGGTTTGACTTTGACCCCGGCTCCTGCACTCCTTTGGCGATCATAAGATCCGTCGCACGCGACGTAAAGAAGCGACTCGAGCGTGATCGACAATGTCGAAGAGAGCTAAGGAGAGAATGAGCTAGCGAGCGAGACAGAGGGAGAGAGAGAGAGAGCGAGAGAGAGAGAAAGTTTGTGCTAGAGGGTGGGTGGGTGGGAGGAAGGGAGAGACAGAGGGAGAGAGAGAGAGAGAGAGAGCGAGAGAGAGGAAGGCGCGATCGGAGAGTCGGAGGATTGATAGAGCCAGCGAGAACGAGGGAGCGTGTGAGAGCGAGAGTGACCGGGGTGCGAAGGGGGATCGGGCCGCAGGGGGAGGGGAGGAATGGCCGTAGGGGGGGGCCGAGGGAGGGAGGGAAATAACGACACAAGCACCGCCGAACAATAATAATGCACACACTGTTGTCGTAGCTGCTTTTGATTTTCGCTCTCTCTCTCTCTCTCTCTCTCTCTCTCTCTCTCTCTTCCTCTGTCTCTCCGTCTATCTCTGTCTCTGTCTCTCTCCCTCTCTCCCTCTCTATGCCTCTATTATTCCGCTGTTCGGTCGCGGTAGTCGCTGTCGTGGTCGTGGTCGTCGTCGTCGTCGTCGTCGGCTGTCACGCGAGAGAAGCGCAGAGATCGACGTGTGCGTACTCTGCGCGATCGGGTGGCACACAAGCTCTACTACTCCCGAGCGAGCTCCCAGCCGACTCTGCTCTCGCTCTCTCTCGGTGATCCTACCTCTTTCCTCGTTACTCTCCCGGCTTTTATCCCCACCCGGGGGCCATCCGCGCCTCCCCTCCGATTCTCCTTCCGAATCTTCGGCCGAGCTCTTTCCTTCCGTCTTGCTCGCGCTCCGTGTCGGCTGCCTCTCTTCGACCAACGAGCGCGACCGTGTGCGCGCGCCTCGCGTACACGCTCAAGCCCGTGGCTCCTCTCCTCTCCTCTCCGCGTCTCTCTTCCTCTGCCGCCAACATTGCACGCCGCTCCTCTTCCTCCGCCTCCCGCCGTTCTCCCACCGCGACCCGTACCTCCCCCGCCGCGCTCCGTCCGTCGATCCTCCCTCTACTGATTCTCCCGCTCCCGGCGTTCGGCCGTGCGTATTCTCGCGTTGGCGTCTTTCTCTTTTCGCCTCGCCAACCGCTTCTGTTACTACTGGGATTTTTTCTCCGGTCAGCGCGACTCACGCATCTCGCTTCAACCAGCGGCGACCGGACTGCTCGCATCTTCGCGTACTCCGCCTCGTCGAGGTCCCTCGCAAGCCTATGTCCGATGTGTAATTTTAGACTCTCGGCGCGCACCGTCCACACGGGCTCATTGGCGGAGTTGGTAGAGCGCGCGCGCGCGCGCCTGTGTGCGGGCCTGCGTGTGTCGGGTGCTCGGGGCTCGCCTACTGCTCAGCCAGAGCCGCGCACTCGAATATCGACATCTCTAGGCTCGTGTTGTTAGCCAGTCCAAGCTAATACGTATAGAGGCACACATGGCCGAGGTACGCACGAGTCTGCGTCGGCACACACGTCGCTCTCATAGCACATGTGCATGCATTTAATAGGCACGCGCTCCTGGGAATAAACTCGAGCTTAACCGTACTGATTGTAGGGAGATTCGTCTATCTCTATCTCTCTCTCTCTCTCTCTCTCTCTCGCTCTCGCTCTTTCCCTTTATCTTCAATCCTATCCGTGTATCTATCTGTTTCCTTTACACTCGTCCCTGCTCCTTTGAACCTTAACTCGGCAAAACTTTTCTTTTCGCCTTATAGTTTTTATTTCCCTCCAACCAATACATCTCTCGGTCTCGTGTTTCTTCCGCTCATCCAATCATCTCGACACATATTTGCTCTCTAACCCCGTGTTATTACTACAAAAATCTTCAACCATTCTATAATATTTTGAATTCTTCGTTCTCTCTTCTCTCTCTCTCTCTATCTATCTCTCTCCCACAATCTTTCTATCTCATCATATAAATGGACTTTTTTTTTCATCATTTCATTTCTGCTGCTCTCATTCTGATTAATTTGAGTATTAATTTGAATATTTTCTTAATTTTATCAAATTCTTCATTTTCCATTTATCTAATTTATTTTTATGTTTATGTTTTTGTTCACTAGCCCTTGCTGTGGCTCCCTCATTCTCTATCTCTTTCTTTCTCTGTATTTCTCTTTAAATCTATCTACTGTTTACGTTCGAGTACACACACTCGATTATGCGAAACGTGTAAATTTATTTACTACTTATATACCAATTGCTCTTCTGTTGTATTCTTTCAATTTCCTATGCGCAACATATAATACGAGTTTGATGCAAAGCAAGACAGGCTTCCGTTTTTCGAACTCTGTCCGACATATTTCCGACTCTGTCTTCAATAAATGACTATTCACAATCCTACTCCCCCATTCTCTATAATGTCTCTATCTCTTTCCTTTCTCTCTCTCTCTCTCTCTCTCTCTCTCTCTCTCTTTCACTGTGTCAATCATACCATCTCCATTTCTCTTACAACACCAGCGGTGTATGTGCGCGGAAAATCAGCCCCAAGCTGCGCGCAGCCTCGAGGTCGTTCCGGGGCAAGAGACATAGATATACCGTGTCGAAAAAAAGAATGACTAAAGTATATAAGCATAGTTTAGACTAGAAAAAAGACGAAGAGAGAGATAGGGAATGAGGGACAGAGAACGATGGAATGGGGATTAAATGATACAGGTGGAGAAAAGAAATTACAAATGCGAAGAATAGAATGATTGGAACAACTGTGTATGAATGTCTTAAGTCATAAATTATTAAAATCAAATTTCCGATTCTGAACGCAAGAGCTAAAAGCGAGGTGAAAATAAAATAAGAAATAAGTATTTTAACTTCTAAAGCAAAATTTTAATGTTTAATTCAATAGAAATTCTATATAAGTTTACTTCATTTCCATAAATCTCATTTATTTCCTTATTAGGTAGAAAAAATTTCAAAGATATTTAAAACACTGTATTTATATATATGTATGTACATACATAATTGAGCCTACGTTTCACATTCAAACACACAAAGCTTAATTATTTTTTATTGTATTTATTCTTTACGTAAACAGCGTTGTTATAAAAATATCCTATTCCACATTATAAAAAAAAACTGGTAGGCTATTTATAAGCGCAAACTATAACTTTTAATGATAATCTATATTTCTTATACACTCCTTTACTTTGATTTTTTTATAAAAACAATTCCTGCATAGTTATAAGCGCAACATGTACACTATGCTTAGAATTAATACAATAGAAAATTTTTTATACTACATGTTATCATAATTTTATCGAAATTCAACAACTAAAGATTAGACGATTGAGTTTTTTTATTTAGCTTAATCAATGTTTTTTAAATGCCGATATTATAAAGCTTGCATCTTAAAAACTTATAACCTTTATTAATTATATGTTAACTTATATTTTCGACCTTGTTATTAAATTATTTAAACAAAGGAATAATACAAATTGAATCGGAAGATAAAATAAAATATATAATATGTTAAATAAACGAACTCTAGATATTTGGTATTCGATAGAGATCTGAAAATTTTTAAAACATTATGTATAATTCAATTTTTCTTCAATGTAGAATTTCATTAAATAATATATTTGCTATAATCAATATTTAGCTTCATCTTTAATACAATAATATGTTAATTTAGATTTCGTACAGCTTTTTTAAAAAAATAAGGAATTAATGGAGCCATTATTAATGCATTTGACAAATAAAACATATTTTAAGTTGAATTTATGTCACAGAAAAATTTTTGTGCAATTTTTATACTTTTTAAAATTTTACAACGAAAATTATCGAAATAATTTTTTTTTTTTAAACATATTTACACTTGCATTATCATTTAATGGGATAATTATGTGAAATGGCATTTTAATATTTTGTTAATTAATATTACTTTTTGAATTAATTTTACATTCTATCTAAAAGAAATAACTCTTTGCATAATAATAATCGTATCAATTTCTCATGACATAATGTAATTTATTTGGATGCTACATCCTATTTATTTTTAATGCAAATAATGTCTACTAACAATTTCATCGTGTTTTTCGTCATATTAATAAATACATAAAATGTTATGTTGAAAATTAATTCTACAGAGCAACTAAGGATTAAAAGAATTTCAAGACATCATGACAGTTTAAGACAATAGAAGTTTAAATTACAATAGAAATATCTGTGATTTTTAAATTTACAGCACGGCTGCATGACTTCTACTGCAGATAAAATCTGTTACGAAAAGGATAAATCGATGGAAAATAGTTATTAGATTAAAATCTTAATCATTCAGGTCACTTAGAAAGTGTTAGCAACTCAAATAAAGAAATAGCGGCTAGTATCACGAATGTAATATTTACCGAGTCAAGGAAGCATCCAAGTGAAGTAATTAACAAAAAGATTATCTCAGTATCATTACATTTAGTACGTCTTCTATTGTGCTAGACATGTATTCGGAAAATGTTAGAACAGAAATTAGGTCTGTTAGATTAGGAATGATTGGGATGTTCATCTATGTACGCATCCAATATAGTTATTATGTACCTTGTCTTGCTTGTACAAGACTTATTCTACTTAAAGAGATACACTGCCTCCATAATTTTTGTATATTTTGATATCTAACGTATAAAGAATGTTAAGAAGCTATAAAAAATTGAATAAGTGATTAAAGTTAAATGGCCTTTTAAGAATGTTTTTATAAATAATATGCCTTTATTTATATGTTTTTTCAATACTTTTAATATAAGTAATTTATTAATACAGAATTTAAAATAATTGTAACAAATGCTTAAGCATTTGGTTCTAAAGAGGTATTTTTAACAAGTTTCATCGTTATCTCGAACTTTACTATACAATATGTGTATACTGTTTGGTAATCGAAATAAAGTAATTAAATAGCTTCTTTTCAAAACAAAAGAATCTTCCATTATAAGATTAAAAGATTTAATATACAATAGTATACATAATAAATTATCTAAACAAGATACTCGATTTTTCAGTATATCTGCAATACGATTATTATTATAATTCAATCAAAATACAATAAAATTGTCAATTATTTCTTGAAAAAATCAAAAAAATTAAAAAATCTCTTTTTAAAAAACTTCAATATATTACTGTTCATGTTATTCGAAAAATTGAAGGATTAGTAATATAAATAAATTGAAATATAATTAATCAAAAATCTCATGCATAAAAAACGGAAAAAAATGAAACATCACGATAAAATAATTTTAAAATTAATTAATTTATTTAAACTGTAAGCCTCTCATTTTTAAAAATTAACTTATTTCATAAAATGAAATTACTTTTTTTTTAAATTTAACACAAATTCAGCTTCGTCGTAAAAATATAATTCATTATTTTGCAAGTATTGTTTAAATCTTTATTATCTTTAAATTTTTATTTTATCTATAATAACAGCTGCAATTGTTCGAAAAAAATAACTTTTTTTTATTATAGTGAAAATTAGAAAAGCACCTAAACGGAAAAGTAATGCCTTAATATCTTAAATTTCATGTACATATATTTATTTCAATTCATAATTTAATGATTTTTATTACAACTCTTATACAAATAGATTATCTATATATCACACTAAAAAGTATTTCTACTTATAGAGTATTATTCAATGTTGATTCAGTTCCATCGAATAACTTCAATTTTATATTATCTCTACTGAATTGTTAAATAGTTCAAAATATATATTATATTCAAATAGTATTTATTCACTGAAAAAAAAATTATTTTCCTATTCAACTATTTTGGTCTCGTATCTTCCAATTTTTACGAATCTTAAGGAATTTCAAATATTTTTTTGATAACATATACAATACATCATTATCTTTTATCAATTAGCATCACTGAATACAGTAAATATTTTAAGAGTATAATTAAACAGTATTCTAATGTAAAACGATGTGAATGTAGTAATAAAAACCATTTATCTTTCTTTTGTAAAATGACCTCCATTACTTACCTTTGGTACTATTTATAAATTGCACAACATCATCATTATTTTATAAGTCAATAATTATCTGTATACCTTAAAATATAACCAATTGTATTATCTTAGTGTTTAAATAATAGACTTTTAGCTCAAAGTAATATACAATAATAAATTTTGTTTAATGTTATTAAAAAAGGCATAAAAATCTAGTAGACTTTTATTAAATTACATGTACATAAAATTTATTATAAGAATTTTTTTACTGCATTAATGATGTTTATAACTTAATGCTAACTTGATTTTATACTAATAAATACAGTAGTTGTCTATTACTTTTAAGTAATTCATTCCAAAGAATATCAATCGTGGGAATAAAAATAAAGCTTAAGATTAAATCTATCCACATACATATGCCTTTAAAAAAAAAATTATTAAAGTTCTTACAATCAGTACGATAACTATTACTTTATTATATTTAAATACTTTTTATACATCTATTAATACAAAAAACACCTTTTCATAAAAATAAGTAGTTGTAATCTTTCAACTTATCTGTATTATTTAGTGATCAACGCGATTAAGTTTCCTATTGCAAATGCAGAATGATAAATGAGATATCTGTAAAATAACAAATATATCCGATTGACTGACAAATAAAATGTTTGTAGTGTAACTAGTCCATTCACTTGTAACTGTAGTTTATAATAATGAAAAAGTTATAAAAATATTTTAATCTGAGAGCTGATCACAGTAAAGATAAGACAATTTTCTTTTAAATACCTATTTATTAATACATTTCAATAGATTCTTAAATTGAAAACAAATTTTATTTAAAAAATAAATAATAATCATAAGCACCGGGTATAAAATTTTGCTCCTTTCAAAGTGCTCAGACTACTTCTACTTTCGGGAATTTTGATCCCGTACATTAAGGGCTGCATCTTTAAGAAATTTTTAACCGATACTCTCTACGACTGATGCACTAAAATGTAAGGCCTCTATTATTCAATGGTGTAGCCTAGAGGTATTATAACCTTTTTACGAAGCTCTAATCAATATGTGCCAATATATTTAATTCTCAACTTATTTCCCACTGTGAGCAGTTTTTTGCGACTTTTCGACCCGGAGAACAATTAGTTTTAATCGGATGAAAGTTTTTCAGCATCCCACATGTCGGGGTACGCGTGACACCCGATACTTAGATCGATCGTCGAATCGTACCCGAAATCTCATTAACAGCAGCCGCTCAATCTGAGACCTTAACGCCCACAAGTTAACACACGAATACATAAGCGCGCTTCATTACCGTTAGGCACTATGCCATCCTTACCGAGAAGATTAGCTCTTATAAACGAAGTCGAGATCGCTAATGGATCTAGTACCGGCTTAAGTGATGTCATCAAACGCGAGTTGATACTTTTTTTTTCCGTTTAAAAGTAGTCCTCGTTATTGTGTACCGCTGCTGAGCGACGCTCCTAGGATTGTCAAGGACGCGAGGCGTTTCGTAGCGGCGCTCAACAATGATCTCGGATTACTTATCAAAGCTGTAGGATCCGAATTAATTTTTCGTCCTGCGTCTTTGAGAGGGCGAATTACTTACTTATCGTGTGGCTCCTCGCTTTTGCAAGCTCCGCGACACCTACGGCTGAGTGCCGCTGAGTAAATACTTCATCGCCATCGAAGCGTCTTGAAGAGATGATGGCGTCATCTCTAAGCCTATCCCTAATCGCCATCGATTGAGATGCCAGAGCTCTTATCTTTAAGCTATTGGCTATAGCGTAGCTACTCTTGGCACTGAGCTCTAACTGTTGATTCAATTTAGCGAACCCGTGGAAAATTATAATTTTCATTGCGTTTAATGGGCCTGCGTCGGTGCATCGAGCCACGAGGTCGAAGCTCAATAGAGAGAAGTCTAAAACTCCATCGAACCTACACTTGATGTAGAGAATGCCGTGAGAAATTTACCGATATCTGCCCGAGATACCTGCCAATACCATTTTCTCAAATTGTTGCCAGATAATTTATTTATAACGACACGGTCAATGATTTCTCATCCGTTTTTTCCATCCCATTGATTTTTAAATTTCCACCATTTACAAATGCGTGTTTTTAATTTGCTGATCAATCGTGCGAATAATATTAAATTAAGAGCATAACTTCTCGGCACTCTTCCAGTCGGGCCTTTATTATTGTTATTATTTATAAGCTGCTTCATTAAAGGTAGTCTAGTTAACTAATATTTATCTAATATTTTTATACAATGCCAATTCATATTCTAAGCTAAATTTCTTACACGATTTACTTAATTAAATACAATGGTCAATGATTTTTATAAATTATCAAGTAGATTTATAGTGTATTTTTTTATTTTTTTTAAATAATAGTTTAAATATTTATAAAATAACATGTCGATTAATGTTAGAGGGTTTTTCGAAGTGCATTAGTGGTGATAATCATTCTGTATCTCGCACATGTAATGTATGTGAATTGCTCTGCTTATCAAAATATATGCGGCTAGAGTTTAAAACTAAACGCGTCGAACATTGTTAGTTTTTACTTGTATCATTTGATTTTGTTTTCAACGGGGTCTATAAATCTAAAAGTATTTTCTTCTAATCGCAAAGTTAGTTACTTAACTTTATTTTTAAAACTTTTAATACCTTTTCTGTTGCGTCTATTTTTACCCTTTAAGTAATTAGAATAAAAGTGATAGTGATTTCAAACGCCATCAATTTATAATTATAATGACTAATAAGTCATGCACACCCATACAGGTACATAAATTTAAAAATTCAAATTAATTAATTAAACAAAAGATATAACTCGAGTTTTAGCAATGATTGCAGCAATGATAACGATAAAATGACAACGAGAGTAAGAGCCGCACACATGAGTAGGTCAATAGCATACAAATGCACATGTGTGTGATCAGGTATGCTTTACGCTATTTTTAGTTAAAAAAAAAAAAAGAAAATTGTACATAAAAAGTGCTTGTATGCAGAGCATAAAAAATAAAAAACATAAAAGAGGAACAAAGGCTCCGTAAATGGGCCACTCTGATATTTTTCCTGAAGTTTAAAAGTAAGTTTTCTATTTGCCTGTAAAACTTAGTTTTTGTTATTCAGGCAAAATTATATTTTTAATTTAATTATTAATTCAATGAACGTAATTTTTTTCTTTCGATTTCAATAATAGTTATGAAATTGAGTCAATGATGACAATATAAAAGAAATTTTCATCGTGACGCATGAATACGCGAACCAAATTTATTACATTGGCTAACTAATTAATTTTCCAAAATTAACTATTTTGATTCATTTGAATACCATGACAATTAATTTTTTGATGATCTTATCGAGAACTTTTTATAATTTTTAATACACTCATTTTCTTTATTTATTTTAATATTTAGGATCGATAAAGCCGTTATTATTTCTGTGAGTAAAAAAAATGCACGTATAAAGTTAAAATTGAAAAGAGAAGAAGGAAAGACTTTTAGTTCTTCTTAGATAAATCCAATTAAATTCTGTCCTTTATTTTTAAAGTATTTCTCTATAAATTTAATCTAATTGAAGGACAAGCAAAGGGATCGAATGAAAGTCCATTTAACTTTCTAACAATATAAGAACATAGTGAAATTAATAGGAACGAATTTCCTTTATTATATTGTTAAAATTGCTGGCGCAGCAATAGCGAATATGTCAAGTAATAGTAATAGACAAAGAAGATTATTTAAAAAATAAGCAAGCGAAATTAAGTTACGAGCAGAGTTAAATATACATTTGATATTATTGCATGTGCTGATCGAAGAAAGGAAAATGAATTCTAAGCATTCTAAAGCTATTCTGTGTAAAATTACAAACGACAGACAGAGCAGAAGTGGTTGCAGGAAGTTGGCCAACCTTTCCGAAAGCAGCGCCGATACAGATCAACATCAACTGTACAAGGATCGATAATAAAGGACCGAGAAAGAGATCTGAAACGAAGGAACTTCTGAATCCTGCGAAGGAAGGACGACAAGCTGCACCTAACCGCTCGCTCGTGTCTCTCCAGTGAAGGCATAATACGCGTGCAAGAGATGGGCCATACTTAACGGTCCACCCGAGGAGGATGGAGCAACGAGCCTCGCGAGCATCGACAGCCCACCTGACGTTGAATCTCCCCGAGCTTACGCGCGATGGACTCACGGTTGAACGTACCTCCTCCTACTCCTCCTCCTCGCGTACCGACCGATCGCTTCCCCCGGTACGCGCGCCTCGCGCCCGACGATGCGCGCGCACGCCTCCCGATCCCCGCCAGTAGTCGCGCGGATGCCTCCTCCGCCTCCGCCCCCTCCGCGCTCCTAGTCGACCGGACGTCGACGGGAACGCTACCATCTCGGTCGACCGTTGGCCCCTGGCTGCTGGTCCCCTCTCGCGACAACCCGCTCCGGGCGTTTCCCTCGCTGCCGCTGCTGCTGGTGGTCCTGGTGGTTCCGGGTCTCGCGTCGTCGCTCCCTACCTACGAGGCCTCCTTCGCAGTCGAAGCTCAGCCGCTCCGTTGGCCCTTTGCGGAGAGAGACCGAGAAGAAGCCGAGGAGCGTCGGACGAGCTCGCAAGATGCGTCTCTGGATTGTACACGCTTTTTTGGGGCTCTCGATTGTCTCGATGAGTGAGGATTAACAACTGGCTCGATTAAATATCATATTGTAAACAACTGCGCGCTTCTCCGTTCCTATAGCGAGAGACTTACTCCTCTGTTCCAGGCAACGCCCTAGAGTGCTACGTTTGTAAAAACCAGGAGGGCAATATCGAAAAGTGCCTCAACACCATCAAAACATGCGAGCAAGGAGAAGACACTTGCCTATCGGAAATCAAGTGGGGCAGTGAGTTTTCCATTCGTTTCATTTACTTATCTCGGTGCTTTTCAAAGTAAGGTTAGGACTGCTTTATCAACATCCGATGTGTATATATGTATATACATATATATATATATATATATATACGTATATAGGTTCAGAAGCTTCTGCAGGAAACATCGATACGTTCAAAATTCGCGATCGCCTTCTTTATTCATTGGATTGATTTATTATTCAATAATAACAATAGGCGACAGCGAATGATAAGTATCAAAATTAGCATTATTTTTAAGTGGCACCTAACGCTGCACAAGAATTATGAACGCAAATCAAGACGGTAAAAGGCAGGCTAGAATTTATTAAAATTTATTAAAATATATTAAATGCAATTGAAGTGGAATAAATAAGCAATAATAATATAATTATTAATTCTAAAGAACTATTGATTTACTCATGATTATTGAATAAATTCATAAATGATTTACCAAACAAACGATTCAATGATTTTCTCAAGTTTGACGATTCAATTTCTTTTTATGAAACAAAAGTAAATATTCGTCTAATAAGTAAATTCTTATAGCACAATTTCAATTTATAAGCAATACGGTATTGACATTTATATTTTTAATGGCGAGGAGAGCAATTTTTAAATAGTTTTATTTTTAATTAACTTCAATATTTGTACATCTGTAGTCATTATCTTTTTCTTCATTCTTCATCTATTTCAAATAAATCAGTATTAAAAAAAATGTACTTTTCGCAGGTACACCATACTGGAACCAAGGTGCTAAAAAACAATTTTACATATCAAAAAGATGTTCGACGAAAAGAGAATGTGAACGAATAAGACGCACTAATATGCCGGATTGTTCACATATTTGGTATCAGGATTGGAAGTGCTCTGAATGTTGTCAAGGAGACAGATGCAATTACTACATTATTGTAAATAATAATAATAATTAAACGAAAATCAATATCTATTTCAAAACACTGAGTACACATTTATAAAGTTTTTGAATCATATTTTGTTTTTATTGCAGTCTGGCACAAGCAGAGTTGGAGCAACAGTGATGCTACTACTATTTCCTCTATATGTAATTTGGAGAATACAACGATAAATTTTTTTTTTGGTTGATGTAAATTTACAATTTACTTTTTATTTTAATTTTCTGTACAATAATTTTTCTAGAACAGAAAAGAATTTTAATTGATTTAAAGAATTTACTTTTATCTGTAACGTTTCTGTACATTATGACTACATACGTTCAATCAAACAGTATTTTTTAATCTGATACAAAGTATTTAAAACTATATTTTACTCTAAGCTATCTGTTATAACATATTAATAGTATATTTATATCATGATTTAAGATACAGCGACCAATTAACGGTATCCGTCCAATATTTTTAATTAAATTAGAATAACATGTAAAGTGGTCTCTTTGTTTTTTAAATATATAAAACGAAGAAACTGCTTGATTTTATGTATAATGTAAGAAATGCGTATTTATCTGAGTCCGTCCAATTACATTCATATGTTGACATTTTATATATATATTATAAAAGATAGAAATATACAAAAAAATTTGTATTTTTACAATTAAAATTGTATACGAATTCTCTATTACCCATATACTATAATTAACGTTATTGTACACTGAATAACTTGTTTAATATATACAATATTTACATTAATATTTCTACTGATATTATTTATGTTTCGTAGAAGCATATTATTGGCGAAAAAAAATTTCCGTGAATTGCACAAAAAATTTAAGATTATGGAATATAATAATTATATTTAACGAGTAAATAAAATGATACGGACAAAATTATATAAAAAAATGTACAATTTTATTGAAATGAATATTGTCTTAATACCACAATATACACACATATAAAGAACAATGCATAACTTAATATAGATAAAAACAGCCATATTGTAACTGCTTTAAGACTGAATAAGAACTTATGGAAATTATGTATAAAATAACTATAAGCTATGCAGATCATTATTTCTAAAATAGGTCAAAGAAAATAGTTAAGCGTATATAAAACACGGAACACTGCAAATAAATAAATATATAACTAAAATACAATTACATGTAATAGATTAAATTCCATAAATTCGAGAAATCGCAAAAGTTCTCGTAATCGTTGAATCAACGTTTTCAATTTACCTCTCTTTATAAATTGAACTATTTGCAAATTACACAGGCTTACAGACGGAAGTGCACCAACAGCAGTATGTCATTTTCATTGTTTTTTTTTTTATTTATTAATTTTTTTTTTTATAAAAAGAATACCTCCTCGATTTTTCTTTAAAAGCTTCAAAATAATTTTGATATTATTTATGATATGAATTTTGATAAAGATAGGTGAATTATTGTTACAGTTCCTACGATTATTTTACAAAAAATTATATCAAATTATAAAATTAGACCGTCTCTAACATGTGATATTAAAATCATAACATATATGAAAAACAGTAAAATTTAACAATTTATTAAACACTTATTAGGTTCTGGAACATCAATATTTATTACAACAGTTAATTGCAACTAATGTTTTGTATTACTATTAATGCTTCCCCATTATTAAATGGAACATATTATACTATCCTCTTTATTTTTATTTATAGTAAATAAATGTGCTTAATTAATAATTGTTGATAAGATTCATAGAAGTCGGATTTTTTAAAAAAACTTTTACCCAAATTAATGCGAGCTTATAAAAAAAGAAAGTGAAATTTTATCTTGATAGGTAATCCGTATTGTATTTAATTCAAATGAACTGCAGAAAAAATATTGTTCTCTAAAACAGGGCTGTCATAAACCTATAGTTTGCAAACACTAAAAAGGTAATAATTTATTATAGATAACATGTAATACATATTTTGTAACAGAACTAAACGTAATACAGTTTATAGCATTTTATAACCATTTGGACTTTCATTTAAATAAATCTTGAAGTTATCCTACATTGTTTAATTAAAACATTAGTCTATAAAGATATTAGTGCAAAATAAAGATAATAGCTTACACATTGAGATTAAAAGTATATAACAATAATTAGAATGACTAAAAATAATGTTTTAAATGGCTCCTTAATGAGTTTTTACTTACTTAAGCTTAAATTTCTACATGCAGATAAAATTATTCAATTATTCATTTTTAATATTAAAGAACCTCTCATCTACTTAATTACAGATAGAATTAAAGTTTATAGTATAAATTAACATAACATTTTCGCAGATTTAAAATTTCACAGATGTAAAATATAACTGTATTTAAAAGCAATCCTTCTTCAAAAGCCTCTCATATTTTATAAATTAATAAACCTGTAATATTATAAAATTTATATTTTCCGATTTTCAAAAAATTCAATAAAATTTTTATATTATTTTTAAATAAAAGAAAACAACTTTTTAATCAAGTAATTTATCTACGTATTTTCATTGACAAGGAAACAATTCGTATTTAATAATTAACTATGTGAAATATAACAAAGTCATTTAATTTTTTAAAAATTCAATGATTTTATTATAAATAAAAAGAGTATATAAAGTTAGTAAGGAAGTATAATTTATGAATAAAACGTATTAAAACTAAAAGTATTTCGGTATTCAGTATAGTATTGATTTACTTATATTTATCCAAATTTTTAAATAGCATAAACAAATATTATAAAATTTTACAATTCAAACATTTATGACACAATTATGATTGTACGTTTTATAAGAAGTTAAATCAAAATTTATTAACTTTATAATAATCAATTACATTTCCTAATACTTATACGTAACCATCGTGGCTCATTTCTTATAAACATAATTGCATTCCGTGTGAAACTGTAACTTGAAATAATTATCTCTTTCATAAAAAAGCTTTGTTGTTAGAATTTGAGTTAATTATATATCAATATGTTCAATATTATAATTTTCTTTTTGCATTAAGTTAATAAGTAATTTATTATCTAAAACAAAACTTTTTGTTAAAAAGAGTATGTAAGTTTTTCTTTTGAAAAAATATATATTTATACATTTAATAATTAATTCAGTCATATACAAAATGTCAGTGTATTACTTATAAATTATAAAAGCTTATAACTTATATAGCTCCAAAGATCTGTTTAAAACGTAAATTAAATTAATATTTGCTATCATTTGTAATATTCTTGAAGTAATTTACCTAATATGGATTGTAAGAAGTATCTTTGGCTGTGTATATATATATATATGTATGTATGTGTGTATGTATGTATGTATATATATATGCATATATATGTATTTATAATAAAGATAAACAAATACTGTTATCAACAGAATGCTATTATTTAATATAATTTTTTTCCTTTAGTTCAAAAAAACTGTTGCTTATTCTGTTATACATTAGCTTAATGCTTTTTAAATACATATAATAAATTTTAATATTACAAAAAGCAGAATCGTAAAGAAAAAGTACATTGTGATAAATTAAACAATCTTGGATAAGTTTAAATAAATATTCAATTAATATAACATTTTTTCAATTTAATTACTTAGATACCCGATTGATATTTTAGTTGCATATTTATTTCTTGGAAATAAAATTTTAAAAAATTAGCAATGAAATCATTAAAAAAATAAAGATTTGAATGATATTGGCAATATTATATGAATTTATGAGAAACTATTAAACCTCTCATACACAATAAGATAAATAATATTTCGGTTTATACTTTAATATCATTGCATTTGTTAAAAAACAACTATTTCATCTAAATAAAAATAATTACAGTAAGGAGACTGAAGTTTGAATAATTATTATTTAATTACATAGATATTTGCTTACGGAATGTGTTTTTATTTTAATATTTTTTTGTCAAAGAGTAATTTTTCAATTAAAGAAATTTAAAAGCTTTCTTTTAAATTCCGCACAGTAAAATTTAATTTTAAATCTATTTTGGAACAAAATTAATTTCAATCTTTTTATAAATTTACAATTAATTTTTGTGAACTAACATAAATTATTTTACATGAATTTAAAAATGATATTGTATTAGAGTCACATTACTTTTTATTGTAATACTAAGATAAAATATTAATTGATTAGCTTCATTGAGTTTAACTTGTAGAAACAGAAAGACATTAAATAATTTTAAAATAATATTGTAAGTTATACTTTTTTGAGCAGTATTTTTTTGATAAATCTAATTTAATAATATTTTTATTATATGGACAAATTTGTATATTATAAAATTTGTTTACTATAAAATTTATTAATTAACATTTAAACGTAAATTAAAAAAATATTTTAGATAAAAATAAAACAACAAATAAATAAATAATAAATTAATAAATCTATTATATGAATTTGATATAAATGCAATGCTATACATCTTTAAAATTTTTATCTTTAAAATTTTTACTTACATGTATTTTTCTAACTATGAAATTATTTCTAACAACGCTGAATAAACGATTTTTTTTACTCTAGCGTAAACAGTTTCGATTGTGCAAATTTATTAAGATAGCAACCGTTTTGCTGAATCTTTGATATTCACTATTCTAAATGTGCTTGTCCATATAAAGAATGACATAAGTATATTGCTGGAAAAAATTTTGTCATTTTTATTAAAAAAAAAGTGAATGATCATTTCCTTTGTATTTTCTCGAAATTCATTTTTATCATTACGACAGTATCGAATTAAGAAATAAAAATATATTCATGAAAACATCGGTAAAATATCGTATTTTAGACAACACTGAAAACTTACCACTTGTTATTTTATAGACTCTTTTATAATACGCGCAAATACAAATAATTATAGTTGTCCAATGTCCATACTAACATATTCAAGCTCCATATTATCAATATTATTTTTACTTCATACGTTTTCAACTAGTTCACAAAGATAAAATAATTTTATGCATTAATGTATAACAATACAAATATATATTGTTGTAGGCATTATATTTCATTAATGTTCTATGGCTGTGTAATTCATCGGCAATATATTTTAATTATGTTAAAAGCAGCTTTTTATCAAGGATAAGAGTTTTAAAAAAATCTGTATGAACTATTAACGATATCGTTATTGTTCAGGTCTTTTTGAAAAAGATAACCTGAACTCCTTTTTAAATAAACACGAAGCGTAACAGTGAAATAATAAACAAATTTACAGAAAAAAATGTTAGCCGAAGATCAAGAAAATTATGAGTAAAATTATGAAACCAGTATCCATTACGAGTAATTATAAAACTAGTATACATTAAAAGATTATTAAGACGAGAAAGAAATTTCACGAGGAAGACTTCCTTCGGTATAATTGGCAATGAATTCTGTTAATTTCGTCTTCAAGAGTAATAATGTTGGCCCAACAATCTGACAAGACTCGCTAATGATTTTGTAGCTTAGTAGCTGAAAATTCCGTTCCCCACTTTGCCATCAAAAGTCGCTTCTGCCTAATGGGGAGGAAAAAAAAAAAAAAAAAAGAAAAAAAAGAATGACAACGGACCAACAGTTTGCCAACGTCACGGCTATATGACATGGTCCAAACGTGGCGCCCGAGCAAATAACCGACAAATTAATTTCCAGCGGGAGCAAGGCCAAAAGCCGCCGAAGGTCGTACCTAGTGGCCGCAAAGTCTAACTTTGCCGAAAGAACCGGCTCCCCTTATAAATAAAGACGCGACCCGTTCAATTGCCGAATCGGGCCCCGGTCTTCCCTCCCCCGCCGCGGGACCAGAGCACCGACTTCTAGTTTCGCGGTGGCGCGTGCGCGAAGCCAAAGCGCGAGCGATAAAAATCCCGACCTCCGGGGTAAAGCTGTCGGCTCTTGGCTGCAAATTAGTCAGGCGGATGCGCTGCTCGCGGGCACTGCACAAAGTCGAGGACGACGACAACGAGGACGAGGACGAGGAGTCGCGACGGACGGTTCTGCTGCTAATAAATCGTCCTTAACTTCGGCCCGGCATCCAAGAGGCCAAGGATTCCCAATGTCTGAAAGGGAATAGGGTAAGAACTTGCAATTGCCGAGGATTGGAGAACTTTCGCTATAATTTACGGCAAGTATGTGCAGATTGGGAAGAGCGTCTCCTTCTCCTTTATTTTCCGATCGTCTTCGGAATGAACGGTAGACAATTAACGAATCGGCGGCAATCACCGACAATCACTGCTGTCGAATCCGCCGACTGCTCCTCCACCATTTGCACCATTGTCGAATGTAAAGACAACCTAAAAGCTTTATAACCGTATAAAGCTCGATTTGTTAATTTCAAAGACGATTAAATTTTCGCATTCGCCGGATGTTTTTTTTTTAATTTGCATTTAAAAATTAATACGACATTTACAAATTAACGTGAAAGTATATATATATATATTACTGAATCTTAGGTTCTATGGCATAACCAATGTTTAAACATATTTGAAAAAGAAAATTTCAAATTTCTTTAAAACGTTGTTCCCTGCGATTTTATAATTATAAAATACATTAAAAATTATTCATTAAAATTAATTTGATTTAAAATAGACTTCATATACATTCAATTAGGATTTATATAATATAAAGCTAAACATTTATCAACTTTAAATTACTCATTAACGAACACCAAAAACCATTTTATGTTACAAATCTATCACGATTTGCGATAGTAAATACTAATTTATTCTGCAATGTTAAATAATTAAGAAACTTTCTTACTTAATCTTATCTTCTTTACATTATTAATTATACAAAGGCACCTAATAGTTATTCAACATTTAATTCAAGATAAAGATAAACAAGATAAATATCGAAAAATAAAAAAGTGTAAAATATAAATATAAATATAAATCGAATGAAGCGGAAATCTTAATTTTTTATTTTATTAACAAACCCCTATTCAATATGCGTACGCGTGCATACGTGTACAACAAAATTGTAAAGTATTTATAAAAAAAAAAAAAAACAATATTTTTATGCAAATTAGGAAGCTTGATTTATTGGTTAAGCATCGATTAATTAAATTTATATTGCAATAAATGTATTTCAACCTACCTACAAGAATCGCTATTTTGTGTTTTATACTTATTTTATAAACTATCTATACTTTTAAACGCCTTAAAACTATTAATATTATTCTGTCAGTTTTATGCGATTATGAACCAATGAATTGTATATTTAATATTAAATTGCTGTTATTACACTTGTATTTGCCATAATAACCTTGATAATCTTTCTGTATGCAGCTATCAAATTTTTCTAAACTATGAGCTTCCGTCAATGATTAAGTTGCAGATGTAATTGAATATAATTATAGTTATTTCTCAGTTGATTATTCATAAAAACTTATGAAATATTTGAAATACTTTGAATAACAATATCTTAAGAGCCTATTATCTTAAATACACTGAATACTGATTATCTAAAATTTATTATGTATTACGTACGATTCCTAATCATTTTTAAGCATTTATCTCTTAAAAGATATTCTTAATACTATTATTCAATAGCTTAAAGTTTATGTATTCTTGAGAATGAAATTTACTATTAAAAAGAAGAACGATATTTTCAACAAGATCGTGTCTCAATAAGCGAAGTGCGTCTTTTAAAAAAATCCCTTGTAATGCATTTCATTATTTGCACGGCCACTGAATCGCAAATCCGTCAAGAAAATCATTCTCCCGTGCAAGTCCCTTCTTCTCCCTCGCCCCTTCGATATCCAATTGCGAAAGACAATGAGCAGAAAAATTAGGCAATAATACAGTCAATGATAGAGACAAAGCTGACATCGCAATTGAAACTCGAATCCCGAACGTTTTCAGTGCCCAAAATCCGAAGAAATGACTTTCAAGGAGATAATAGAATCGCTAACGCGTAAGAAGAAAAAAGAGGATCCAGTAGAATCACCACTGTTGCGATGTCTCTCTACCCTGGACCTAACAGCACTCGGGATCGGCTCGACGCTCGGGGTCGGGGTTTACGTCCTGGCCGGTGCCGTAGCCAAAACGTCCGCTGGTCCCGCCGTCATAGTCTCCTTCGCAATCGCCGCTTTGGCCTCGATAATAGCAGGTTTGGGCCAATTTCCTATTTTCTTCTCCCTTCGATCGATAAATCCGATTGATCAAATAATTAACGCTTCCTTATCAGTATCCAGAGCTCACATCCTATCGGAACGTTTCTTCATTTCCTTCTTTAATCTAATTTATGAATGCACTCCTTTATTGTAATTCTTAATCTTCGGTAAAATTTAAATTTTCCCTGATGCTCGTGTATGTCAATGTACTTTTTATGGTTTGCATACTTTTCATGCATCCAGCCAGCAAACATTACCACCAACGCCAAATAGTAAAAAAGAAAATCATAATATATGGTATTACAATGTTCGCAATAAAGAACCCTCTTATAATACGTTGATTCAAAGAAAGCTTAAAGCCTCAAAAACGTCAATTTGCCATTAGTAAGCATAATGAAAGTACAATAAATTCTATAAAAATTTTATAATTCATTTAAAACGTGCGAAAATCAATTCTGGATATATAAATGGCTTACAAGTTCATTTCTTTGGTTACCTTGTATGATGAAAAAAAAAACGCAGAGACTACTCGTGGCATGTGTAAGCAAAAAGCGAAAAGGAGCTTTTAAAGCGTTGCGCGAAAACTTATTATTTGTATTTACACATTATTTGTCAACTCTATAAAATGAATGTTTTATATACGATGTCTGCTTTCGAGTGCGCACTACCTTACTCGCGAAATTGAAATAAAAATCTGTTTGCTTAAGTCTGACAAAGCGTGAATAGTAATAGCGTGTAAAAGGCAATAAATAGGCAGTCCTTATAAGCGGCCGAGGATACCTTACTCCGAACTTATCGACTGGACTATAAACCTTGAATAACCACGAATGATAAGGGTCCTTGAAAAATCGTGAGACTTAAAAGAAGGCTTGAAGGGAGGCGCCGAAGCGAGGCTGACTCGAGGGCCATTGGGGCCGAGACTTTTTATAAAGGACCGCGCGAAATAACTCTTCTCCGCCCTTGTTTTTGCAGGTCTCTGTTATGCGGAGTTCGGGGCTCGAGTGCCGAGGGCAGGATCCGTCTACATCTACGCGTACGTCACGATGGGGGAGTTCATTGCCTTCCTCATCGGCTGGACCCTCATACTCGAATACGTTATCGGCTCGGCGAGTGTCGTACGTGGCCTCAGCTCGTACATCAACACCCTCACGAACGATACCATTAACAAAGCCTTTAGAGATAATATGCCCATGAACCAACCTCATCTGTCACCCTACCCGGATTTTCTCGCCTTTTCTATAACGATCGTATTTTCCAGTTAGTGATCTTCATTGTACTGCTTTTGCTAAGAGAGAACCTCGTGCTTGTAAAACTTTAGGGGTAAAATCTTTCTCGACCTTCTATTGTCGACCCATTGATAAATTGGGCTCGTTAAAACGTACGGGGGGGGGGGTATGCAAATTTACAATATACGTTTTTTACAAACGGCACTAGCTTAAAACTCTTGTCAAATAAAATCCATGCTACTTTTTCGCTTCGCTTGGTAATTTATTATTGAAACATTGAAAAAAGCTTTTATTAATCAAATTCACAATGTTCGCGCTATCATCTGAAAGGCATTTTTTTACTTATTCTAGTTGCTCTGGCATTAGGTGTTAAGCAATCGACTAAAACAACTACTATTTTTACAATGGTGAACGTTGCTGTTGTATTATTTGTAATTATCGCGGGATCTATTAAAGGTATGTCGAATTTTATAACCTTTTTGCTAAATTAAAATTATCAATCCTTCAGCAGCAATCGGCTTTTGGCAATTTATTAAAACTCAAGGGCTTAACAGCCTTGTGAAAAAAAAAATCGACTGCCCATAGCGCAATACAAAAGCCAACAAAATTAACACTGACGTAATTTTTTTCAAGCTGATATAAATAATTGGAATCTCAAGCCCAATTGTACAGAGGATTATTGCCCTTATGGGACTGGAGGATTCATGCCGTACGGCATATCTGGTGTTATAACTGGCGCGGCAATATGTTTCTACGGATTTATTGGCTTTGACTGTATTTCGACGACGGGAGAAGAAGCCAAGGATCCACGAAAAAGTATTCCAATTGCGATTGTAGCATCGCTTATAATAGTATTTTTAGCTTACCTTGGAGTATCCTCTGTGTTAACAACTGCCTTACCATATTACGAACAAAACTCCAACGAACCTTTTCCACACATGTTTAAATACTTAGGATGGGATTGGGGTCTTTACATTGTTAGTGTTGGAGCCGCGTGTGGATTATGCGCAAGGTTTTTTATCATTATATTTTAAGCCACTGTAAATTTTACGGAACACGTTGCCATAGGGTATGTACTCACTATCTGGTATGGCTTTCAGTTTGGTTGGCGCAATGTTCCCTTTGCCGCGGATAATTTACGCAATGTCGACCGATGGCTTGATATTTCAATGGTTGGGAGATATAAGCGATCGATTTAAGACTCCATTGAAAGGTACACTTACAGCCGGAATTCTAACAGGTAAATAGAACGTATTCCTGTCCTTAATACTGATCATAACGAATGTCGAATATTTCTTTATGTTTCGCGAAGATCTTTAAAACGACGGTAAACTTGCAGCATAATATTGTGCTTTAATTAGAATTTAAATATATAGATATTGTGCGCCAAAGAATATCGGAAAGGATTATTGAAAATATTAGAAGATGGCAAGCATTTACAATGATGAATCGCTTAAGGAATAGTCGGATAATATCAATTATACGCGGTCTCGCTGATTATTTTAAATTGGCGCATTATTATAAATGATTACTACTCGGCTGGGAATTGACGAACCGAATGCTCGAATAGTTTTAAAAGCGACTTAAAAACGTGGAAACTGCGGGTTTAAATATTTAAATATTAAAATATAAGTACACGCTAAATCCTGAACAGTCAATGGAAAAGATAATAATAATTACAAAAATCGGATGATGAAGAAATTTTTTTTGTTTTAAAATGGGAAAAAAATCTTATACGTAGATTCACGAATCTTCGTCAATACAAAATAAACATAAGAGCCGTTATTTTATCTTTGATTTTAAAAACAACTATATTATAAAAAATTGTTTGTACGTAATAGAGGCCCTTACGTGTTTCTTGACGTAATTAAATTTAAGAAAACTAAATCTAAATAATAATGATCTAATGATCCAAGGGAATCTACTTTACTGTTCATTAACTCCTTCGAGTTACTTCATTAATTTGATTTGGTTTCGATATACGGTATAGCTTTGATACTGACATATTAAATATTAGAATAAATATTTGTTAACGTATGGAATATAAATTGTCTATCGTGGCAATACTGAAGTCATGAATCATTCTTAGAATAAATCGATTATCAACTAATTTGGTATGAAATAAATAATACGAATTAAAATTAATAAATATGAATACGTAATAAACAGTTGAGCCTGATTTCTTTAGGAAAGTCTAATATAATATGTACAACAAAAAAGCTGCGCCAGCCTCTACAGAACAGTCTTTTTAATTTGCAGCTCTATTGGCATTAATTTTTGAACTTTCTCAACTTGTACACATGATGAGTATTGGTACTCTGTTAGCTTATTCCATTGTGGCAGCCTGTACGCTTATATTACGGTAATAAATGCACAAGAATTAATGCGCATCATTCGGTCTTTACTCACGTGTGTTTGTTTTAATAAAGGTACGAAGAAAATGAATCTACTGAAAAAACAAGTGACGACGAATCAATTTCTACAAGCTTAGTAATAAATCAACTTATTAATATTAAAAGACTGAAATCTCCAACAAAACTCACCTCAATGATGGTTTATTATTTAGTAGCCCTTTATTGTAATTGAACTTGTTTTTTGGAGATTAATTTAAATTTATTTGCACACAACGTTTAATAATTCTCGTATTTTCAGTTATCGAGTGTGCCTGCAGTTCGATTATTATTTCAATATATATACATAGCCTTCTAAATGGCAACGTCTTGCTTATCATTGTATTTGCTTTAACTTTATTAGCACTGATAATTACGTTAATTTTGATATACTTGCAACCAACCAATAATAATCCTCTAATTTTCAAGGTAAAAGTCCCTTTGAATCTTTGATTTTACACGAATACCATTGCAATGCAATAAATCATTGAAAGCATAAACCATCAAACGTATAATTAACAGGTGCCGGGTGTTCCTTTTTTACCTGGATTAAGTATGCTCATTAATATTTACTTAATGATGATGCTGGACGTAATGACGTGGATACGATTTAGTACTTGGATGTTATCTGGTAAGCAATTAATGATACTCTTATTGGCCCAACAATTTTTATTAACGTAACACTATTCTCACGTAGGTTTATGTATATATGTGTTTTATGGTATACGGAATAGCAAGCTCAGGAAAAGAAATAGTGCAACGCCCGGATAAAACAGTATTTTCATAAAATTTTATATCACACATTTGAATAAATGTTTTGTATTTTTTATGAATTTATTTTCTTAACTCAAAAATTACTTAAATAACACATATTACGAATTAAATTATATTTAAGTCAGAAATATAAGTAAAACATATTTATGAGAATAATAATTTTAAATCTTGAACGGTCAGCTTTGAAGATACTAATCTTGTTCCCGTTAAAATATGATTTGCCATTTCTAGTTTATTATCTTGTAATTTTTTCACCCTTTCTTCGATAGTATCTTTACAGATAAATCTAAAATAAGATTTTCGTTTTTATATATGCTTTTCATACATTGCACGCATAGGCACAAATATTATCTACTTACTTATAAATATAAACATCTTTATTTTGACCGAATCTGTATATACGATCTTGAGCCTGAGCCTCTAATTGGGGATTCCAATGAATATCAATGAGAAGTAAGTGGTTAGCCCCAACTATATTTAAACCAACGCCACCAGCCGTAAGTGACAGTAATAGAATATTTACATCGCCATCAGGATCGTTAATTGTTTCAATAATTGCCTAAATACAGTAAATAAAATTTACTTTGTAACATAGTCATATTTAAACCTTGTTCACGGCTTCAATAAAATATAAAGTATAATGTATTTAACAAAACAATCGTTTATTATAATTATACCGCAACTTCTCGTTCTACTACTGTTTTCTTAACTAAAACCATTTTTTTACATAAAAATTTCACATTCTTATTTGATTTCGGGATGGAGGCATTTATAAGGAAAACGTATGGATTTATTAATGATGTCTACATTATTAATATAAATTACAGTAGAAATAAATGAATAATGTTTAAAAACTATTGTTTTTCATTTGAAAACACAATATTTTCAAATGGAAACGCTTTTATATATTTAGTACATGAATTTAATAATAAACTTTGTCAAATTAATAGTTACCTGTCTATCTTTCACCTGGACGTCTCCCGTAAATTTTGCATATTTTGCATTCTTTATACCTCCTAAATTATCAGCCACTACTTTTAAAAAGCTGGTCCATTGTGACACTACAACAAGCTTATCTCCTTTCTCTATGATTTTTTTAATAGTTTTTAATACAGCACGTACCTAACACAAATTTAACAAAAATCAATTATTAATTTTTTTTTTTTATGTCTGAAAATATTTAGTAAAAGTGAATACAGAGTTAATGGGTCACATCACTGTATTATTCATTAGCTTACAACAAGTTATAGTTTTCAGTCAGTATAGGTAATTTAAAAATTGTTAATTAGTACCTTAGAACTGCGTCGATCATTTTTAAAAACAGGATTTTGTTTCGTTAGAAGATTAGTCGCAACTTCTTCGTCAATCCTATAATTAAAAGTAGCTCCTGCTGGATTATTATCCTCATTTATAGACATATTTTGACATTTGTTTAAAAGATTTGTGTTTATATCTGTTTCATCATCTAATCCATTCATAACTGCTTCTTGTTTATCGAGAAATGAATGAATTAATGCCGGATGACAACATATTTGTCTTAAACGTAAAAGTAACGTCAAAATTTCGTGAGTTTCAACCGTTGATTTATGATAATCTAATAGTATTTGTTGAGCCTTTGTAAACTGCGTTTTTGAGCCTATATAAAAAAGAAATGTACGAACTAGTATTTAAAAATGAAAAATATTTTAAAAGTTAATTATTAACTATGACAGATAATTGTAACCAACCAGCATTTGAAAACGATAGTTGATTGTATTTTCCATCCAATAAGTTTCTATCCTCTTGCTTTTCAGCACGTTGATACAAAAATTGGGCAAAAAGATTTTGCGAGAATAACAATATTTTTTGATAAACTAGAGTCTCCTCGTGATCCATATCTATTTCAATAATCTCCATATTCTTATCCGGCAAGGTAGCTAAAGTTCCGTTTGTTTGTAGCTCTTGCTTTGTCCTACGAAGCAATAAAGTTTTCATAATTGTTATTAGTCGCTGTTTGCCGGCTTCACTTTTGTTATCGACCCAACGTTTCCAACATAGAAAATCGTCAAAAGGAGAGCATTTCAAAAATTTTAGAATAGCATATAAATCCATCTCTTTATTTTGTATTGGCGTTCCAGTCAAGGCCCATTTATGATTTGCTGTTAAACCACATACTGCTAAACAGGCCTTACTTTTGTGATTTCTAATATAATGGGCTTCATCGATAATAACTCTTTTCCAATTCATCTTTGAAAAAAAATAATAACATGTTTTAAACATACGTACCAAGTGAATATATATTTCATTTATTCTAATAATTTGAAAAATTTGAGAAACATTTTCTTTAAAACATTGTTTAAAAAACTATACAGTTTATGTAGAATCAATGATAAAATTACAATATTTATTTTAATGGGAAACAAATTTAAAAATAATGTAAACTACACTTTGTAATTAATTATAAAAAATTTTTAAAATCGATATGAAAAAATCTAATAAATGTTACAAATTATATACTTGATACATGCTTGACTCTGCATCGGCCTCTCTGACTAAAACTTGATAAGTAGTAATAACTACATCATATTGTGATAATCTTCGTTCTTCCATATTTCGATTATTACCGTGAAATACAAGAGTATTTAGTATACCACGCTTACAACGATTTTTTATTTCTGCTTTCCACTGATTAATCAATGATGCCGGGCATATAACTAAAGTACCACCACAGCGATCTAATAAAATTTTTTTATTTTAATGATTTGTGTATATTAGACTGATAAATGTATCGATAAATGTATTGATAAATTGATAAAAGTATCGTTAACATACTTTTGTATTTTCTATAATATTCATCATCACTGCTATCGTCGTCTGTAGTCGACAATATCACCGATATCATTGTTAAAGTCTTGCCCAAACCCATATCATCGGCTAAAAAAAAAAATTATTAATTGTAACAACTTTCATTACCAAATTAAAAAATGTAATAATATAATACATACCTAATATACCTCCACTAGGTTTTTGGGTTTCCCTCCACTTAATCCATGCTAAAGCCTCCTGCTGATGAGACATTAATGTAACTTTTAAGCCAGCAGGATCTTTTTCCTTTTTATTTTCAACAGGCCGTCCTACTAATGATTGATGAAGTTGTTCTAGTCTTTGGTCTGCAATTGTCATTTGTTTATTGTAGTTTAACAATGCTTTTTCACTGAGTTTGCTTGGATCAAAAGACGTTTTCGATTCACTTTTAATCTCAACCTCATCAAATTTAATTAAATGTTTAGGATTACTGTTAGAATTCAAATTTTTTGTTCTGTCGTATTCAAAACTTTTTTTTTTATTAAAATCCTTATCAGAAAATACTGAACTATTAGGTAATTCCTTCAATTCGGTATTTGATTTAGGTTCTGTTTTATCCTTTGAAGTTTCTGGTGTTTCCTTTTTATGGTTTAATTTTTCTAATTTATCCTTAAGGATCAAAATTTCTTCTTCGTGCTGTTTTATCATTTCAAACACTTTTAAACCTTTATCTGGTAATAAATTAATGTCTATTGATGTAGAGAATTTCTGTAATAATAATCAAATTGAATTGGATTATCATGTATTAAATTTGATAGTTTGAATATTTTTAATATTACACGTATTTTTACATATTTACTTTAACTTTGGCAAGTTTTTGTTGACCAAACTCAATCTGAAGTTGTAATTGTTCCTTCATTTGAGCTACAATAGGATCTATATTACTTACTCCAATTTCTTTTTTTGCCAATGCTATTACATCCTTATCAATTTCACTTTCTGTTGTGGAATGTTTCCAATAATGTAAAAATAAAAATTTAATTAATAAAATATAGTTTTACCATAATATATTATTAAACATAGTATTATATGCAAGTGTTGTCCATTTAAACATTTTTAAATATTCCATATTATAAAAATTTATGTAAAATCTTAAAAATATATATTTTACTAATTTAATTTTTAATTTTATAAGATATCTGTAACTTATGTTATTGTGTTTTTAAGATTTAATATATATATTCCTATTGTTAACAAGATTATGTGAACTATATTTAACAAAATTGTAATGTCTAATATATGTTTAAATTAAATTTAAATATTAAATTCAAATAATAATTCAAATATTATTTCTTAAAACTCAATATCTGAAATCTATTACGTAGTATAAATTTTTACCAGATGTATTTGTTGAACTATCAATTACAATTGCTTCATCTGCTTTCTGCTTGTTTTGCAAAACTTTATTTTTTAATCCATTTTCCTTTGAACAATCATCACTTGAATCATTGATTATAAATACAGAGTTCATATTTGATAAAACTTTTCCATTGGTCCACGATTTTTCTCTAGCAGTACTTTTGGACAATATAAGTGGTGATTTTGATAGATCTTTTTTAGATTTTTTATAGTTGTTATTATATGGAGAATTATCTTTATTCCAAGAATTATTATCTGTAATGAAACACTTATGTTTAAATCTATTTATATTAGTTGTTACAAATATTGAGAGAACTTCATTTCTAGTAAACCAACCATAAGATTCCTCTTGTATTAAATTTATTTTTTCATCATTTGTATTATCAAATTCTGAATTTATTTCTCGGTATTGAGATAATTCTCTCTTCTTATTAAGAAACTCTGATTTATTTACGTCTTCATTTTTAAGTATTGGAAAATAAATAGCATTTGTTAAATAAAAACTTAAAACAATTAATAGTTACCAAAAAAAAAATTAAATACATATTAAAGTCTATACCATCATTCAGTTTACTAAAATCAGTTGTAATATTCGCTTTTATATTACCATTTATAACTCTCTTTAAATTGTGCTCAGCTGGTCCTTTTTCATCATTATCAGAAGAACTGAAAATAAGAAATATGTAAGATAAACTATTTTATTATTAAACAAAATAAAATTTTCAAAACTATAAAAAATTACTTTTCTTCATTAGAACTGATATATCTCAATTTTCTTGTAGATCTTTTAAAACGAATTTTTTTTTCACTGTCTGAAAACATTTAAATTAAAAACTGTAAAAATGCATTTATTATATATAAACTCAAAGTTTACCTTCACTGTCTGAATTTGAATTATTACAATTTTCATAAATAGATTTCCTACGAAATTTATTAGCTTTTTTATTTGTATCTTCATTATTTAAATCTCTAAGGGAAAAAATTTTTTTTTAAATAAATTATAAAACAATAACATGTGAGAGTAGCTCATAAAATGCCTTACTTTTCTGAATCTGATGAATTTTCAATTATAGATACCCTATGACTAGTATTCATAAAATTTATGTCATCTAAAATTTTAAAACATAATATTTATTAATTTTATTTTAAAACATTTTAATACAGCAACTTTATAAAAAATTGTATTAAAAAAATTATCAAAAAAGACTGAATATATACTGAATTAAAATATAATAAAAATACAATTTTCTATAATTACTTAATTGTTTTTATCTCAATAATAAAGTTGTCTGTATTTTATGGAAAGACAAATTATCAAAAGTCAATAATATTTTGATTTACCTTCTTCTGAATTAAAAGAATCAATGTCACTTTTATCCAAATGTTGATCATTCTTAAGATTATTATCACTTAAAACACAAGAAACATATTATAAATATATTACATTTAGCGTTTAAATTAATAATAAATAATAATATATTTTACAAATAATGACAGATAATGCTGCAACAGTAGTTAGCATAATTATTTTGTTTCAACTTATATAGGTACACTAATTCATAACTTTTTTTAATATTTTGACACGTATTTATTATGATTTTTAATAATATAATGGCTAAAAAATTGAAATACATAATAATCATTATAAATCGTACGCTGATAGTAATTTCAAATATTATTTACAAGTCAATGAGGAATATTGTCAGTCATTCAACTCTTTTCAAGCACAAAATAAATATATTAATTCGTTCAAGAGAATGATGATAAGTTAGTATATTTTGTTTAAATATAACAAAAACATTTATATATAATTATAATTAAATATTAGTGTTATATTGCAATTATGATACATAAAAATGTCATCTAGCATCGTTATTATTTTTGTCTGCATAACATAATATTAGCAATATGTTAACAATATTTTATTAATTATTACCTATCTGTATCAGAGTCTTCAATTATTTTTGTATTTGCAGTGGTGCTATTTCCAATAAAAGAATTTTCAATTTCTTCTTCACTGTCAGTAAGAACGCAAAAACTTCCATCCCGTTTGGATAAATCGTATCGATAATTTGAATAACTCATATTTCGTAAAAAAATATTGTCACCTCAATATGTACAATACAAACTTATCAACTTAACTTAATTTGTTTTAAGCAATAGTTTTTTTTATCTAAATACAAAGTATATAACTAAGTCACTTCATGTGTTTATTTATAAATAAACTCTATTCTACTAATTGTTACTCAAAATTCCGAACTCAGAAATAAAGATGAAAATAAAAACAGCACGTTAGTTTAATCACGGTTCAAAAGTAAAAACTAAACACTGAAATCAAATAAAGGCCTAATAACGGTCTCGACATTTTTGAAATACAAAGCACTTTTATTGGTAAAAAGAAATTTGGCGCATGCGCATTTCATTACGATTAATCACATACACATTACAAATACACATCAGGCACTGCAATGTACAAAGAAAAATTTCGAGTTACAACTGGTTTACAATTGTTAATTGATTATACTTTTTTTACGAATCATAATTAGTTTTATAAAAAAAATATTGCATATATAATATGGACTATTAATTCTCATATTATTTAAAATTAATCTTTCGATTATATTTTAATATAGTAATCTTAATATAACATATTTTTATCAGCATTGCATTCACTTTTGTTTTTAACAATTTGTCTTCTATTTTTTGTTTAATATTGCATATTACAATTTATATATATTTGTATAGTTTGCATGTTTTATAATAATAAAATGATTATTAATTTTTACATATGCACCGTTTCTTCAAACAAATTAATTTGAATATTTTTAATTAGATTGAAAAAAGCATTTCGATAAACATCTATAGAATTTTCCACTGAAATACTTACAATAAATAAAATTTATAAAAAAAGAATTACTTATTAAAATAAAATTTGTTTATTGAGAAGAATTTATAAAATATAAACAAAATTCATGACTTAATAATGAGTTAATTAATAATAATTTAAACTAAATAATTTATATACATTGTTTAAAAACTAATAAAATAGAAATGAAACAAAAATTAAATTCACTCCATATGGCACCTACAGTAAAATATTGTTCATAGACTTTTTCCGAGTACTTGATTTATTGCTGACATTTCCGAATGTGACATAGGCTTAAGCATAATTCCAGGAATTGGAGGATTATGTTCCATTTGTCTCAATTCACTTACTTTTACTTTCAAATCACTTCTTATTTTATTAATTTCAATACTGCATTGATTCTGATCTGAAAAAGTGTATTATATTTTTATTGCTTTATAATAAAATTAATCTTCGTTTATTAAAAAAACATTTTTTTGCAACAAAATTACAAACCCTCTTTCAATAATTCTTCTGCTGCTTTTGATGGCATTTTCAGTAATAATGGACCAACAGTTATCCATGTCTTATCTCCTTTTTGCTTTTGCAAAGCTCTCATACCAACTCTGTCATCGTTTCTCCTTTTATCAAGAGCAACAACTTCTTGTCTATCTGTTAAAATTTCGACACCCTTTTCTTCAATTTGTTGAATGTAGTTTAGCATTTGTATTTGTTCTTCCATAATTTGTAATATCTAAAAAGTAAAATAGCATTATATATGTAATGATGTACAATTTTTAAATATTTTTTTTTATCAATTATGAACTTTTTTTTATTAACAAAAGTTTTTTCCTTATTCGTTTGGTACAGTTCAACAAAACAAAAAGCCTCTAATGTTAAATACATATAAAAAATTTCAAAGAACATTCATCAAGTTAATACAAATAAATTTTGAAAAAGGAACGCTATAAAGTTGTTTATTGTAATTTATTGTTTATTTATTACAACGCAATTAAGTAGTTTAATAATTATATTAAAAAATATTACTCACTTTATAATACACTTCTAGTTTTAAAAAAATTAAGGCAATAAATAATTTTTTATAGGTTATCACTCATTGGCTTCATATTATTTCTTGATTAATTAATGGTTAACTAATTTTTGCCCTGCAATACCATCAATTATGTCACTAGTGCCAAATACCGAATGAATTTACTCCGAATTACAATCAGCATTATCATCTGTAAACAGGTAGATTATTGTTTTTGTAATGTAGTAATGGGATTAACATTAACCTATTCAAATTCAATACTGTAGAAGAGCTTAAGAGTTAAGAGAAGAGAGAAGACTAGAGGAGCAGTCAGCAATTATTGCAGTTAAACAATAAAGATGAAATGCGCGCGTTTCATACAAAAGTATGCGCCATGCATACTGAATTTTCCAACTCTTAGATTACCAAAGTTTCATTCTAAGATAAATGAATAGTACATTTTTAATTTATTAATAAATATTGACTCATTATAAGAAAACGCCGGAATAAAAGATCATATGAGAATACCATTATATTAAAACCTTATTGGTATTTCGACAAGCTTAACATAAGATCTATTGTATTATCATGAATTTAAACAAAATAGTACGTTTGCAAAGCATTAGTATAACAAACAGCATTAAAAAATAAAATTCGAAACACTCGTTAATTATTCTTGCAAGCTCATCAGTATTGAATGGTGAAATTTTTTTGATAGATGCCCACATTGAAGAAAGAAATAAACAAACAAAAATTTATCTCTAACGAATTTAATATTCGCTTTACAGAGGTACGCGTCATGACGTCGTCAAGATAGAGATAGAATCCAAAATTAAAGTAAAGTGCAATTATGATCTGCATTTTTCGCTTTTATTAGAACCTAATTCATTATTCGCATCTTTCAACGTGATAAAGAACGATAGCATTTTTCACGAACATGTACGGAATTTCACAAGCAGAGTCGTAATACCTTCATCATCCGTTAGCTTCATTCGCACACAAGCAAAGAAATTCAATTTTGAAAAATAGTAGTATCCGTCAGTTCTGTTATCTGTTACTCTCAAGGCTACGAAATCGTATTATGCTGTTTAAAAAAAAAACGTGCACCACATAAACATAACATAAAATAATTATCGATGACGAACGTACTACATACAGCAGTAATATTTTGTAATCATTAGTGAATGTCCAGTCTTTGTTATATCATCAAACTCAGCACGTTTAATATTTTCCAAGGAAGAATTTAGATTTCAATTAGAAATTTCCTACATCGCCCAGGTCTTGGTACATAAGTAATCCAATGTATACCTAAGTGAATGAGTTAGGCGAAGTCTACCCGTTATAAATCAAGTCGTACCTTGGTAATGTTTTTTTCAATATTGTTTCGGAAAATATATTTTATTTTTTTATGCTATTTTAATTCTTACGATATCAAAAAAGAATTATGTTTTATCATCGTATACATCCTCGTATGCGCTTCAGAAGACTGTGTAAGTGCTGTTTATGAAATCCCTTACGGCCCAAGGTCTTGTACAAAAAATTCCAACTTAACTTAATATTCACCGTAATTAATTAAGGCTCTTAATGTAGCACCGAATCAGATAATTAAATTATGCTATCCCTTAATATCAGCTTCACTTGATTAAGAAAAAAAGATTTAAATTAAAATCTAATAATCAAAGTTATAATTGAAATGAAAATGTACATTTTTTTTATAAACTAATATGTATAATGAGTAATTATGAATTTTGCTGATTTTTAAATCTTTAAATGAGACATAAAATTGATACTATGAAAAAATTATTATGCATATTTGTACATTTAAATTGTATACGTTGGTTATTTATTGTGTAAGGAAATAATAGGATTATTGATAATACCTCAGATGCATAAGTAAAATTCAACTTCGAAATAATCTAGCTTCATGGTTAAATTTTTCATTAAATAACATACGATTATTTCTAATCTGATTTTTGTTTCTCCTAACATAATAAAAATATTTCTCTTCGCCAAATTCAAATCTAAATATCTGTATAGATATATTTAGTTCAAAACGAAATATCGACAAACTGGCCCACATAAGCGGCCTTTAGTAAAAAAAAAACTTTGTACAAGCATTTTTTTTAATATAATATTTGATAAATAAGGAAGTTAAAAATATAATGTACTCACTTGTATTTCAAAATCTATTTATATATTTAAACATTTTACATAAATTTACATTTATAAACGTTGGTGGGTTTTAGTTTGATCAGTAAACACCTTTGTACATAAACATGTAAGAAAAATACATATAGAAATCTGCAATACTATAAATACTTCTCTATTTGTACATTTTTTATTTTAAAAAAACTGTCCATAATTTCTACACGATATATTTTTAATTGCAAGTCGAATTTATTTAATACAAATTTATTATACATTTCTGCACACTACCTATAGATTTTTTTGTATAAAATATTCAATTTTAGTAAATACATATTATTTATGCTCCTGTTCATACGTATTTTATAAATAAATTATTTGCATTAACAATTCAATATAACAATTATTCTCTACCCTTGTGATTTAATTTCACACGCGCAAGTATGTATGCACAATACACACACCCGCTCATATACATAAAGTAGATATTTTCTAACAAATTAAATACATTTAGTTAGAATGAATAAGCATAAAATGAATATATATTCGTTAAACAAATTTTTTAAATTTTAAGTTCAATTTTTAATTTTGCCATTTTCTATATTTATAATACATAAATATATAAAGTGAATAAATTAATAAAAAACTAAAACATCTAACAATAATTTATAACTTTTTTACGATTCACGTGATATTTTTCATAGACTTTGTGGCATAAAAATAAACAATAAATTAATTAATAATTAAAATATAAATAAACGATTAATTAATTTAATAATTCATTAATAATTTTATAAATAAAAATCTAAGTGAGGTAAGTCATGACTTTGCCGATTAATAGAATTACTTTTAAAAACAGTATCAAATTGCACTACCTAAAAATTGGAGTTTATGCTTTTTTTTGGACCTTACTATTTTTATTGTGGTAAATTCTTCCACGCGCAAAAAATTATTTAATTCGTAAAAATATCGCATTTTCACATCGCGTACATTCTTGTCCACTCGCGCGAATAAGTACAAACGCAGTATTTCAAGTGACTTCATTTGTAATATAAATACGATACATAACACTTATTTCACAAACCCGATAACCAAAAACTTTTTTTATGATACTAAATATTAATTTTAGATCATTTTAATCATTTAACAATTTACAATTATTATATTACATATAACATTATAAAAATATCTAAATTTTATGTATAATCAAACACCTCAAATTAATAATAATTGTTAAACACCTTAGTTAATTAATATCGCATTTATAAATCAACTATTTAATAATTAATTTCATCTCGAATTAGTAACTGAAGTTGAAATTGATGGTAAAGTACGAAGAGGATTTTGAAGTTCTTCTTTAGAAGTCGCCAATTTTTTCTTCTTTCGATCTAATATAATTTTTATTGTATACAAAACCATTAACGGCAACGGTGTCATGATTGCACAAGATACAGGAATAACTAAGATTTTAATAATTCATTAGTAATTAAAAAGTTTGCTTAAAATCTTTATCATTATTTAGAATTTTAATTACCAGTAGTTAAGTCAGCAGCAGGTTGCTTTAAACTAAACCGAAGTAAAAATATCGAAACGGCTGTATTTTGAATACCAGTTTCAATAGCGATTGCTCGTACGTCTTGATTTGCTTGACGAAATATAATTGCTATCAACATACCAAATGCAAATCCAAACCATGGTAATCCCATTCCACATAAAAGAATCTGTTATAATAATGTTTATTTTTAATTTTCTTGTAATAAATATATATACTAAATAAGTTAATAGATATAATGATTACCTTCCATGAAAAGAGTTTGAACAAATACAAATTGGTAACAATAGCAAAAACAATAATAAAAATAATTAAGATTACAGAAAAGGGCTTCATCGTGCGTACTAAAACTTTAGAAAGTTTTGGTAATTTCTTCTGAATAATATATCCCAAAGCTAGAGGTATTATAAGTCCAATAGCAAAAGTGGCTATTTTATTATAAGGCATAGTTAAGTTACCTCGATCAAATATGTGTTTACCTAATGTAAAAATCCACATGGGCATTAAACCTGAAAAAAAAAATTAATAAATAAAACACAAATTAGAGATTAAATTTTGATACCTTATATTTAATTGTCTTACATGTAACGCTATTCTTGCTAAGAAATGTCAATAAAAATGCTTACCAAATGCTGCAATCGTACATAAAGTAGTCATCGTCACAGATAAATTTAGATTGCCACCAAGAAGCATAGTCCAAATATTAGAAGCACCTCCACTAGGACTTATACCTGTAAAAAACATTCCTAATTGCATTTCCGGAGATTCGGGAAACAATACAACAGCAAGTGTATAACTAATCTGAAAATATAAAACATTTACATTATTTAAGCTTTTGAAGTTATTAAATTAAATTTTAAACAAAAAAAGGCTTCCAGCATGAATTATTAATTCCTTTTTTATTTTAAATAATAGATAAATGTGCTAATTAGTAAAAATCAATTACCAGTGGCATAAGTATAAATTGGCACAAGCATCCAATCAATGGTCCAATAGGCTTTTTTATTGTCTTTAAACAAATGTCCCAATCCATGGCACATCCAAAATTTATATATAATACAGAAACAAGTATTGCTACACTTGCAGTGAAAATTGTATCAATTATTGTTACTTTTCTAATTACAATAGCTTTGATAACTTCTGATTCTATTTGTTGCTATAAATAAAATTCATAGAAAACATTATTATTTTCATTTACTAATACACAAAAGTTCTGTACATATTTATCTTTGTTAATTTTTGAAAGACCGATACAAACTTAGATCCATTTAAGACCCTTTTTAAAGCCTTTCACTTTTAAAAAAATTTCAAATCTTTCTTTAAAATTAAAAATAATTGCTTGTTTTAATAAAAAAAAAAACTAACAATTTTGTACAGCATAAATTACTGAATTACTTCAAAGACATTTTTAATATTCTTACTCACCCCATCTATAAGAGCTAATACAGATATTTCTGCTTCGCCAAGGAAAATGCCAGTGGCATTAATAGTACTTTTGTAAAATCCATCCTGTATCAAGGCAGAATCAATGTTTGGTCCTTGAACTTGAACAATATTCCAATCTGAGCTAATTGCAGTTAGATTTATTTTGAAGATATTATTGCTTATATTTTGAATTATAAATGAAACTGATGCAGTTTCAGACATATGAATCTTGACTTCTGTTGCATTGAAAACTAATTTTGGGGCCCCCTGGACTGCACCCAATAACAGGAAGCCTATTAGCAGATTCATGTTCTAAAAAATAAGAGAAAATTTAGCAAATCATTGTTTTTAATTCTTCCTATTCAATGCAATTATCCTAAGAACGACGATGATGCTTTCAAGTTTTATTAAAAATATGACGGCATAGACGATTAAAAAAATTACATCGTAAATGTAGCAAGTAAATAAATAAAAAATAAAATTAAGAGTTGCCCATTTCTCGGATACGTACGGCAAGAAACGTAATAATTAAAATTTATAAAAACATTACGTCATTGCCTTATGAAATAGTATACACATTATCTGTAATGAAGATTCTAAATGATTACTACGCACGCAATCGCGTTATAAATCAAAATAATTTGAGAGGGCCACGCGTCAATACTATAATATGTATGCGAGTGAATTAATTTCCAAATGAAAGTTACCTTTACCTGCCCTTTCATAAAAGCTTTTGTAAAGCTATGAAACACTACTTTATAGGTCACATATTTAAGTTTTCAAAAAGCAAAAAAAAGAAAAAAAAAAAACAAAACTCTTCAATCAGGAAAGTCAAAAATATCCAAATAATTTTTTTAATAATAATGTTTGTAGTCTCGTGAATTTTCGCCGAAAAATGCACTTCGACGACTATCCATTAACAGTAGATTAAATTTTAATTGGTAACAATTGAAGCTGGGATAGTTATATCACATAGTCATACATATATTTATTCGTACGTGGTAAAGAGAAATTATATTTTGATGCAAGCCAGCGCAAGATCAAGAGATCTAATAAATATTTGACATACATTCTACCTGTGTCCCAAATGCAACGCTATACATTTTCGTCCACTGCCTTCCTTTCACCACTTTAAACTTTTGAAACGCGCACTTCTACCAAGATACGTAACATTATAAACAATGTAGCGCCAGTTTAGCATTTCCCAGGCATTTGCTTCGACAGCCAGCACTAAGTAATAAGTAGTGCTCGAAGCATCTAAGCGCATCAGTCGAATGCGAGCTTCTATACTACGAGTTTTTCATTTTTTTTCTTCTTTTTTTTTTTTTTATTTTTTAATCAAGTCTCTCGCTCCCTCTTTAAGCCCATCTCAATGCTCATCCGGCTATGCAGCACATGGCTTATGAACTAGCGCCACCTCAAATAACTTTGTTAATTGAGGCTGCCGCTGTGGTGGTGAATTATCTTATCCCGCAATTCAACCATTATCGATGTACTTAGCATTCAAGTGCAAATATATTTATTTTTCAAGTGCTTCTCGATGCGCTTACGTTCAACTCACTCGACACGCCCATGAATATAAATAAATCCAACGTAACGATAAGTCAAGCGGTGAATTATCGGAAGTTAAAATACTTTCGATAGCATTTTAATCCTTATATTATCCTTATTAATTTAAACAAAGGCGCGTAAATATGAATGTATTTTGCTTAGTATATGTACTATGTAGATGACCGTTCAAAAAGAAGTAATGTATTCGTCGTGCAAGTTGTACAAATCCTTTTTTTAATATGCGAGCTCATATATTAAAAAAATGACATTTTTATCGGTATGTGATATGTTTAAAATACTTTTATTAGAAAAATAAATTAATTTTTACAAACAAAATAAAATAACTTTTGACGTGCCTTACATTTCTTAGTTTTTACCTTTTGCTATCTATTAATACTCAACGGTAATAATAGAATTTTTTGAACAAATGCTTTTCATATCAATTATGCTCTATTTTATTAGATAAATATTATAAAAAATATCATTTATATAAAAAGATAATTGAAGGTAAAGGTCATATTAAAAATTTATGTCAAGTTATTAAAAAAGACATTCGATAAGTCGTTAAAATTCTTGAAATTCTAGTTCGAATAATTTTTGGATTATCTCCTCCATTTGAAAATCATCGGACAATTGTATAATCAATTCATCCACGAGCTTATCTGCTATCCAGGCAACTACTTCCCAGGGCTTGTTTTTTGTATTGTTTGTATACATAGGGTTAGATTTTAACGAGGACTTATATTCATTTCTATATTTCATAAGCACGGATGTTGCTGGTTCGGACAATAATAGTTCAAATATCCCATTTGCGTCCAAATAATTAGCTTGGCAAGATACATTGGTATATTGAAATTCCTCCTTGTTTCCAGTTTTATTGTTAATTTTGGAATTTTCTTCTTTCTCCTCTATTGCAGAAAAATAAGACACTCTTATATTTTGTAAATTCATTTTATTTTGATAGTTAATCTGGCTGTCAAGCTCATCTGAAATAAATTTTTTATTTAAATAATTGAATTAAAATTACAATAGAAGACATTATCAAAATATTATTTATCCAACATTTTACATATAAATAATATGGCTATATTTCATAAATTCAGATTAAATCACTTGTACTTATTTTATTTGTAAATTTAGCAATGAATAATATGATAACTTACTCATATCTGTTGTTGATTGTAACTTTTGATGTAAACTGAAGAAGCTCCGCATAGTAGTCAAAGGAAATACAGTTGAATTATTTTTATTTAATAAGTCCTTCTGTGCTGGTGAAAATGTTGAGAAACACTGGTCTACTGCATTACTATCATTTGATTCTTGCTCATTGTCATTTGATTTATTTTTTTTTGGTCTTACAGATTCTTTTATATTACCCAAAATTTCAGTTGACTTATATAATTCTTTATAAATTTCAGATTTTTTATCCGATTTAATTGATTGATGACTATCTAAATCTAAATCAGATGGAAAAGTTTCCATGACAGTTTGTATATCATCTTCTTTCATTGGTATACTAATTTTGTTACTTTTATTTCGAATAGTTTCATTTGATGAATTTATACGTGAATTTAATTGTAATTTTTTTGACATTGACAACATATTCCTTTGCTGTTTAGATAATGTACCAGAATGTTTTCTATCTCTTGGCATTTGCAATCTATTCCGAGATTTTTTGATTTGATAATTCTTAGCTAATCTCATATCCATTGTATACATACTCAATCGATTGGATAATAGTTTTCTACTTCTTTGCTTTTTATTACAAGAAGGTGTTATAATTGTTGATCTGGTTGTATGACTAGGAACTTGAGATTCATTATCAGAATTTAATCGAAATTTTGATAAAATAATACTACATCGATTTTCAGTTTCTTTTCCCAAAAATGCATCCTTTTCATCACCTGAACAATAAAAATCAGGTATAAGCTTAACTTCGATGCAAATATTTTTAAGTTGCACGACTATTTGTAGTATTTCTTTCAACTTTCCAGGATAGCCTTTTAATACTGCACTAGGAATATGTTTCCAATAAGCATTTAAAGCAGCCAATAACAATTGATGAGTACTGATTAATTTTTGTTCTATAGCTTGCATGTGAAGAATTAATCCTCTTCTACTTAATCTCACTTTACTAATGGGATTGATAGCTTTAATATGCCTTTCAATATCTGAAATCTGTCTACTAAGATCATACAAATAATTTCTGGATAATCTTGTAGAAAATTCCACTGTGCGTTTTTGCCTTCTTTGAAAATCATTTTCACCATCGGGTAATGGAACTCTGTCAAGTTCATTTGAAATCGAATCCAAAATGGCAGAAATTTTTCTTTGTATATGTAATATTTTAGTCACTACTACAGGATCTGGATGTTCAAAAATCGAATCATTTTCATTACTTAATTGATTTGGACTGATGTCAGTACTAGAGTTACAGTCTAAGTCATTTGTACTATAGTAATACTTTGTATTAATTTTATTTTTTTTAAATGTTTGATCTGAACAAGATTTTTTTATAATGGTTTTACAAGGCTTGCAAGAATCAGATGATTCAATTTGACAATGTACATTCTTCTCTTTTGGAATGGTTAGCAAGAAGTTGCTGCGATCTGTACTATTTTCTTTTGTAATTGGTGAATCTTGCTTTTCAGTTCTAAGTTCGGGATTATTTTCCTGTAAGCAAAAACAAATGGATATAACGCTACAGTATTTACTTTTTAAAACTAGTGAAATTCAAATTTTTTTTTCTATAATTATACTTATTCCTTTCTGATGCTAATACCACTTACTCTGATAAATGTCTCTGGTATATTATCACCTTTGAGGCGCATTAATTCTCTATCAACCTCCTCAAAACTTTGTGCAAGAGTACGACTAGATTTATATTTAATATCACTACAAATTTTTTGACAATTCAATGCTGATTGCTCTTCTTCTTTTAAGAAATTAGCCCAAACTTTTTCTTCTTTATCGCGAGTTCTTTTCCTTTTCACATCCTTTATAATATGTTTAAATTGATTAATAGGAACATACTATGAATAAAATAAAAACTATTAATAACATAGCATTGACAAACTACATATAAAACAAAAAAATTAATTTATAAGAAACATTCTTCATTATACTCAGTATCTATGGTCGTTCTATTATTATTTAATGAAACAGTGGTCTTTATCAAAATCATATAAAATCTTTAATTATATGTGTTTATTTAATTTAAAAAATAATAACATTTTTTCTTTTGCTTTTGACAGATACGATTTGATAATTAATTTTGTTTTTAATAATTTTGGAAATACAGATAAAATGAAATTACCTGGAAATTGAAATCCTTCAAATCTTCATCGTCCTTATCAATCGAAAATGTTTGATTTTGATTATTCAAATAATTGAATTGTGATTTCGTACGACACGACATTATTATTTACCGTTATAGGTTATGTTTACACAATTTTATTCATTCAGTTAGAAGTATTTTTGACATAGATTTTTACATTCGTTTTTTCACATTGTCTAATTAAATTCAATATGATGATTAAAAAAATAGTGTTTTAATGTTAAAACACAAGGTCTTTTGTTAGAAAAAACGAATGCAATATCTTCGAAGGTTGTGAAAAGATTTTTTCCGACAGACTTTTGTTTATTCGACTCAGTAATCGATTTTAAAAGATACAATGAATTTGGTTATTAATTAAGTTTTACCGAAATGTAATTATATAATATTCTACATTTAACCAAACAACAGATGTTATATATATCTATATCATATATTACGATTATCGTATTTCACATTAAATTAAAATGCTTACTTAAGAAATAAACAGTAAATTTTTTAAACATGTATGCAATTACATTAATTATCCTTATCTGAAAAGAACCAAAATGATTCATGTATAATAATTAGCATCTTATTTTTTATCAATTTATTTTAAAATAATCAATTTTTTGAAAAAGTTATGCCGTAGATAAGGGTAATTTAATTAAATTAAAAAAAAAGTAAAATAAAGACATATACAAAAATGGAACACGATAATATCTCTGAAAGCCCAATTAGAACTTTGGAGTCTCAGGAAATAAGCGATAAAGAACATAATGTAATTAAAGGAGACACTGTGGGTGAAACATTATATAGTGCAAAGTGGATTTTAAATACACTTATATCTCTTTCTAAAGTAAGCTTCAATATTTGATACTAACTAAATTTTTTTAATTTCATAAGTAAAATTACAATAAAAGCTTCTTTATACAGGTTTACGAAGATGGTTGGAATGAGTGCATAGAAAATGATTTATGCACACTATGGGATATGACAGCTGAAAAAGATATCATAGAATTTTTAATGGAAAATGATTTCTTCAAGATGGCAGAGTTTACTATAAGAACTATTAATGAGCCAAGATTAACAGTTAAAATAATTTTGTTATATGACTGATAAGATTATTGTATCAAGTTAAATGCTTAAATCTTTTTTGATGAAAATATCTTCTATTATTATTAGGAAATAATTGTGGGCATTATTGGAAATATTTGTTGTGAAACTAAACAACTTGAAATACTAGGGAACTCAGATGAATTAGTATCAACTATATTATCTCTTATATCTTCAGATGATAAGGAAACTTTAATTCAAGTATTAAGGATATTACGAGCTATCGTTTGGGATATTCAAACAAATAGTAAATCACTTTGGTTGAAAAAGATTATAGAATATGAAATACTTGGAGAAGCAATTTCTTTTATTCTTAAAAGTTCAACTAATGGTAAAATAATTTCATAATTAAAATAATTTAAATGTATTTCATTTGTATTATTTGATATTTTAGATGAGCTATTAATAAGTACGATAGATTTTGTAAATTTGATTTCTGAAACACAATTACCTAATTATGATAATTTTTTTGAACACACCTTTGATATTGACCAATTAATCTTTGCTCTTTGTGAATCAATGCTGGAATTATGTAATCAAAAAGATAACTCATATACAGAAGTTCAGCTTACAAGTATTGAAAATTGGTTTAATATTATATTTAATATCATGAGGAAAGGATTATTGAAATTTTTGGATAATCAAAATGATGATAACTTTAAAAAAATAAATGCAGTTTTATTAAAATTACTACAACCATATGAAAATATTACTACTCTGATGCCACTGGAAGAAAAAAGTTTATATTTTATTCAAAGCTGTGTAAAAATGATATTTTCTTTTCAAAAAAATGAAATGATTCCTGATTTACAGTTAATAAAAATAATATTAAAAATTATGCTTATTTTGAAATCAGGTAAACAATTAACATATACCATTTAAATCTTTTGTATACAAATCATATAATTTATATTTTATAGTTAATATGGAAAATGAATTTAACGACGATGATCCCTTGAAACAACTTCAAGATTACATTACAAATTATTGGATTGATACATTAAAATTAATGAATAAGGAACAAATTATAGAAATTTTACGATTATGCAATAGTGATATTATAAATAATATTTTAGAAACAACAAATTCTATTTCAGGAGTTCCTGAAATTTGTATCACTAAACTTTTAAGGGCAAAATCAACAATATTTTAGTTAATAGATCAAGTTTTATAAGTTATGAATGATGTTTTAAAAATCTTATTTTGTAAATGTTCAACTTATCATATATTAATTTAAATGGACTATCAATTCAGCATATTTAATATATATAATGTATTAAAAAAAATTGTTTACTGCATAATAATAGTGATAACACTTACTGATACGCTCACTTTGAATAAATTAAAATCTGCTACAATAATAAAAAGAAAAATAAGCTTCTCAATAAAATTTTATTTGATGAAACGTGCTTACAAAATTACTAATCAGCTTACTGATTTAATTCTCGCGATGATTTTCGAAATAACGGTAAGTTCAGACAATCTATGCAATATGAATTTTTTCATCTTTCTTTATTCAACGAGAAAACGGAGAAGTTGCAGCAATTTCAAACATTTTATTGTGATCAATCAAACGTTTTAAAGTCAAATCGATTGTTTCAGTACAAGAATAAAATGTTAACATTTTTATAGTTTTAATTTAGAAAACGAATTTTGGTGTAACGATTAAATGTAGATTAATCGAAATGCTAATTAAATTTAAGAAAAAATCTACTGTTATAATATTATTAGTAATCACATGATAACGAGATAAGAAAAATAAAAATAAAATCCTGAACAAATTTAATTCTTGCTGAGAATTCAGTAATACACGATGATTATATTTTAGTCTAAATTTAATTCAATTAATTTGTAAATGCTGATTATATGAAATAAAATTGAAAGATAATACGAAGTATTTTTAAAGGATTTGCAAACTACGACCATAATATTTTTAGCATATATTATTTTATATGAAAAGTTTTAGAAAATAAGACTAAACCTACTTCATAATTGATTTGAAATATTTGACATTTTCTGTGCATCAAAATTTGTATGATTTGTTTGAAGAATTTTTTTTTTAAATCTTACTTTCTACCCAAAAAAAGCGTCTATTTAATTTAATAATCTCACCATTAATTGTGTAAAATTTTCTACGAGTAATTATTATATTTTGAAAATACATAGAGGAGTCAGGAGATCTATAGATGAAAAGATAAATACGAGCAAATGAGTAATAATACAGTTTCCCTCAATGTACACATAATACATTTAGGAAATTTGATTTAATTTGCCTTTCTTTGCAGTATGTCAGAAAGAGCTTGTGAACAAGGTGTTATTACACTCCCAGTCGAAATCATAAAAATGGATAAGAACTTTAAATTTAGATAATTGCATATTTAGTATTTACGATTATATCGAAGCGGAATATTTTTTACCGAACCAAAACTTAAGGCTGCACCGAAACTCGGCGCATACCCAGGACAATAGATTAATCTATCACGTATCGAAAATTTAAAGGGGACAATATTTTTCATAAATTTGGCCATTAGCGCGACTAAGCTGCATTTGAAAAGAATTCCATTTTTTAAAAGAATAAGTCGTCATTGAAGGCCGGGTCTGCAATGTTTGTCTACCTCGCTGAAAGCGATGAAAACCGATAGTTAGGCGAAGAAAAACATCATACTTTGAAATTTCTCTCCGTGAGATCGAACTGATCTTAAGGAGAATCGCGGCGCGCATTCGTAATCGTATTCGTTTCGTGATAACAGACGGGCAGAGCCTCATCGGTTGGCAATTATGTTTGCAAAATAACAATATCAACGCGATGCGTTTCCATGGCTGTCAAGTTGGTAGACACTTTATTGCTAGCTTCACAAGGAATCCCACGATTTCGAGTATTGCACATCAGTCTCTTTAACTTTCTTTACTCTTTTATCATCAGCAACTGTCGCAATATCATCGTTATAGTAATAAGCAGCAAAGATTCTCCAAACATTCATTGCTGCGTGAAGATTAACATACATGTACATTTTTAATGCTTTAACGAGTCAGATAGTTATCGCAGTTTTGTTTATCAAAAGTGTTTAGCTTAATTTGACAAAATTCGTCGATTTCATATTTTCGCAAACGCATTAGACGCTATCAAAATGAAAAATGAATTAACGATCGAAGACGTGAGTATAATACAAAAAAAGAACATTGTTTTCCAACTCTTTGTAATTTAAATGTCCAACGAGATACATTTGCTCCTCTCCTTCTTTTTTCTTTCTTACAGCTGCAAATATTGAGGTCAAAGCATGTTTATATGAGAGACGAAGGCGAAGTTTTTCAAAAAATTAATAAAATTATTCGCGACGGCGCGAATAAACTTCAAGTAATAATTTTAATAAAGTCAATTACAATACTTGCGCTTATCGCGGACGCTTGAGCTGTTAAATATTTAATGTAATATTAATTTACTTCTTAGGTCATAACTGATTTCGATTTAACATTAACAAAACAGCATAACAATGGCATGCCCATACTTAGCAGTTTCGGTAAGAATTAATTTTGTTTTTCATTTAAGCATAGACAATAGCTTTTACAATAATCTTATATTTTCTAAATAAAAACTTAGCTTTTCATTTATCTTTCAAAGTTATATCGTTAATTTTTAAGGAATTTTCCGGAAATGTACACAATTGTCGGAAGATTTTAAAGAAAAGACAAGAATTTTATACCAAAAATATAGGTCCATTGAAATTAATCCCATAATTCCTTTAAAAGAAAAATATGAGTACATGAACGAATGGATGTTGGCATATCACGAAATGCTACAAGGTCTTGAATTTGACAAGACGGAAATTCAGAAGATGGTTCACATATATGGACTTTCACTTCGAGATAGGACAAAAGAGTTATTTCTCAAACTAAAAAATCTTAATGTTCCTATTCTAGTATTTAGTGCGGGACTTGGTGATGTTGTTGAAGCTTCCCTTAGGGATCAAAATGTTTTATTTGAAAACGTTAATGTGATATCAAATTTTTTAGAATTTCGAGGAAAAACTTTAAATGGTTTTAAAAATTCACATCGAATTATTCATGTTTTTAATAAAAATGAACGTGCTATTGAAAATGAATACTTTAGTATCTTAGATGGTCGTTCAAACATAATTTTGATGGGTGATACAATAGGAGATGCCTTAATGGCAGATGGTGTAAAAAACATAGATGTAGTTCTTAGAATCGGATTTCTCTATGAACATGTAAGTTTTTATTTCTAATTTACATCATTAATTAGTAATATTTTTTTCATTAAATCTTATCAAATGATAATTTTTAACAAAATTCATCGTTTGTTTTACTTCTTTTTTTAAAGAAAATACTAATAATTATTTATAATTTTTCCTTTCAGGCAGAAGAAAGTCTCCCATCATTTAAGGATGCTTTTGATATAGTTTTAGTAGATGATCAAACTATGAATGTAGTTTTAGAGATTCTCGGTTCAATTATGTAATACACACTATGTATATTAATTTAAAAAATGGAATTTACCATTGTTCTATAACTATTTTGGAGCATTTGTACATTTACGTGACCATACGATTTGTCTAACTCTGTGATGACTTAATTAACAAATTAGGGTTTATTTGGAATTCAAAAAATATTTTTGAATATTTAACAGTAAATTATAAAAATTATGTGTTTTAAAAGATTGTGAACGTTGATAAAAATTTTATCGAAATTTTTCAATTTTTAACGACGAAGAAACTATTTATAATAATATATTACATTGAACGCACAATTGTTGTATGTTGAGCACTAACTGTGGCTATAAATGAAATTATTGGAATAAATATTTTATAATATACTTGCTGTTACAATGAAAAAAAACTCCCTATTTTGCTAGAAATCAAACTAACATAAAGCATAACTCTTTTGCAAGCGTATTTTACACAAAACCATTTGATTGATATTAAATTAATATGATCTATGATTTATAAAAGCTTCCGTTTAATAATTAAAATATGATAGTTTGTGTATACAGAAGAAAAAACAATAGTTTAGTATGATATTCGTAATCAAAATATAAAAAAAATTTACTTTAAACATGTTAATTATGTACAAAATTAAAAATATTTATGAATATTTATGTGTATATACGTATATGGTTACTTAAAATTACTTCATTAATAATGATGGATTTTGAGTGCCAATAATAATGTAAGCATACATCGAAGTTTTCAAATATATTACATAACTATAATCTAAAAATTTTTTCATAATAAAACATCTCATTCAAATTGTATAAAAAAAAGATGAAATTGATCTTTTAACCCATGTTTCTAAAATATATAAACACTCATAGAATTAGTTGCTTTAATTACTATTAAATAATTTTTAAATTTTATAGCATTTTAGATAAAAAAATAATACTCATACTACTTGTATGTATAGATAAGAATTTTTTTCTAAATTGAGTGGTAAAATATAGACAAATATTACAATTAAAAAATTTTGTACATATATTCATATATAAGACTGAAAAAATAAAATTTTACAATTAAGTATTTTTAATTAATATATTGCTTTAAAACTATATTAAACACATAATTTTTGTTATGTGTCTGCTTTATTTATATATAATAGCAATAATAATGTTTTCGTTTAAATAAGTTTAATATAAGATATTTTTAGCGTTCATTAACGTACGATATTATTAGTCAGAGAAATATTAATTTCTTAATCAAGACCAAAATACATTAATTATAATTTATGTAACTTAATAAAATAAAAATGTAGTTATTAAGATTATTGCCATTGTGTGAAATATACCAAAATATATTTTTAGGATAATTTTATACTTCAATTTTTCTAAGTTTATATTGAATCTTAAGAATATCTTTTATTTGTTAGCCATTTTATTTTTTGTATTTTTAATGTAAATAAACAAATTGAAAAACTTTATTTGCTTTACACTATTTAAACATTTTTTGAGATATTTATTAGAAAAAAATTTATAAATTGACTTTACCCTTACGATTTTTTATTAAAAAATTTCTATAATACAAATAATAATTCTAATTAAAATTTAAGTAAATGTAAAATCTAAGTGAACTGCAGAAATAAAAAATCATACTCACATTTTACGTTTTTGTTTTTTTTTTATTCCTTATATCACTTCGCAATTGATATTTCTTTTTTTTCGTTGTTCTTAGAATGTTCATAATAAAGCTGACTTATGTTTTAAAGGTAGTAAAAAATTCAGATTTCAACATTTACGACTAAATAATTATCTTAAAATAAATTTTTGCATAAATATTAATAAAAATTCGCTACTAAGCCAATTGAATGATGATAATTATAACAACCAGAGAGATTTTTATCATACGTTTTACTAGAATTATCGGAAATTTCAGACAACGTTTAATTTTCAGATCATTTTAATTCGATTTAATTTTAGTTAAAACAGAAAACTGTGCTTATCAGTCTCTTAAGGCTTAATAATTTATTAAATTAAAATTGTATTTGATAGTACTTAATAATTCTAAACAGACAATTTATTTTTAGAACATTTATTAATTAATCATTTTCAATAAATTACTACAGTATTTGAAATATTATGCATTTCATATCTGTAGTTAATTTTTTTTATTATAAATAAAAAACACTTATATAAATTTATTTTGTATCATTCTTTAACGACTGCTTCAGTAAACCATTTGATTTACATTCAGTTATGTACATGTACAAGATAAGTTTTAAAGAATTCAAGCAGAAAAGGTGTAGTTTTTTAGTTTTTTTTCTTATTAATCTTAATAAAGTTAATAAATAGCATTTGTAAATCACAAAAATTTTATTGTTTGCTGAATCAAACCATTTACTAGAATATAAATATATTTTAGCAATAAATAAATTGTTGAATATGTAGTATATTGCATTTATTGAATATTCCCTTAACATATTATAAACAACGAACACACGTAGCAGCTAAGACTGATTCTATATAATAATCATTTAAAAACAAAAAACAAAAATAAAATAATATAAAACATTACTATAACAATGAATTATAAAATAAAAAAATCAGATTCTCATCAGCTTTATCGTCTAGCCTCATGAATGTAAATGGAGTATTTCAAAAATTGTACCGGGAAATGATATTACACGACATTGCAATTTTCAAAACTATAAAATGTTAAAAATGGGTAGATTTCATGCTTCAGCGAATCGAGAGAATATACATATGTTAATATGTTTCGTATTAGTAACCGATGTACTTTATTATTTGCTTTAATCTGTAGTTCTTATTTGCTAAGAAATATATTTCGCACTTATTAAAAAAAATTGTATTTGTGCCGGTTTAAGGCGCAGCCTTTAAAACACCTCAAAATTAAGCATAGACGTTAAAAACAGTGTAAGAATGATAATTAGAAAAAAAATTATTAACCATTAAGATGGATAAAGAATGTAATAGACACAATCATATATATATTTAATTGGTAATGCATATATATATATATATATAGACCGCATTATTTTTATTAGCGTACTAGATGAGCATCGGTAAAGGACCTGATTTTTATCCTCCCATAGCTACAGCATTTGTTATGCAATTTAAAATAAACAAGACACGGCGCCAAATTGACGGCACAGTGTCCGGAAGGAAATCTTGAAAAACAATATTTTATATACAGTTCATGTTATAAAACTTTTAAAAGCAAGATACTTGAAATTTAAATCCAGATTTTAATAATTAAACCATAAAACTCTCATTAACTCATTAACTGTTCTTTCCGATAAATTTCGTTTGTATATAAATGTTTTATTACAATAATAATATGCATTTCGATATAAAGAATAAGTGTACTTCTGGTATATTTCATGAAGTCCGAGATGATAAAATTATCATTCGATTCTCGTCACTGCCTTTTACAATAAGATGCACACAAAAACATGTACAGCAATATAATGATGAGTATTTTTAATTGTTTTATGAAAAGATGGTTTTTTTTTTAAAAGATTTTAAAGCTATTAATCAATTATTAAGTGAATTTGTAGTTTCGAACCAATATTTTAAACGTGAATACCAAATAAAATATGTACTCTTAGAGTTTCAGTAAAAATAAAAAATACACTGTTTAGTAGGAAGTTTAAAAAATTTATGCTTGAGAATAAGTGGCTATAAAGTTTTATTTTAAGTACGTTTTAAATGTATAAAAATCATTCCCTATTGTGAAAAATCCAATGTAAGAAGGAAATTTTTCGTAGAAATTGTGAATTTTAATTAGTTTTAAAAAACCTTCATAATCTCGATTTAGATATTCTTGTTTAAATTACCAAATATTGAAGTAAGGAAAAATATTTAGGACTGTTCAGCAGAAAAAAAATTTTTATTTTACTAAGATCTGAAATTCATCATTTATTCAGTGCTAAATTATTATATAACATTGAATTGGTTTCTTTGTAATACATTGATTTTAAACTCTCAACAGTATAAGATAATCATTATAAGGCTACTAAGGTTAACAAATTTTTATTAATAAAGACCATGGCTGCTGGAATACTACAATATAAATACTGATGTAGGTTAAAAATAAATTTTGCAAGTATGTGTTTTTACCGAAGAAAAGCTGTATTTTTGAAGTAGAATATTATAAAAAGTTTAGTAAAGGAGTAAAAAAGTGCTCGCTCTTCTAAAGATTTATGCACGTTTATTTACAATTGTAAATACTCCTTTTAAAAAGCAGACAAGCCATGTATGGATGAACGAGTACAAGATTTCGCAGGTGTACAATTATAATTTATTTTCCAAACGGCGCTGCGACCAATAAGCGACTGCAAATAATATTTGACGATTACACGAAATAGTCGCGTTAGGGGCTAATAAAAAAAGGCAATTGGACGAAAGGGGAGAGGGAGAGAGAGAGAGAGAGAGCGCGAACACGTAGAAATGACAACAGATTTCAAGATTTCATCGAGCCGACACAAGGAGGCGGCTGCTCCTTCGCCCTCGATCCACCATACCGATGGTCAAATAGGCCGCTTCGCCAGCAGACATCGGCTTCAGCAGGACGGGGCGCTTCCATTGGATCTAGGAGGCCGATAAAAATCGCTATGAATCCTATCGATAGGAATCCGCTCGGGGGAAGACCGAGGAGAGCTCGAGCTGTCGAGCGAAGGCGGGGAAGGGCAAGAAGGGAGAATTACGGGACCGGCAAACGGGTTGGGTTTGCCGCGAGGAGCGTCGGTGGCCCTGCCCCGAGGCCTCCTCCTCCGTCGCCGATCACAAGGAGCCCTTGGACGAGTCCTCGGGGCCCTCGGTCCGGGCGCCCGAGCTCGCGCTTTCCCGCAAACGAGCCTTCCCCCTGGGACAAACTCGACTGGGAGTAACGAGCGATGCATAATGCACACGCGGAAGTGCACCCGGTGTGGTCCGGGCGAGCGTCCTTCATCCGATACGCGCCAAAGCCACCGTAGCCGAGCTCGAGCTTTCATCGTGCGAGCCGAGCTCGTGGCTCGCGTACCCTCTCCCCCAATCTGATGCCGCGATGGAGGCGCGTCCCTTTAGGAATCCGCGGCACGAGGAGAGTCGCACCCGCTCGCATGATTTACCGCTCGTTATCTGCATGCACCGCAATACCCCAAGGATCGAGAGCTGAGCGCGCGCGCGCGTTTTTTTTAAGGATGAAAATCAAGGTGCGATGCTATATAGACTGACGAATGAATTCTACGGGATTTCACTCGGCGGCTTATGCTCGCGCGTGCCGGTTATGTTAAAAGATAAGAGAGACAGAGGGGGAGAGAGAGAGAATTCATCCAACCAAAATAGGCTTCAGGTACCCAAGCATCCGACTCTTTTCTCCGAGTTAGCTACAAGAATGCCTCGGCCATGAGAGGACCAAGGTACGCCGCGTGTCTCGGAGCCGCGAAATAACTTCGGGGGATACCTTGAGGATGAGCCAACGAGCGAGGTCAATATCGCCCAACGCCGAAAAGGGATACGATATACAATGGCCCAGCAGCACGGCAGACCTTCGTGTAATGACATGCTTTAAGTAGACGGCCAAAAGTTTTCCCAACGACCCACAAGTGCACAAAATGTCGCGTAATAACAAGTTGCGTTTGTTTTATTGCAGCTCCGTCGAGTCTCGAGCACTGCCCACTTTATCGCTGCATTAAGCGCGTGCACGTATAAACGTGCAAATTCGCAGATGCGGAGAGCGTTTTTCAACTTTGGAATCGAGCATTATTTCTTTAAGGATTAATATACCGCAATCCTGGCCCGAGCAATTACGGCAATTTAACGAGCCGAAGGACAATGTTTTGCCAGCAGGACTGCGATTGCCGAGGTACAATCGAACAGCTGTTTGGTAAAATATTTTCAAAAGTTTCAATTCATCCGCATTGTTTTGCCGTTTCGATTTACAACGAGAGAGAGAGAGAGAGAGAGAGAGAGAGACGGAAGATGGAAATCTCAACCCGTTGATTTATACGGCGCGAGAGGCTATTATTTATCTTTTTTTTTTTTTTTTTTTTTTTTTTAATTCTTTTGCTAATTCATCGAGCAACGCAAGGGCTCATCGATACAGCGCCGCTTTCCATTAAATTTTATCGCTCGCGAGGACTTTTGGAAGCTATTACTTAAGGTAAAATTCCAATCTTTATTTAATTTTGGATTTAGAAATGTCAATTCCTCGGCTTCGTCGCCGATCGTCGTTCGTAGATCGGAGTTCGATATATCGAACGGGCACGGTCAGTTTTTCTTAACCGAAAGCTCGCGAGTCATCCAAAATCCGAAAGCATTGGTAGAATAGAAATTGAAAAGCAATGGAAAATAAGCCCTCGGCAGTCGTGTCGCCTTCTCGACAAAGAGCCGTTTGTGTATTTGGTACGAGCATTATCAAGGGAAAGAGAGCCATTATTTACAATAGCTCGTGCGGCCAAATCCTTCAGCGGCACACACACAACACATGCTTGCGATAACTTTTCTCGCGCATACATCAACATTTGATTAGAAGGAACATCTGCGCACGTCGCTTTTCAACGGACGCGCGTTGCTCGTGCGCGCACACACACACACGCGCGCGCACACGACGGCAAATCCATCCCACGTACGCGAGTTTGCGGACACTCGCGGATCGCAAACGCGGCAAATTGGCTTATAGTACACGCACTGCCTTACTTGCCCGCAGTACCGACCGACTTTAAATATCCGCGTAGGCAAAAGCGCGACGCACACGTACGGGGACGCACACTCCGCGAATAATCTACTTCCACTCTCTACAATCAGATTTTAGAGCTCGTCGATTAGGAGCGATTTGTTTACGTTCGAAGAATTCTAGCCCGTTCCTCGCGTTCTTCCCCTGACTCGATTATTCAACCCCTCCCGCTGCTCCCCCCTCCCTCCCTCTCTCTCTCTCTCTCACGCTCGCGCTCGCTCGCTCGGGCTGCTACTTCCCTCTCTCCTCCTCGGGCTCGGCCTTTCCCACTCCCTCGCTCGCTCGCTTATTTTCTCTCTTTCGTTTGTTTTGTTCAGTCTTTCCCGACTGATTCGATAAGTCATATTGTATGCACAGCCTCCTTCACGGGGTCTAACCAGACGCGTGTGTACTGTTGTACGGTGCAGATTATTTTACCTGGGCAGAGTCTGTGTGAATGAAGTTGGCCAGTAGCGAAGACTCCAGAGGATCCGATGCTACGCACGTTGAAATTGAGCCACCAGAGGAAACAGCCGCCCGAAAGTGAAGCATTATGTCCGATAAAGCTCAAATCAATTGGGTTGAAGGTGAACTTTATAATCACGTGTTTGTATACTATGCGCGAGCGCGGGCCCCTCTATTTACCATTGTTTAAATGTTTGGCTGGCTCGAGTTTGCCGAGTCCACGAATTTTTTTTTTTTTTTTTTCCCTTCCTCTCCACCTCGAGCCACTCTTTGCGAAAATTATCCGCCTCCGACCGCCGTACTTTTCGCTCCTTGCCAGTAACGTACGCGTTCCGGCGACCGTTCAAATTACCCGATAATTATGCGCCCAATCTGCGATAAGCTCTTTTTAACGCTGAATTGTTATTATTGTTGTTGCATTCGACGCCGACTTAGAATTGCAAAGAAAATTTTTCGACGAATGCATCCTTCGGTCCCACGGCAAATCCGAATCGTTTAACGACTTCTCCTCATCGACGTCCCACAACGTCGAGGATGTGCTGGTCTCGGTAATCGTCAAGAACATTCATCAGAGCTTTGTTGAAAAGCCGCTTTTTCGGTAAGTCTTCCAGTCGGCGTTCCATTTGCTCGCTACCATTAGATTTCCACCGCCCCCCCAGCCACCCCTCCCCTGCCCAAGCATTGGCCAGGGAACGATTTGGAAGGAAAAAACAACAGCGGGGAAAACAACCTAGCCAATCGTCAATATCAACGCTTAATTAAAATTTTATGCTCGCCCGATTGATTATTTTTAAAATGCCGATTGTGAATAATTATATACTTTTGTGTCCCGAGCCGCCGGGATCGTTCGTTTTTTTTTTTCCTCCGAGCGTTTAACAAGAGCGCTTACTTTTACGCAAAGTGCGCATAAATCTTGCAAATATTAGAAACGATTGCATAAAATAAGCCCGGATTGTGATGTACGCCGGTGGGAATACGTAATAATTTTGTGTAAGCGTACAACATTTTTTCTTTTGGCGACGAATATTAATCTCCTCGGGAACACAATACACTCGCTTACTTATTAATGCCACTGGGTAAATACAAAATAAGATTTGACAGTGAAAGAGATAGACGGTATCCATTTAAGGGGATCTACAGTATTGATTGATTCTGCACAATCTATAATACCAAGCGAACGTCAATAATCGCCTTTAATTAGGACATTTGATTACATTACCGTCCGATACATTTTAAACTACAAGATAAATTAGAATAAATTAAATTACTCGCTACCTTCGGTAAATAACATCAAATTTTCAACTTGGCTTCAAGTGACTATGATATTATCGTATTTCTATACTTTGAAAAATACAATAAAACTTAATTAATGTCAGCTCACGCTAAGGAGCTAAAGTAATTTGCGTCACGTTAAACTTTCGCGCGACGACAAATTTTAAATTTAACTAATTAAAAAAAGCACAGAGATTGCCGTTGAAAGTTTTTGATTATGTTGAATAGACGCTACATTATGCTCAATTATACACAACCGCGCGCGCGCGCACTCGCGTGTATAAATTGAAAACGAAGTCTCGGGATTGTAAAGAAAATTTGATAAATAGTGCAATATTTAATACTTATTGATAACTAAAGGCAATATCTAATTCCTAAGTGCGTTTCAGCTGCATCCAATGCATACAATTGAAATTAACAGTAGATCATGAATGATACCTTTATGTGAACATTAAGTGTACTTTTAGTATACAATCGGAAGTATTATTTATTAGAGACATTTTAAGTCATAAGAGTACTGAGCAATTGGAACCCTATAATACACATTATTTTGTAATTATATTAAATAAAATTGTACGCAGAACAACAGTATTACGATAAGTAGATTAGAGGGTAGATTACTATATTTTCTGTATGCATAGTTTTAGTCGGTAAGGTGTATTAGGTAAAAATTTTAAAAAGCCAACATTAGTTTTCTATATATGGACAAAAAACACAAAATGGAATTCTTAGAAAAGCTGAATCAATCCTTGCAAAAAGATGCACGGGACAATTGCGTAAATTGGTTCGAATTTCGGAAAATTTCCGAGCCTTGGTTCAACAAATTAGTAAATTTATCATCGCAGGACGGCAACAACAATATTCGTACAAATCTCAGGTATGGTTTCAATCTATTTTCTTGTTCAATAAATTACGTACTGTAAAATGAAAATATTTGCATTACCTGTAATCGATATTCTTAATATTTTATACGCTCTGATGCGTTTTACAAATTTCATGAAAAAGTTCACATTCTCATGCCCAATAAAGTACCTAAGGTATTGTGTGTAAAGTTATTAATATTGCGTAAGCCGATTTAATCTGGCTTTCGTTTGGTAATTTTTCATAAATATTTGGTCATTCACTAGGTTCGTAAAAGTAAATAATTTTTTTGTTTAATTTTAAAAGGCTGAATTTTGATAAGAAAAAAAATTAATAAAAATATCACTTAGAAATTATGTCGATATTTGTTTTTACTAAGTAAAATTATGTTTACTGTAAAATGAAGCTGTTTCATAAACTTTTCTTTCGTATTATGTTTACCCTCAAATGAAGCTGTTTAATAGCTGTTTTTCTGTATTTGACTTATAATAATTGTTTTATTATTACACGCAGCTTGTATTTGTGTCCATGTAATTTTGTAAATCGGTCTTGGTGCATATAGTTACATTGAAAATAATTTATACCGAGAAAGGAAACCGAACGAGGAGAGCATATCGAGCCCGTATCGCAGATACGGGGAAGATATTGCGCGGCTCGATGCGTCTTACGATGCATCGATAGTATAACGAATACGTAAGACTGAGTTCTTCAAAGGGGACAAGTGTTTATTCGGGTAACTTCAATGTTAACTGTTCCGTCTAATTATGCAATATAAAGGTAAAGAATGCAGGCGGGAAAGCAAGAGCGCAAAGACTGGCAGTGCTGCGCGCCCAAGGTAAAAGCCGACAGGAGTCCGGGAAAATCTCAAGCGCGCCAGGGTCAAGCGAAGCCAGGAAACGAGGAGGGCCGTCGTCGAGGCACTCGGACAGGCCCGACCGGCGGGAGAATTCGGCGCAGCGCCGAACCGAGGCAAGGTCGGGCAGGCGGCACGAGGAGGCCGAGGAAGAGAGAGAGAGAGAGAGACGACGACGGCGGTGCTCGGCGTACCCGCGGACTTTTCATCGGCTCGAGCGGCGAGTGTCGCTCGCCTTCGGCTCGCGGCCACGGCACCGATAACCGCGGCTCTCGCCTCGCTCAGGCCCAAATCGGGGTGGGGCCCTGCGTCTCGCTCGTCGCCACCGCCTAGTCCGGTCTCCTCGGCGACGGGAGTCGCGCCAAAGTTACCTCGTACTCCGGCTCTGACGGACTCCTCGCTCGCTCGCGATCCGTTGGCCAAGGCCCCACCCCCACCGCCTGCCGTTTATCCAAGGGATACCACCGATACCGCCTCCTTCGGCCGGCCCCGATCTAAAGCCGATGATGCGCCCTGACTCTCTGCTTGCTGGAGCTCGCGGAGTTGGTTTTCGAGCCTCTTTGGCCGACCATTGCGAATTTTCAATCTCCTGTGGATTCTGTCGTTATCCATTATTGTTGTGCTCCAAACTTGGGGCTCCGGCGTGCATCGATTTCCTTGCCGGGTTAATTTCACGACCAGAGGTAGGATGGTTTTGGATGATGTTGCATTTACGCTTCTTAATAACCTCAAATTAAAAATAACACATTCAACACGTTATAATATCGCTGCTATTGATGAAATTTTTTCCTTCGATGAAACAAATTACTTGTCTTATACATACCAGTTTAGTTATGTAATTAACAATTATTGAAACTGACAATGTAATTTTGTCGTAAAACTATTTCTCCTTTGATCTGATGAACTTTGGCGTAGGCGACAATTTAAACGAGTCGAAAGCTAAAAAATAAAGGTAGAAATTAGAATAAGCAATACGGTTAGTAATTAGCATAGGGTCACATAAGTAAGCATTGCTCGTACAAACCATGCGCGACTAATTTTTGGTAAGTGCCTTTTAAAACAATTAGATTAGATTTTATTTAGATTTGCGAGGTCTTAAATACTCTAGTTGTTAGAATATAATTTAAAAAGAATTGTGCGATAGTAGATGCTAATAAACAATGCACTATTTATTTAATATCATTCATCTGAATTATTATTTTACGTTTTGCTTTATCAGTAAGTGAATGAAAAAATTACAAATTTATAACTTCTAATCTTTTTTCTTACGGTATAATTTTCATACATTATAGAACGTATAAGCATTATCTACATACGTAACGTAAGAATATATAATTAATTTAACGACATTGCACATCTTCCAATAACGAATGTTTTTTTGTTATTCCTCGAAACCAAAAACTTTAGTAGTTGTATTAATAATATTTTTTTGAAAGCTATTAATTCTCCTATGTTATGCTATGCTAAGAGTAATGTATTTTTAACACAGTTATTAAATTATTATTTTTGCGTAATTTATCATTTGAGCACTCAAATAAGACTACAAATTTTTTAAATATTTTCTAAGTAAACATATTTTTTCAAGATCTCTGAAATTTTGTTTACAATATATGATATTCCCGAATCATTTAATCTACAATTATCGTTAACTCTATATTTAGGTGCATATAATGCTTTCTTTAACTGTTTCTCTGTTCTATAAGGATAAGTTAATAATGATCCAATCGTAATAACTTATTGCGACAAATACAAGTACCTTAAAAATATTGCTCTCCGTACATCTGAAAAGAATTAATAAAATAAACACTCTATTACATTGAAATATAATTCAAAAGTTACAGTGGATTTGCCGAATTTTTAATTTTCCAAAAAGTACAAAATACGAATTTTTACAGCAAATTGGAATTTCAGCTATTCAAAATAAGTTAAAAGATACAGATAAAATTAACGTGTTTTTTTTTTTAACTTTGTTTAAAAGATTATTTTAAAAACTTCGACAAATTGTCAGTTGCATCAACGATTCTTTCTTTCGCATAACAGAGCTCCCTTTAAATATGTATAAGAATCAAAAGTATGGCTAATAATAGATTATACTCATTGTCTATAAATCTCGGGTTTTCTCACTTCACTCCACCCGGGCTTAAGCTGAAGACTAATCGCTAGCCAATGACTTTACGCTGGTCCAAAATTATACGCATCGAGTGTCCGCTCCATCGACCGAAGGCTTCTCTAGTTGTAAGCTGTAAGGATGACATCGTTAATACGCGCGCATTTTCGGAACAGAAATGCACAATCGGAGTGTCGAACGCTCGCTTTTTACGCTTCTGCCTTAAGAGACAAGAGGCGCACACGTGCGTATTATTGAAAGGCTCGTCGGGTGCTTATCGTTTTGCCCCGGTCGCTTTGCATTGGGCGCCACATCACGAGGGTCTCGCTTTATCCAAAGTTATCCACGTGCATCGCATTTGCCGAGTATCGAGGAACCTAGTCTCCCTGCCTTAGCGTACACCAGTCACCTGTTTTGCTTATCTCGAGCTGCTTCGAGCTACTTTTGGAAGTAACTTCGCTTCGGTATTTTGTTGAAACTAGTCGAAAGGATTTCTGTCGGGCCCAATACTGTACAAGAACAACTCGGCGAGCTTTTCGGTACTTTCGATTTGATATCAAGAGGCACATTTATCTTCATTGCGCTATTAATTTCAGTTCATACATCTATTGCAGGATCGCAAGATATTTTTCCAATTGCATTATGAACGCTACGATCGTTATTCATTTTTATCCCTTCTTATTTATATTCATATAAATTTCATGTAGTATTGGATCTTTTAGTTTATTTTTTACTTAAAAAAGATAATAAAGCTATTTATTATCATACGAACTTTTCAATTTAATATTATACTGCGCAATCTTATAATTAGTACAACATTATCAATTGCTCACTCATTAGTAACTGAAAAAAGGAATAAAATATTATCTGGTCTTCGATAAATGGAAACAAATACAATCAGTACGTAATAATAGAAAGTGAATTTACAAAAACTTCGTATTCGTGGAAATTAATGAGTTTTTATACCGGGGGCTTTGGAAAATGTATCGTTACAAGTGTATGTGGTACAGAGATGTTTCAACAAAGAAGCTGGAAAGGAAGAGGCAACATTTGGTGCAGGAAATCAGCTGCAATGAAATTCTTAACGATGATGGTAGTCCGTATTCTATAAATCAAGTGGACAACAATGGTAAGATACATTTCTTTGCAAAAGTTTTCATTTTCATAAAACCTCGATTAATACATTTGAACAATTGTTCCTCCACAAGTTGTATTTTAAAACTCATGCTTTTAACCGAATCGTTAATAGTCGTAAATTTATAAACGCCTTTACATCAAAACTTCGTGCCTACAAAAACCATTTTTCTTTCAATTTAATTACTACTTGGAAAAAAGGTATTTTACCGAGTAGTTACAATATGTACTTAAGATTAATATCATGTTAAAATGTTGTTGCAGCATCGTCTTATAGTATAAATAGCAGTGGTGTTGAATTTAGGTAAGGATATATTTGCATTAATTTTAACAATATGTATTTCGTTAGCATTTTGGTATAAACAATCTTACTCTATAAGTCAATGCTTGTACAAACATAAGATTATTTATTTACAATATTAATATTGTTTATAAATAATAGTAACTTGAACGATTTGCATTGTAAATAATATAATTGCTTTCATAGAAACTTCGTAAGCACTTATATTTAAAAATAGTTTGCAGAAATATAATAATAGTAATCAAGATGATAATCTGTAATCGTTTCCTTAACCTTTAATAAACGATTAATAATTGATAAAAGTAAAAAATATAAAAATTATAAGTAAAAAAGTAAAAGTTTGTAATCGCAAAAAACAGTATTCGTTAATGTAGCTGATATTTTCCTATGCTTATGTTCTGGATGCATTGGACGTGTCGTAAAGTCAAAATATTGTATAAATAGTTCAAATTCGAAAGAAGATATTTTTAATCTTAACAGTAATACAACTATTATTTTTTACATTGTAATTTTAGCACAACAGATAGTATTGAATCAGTAGAGGAAACAGATCATGCAAATGATGATGCCAATATTTTCAAGCTTCAGCATCATATTACACGTATAAATGAAGAGAATACAACTTTAAGGGATGAAGTCTTACGATTAGAAGATGTCAATATATCGCTTGAAAGCGATAATAAACGTATACAAAAAAAAATGTATGGTTTTTTGATTTTTAAAAAAATTGACATTAAATTTTTATTAAATATTATAATGTACAAAAAAAAGCCTAAAGAAAAAATTACTTTTTTTTCGGTGTTAAATTGAAATCAATTTTTTTTTCAACTCATCTAAATTCAACGCGTCAGTTACAGTTATGTAAAATTATTATTTTGAAAATATTTATTACTTTTGAAAAAACGTATTAAAAACGTATCTCATAAGAATTACTAAAATCATTATTATTGTAGTTGTTTTGAAAATATGGATATTAAAAATAATTTATTGTTAAATTGTATATTCCAATTTATTAGAGAAGTAATGACTGATAAATGTACAGCTTTACAAAAAGAAAACGATGATTTAAAGGAAGTAATTAATGAGTCACAGCAGCTAGAACAATCAAGTAAACAGAAATTTTATAAATTAGAAAAAGTACATGACGCTGTGCAAAAAAAAGTCAAAGAATTAGAAAAATACGTAAATTATATTTTTTTTCTTATTATCCAGATTTATTTTCATGACATAATGCTTACAGTATTATATATATTTACAGAGAGAGAATAATATAAATTTAAAAATTAGGGTAGATGAATTAAAAAACGAAAATTTTAATTACAAACAGCAAATCACTCTTATTAAAACTATGCACGATGAGAAAGTGCAAGCCTATAAAGATATCGAAGGACAGCTTGATGAAATTCGAATCGCCAAGTTCAAATTGGAAGAGGCTCACGAAAAGAATTTTCAGGTATAACTTACTAATGCCTTATAAATTAGTTGAACAAATTAATAAGGTCACGATAATTTGTTTACTCGCAGCAACAACAAGAAAAGATTGAAGAATTGCAAATTAAAATTTTAGAATTGGAGTCAAAAATTGCTAACAAAAGTGGCGACAGCTCGAGTCAGGTGAGCTGATTTAATTTAAAGTTACAAAAACATAAATCTCGTGCGATTCATTCAGTCTTAGAATAAATACAACGATGCTTTTATAGATGCATTTGATTTTTAATTTTCTTAAACTTTTTTTAACAATTTATACATTATTAATATATCATAACAGATTTTTTAAAAATTCTTCCATAATTAATGCATAAATTAGTATAGAAAAATGTATCGATTTTTTTATTTGCTTTTTTACAATATGTATTTGCACATTATGTGAATACATAATGACATTTGAAAAATATTGATAATTGATATGGCTGTTTTTGTATTGTGACTTTTAGTTATCGGTAACACCACCACCTTACAGTTATTTCAACGAACATATTCACAGTACACCATATAGTAGTAACAGGAGAATTCGAGAAAAGAACTCTCTCTTTTATGAATTGAAAGCTTCTGTAAGTCCCTCTACAAATATTATATAAATTACTGTCATTTAAAAGTACATTTACTAAAGGTTAATTGAATACATTTTAGGATATTAATATAGATGATGCTGATACACAAGATTCCAAAGAAAGCCATTTGCTTTACGAGGAGTTAGCTAATATCGTGAACTATATAGATGAGTTAGTTAGATTTTTTTTTTCTTACTAACGTCTACAAATTATTCTTCTAAAGCAGTTAAATTTATTACCTATAATATATAAACAAGACTTTAATGATTAAAGATTAGTCACATTACAGATTAGTATGGTTGTGTTTCACAAAAAAACGTTTTTTTTTTTTTTTTATACTAATCTAACATTTATTAGATTCTAGCGGCTACTAGTAACCTACTGACTTCGGATGCAACATTATACATATATAAAAATAATAATATAACAAAATTTCCTGTTAAGGGGATTAAAATTAAGCTATAGCTGTAGAATAATTCTTAATAAATTATTTATAAAAAATATGCATAGCTTTAGGAAAAAGTGATAGTTTTCTAAATAATAAAAGTCAAATTAATAATAAATTACATTTTGTTTTCACGTAATAATTAAAATAGAAGTCATAGTTATGAATGTACGTTTGTTATAAAAGTCAAGTGATAGAAATTGGTTTTTCATTATCGCGATTAGAGCTGTCACTATATTTATGTTCTTTCGGGACCGAAAGATAAAGTTTTATCGATATTTTAGGCGTCACTCGTTATTGAAACATTACAGTGTTATTATTAAATGAACAGAAGGAGTATGAAATGAAAATTCTTTCGTTGTAAATCAGAAAATACTACATCGCAGTGACGACGATTAGTATAAAAATAATACCATAGCATTTACAGTTTTATTAATATCCTGCTGTAACGAGACAAATGTTTACATAAGATTTGTATATTTTATTATGATGCTTGCATTATTATTTTTGTTGTGGGTAATTTATCTATCTTTTTGATTCATCGAATTTCTCTTGAAGACTACCAGGAAACTAATTATTTTATCAGTTTTTCGAGGGTCTTATAATTTCTCAGTAACGCTATATGAATCTTTTTGGAACTTGGGTAACGAATAATTGTTATTGTTTGTACTTTCTTCATTAGCAAGTTAATTGAATACAAAAACTAGTTTACAATGATGAGCTGATTCTTTTCATTTAATTTCTAATATTAATTTCTCAGATGGATTATTCTGAACAATTGCATGACTCTCGTTGACGAAAGTCAACGGTTCGACTGTCGGGGATCTTCTTAATTCTTACTTGAGTGATTTTTTAATCTTCAAAGAAATTAATTTCAGTAGCATTTTTTGCTTTTAGCTTACTTTAAGGGAGACAATTTTTCTACTATTTCGCTCCTTTGCGTCTAATAGACTGTGATTAATGAGTATTGGTCGCCGATTTTTGGTATTAGTTCGCAAATGAATTGCGAGTCAAATTCACTCTCCCTGGTCAATTGTTATACAAGCGGGAGCACCAGTATATATATTTCATGTGTAAATTACTGTTTCTATTTTCAAGTTAGCAATCGGGTTTGCCTCAGAGCGATGAGACACGGTTTTCGTATTAAAACCTTTGAGTCGTTGATTGGGCTCAACAATGTTCACATGCCGTTTTTAAATTACTCGCATCGAGGAGAAAATGGTTCGTTGAATGTGAATTTTGATGTTATAATGTTTCTAACGAGATCTGCATCTCATCGAGTAGCCAATTGCTCGAACACGAGTTGAATAATCGGCCGTACGAATAAGTTGCGACGCGAGCTCGATTCACTTCTCGGTTGGCGCTAATCAAAGTCGGCCGAATTTCTTATTTTATAGAGCCCCGCTGGCAATGACACTGAGTTCAACGCCTGAAAGTTAAAAGACGTGTTGTTTTACAAGGTCAAGGAACTTAGTCAGTAGATACTAATAATTGGTGTTTCCTTGATGCAAATTGTTCCTTTTTTGTCGGCACTCGTCCCTGGTAATCTATTTTGGTCGTCGCATCCATAGCCTTTGACTTTTTTGCGACGACGAAAATTTCTACTACTGGCGTTGGCTGCCATAAAACTTCACGTGAAATTTTACGATAGGCTTAAGTGCAGGGCTTCAGCTGAGTTTTAAAACGTACGCGAGAGACAAAAGTCCGTCGATGACATCGTCATCGCCCGATCGAGCGAATTCGATTTTGTTAAATAGCCTAACCATATGTAAGATAAATACCATTTCGCTAAAACTTAACACCTCGGCACAGTAATTGTTAATATTTGTGAAACAGAAGAGATTAATAATTTTTAATGCATTTGTTTTATTTTATTATAGAGCTTTGAAAGAAACACCAGCTTCAAAAGACGATAAATTTGTGCCAAAACTTCAGCTAATAAAAGCCGATATTATTGAAACCCTAAGATTTAAAGTGGAAATGTTAGTCAATTCGGTATGTCGTATGCGATTTAAAAGAAAAGTTTTAATTCTTTACGTTTTAAGTTGTATGCGTTCTTTTATCTATGCACTTATGCATTCTTAATTTTGGTACGTTTTTTTATTCCTATGTTAAAAAAAATTATACCTAGAATAAACAAATTCAATTGTAAATTCTAATGTAAAATTTCATTATTGAGTAAAAAAAAATTAAAAGGTATTAGCCTGTTATATAATGTACAGCCTTTGAGTATTTATAAATTTAAAGATTTATTTATAAATGTTCTTTGATGCTTTTAATCATTAATAATATTTATCAGTATCCTATAAATAATGTTCAACGATTTGTAAAACTTTAGAATGTATTGTTTAATATTATTTGTATAAATTTTCCTCTACGATATATCATTCGAATTTGTTCTTTTTAAACAAATGGTCTGTACTAATGCAAGGTATCGATGATTCTTTAAAATGTAATTTTGAAATTTGCTAGATTATTGTAACGACTAAAGCTTAAGAGTAGTAACATTTGCCTCGATATTAAAATTAATATTATTCTTCATTGTCCAGATGAAAAATTGGGCAACTGTTGAAGAATCTTCTGTGCCGGAGAGGGTAGAGGATTCCCGAGAGAAGCCCGATGTACTACCCGAGATGAAGAAAACATTTAATCTAGTTAGCAATCGAGCCTTAACGTGAGTCATACTAAACTTTTGCCTCCTTATTTTTCCTAACAAACTTAAAGAGCGAAAGAGCGAGCGATGAGCAATCGGAAGTATTTGGATCAAGGCTCAGCGAGAAAGTTCCAAGACGTATCTCTCCTTTTTCTCTTCTACGCTTCTTTCCCCATAAAAATAGCCATACAAGAAAATGTCATCGTATGGATTCAGTCGATCATATGCAAGCATACCCTAATGGCCTTCCGCGATATTCGTAAAAATAAAACTGCCTGACCTTTCGATCGACGACGCTATGGCGAGTTGCGACACTTTAATTTCTTATGGAACATTAGCCATCGTTAGTCCAGTTAATCGGGGTTTTACCCATTTTTCATTACAAGAAAAACTAATGCGTTACGTGTATATTTAGACACAAAAATCCATATGCACTCGCATACATATATGAACATTGCTTTAATTTGAGCTATTCTGGGCGCAGTTTAGTTTTTTTTTATTCTTATCTTTTATACTCCTCTTTATTTGAATTTATTTTTAGAGGAAATTTTTCATCGCTTACTTACCTAGTATTAAAAAGATTTTTACGAATAAAGAAACACGACAATTCCAGTAATTATTATACCAGCTTTGCACAAGTCTTTTATATTACGATAAATTAGTGAGATGCGCGTTAAAATTTATTGAGTTTTCAATCGTGCAAATGTTACTTCGATTGCGATGGTATCAGAAATAAATATGTGGCATTATTTTGGTAAGTTTAGGCAGTACTTCATATTTAACGTTGTACGGTTTTGCTAGCTACAAAAGGGAGTTATGATTTTTTCATGCCCAATAAAATATATAGTGTGAAAATGATGGTAAATATGAAGGATTTTCACTTTTTTAAAAATACCATACATAACAATTGATAATAAACCCATTAATAATTTCATTGTAAATCATCACAAAATAATTGGGTTAGATTAATTCGTTTGATAAAGTACAACACAAAGGTGAGATTAAGTTGAAAATTCTAATTGCCGAATATGGTCATACCCCCATTGTGCGTATTTTTAAAGACTCTTAGCAATTTCAATTTATTTACTAAAATGTATAAAAACTTTAATAACCAAATTCAATTATATACAATGGTGAAGGCTCTCGTATAAGAAGTATTAAACGTGCACGTAAGCGACCGCGTGAAAGCTTATAATATCCAATAAGAATACCTATGGATGCTCACAGTTAATGCATCATTCGTTTAATAGAAGGCTAAAAATCAACAGATCTTTACTTCAAACGACTCAATAATAATAATAAAAATCTTGGCACAATATTTCCGCGACCTACAATAGGCCAATAATTGTAAAGCTTCGAGGGGGGGGGTGAGGCAGGCGTTCTCGGACTGGAGGCAACTTGGAATCATCGTCGCTCGTGGCAAGACCTAATAATCACCTTCGTCCACGAGAATGCCGTAATGGTCGCAAGCGCCTGGAAAATCGGCGCCACTCGGTAGACGCGCCGCCGCCGCCGCCGCTGAATCTGCCCGGAGCACGTGAGCTTCCTGACTTCTCCCGCCCCCAAGGCGCGCTCGAGGTAGGCGGGCCGAAGGTGTCGCGGTGCACGTGCACCCTTTGCGCCGGAGGGAGGCGACGTCGTCGAGGCTCAGTCTTCGGCCGACGCTCGGGCGGCTCGATCGATCCCCGCGGTCCGTCCGGACGGAAATAGGCGAGACGCGCTCGTCGCGCCTGTCCCCGAGCTTACGCGCACTCCAGCAGCAGCGGGGATTTTTTGCCTCTGCGAGCGAGACGCCCCGAGCTGAGCTTTCACGGTTTCGACGGTGTCGACAGCCCCTGGCCGCCGTCCCTAAGGCGCCTCCTCTCGATCGACGACTATTTTTCGAGCTGGATTATAATAACGGGATTTCGTTTTTATTCGCATCGGTCGGCTGTGTGCTTTCTTTGGATTCCAATCGACTTGTGCTGGAGGGGGGAGAGCCGACGAAATGGGCGCCCCTGAAAATTATTACACCGCCGTGTACAAATTCGTCTGTATCGCATCTTTTTACTTACTCTAAGCGCTATTGCCAGCCTCAATTGTACATTTATTGTCGTCGTACCCCTTGCTCGATAACGAAAGAATTCCCTCGTCCCCTTCATAATCGCCTAACATTTACCTTCTCTCAAGTTGAGAACTGTGCGATCTCTTATCCAGCCGAATACGTTTAGATTATTGTATTAGCAAACAAGTACGTTTTACCGATGGCCTGATTATTTAAACTATTTTTTTAATATACTTATTTTCTTAAGGAAGCTCGTACAAACGTCAGTTCTTATATTTTTTTAACCTAATAAAAACTATTTAATTAGATGGAAAGGCTCAAGAGAGCAAAAGGCAGATGAATTTTAAATAATTTATAATACGTCGTCGAAAGGTCCACGGCATGGTTTGTTAGTAATTCAATATATGTTCAGGATTTCATTATATAATGGAGTAAAATAATACTTATTGGCTTACTGTATAAAAATGTAAGAATTTTAGACAGAACGTTATAGCTAATACAACTAATCAAATATTTTTTTACACGATTTCTAGCATTTTCAAAAAGTTGAAATATAAAAAAGTTTAATTCACTTATAGTTATAGCACTTCTAAGGAACTTCTAACTTTTTGAAAAACCCATATTAGATTTAACTTTTTTGCATTGGATATTGAGTGAAATATTTACTTATCTATATATATTTTTTTAAAAATGAAAAACTTTTATTCAGCTTATGTAAATATTTTTTAAGATTTATTAAGTTTTTAGCTTTCAATATAAATCTAAAAATCACAATTTGAAATGAAAGTGTTATTTATGGAAAACCAAAATAATAACGCGGACAAATTGATATAAATAAGAGAAAAATTATATACATAAAAATTATACATGTTGCTATAAATATATTTTTGACCGTATAATTATTGAAGGCTTAAGCTTGTAATATTAAAAAAAAAGCAAAGCAAAAATTTTTATATAATATACTATTTTCAAATAATTTTTACAAATCATGCAATGAATAATCTGTTGAACCTACAATTAATAAACAGTTAAAATAACAAAATTTGTTTTAATCGGATGAAAACTCATCAGTGATAAGAATAATATTCATCGATGCATATTAATTGTTTTTAAAAATATTGATTTATTTATCAATGCCATGCGTAAGCTTTAAAATGGGTATATTAAATTTTTATAATTATGAAAGCATTTAAAAAAAATATATCTAGACTCGAGAGCTTCAGAAAATACGAAATGTCCAATTCTTCGCAATAGTTGACCAAAAATCTAATATTTGATGATTAACATTCATTCAATGCTTTATTTTACAATTAATCAACGTATATAAACATATTCAAACAGCGCAAATGTAATATTTAGTAGAATTAAATTATAATGTAGTTTAAGAATACACCACGTGTAAATGTTTCCTTTTGGAATTTTCAAACTAATGTTAAGTGACGTGAAAATTAGAATTCATGAGTAGATGTTTCTAATTACTATGGGCAACATGTGTTATGTTTGCAGATATTGTTTGCATCGTTAAGTAAGAAGTTTTTAAAATCTAAATGACTTAACTTGATACCATTTTTTAAAATTCGTCTTATTTACGTAAAGTGCATAAAATTTATGTATGAAAATACTTCAATATTACTTGTGATTTCTTATCAAACAGTGTCGGGAGCATATAAATGTACAAATGTATTTACGATAGTAAAGTGTTGGTTAAAATATATATTAGCTTGATTTATTTAAAAATAATGAACTCGTTTAAAGTAAATTGTGATTTATAATAGTCTATGAAAAATGCGCTGTTTTCTTTTTTATTTCCATTATTTAACTTAATTATAGGAATCGTAAGAATTCACCTGAAGAATTACTTCCTTTACAAGCTTTTAGTATTAATCATGGTATTCCTATATTTCAGAGTAAAGTTAAGAGAAATAAATATCTATTTATAGATTGAAGATGTTTGATGCTAATAGGTTAGTATGACTTATGTAAGAATCTAGTTAGCGATGAACCTATTATTGTAAAATTTTACAGATACATAACTACGTTCTTTATTATAGTATCAACATTGTTTTTTTTTTAATTGAATATTAAAAATTTTTATTCGCCTGTATTCAAATCACTCTTATCACTATAATTAAGGCGTATTTATCACCAAATAATAGAATCAAGATGGTCCGTTTTTCTAGGTATACACCGAAGGTCGACTCGTACATTAGATTTTTTTTATCGTTAATTGTATTTTAAGTGGTAAGGCAATATTTTTTGCTACAGAAAGTGCGGTATTCTGAAAAGTGTAAAAAAGTAAATAGTAAATATGTTATAAATCAATTAAGAGCATCTTTATGTCTGCCTGATCTCAATTAAGATACATCATTAGGACGCTCATACTTTTACTATTTACCTTAAGCATTTTTGTTTTTAAAACACTTGTTATGTAAACCAACGACATTATTTAGATGCTAATATACAATATTGGTATTATATGCAACAATACATATTACATATACTATTATTAGTATATTACGAATATATTAAAAGTATTTAAAAACTATTCTTTATTAGACTATAATGTAATAAAACGTATAATATTTAATTGAATTTTATAGGGTTTAAGGCTAAAATTTTCTTTTGCGTTACAATAAAATATTGAGTTAATTAAAATGTTTGATTATCGTTGATGCTTACATTATCAAAAATAGAGTCTAGTAAAAATTATCCAAAAGTCTGTGACAATGAAATAACATAAACCTGGATTTAATTAATTATTAACAGATCGGAGAAAGAAATTAAAGACTCAATTGGTTCTGTAACGTCGTCGGTAACAACGATATTGTCAAAAGAAGCACAAAGCACATGTGACAAGTCGACATCATCTGTAATGGAAACATCAGAATCTCCAGAGAATTTCGAAGTCCTCAAGGCCAATAAGGAAGAAATCATCGTGCCAATGTCGGAGGCACTTAACAGGATCATTGAGTTAAAAGGGGCAGAGAACATAGAGGAAGCTGATACTGTTGCCCAGTCGACGTGCAATTTAAAGTATGTTTGAGCACTTGTATTAATTAAGGCCTTTAATTAGTTCGGTGTAAATGGTCTTCTAAAAGAAATTAATACGTTTTCTAAAAATAATACGTTTTAATCAATGTTTTAATTAACATAAACGAATGGGCAACTAAAAATACCAGTGATATATATTTTTTTTTAAACCAATTGAACAGTGATTTAATAATTACTTCAATTAAATTTGTACTCGATCTTTTTTATTAGTTCGGTTGCGAGACGTTGCATACTCTTGATTTTAATTTTTCTGGTTAAATTACAAGTTAAAATCAAGCGACAAAACTTATATTACCAAATGCGTGTATGAACTTTATGCTATTCATTTTTCTGTTGTTCCCACAGTCAAAAATCAATTCACACCATCGCAAGAAATAAGAATTGGCTTAATATGTTACCGAGCGAAGTGCAGTCTAGTGATGTATCGTCTATAAAAAATGCAGAAGAATATTTTAATTCTCAAACGTATAATAATGCAAAGGGTGACGCATCTCGCTTTAATGATATTAGTGCGGATTGTTGTAACAGTCATGAAATTGACGCCACCCCTGAGAAGCTTAAATCTGCATTTACAAAGTATAGCTCAAACAATGGTAAATCGATCGAAAAATTTGATACGAAATTTGTAACGGTAAAATCCATTGACCAAACGTATTTACTGAATCCAGTGGTTTCGAGCTCAGAAGGAAATAAGTTGGATCAATTGAAAATTGACAACTTAAAGCCTGGACTCGTAAGCTACCGTACACCTATGCACAGTGAAAAACCTGTATATTTTGATATCGATAGTTTGCAGACACCGGATAGTGTACAGAATCCAATCGAAATAAAAAGACGATCGACCGGTGCTTCTGACCCAAAAGAAACCGACAATAGCGGTTCAAACGTAAAATCGTCGTCGTTACCTTTCGACTCTACCAAAGATCAGTTGATAAATTCCTATCGGTGCTCTAACAATAGCGATTTATTTAATACTTCATCGTCGAAAAGCAGCGATTCCCGGATCTCCACGGATGATCTTGATGGCTCGATAAATGGATTGGCGAGAGTCAGCAAGCCTGTCATTCTCGTCCCGTCTAAATTGAAATTTTCTGATTCGACTGGCGATCAAACATCTCCCACTGATCGACAAGTTAAAAATTGGCAACCTAACGCAGACGCTGGGATCTCACAGAGTAAATCAGAATACGAAAGCTTTTCTGAAAATAATGCAGGACGAAAGTCCACTATATTAAGTTCATCTTCAAGCTTAATAAAGAACGAAGAACAAAGAAATAAAAATGACAGTGCGACTAAGTTAGAGTCTCGTAATATTGATTGCAGTACGTTATCATACAAATTAAAGAATACCTCGATCAATAAGTTTAACAGTTGTTAATTAATTAATTATATGCATGTTTCAGATAATATATTGTTTTCAGATGTAGAAAGAAATGATCAAACGTTTATAAAACAAGGTAAGAATTATATTATTTACTAAGTTTTAGTAGCTTTCGAGGAGTTCAGTACTGGCAACGTGTAAAATACATGAAAAAATAGTATCTTATCATAATTTCTAGTTAGTCTTTAGCTTCTTTTTAACATTTTGTTAAATTAATTTACCACACGAGTCACAAAATTATGCAATATATTTAATTTATTGCAAAGCCATTGGATAAATGGGGTTAGCTTGAATAATATGTCATTGCTCTGAAACTAATACGAATATTAAAATTTAAAATATTACACAAGGGATCGTCACTTTTGCTTGCTTTTACGATTAACGATTGAGTAAATTTTTAGACAATTTAACATATATATTTTGCTACTTCAATTGTCTATCAAAATTCAAGCGAAGATTTCTTTAAAAAAGCAAAACGGTTAGCTTTATAATAAGTAGATCGTTGATTGTAGATAGATACTAACTCGATTGTACATGAAATTTACGAATGAAATATTAAAATAGAATTCATTCATATTTTAATTGTGATAACGAGAACATATATTTATACAGTGTTTTTGTATTATTTGATTTGCGATAAAAGTATAAATTATTATACAATGGATATTAATTCTACGTGTTTTTTCATCAATCGTTGTAAGTTTCTTTATTTTACACAATGTAAAAATTTTGAGAAAGGCCTTATTCAATGGTATTGCTATTTATTCGCCTATAACGTTCTGCAACGTCGTGCCACAATATTTCTGTTCGATAAAATTTTGCCAAAATTCTTGAAGCTCCTTTCTCAATAGATACACACCTTAACATTGACACGTTAAAGCACGCGCGTGCTCGTCGCGAGTAAGAACTAAGGTCGGCCCGGTACAAAGGCGTGCATCAAGAGAGTCTCGTCAATAACGCGATATGGAGCAACTGTGTAAAAAAAGGGGAGCTTCGGTAGTTAATAAAGGTAAATCGCAATCGATCGGCAATGTACTATCGATGTAGCATTCGGGGATCATCGGGGAGGTGTCGCCGAGTGTTTCCTCAATTTTTTTGCTCACCAGTCATACTCGGCCTTGCAGTTTCGGGTAAAATTAAACCTCCACTCCGCCGGGAAAAGCGAGGCACTCGACGGAGTTATAGGAGAGCAGTACAAGCGGCGGGGCAGGGCTTCGAACGGATTCGGCTAATAATAACCCTGCGCAAATTAAAGCCCCCGAGCGGCCGATGCCAATTGCATCTCCATTGTTCGGAGGGGCGTCGGGGAGAGTCTCGCGGGTGGAAAAGACGAGAGCCGCCGAGAGAGGCGACCACCGCGGCAAGGTGAACAGCGAGAGGAGGGGGGGCGGGGATCGACGCCTAGATAGGGAGACCGGTGGGAGGGCGGGGGGCGAGGAGATAGGAAGGCGAAGGTCGGGCCGCGGGAGGCCCAAGGGCCCCCTTCTCCCGATCGGGCCGCGAGCGAGTGCGCGTCGGGGCCAGGCCGGGGTACCGCCGTCGAGGCCGCGGCGCCACGAGGCCGAGGAGCGCACCGCCACCGCCGCTCGGTACACGAGTGCGCGTAATCCAGTGGCCGATATTTCGCGCAGGCGTGAGGAGACGGACCGGCGCTACCGCTGTTGCACCGACGACGACGGCCGTAGGAGCCGCCGCCGCCGGCGTTGGTGCCGACACCCGCGGGAGCTGCGCCCGCGAGGAGCCGAGAGCAGTCGAGCGCGCGATGTCCAGCGGCGAGGAGGAGAGCTCGGCCGAGAGCGAGTGCGAGGAGGCGCCCAGGGCCGCCCTGGCCCCGGACATCGGCCCTGGGAGGCGGGCCCTCGAGGAGGCGCCCGCGACGACGACGACGACGACGACGACGCACGGGGACAAGCTCGAGGTGAGTCCTGCGAAAGGCTTGGCTCTAACTGCCTGCCTGCCTGCCGACCCTTGATACTACCCTCCACCCTCGTTTTCTCCTCCAGCCCTTCTTCGGGGCTCCGAACGCGTTGGAACGCACACGAGCTGACCGGAAATTCACTACAATATTGATTGATTACCGAAACGACTTGTCCAGCTCTTGTTTAAGCTCTTGTTTAAGCTATTAGAGCTATTACTTTGTACTTAATGTTCGAATAATTTATGCCTTTCAATAGTTTCGGCTCACTATATCTTTCCTTCCGATAATACCCGTTTATACTTGCCATCGTTTAAGATTTCCTAGCTCTCTCGCAATAATTATCAAATGAATTAAAGCGATTGAGAATTACAACGGATTGTCTCTTTAATGAAGTGCCGATAAACCAAACTCGATTGGAAGATTTTTAAAATCGCGAAATTCCAATATTCATACATTTGCATTCGATGTGCACATACTTGTACCCATCGTTATAACACAAAAATTATCTATTCGTACAGATTAATACAATCAATAGTACAAGTGTAATTAAAAATCGTCTACCCATGCACAAAGAGTCTTCTAAAGCAATCCAGATAATTATAATTGCTAAAACTATTGGTAAAAAGCAATTAGACGCAGAAAAATATTACAATGCGCCAAAAATACAATGCCCACGTACCATTGTATGACCCGTTAATTTAGCGAAACTGTTATATTTCAACTGCGATTAGCCTCAAATGATGTTTTAAATCACATGCACATAAAACGTGTACATTGTATAACATTTGATACAATAAAATATAAAATTTAAAATTGAGAATTTGAAAATTGAGAAAACATTATTTTATGCCTTACTATTTTCTAAACAAGACCATGCATTGCTATTTTTATTCATTTATGTGTATGCTCTTTAATACGAATCCTATGAATAGTTCGTTTGACAATTTTGTTTATTAGTATTCCTTAAAGTAGATCAATAAAAATTGTTACCTGATGGAACAATAATAATTAAATACAAATGATAAACTATCGATTATGGATCAACAATTTGATCAATAGTACGATTTGTACACGGCACAAGAATAATCTTAAAGGAAAATCATTTTTTTTTAAATATAATTCATAACAAAAATTATCTATATAGATCATATGTTTCCGTTTTGATTCAAATTATAATGGCATTCGATAGCGATGCCTAGCATTATAAATTTTGTCTATTACTAAAAACTTTCAAATTTTTGTATCTCGTAGCATGTGCCACTATCGTGTTTACAAACCGATCCATATGACACGTTGTATGGTATTTTTTTTTTAATCAGACATTATAAATTCATGTACGGCAAAATAGCCTCGCATTATATTGAACTTTACGCATCTTTAATTTGAAACGAAGATATATACATATATATATTTTTTTTTCAAGCTGAAAATGTTTGCTCGTCTAAAAGACTGGATAAAATAGAATTCACGATGGATAGATAAATTCGTATTTATATTACGCTCAAAAGTAAACAACTACAGCATAATATCATTTATTATGCCTAATACGATCTCAATGTAAGCAGCCACAATTTTAATAGGTTTAATATATGCACATTGCAACACCATTAATTTCTAATACATTGGAAATATAATTGATAAGTATGGCTTTAATTGTAATAAATGAATAGCTGATAAGAGTTAAATCATGCAATTGATAATAAAGCACACGTTCAAGGAACACGTGCGTCTTATCAGAAAGACGACTTTTATAAAGAAAATAATAACAAATATTTTGAAAGCTAACATGTACACAATTTAGTGAGCCGTAGCTTGAGCTTGAAATTCTTTGTTTTTTTTTTTTTTTTTTTTTCTTTCGAATTTCCAATTCGTTTGAATAATAACAATTATTCTATTGTATTTACGAATGACTTGTACAATTACATTAAATTTTATGATTAAGCAAATAACACAAACAAACTTTATTTGCGGAGTAGATATTTAATGTCAATTTTCACTGACCTATCTATCATGTTAATGTATGCATCAGTAAAATGATTGATAAAAAAAAAAAAATTGATATATTAATAATTAAGACAGTATTAAGCTCCGTGTAGCGAGTAGTTCTAAGTACACGAATAGCCAAGAGCTTTTAAAAATACATGGGGCGATGTATTCTTTTCGTACGGAACATTGCACTGTTATAATTTACCCAGAACACAGTATTTTGTACCCGGGGAAACAGGTGTTTTCGTTCATAATTCAACATTAGATAGAGCATCGTAGGCTCCGTTATTATTTAATCTTACAAGTACCTTGAGATTAACAATAGAACTTGAATCAATCCATTTTTCATCCTACATTATATGAAAGAATTCAACACAAACATCAAAATTTTTAACCTCGAACTAAGGTGACTTTTGAGCTATTAATTTGTTTATCTCTTGTAAAATAGATACATGTTTAATAAAAATTCTTTTGCAATTATTTTCTTTATTAAACGTACCGAGTACATCGTCGGAAAACATGCAGAGTATTGCCAATTTTTTTAAACAATGAATAATAAAATTCTTAATGCTATCTAACAAACTCGATTGAGAGGAGTTTAAAAGATTTGCTGAGCCTTGAATGGCATTTTGCATAGGCTAATATAATCGAAGTTTTACGAGTAAGAATTATTTTTTTCTAATTTATTATGAAAGAGACCAAATGCCATATTCCATACCGATTTGAAAATACAGAAACTGATTTGCACCTTATCGGGGGAGAAAAGTTTTAAAATGTACTAGTTACGTTTATAAAATTTTTTGAGCAAATTTTAAAAAAATACCAAACGTGCATTAAATAAAACCATTATTTTTTTAATTTTTGATGAATTTTCCAAAGCTCGTCAACTAAATGCTTAGCTCGAGTAAATTTAAATCCTTGCCATAAGTTCAATACACAGACGTATTATCGTAAGTATCGTGTATTTAACTTATCCACTTTTAATGAGTTATAAATAATTATTTATAAACTCAATTTATCGTTTGAACTAAGTTTAGAAAAGACTTTGAACGTACTTTGTAACACTGTGAAGCAAAGTGAAAACGTATCTCGCGTAAAATTCGTATTAAATTCTGCACTAAGCCAAAAAATAATAATCAAGACGCCAAGTTATATAATGAAACGATTCTTAAATTGTTCATTTTATTACAGTTGAGTGAAAACTCTTAACTGTAATCGTAAAATCGTCATTAAAGTCTCTCTTTTTTCTCTCTCTCTCCCTCGAGAGAGAGAGAGGCTTCGACAACGGCTCGTAAGCACAGGCTCGAGAAATGTCCAGCACTCGAGCAGACAACAATCAATCGAACGAGCGAGTCCCACTTCAATTAATCTCTAATTATGACGGAGCCACTTATGTGTAGACCTCCCTCAAGCATCTAACACAGATTGCACCGAGGGCTTATTATTCGGAAGCCCTCGGCGATCGATCTTGAAGCAATGGTCACTGATCAGTCGTCGTTAAGGGAGCTCGCTTCGATTAAACAATTAGCAAATCATTTCTTCATATTTCACTTATCGTGTTTCTCTGCTCTCGGGCTGAAAGCGCGTACGCCTATAAATAAGCAGTGCTGCTCGAGCACAAGCCGTCCACTGGACGCCACGGCCTTTAATCACAGGGGCGCTATTCTCTCGTTTCGGCTCTTCTTCCGAGTGAAATTTCGGATGCGCTTCAAAAGGGACCCGTTCAAGCGAGTGTCCTTCCGAGCCATTGACAAATTAATCTCCGGCAAAATATTTTGCACTGAGTTGCTTTATCTTACGACCTACGGTTGGCTCGACTGCTGCCTAGATCCCTTAAGGCTTTTTGCGAGTGGCTGCAGTCGTACGCAAAGCTTATGAACATTTTTATGCTGCGCGTCTATTGTGTCCTACTTGAACATTAGTCATTTCTGGACTTGGGCCGAGCGATTTCAAAGAGCTTGGAAAATTCACTGGAATTCGTCTTTAGGCATTACATTTTCTAAAACTAGATCGTATCGACTATATCATTAATTATTGAGAGGGATCGCATTATTAATTACTAATGTTACGGTAAAAGAGAGATCAATGCGTCCCTAAATGCAATCCCGTAGATGACGAATATATTAATTGTGCTTAGAGCTTTATTCGCAACTGATCTTTGTTTAATATTTTTAATTGTTTTTGAAAGATATTTCTTTATTTTAAAATAGGGTCTTAAAGAAATAGACTATAGCCTCATATTGTTTACAATGACCAGATACTTGAGTATCTGTGTATTTAAAAATGTATGGGCTTCGGTATAAATCATTCTGAAATGTGATTAATAAGGGTTTTTATTTATATGTAAAAAGTACTTTAAATACAAACTCGAATTTCTGAAATTATATTTTCAAAGAAAATCCCAAAATAGCTTAAAAGCTAATAAATATAAATAAAACATTCTTTTTACTGTACTGAAAATTTTTATGCTGAAAATGGCTTATTTTTAACTCGTAAATAAAATACTTGAGTAATAACTGGCCATAAATAATCATAATTTTTTATGAAGTAAGGCGAAGTAATTAAATTTTCATATTTTTCGTAAGTAAATATTTAAATAAAATATTAATTTGTTTATTGCAAATATCATTTATGATTTATGATAACACTTGATCAATTATTAACAAACTTAAACTGAAACCACAGAATGAAGTATTCGTATTTTTGTTATTTCAATAATTATAGGAAGATGCTTATATATAACTTTAGGAATCTTCATCTGAAAACGGATAGGTTTTATAGGTGTATTACTAATTTTTTTAATTTCCTGGATAAACTCGTAAGTCAAAAGTTTTAGCTTTTTAATTGCTTAAATATGTATAGACATGCCGAGATATTTATAAAAAGTTTCTTTTTATTCATTGCTGAACTGTCGTTGACAATTTATTTAAACTCATATTGATAAGACCAGAATTATGAGAAATGTGATTAGGAATTGTCTGAACTTTGAATGACTTGAAAATATATTATTTAAATTTAATTATTTAATTAAGCCTTTAATCGATTCATGACTTTCTATTAAACTTAAGTGATTCGATAAAGAACAACTATAAATGATGATATTTAGAGCTTTCGTATATATTTATATTTTTTTCTTTTTTGAAAATTAATTAAAAACACCGTAAATATTGCAACTGATTACAGTTAGTTAATAAAATATTAAATTCTTCAAAACATTAAAATGTGATTTTTAAAAATATCTTTAATTTTAGAGTTTTTAACAAATGTAAAATTACGATATCCACTTTTGTTCTAATGTCAGAATTTTAGATATGGTACAGGGACTTTTTAATTGAGATAATTTTATACACTATCTTGGCATTTATATAAATGTTTTTGTTATTTTGATTACTATTTTACCAATTAGTTTTTAATTTACATTTAATTACGTAAGCAAACGGTATATAAAAAAAACTAATAAAAATTATAAGCAATAATTAAGTTTTTTCTAAATATTTTTTCATGAATTCTAAATAAAAAATGAAAATTCTTAAAATTTCTCAACAAATAATGTATTTTATTATATTCATTCTTATATTTCTAATAATTATTCTATTTTTCAGATTTACTTTAATATTTCTGATAAATTTAAATAAACCTATTTTATACCATACTAATCAATCTTATGTGGTTACACGAATGTTTTTCTTTGTAATTCGCTTTTATGAAAATTTATGTTATATTCTTTTCTATTAAAAAGAGCAGTAAACTGTTAGTTCATATAACTATATCTGTTTAAATGCGAGAAGAATCCAAACTTCTTAGGTAGAAAAGAAACTAAATTTGTCTTGTCATATATAACTACACTAGAGTATGTTATAATTATTTACAACTTACTTATAAATACCTTATTTTGTTATTGACACTTTTAATGACTATTTGAAACGACATGCATTTATGACACTTGAGAGAATACAAAAAAATAAATAATTCGGATGCTCTTCTCTTCTTCAGAACATCTTGAAAATGCGTCCTCCCGTATAAATATTAGATTCATGTATACATTTAGAATAGCATTCTAATACGTGAAATTTCTCATTAGAAGCAATAGCCATCATGTATCGATTATAGATTACATTATAGATGTACGAAAATAGACGGCAGTCAAACTCATCTTCAAAACCATTACTTATGCAATTGAACCATATGATGCGCAAAAACCTCATATTCTAGAATTCTAATTTAATACATTATAACCGAAGTAAGCATAAATCATTACGTGCAAGTACACCTGTGGCAACATGCGATATTACATGTAATGTATACGGATCTTTTTAATGTATCGCGAGCTAAACCTGAATTCTTTAGGTAAGAACAAAAATAAGAATTTCATGTTTCGTACATTTAAAAGGTTTTAATTACTCTGTAGCTGAATATAGCAACCACTTTGAAAGCGGTCTATTTAAAAAAATATGTTTCTATGTCCATGGCAAAACTTCCTAATTCGCAAGTATATACGAAAGCGAATTTTAAAATGAAAAAAATTATTATGAACAGGTAATCACGGGACTGAAATTTAAAAAATCCTAGACTAAAGTTCAGTAATTCAATATTTTCATAATGCATATGCATTTATTATATATATATTAGTTTAAGAAATTATAATTTTTAAAACAATTTATACAAAATTACAAAGTTAAAAATTATAAGTGAAAATTTTATTTTATATACTTTAAAAACCAATACGTGCTCATCATCTGAAATTATTCATAAAACCAATTTGTTAATTACATTGAGCAGACATAATTCTTTATTTTTTGTCTGTTTTTGATTTTTTTAAAAATCATTTTAAAAATTCTAAATATTTCTAATAAATTTTATCAAAGGACTAGCTTTAGTTCAAATAAATAAACAAACACTGGTCTTCTAATTTAGTTCTTCGATGAAAACGATACCAAAACATTCTTATTACTAAATATATATCGAAAGGAAAAGAAATTTCGAAATTATTCACCAATTTTCTATTGATTAAAAATTATTGCTTGTCAAAAATGTTATTGATTAACAATATTTTTATTGTAGTAGCGGACAGAAGATAAAAGTAGTATATCCTAGATTGATAAACTAACTTTATTTTCCAATTAGAGAAATGAGCTTTACGAACGTTGCTAAGTATGTTCACATTTTTATTTTATACCACAACGACCTTTTATTTACCCATGACTTTAATAGATTTTTTATCGAGCAAATATCGATATTACTAAAATATGTTGCTTTCGTCCATAATTTATCGTTTCGACAAAGTATCTCAGAATCCTTATGATTTAATTGCAGTAATAAAATATAAAAAAATCCATTAAATTGCATACAAAGCAAATACAAATTTATCAAGTTTTATAAATTAATAATAAACAAGTAAAAAATTTACTATTTACTGATTTTTGCTGCTTGATTATTGGCTTACATGAAATTGACAGTTGAATGAAATAGCAATATAATAAAATCTGTATGTACCATTTAATTAAAAATTGGATTATATCAAAAAGTCACGATAACAAAATAAAAATTGAGTATTTTACATCTTTATATGATAGTTTTTAGAATAAATATGATTAATAATGCTAACAAATTAAATTTTGTACGATTAAAATTGTTAAATAATGTAAAATTTAATTGATGATCCAAATATAATAAAAATAATAATAATAATTTTATTTGATAATTTTTACTTGAAAATTTAAAAAAAATCAACTGTTACGAGTACTATTTTTCATTATTTTTATCGTTTTTATACTACTACAAAATACGTACATACATGTCCTTAGAAGTTTTATACTTATTTCTTATTGATGAAGTTGATCGCGCAAATCAATACCGAAGTCTGGCTTATCAGTTTTTTTTTTTAAAGCAGAATGAATTCATTATTTGTATGTTCAAACACACAGACAGTACTGAGCTATCTATAATAATTATTTGCTTCTCTTTCTTATTTGGCAATTTTTAATTGTAATGTATTTTAGCCTGCTCTAATCTTGTATAATAATTAAGCGCCGTAATATGTTGCTACCACCATAATATGTTTTTTTATGTAAGCACAAAGTTTACAATTTACAGTTACAGTTTTTTTAGAATATAAAACATCAAAGTTCAAAATATTATTTAATAATTCAAAAAAATTACCAAAAATGTAATTTGTTGTAAGAATTTTAAAAGAAATTTAGTTTAGATTTAGTACTTTGTTAGATTTATTAACCATGACTTATTATATTTATAAAATTTGAAATATATTGAAACATGAAACGGTATGTTATAGATAGTTGTGGATGCTATTAGATGAATAGATATTTCAAAACGAAGATTAAAATAATATGTTGGAACTGCAAAGCTTTTTCACAGTAAAAATTATTACAATTAATGAAAATTAGAATAATGCATGTTACAATTTTTCGATTTCTATAATAAATAATTATATGGTAAATTTTTTTTTAATATACTAAAGTTTTTTTTTAATTAATTATATAAGATTTGTACTAAAAATAATTATAAGAAATTTTATGTCACAAAAAAAATTAAAAATTTCATGCAGAAAAAATTTGTTTGATATAATGAGCAATATATAGTCTATAAGTCATTTCTACGTATTATAATTTTATAAAACAAAAAAAATATTTTTTAACGTAATATACCCTAAGCCTCAAAAAATATCGTGTAGTTCCAATATTAGTTTCATTATTTCCAACATATAATTCAATTTTTCTTTCCTTTATCAGTAAAGCCAAGTCACCGATAGATAAAATACTTTGTTTAAAAATATCATTCGCATAAGGATTAAAAACAAGCTTAATTTAAGTTTTATATAAGTGTTATCATTATTTACTTGATCACAGAAATTTACTACTGTATTTAAATATAAATATTTAATTGTTAAATTAAGTCAATTGACAGTAAAAAATACGAAAATATGGATTAGTTCAATTAAAAATTTAAAATATACTATTATACTTAAAAGTTGCAGTTGATAAACTTTTAATACGATTAATAATGTAACTTGTGAGCGGGTTAAAAATTCGTTTATTTAAGATTACATAGTCGTAGTTTACTGCTTAAAATTATTAAATGTTTATTTAAAGTAAATAAGAACACAAAGTTTTTCATTGTAATTGTCTTGAAAAGGACGCTTAAAAATAAAAGAAATGGTGATAAACAATACCTGTTTTTAAAGGTGTTCCACAAGTCTTAAACCATATTTTCAGAGCATATAAAAAATTATTTTAATGTGTAATACAAATTGTCCATATGTTTTAAAAAAATTTAAAAGACGCTAGATTTACAGCTCATTAAAAGATAATATTAACGATGTAAATAATGCATTTTTAGTATTTTTAATGCGATTTAATGTCGCAGCTTTTAAAGAATTTTAAAATATAATAAATTAGACTTAATTAAATTGTTACATTGTTTAAGCAGTCCTGATTTTTTATTTATACGTGACGGTCGAATTATTACTACCTTCTACAGAGAACTAATTTCTACGCGAGGCACTATTTTTGTATTAAATTTATTAATTATAACTGCAATCGGAGCATAAACAGTTAAATTCAGCAGAAGTTTTCGTACTGCTTTTATGGCTGGATATATAGTGAACAATAATAAATTTCCTTGAACTCAGACACTCACGCCGACCGAGATATTATTATTAGTGCAAAAGTCAACTGTAACCTCCGAAAAGTGATATACATATAATTGAAGGTGAAGATGTCGAAATTTCGCGTGCTGGAACTAATATCTTAACTCGTGGCGGCGGGGGCGAGGAGATTTATTATTGGTTCAGCGCAAAGCTTGTTTACATACACTCAGATTAACCTTGCGACTCAAATTCTTTTTCTTTATATCAATTTATAGAAGTTTAATAACTTATGTAATATTTACAAATCAAGTAGTGCAATTGAAATAATACTTTAAATGAGATTCGATGGTAAATATTTGTAATTATAATATAATTTTCTGTATCGATTAAACAATCATTTAGAATTCTTAATTGTTATTTTACTATAACAATACTATTGTCAATTGTATCTCACTAATATGAGAAAAATGCTCTTCCTTCAACATTTAATTCGGTTTCCTTCCTTATTTCAATTTCAACAGATCTTTAAAATAGCTCCTATAATCATCTTATCCCATGTAAAAATATGGGATTAAATTAAATAATGTATACAAAATAAATAATAAATAATTCGTATTATCAATTCATTTAAAAAATACTGACTTGAGTATATTTATTTACAGAAATTATTTCGCATCCTATCGGAATTTGTGTTCATAAAAAAAAATGAATTATCATTTATAATAAGAAAATTCTTGTTTACACGCATGGGTCTATAACTTTTTTAACTCAAATTAATAATTGAATAATGTGTATCTTACTCGTTTAATACAAGTAAAATTTTCGTACACTTTTTTTAACAAAAGGTTACAAATCAACTAAAAGTTTCTTATAAACTTCTAACTAGTTTTTTTCTCATTTTTTTTTAGATCATGGGAAAAAAGCTAAGTTCAAAGTCAATATTATGTCGATCCCTCGTGATTATCGAGATATTTGTAGAATTCAGTTCTTTTTGTACTATTACAAAAAGCTCGGATAATTTTGTCTTGTTGATATAAAAAATTGATCTCAGGAAATGCGTTACAAATGCTAGGAGAGAACACGAATTCGCAAAAAATGCGTAACAGTAAGCAAATGATTATTTATATATACGGCAGAAATTTGCTGCTAACTCGCTCTATGTTTTTACTGTGCGTGTTAACATTATTTAACAATTAAATTTCATGATAATTGCCACATTAAGAATTTCCATTCGTTGCATTGCTGCTGCATTGGCAAGGATAAATTTGCCATTTCTAGATGTGTCAATCCCACGGCAAAGGTTAAATCGCTAGAATTCTCACTCCTTCTATTTCATCTGCTTAATTTAATTTTATTTTCGAACTAACGTCCCTACGCTTTTTATTGCGCAGCGAAAAAGGAGTTAATTGACGATTACCGAGAGAACGTGTACTTGAACACTCATGCACTTATAAGGTTATGATCGATTTCGCCAGCTCCATACCTAGCGTTTTCTTTATAAGTCACATGCGAATATGCATGTATTGAGTCTAAATGTCTATTAGGCACAATTTTTACGAGGTGCCAAGTTTATTAGTGTTGAGAGTTGGAAGGTTACTTTGAAACGGATTGCACATACTTGCTTCTACTGAGACTTTGGATTATGAATTGAAACACTCGCAGCCATTACAATCATTAGTGAGCCGAATCTCTGTAAAAAATGTAAACTCTTAACTCAATCCATCGGATTCCTATAAGTCCTCGCGCTGACCATTTATTTAATTGATAATATTATTGATCCTTCAACGTCTTAAGGATGAAAAGCATTCGTACACTTTCTTTTCAGGTAATAAGGAATGCAAATGACCTTGATTTGGAAAATAGTTGTCAAAAAATTACGTCAAATTCATCGCCTCAAGAAGTTATTAAAGAAGATGAAAGCCCAAAAGCTTTTCCGAGTTGGACAGATGAAAGGCTCCAAGAATCCGGAATCGCCAGTTTTCCCGACGTAGATTCTGAAATAAGGTGAATTGTTTATTACGCGTACAAAAGTTTTATTCGTATGCTTACATTATAGTTAAACGATCTTTTGCTATAATTTTTTTATGATTTGATCATTATAATTTTAAGTGGTTGCAAATTTACAAATCGAATAGCGAAAATTTCTATTCTATCTTTTTATAATTACTTAATAATAATAACAAAACAAAATATAAATAAAAGCGTTAATTTATTTCAACTTTTTTCTATTTTTGACAAAATGTCGTTATGCTGCCTTCGGCGGCAGATAGTCGATCGTTGGAAAATAAATGCGTGGTGAAAAATCGGTACGATTCAACTTATTCAGTTGATCCAAGAAAAACAAGCTAAATCAACCTCGTGTTTAGTTAATAATTCAGCGATTTATAGTCACTCAACGCTTAAAATCGATCTTGTTAAATATAACTTTTTAATCAAATAAATTTTTTATATTTATTTATTATCTCATTTTTTTTATTACAGTGAGAATTTATCTGACGAGGAACTGAAGGTAAGCTATCTTAACATTGTCACATTCAAAATTCAAAATTCAAAATTCAAAATTTAATTCAAAATTCAAAATTTATTCAAATTTTAAATTAATGTATTTTATATATTTTTTTGCTTGCAACCGTGTTTTGGAAAAGGTACATTTTTCTATTCAACGTAAAGAATTTTCAGTTTGTTTATAATTTTATATAGATATGAATAAACTTGGCAAATCAATCATAAATTTTATCATTTTACTTTTGTATTGTAAAAATTACTATCCCTTCGCAATGTAGTTCAATTGACTTTATCAAAATGAAAATTTTTCTCGACAACTTCATTAAAACGTACTACTTGATTTGAAAATCTTAACATTTCCTCTACTTGAATCCTACTTTAAGATCCCGGAGTATAATTAATGTAGTAATTAACGAAATTAATACCGAGCCGAAAGTGTTACGACTTGGCAAATTTGATAATGATTAAATTGAAGAAAAGTAAAAATTGTTTGCCTTAAGTGGTGTCATCTCCGTAATTTTAAGGATGTAAACGAGTTCGGATACTTAATTGGTAGAAAATTTATGCTCGATCAGCTCTACTTTTTACAAAATCTGACAAAGATGATTTTTTAAACAATGCACGAATGAGTAAATTATTTTCTTGTATTGCAGAAGAAGTGCACAGCATTTTCTATTGGATTGGGTATCGACAGAATGACTCTGTCAAAACGTATGATCCTATCGCGTCGACACCGAGATCAGGCCGAAAAGAACTTTGCCAACGAAGTTTATAAAATGCAGCAGGATATCAAGGCAAGTATAAAAGTCGAAATAACGGCAGGGGGCCGGTAATTGAGAACCTTAATAGTGCCTAGGAATTTGAAATTGTTTCGTGTCTAGAGATATCACCAGCTCGAGTTACGAATTGGTACGAATATTCGTGAAACTGTTTTTACCATTTTCTCTTTTTCGCTCTTTTGGAGTAACGTTTTTCCCTCCAATGTGCGTATCCCCATTGCACGGGGACAAGAGAGAGAGAGAGTTAATTTCCAGTGCAGATGGGAGCGGCAGTGTTAAATAATCCAAGTAACAGAAATGCGCGCAAAGTAAGGAGGTCGGCGATCGAGCCGAGATCGTTATCGCGGGGCAATAATAACGAAGGCGGCTGCTTTAAAGATAAGCCGCGCGTGCCCTTCGAGGGAGCCAATCGTAGTGGGCCGAGCGGGGCGCGAAAGCGGGCACTGGGAATGATGAGGCCCCCGGGGCCGTTGCGACCGGGGCCGAGCAGCCCGGGGTGCTCGGCCCCGGTCGCAATAGCGAGTGCCGAGCCAAGTGCGCTCTTTGATATTAAACGAAACAGGAGCTGGCGCCGCTGTGCGTCGACAGCGAGTCGGTGGAGCGAGTCGAGCGGGCGAAGCTGCAGCTGGAAATGGTGACGCGGTGCGCCCGCAGGATATCCTGCAGCGCCGAGACCCTCGGCGCGGTCCACCAGGAGCGCCGCGTGTCCAGGGCCGTCCTGCTGGCCGACAAGTACCTCCAGACGCTGCGCACCAAGTGCGAGAAATTCGCCGCGGACCTCGCCGAAACTAAGTACGGGACTGGGGGAGCCTGAGCGGGGTCCTCGTTCTTTACTCGGTGCTCGATTATCCCTTGACAACACTCCCCTCACGTCGCTCTCGATTCCTCGACGGCGGCGGCGGCGATCCGGCTCCCAGACCCGACTTATCCGCTTTAATGGCTGCGCGATCTATCGATCTCGCGTCGAAAGAAAAAAAAAAAAAAAAAACTAAGCTATTTACGGACTTGTTCGCGTCGTTATTTTCGTCTCCTTTGCTCCTTTGCCCCGAGCAAGCAGCCTCCGTAGCTCGTGAGATCTCTCCGCCTGTGATTCTTTGCTGGCTGATTTGTCCCTATGTCTGTTATCGTTATTGTTATTTGTAGACTCTTCGTCGATTGCGTAAATCCTGATGATGCGCGCAGCCGTCCTATACTCCTTACATTCCCCTGTCATTTATTTCATACCAATGCTTCGGCCATCGTTAACGACAACCGTAACAATATGCAATACGTGAATTTTAATGGATTTTGCCAAACTTGCACAAGAAGAGCGGCAGCGCTTGCAACGATAATAATCATATTTTTGAATTAAATTGAGCGTCAAAGCATTGAGACAAATGTAAATCCTTCTCCACACTGACAATCTTGCCCGAGTTAGACCTTAATATACGTATGTTAAGCGTGTGGCTCACAGTATTGAAATGAGTTTAAATTTCAGGCGTATCCTTGCTGAGAACAACATCGTGCTCGAGGAGAACTTGAGCGAAATGGGTGACGACTTTCCACGCGTTCGGTATCGCGGAGTGCCCAACAATAATCGTACGATGGTTCGAAAACGCAAAAGAAACTTGTTCGCAGCTTGAGCTTTCCCACATCACCCGATCATTTTTTTAAACGCATTATTTCTTAAGCATCTCGATAGAGATTGCGGGTCAAAATTGCCAACTGGCGCAACATTCCATAAGGCTTGCCGGTGATTTTTTTAGCACCATGTACAAACATTGTGGTCGAGCGAGTGGCTATTCGTGACCTGGCAATTATACGCCTCCTACATCCAAATAAATATCTTTAATTAAATCCAGATTGTTTTCCATTCATTAATCGTGAAAGTGCACCAAAAAGGGTTCAGTCGACTAATAAAATAGCTTCCTGTCTCAAAGCGATCTTTAGCTGAAATTTTAATTGCAACGGCACATGACGCGCTATTCTCGATATTTTTATAACAACAATTGCTATTGCGTGTGCCACGAGTAATCACGCGCGAGTAATAAAAAGTCTTCGCTAATTTCTTCAAATACATCGTGTGGTATTAATTACGATAGATATTAAATGATGCTCGTATTGTATAATGATAATTTACACTCCAGTCGCTGTAATGTAAATTGAAATCGCTTAGACAATATCTTATTTAGACGTGTGTGCTTTAACATTGAATTACCGTCCATGGACAAATTAATAATACGATTACGCGTAAGTGGACTTCTTCGAGCATTCTTACGAAGATTGATTTTCTTTAAGGGGGTGTCGGTGGTGGCGGCAGGGGGGGAGGAGAAAGAGTAATCGCGTACGTACTTTTGCGCAAAATGATCGCACTTGAGCTTCTTATTACTTTTAGGACAGAGAGAGAGAGAGAGAGAGAGAGGGGGAAAAAAAAAAACAAAAATCATCCATCATGTGCATCTCTAAGACACACAATTCATTTGCTACTAACCGTTCATTACTAGCCGTAAATTACGAACGATAAAAGCGGACCATCGTTTAATAAAGGCATGCTAAAAGGTATTTCACGAGCGAACGCAATATAATTCATGCTGAGCACTGGCTTGTATACTTGATTATACACACTGTTAATAATTTATGCGTGCACCAATTATTCGCACTGGCATTATTAACAAGATAGCGTTACGTTTGACCTTTTTTTTTTTAGATGGCTAGACGGAGAGCTAGTATTGCAACGATATCGCGACCGCTGATGGGCAGCAATCAAGATATTTCAAAGGCAACGAGTCTACCACATTATTGCCGTTTTTTTATTTCTTTTATTCTGCTATTTATCCTGCGTAGTCCAATTTTAATCACTTTAACAATATGCGTATCGATGTGTGCACCTTGCGAGGGTATAAATTTACACACTTTCGCTTTTTGCAGGCCAGTCACTAAAACTTCTAATCTTAGTCTCTCGACGGCGCTTTATTATGTGCTTCGCGCTTCTACAGATTACCGCAGCCTACGGCGATCTGCATGAACGCAAAATTACGTTTTTAACAACATGCGTTTATCTCAATTATAATTTATTTAAGGGGCACTAACAATCAAGATCTTATTTATATATTTATTAATAAATGTCTACCGCTCATTACTGGATTGATAATGCATGGTTTTAATACAATGTTTAACAAATACCTTTAATAAACTCCTTTTGAAATAATGGGCGACTCACTTATCAAAGCTTGTGCAACGCATTCGATTTTCTCACCGATCTTTTTCTATTCTTAGGAACTTCCAAGGCAGAGAAATTCTGTATCTGGGAGAGTTCCAGGATTACGAAGACCGTCGTTGTGTACCGAGACGACAAAATGGGAAATCGAAAAGTTGGATCGAGCAGAGTAAGCCACAATTAATATTATAAGCGCTTTAAGAAAGTATGACTATTCTTTTATTATATTACTGAATGCAGTATTTTGTTCTAAATCCGCAGTAGTTCTAGCAGTATAACGGAATTACGGGAAATTTTTGAACAAACCGAGTCTAGGCGACATTCCCAAGAAGAAAATAATAATTTGATTCGGACGTCGATTAAAAATCTTTCTGCGAGCACTAGCGAATGCATCGAAGGAGAAGAACTTTGGTCTAATACACGAGAAGACATCGTTCCCGAATTATCAAATGATAATGAAATAATTTCTCCAGAATTAGGACAAAAGTGAGTAAAACAAAAACAAAAACAAAAAAGTGAGAAAAACTGTACAATTAAATTAAAGGTCTTTTATCCTATGCTTCGTCTTTAAATTTGCGAAATAAGATGGAAAATAATTACCCTAATAGGAAAATTAAATCAAATTTAATTTTACAGCTATAGGCATCCCTTCATCTGTTGGCTGATAAACAGATACAATTACTGGAAACCGATGCTATGGTGTGTTTTAATAGCCTTTCTATTAGGATTTTTTATAAGCCGCGTGGTGTCGTCAAACAAACGTGATGGCCCACCGATATCTTGGTGGTCCATTGAAGAGATACTCAGCCAGTATATTCAAGAGAACAACGCTAAGCATTCAATTCCGAGGCCTATATGAATTCACAGTTGTTTCTATATATACATATATATTCGTTTTAATTTTATAATGACACTATTTGTTAAAAGTATATTTTAAGTAAGCCATTTTTTGATAGAAATCAACTTTTTTTTTTTAATAGTAATTATATTGTACCTCCATTGTACCTGTATTTATCGCGTTTTGTGCTATTATAAATTATATATAATGAACATCTTTTTGTGAGAGATAATTAAAATCTCTAGAGTCATGTACGAAAAAAAAACTTCAAAAAAAGTATCACTTGTTTGTATATGTAACTTGTGCATAAAACGTAATGCTCTAGAAAGAAATGATTTTCAATATTTTACTGTTTTATTTATACAAATTGATCAAAGGTTATTGTCTCCTACTTTATATACTCAATAATAACTCAAATGCAATTGACCTGTAAATAGATTTATGTAACACCATGGAAACGTAAATAGAATTCCTTTTTTATTTTATTTCATTTGCGTAGATTACAAAATTAAGCGTTAAGGAAAAAGGATGGCTGTAATTCTATCCTCATAATTTACTTCCAATATTAAATGAAAATAAATAATTATTTTAAACTTTGAATGATGCTTTCTAATGTTTATTTATTGTACTTTACATTTTTTATGAAGTAAACACGGATGCAAGAAAGGCTTTACTGTTGGTAAAATGAATGTAATATAATAGTCGATAATTTTATAGAATATATTTTCTTAAAGTTTCTTAGTTAAAAATTTTAATTGTAAATCTACAGTATATTGATAAAGTATTCAAATTATGTATTTTAATTTGCTTCTATTATACAACTTTAATATTCCTGTAATTTGTAATTATTTTAATTAGATACGATTAATATGGAAACTATAATCCTTTAAAAAATCGAAAATTAAACATGTATTTGATAGTTTTGTACATTAATATATGAAAGTAAAATAAAATTATAACATAAATCTCTTTTCTTATATCTCATTTTCATTTATTAACCTTGAATATAAAAACTGACCTCACTATTGGGTATGCATATACTAATAAACACGTAAATTCATGTAGAATAACAAAATTTCTCTACTGTAATGGGGAGTACATATTTATTAAATGTAGTCCATAATATCAAGTTTTTTTATACTTGTCAAAGTTCTTATCGCGAAGTTTTTTTGTTGAATTTTACAATAAGTTAAGTGTCTGTTAAAATTTGTCTTAATGAATTAAATTTATCCGTTGAATGTTTCGGTTTACAGTTGCATGATTTGTAGAATATAATTGTATTAATAATAATTAGTAGATCATAGATTTAAATCTCAATTTGAGTTTTATTAAGAAATATGATCGCTTAAACGCGTCGATGAAAAATTTAATGTAGAGTAATAAAAAATCGTAAATGTGAAATACAATTAATAAACTCGATATGAAATTGCCCATTATCTTTGTTATAAGCAGAAGAATATTAAAAGTTCAAATAACCTTTCTTCATTGTGTAAAAATTTTGCGATAACAATAACATTGTGATTTTTTTTCCCATTCACGCTTGTATTTGCTTGTATTTTTAAATTATAGCACGTCAAAATGATCGACCAGCGAGCTTTGAAAAATGTTCTGCGCAAACTCGAGTTGACCGTAGTTCAAAAGATAGATGGAGCTCACATTCCTTCTTCCGTGACCGCAATCACAAGAAAGAATTAAAGTAAGTAGCTGCGACTTTATTTTGATTATTCTTATAAATAAATGCAAAGTAATTTTTAATGTACGTCACCCTAGCTTCCCTTCCCGAATTAAATCGTTACTTATAAATAATTTTTGTCATTGCTGAGGATCGAAGCTTTAATTTCGTTTGCTTACCACGTGTTTGGAAAACGTAGGTTAAGCCTGCTTCGATACATAGTAAGGGCGAATAGAGGCTCACCGATTCGGAAGGGACGAAACGATCCCCTTTATAATCCTGCAACCATTTAAATATTTTCTGCTATTGATTTCAGTATGGCGGACGCTGCTCCAGCCACTCGTGGAGGATTCCGAGGAGGCTTTGGCTCTCGAGGTGGAGACCGAGGTGGGCCACGAGGTCGTGGTGGACGTGGACGCGGACGCGGTCGTGGTCGTGGCCGCGGCAAGGAGGACGCGAAGGAATGGACCCCGGTTACCAAACTCGGTCGTCTGGTCCGAGATGGAAAAATTGTCTCTCTTGAAGAGATTTATCTATTCTCCCTGCCGATCAAGGAATTCGAAATCATAGACTTCTTTATCGGTACGTCTCTCAAGGATGAGGTTCTCAAGATCATGCCGGTACAAAAACAGACCCGGGCTGGTCAGCGTACTCGTTTCAAGGTAATGCACTCGTCGAGTTAATACAATGCTATGCCCCTACAGAAAATTGAGAAATTTGTTTTAATAATAAACTTGTTGTCTTGTGCAGGCCTTTGTTGCAATCGGGGACAGTAACGGACACATTGGCTTGGGAGTCAAGTGTTCTAAAGAAGTAGCCACTGCTATTCGTGGTGCCATCATTTTGGCTAAGTTATCCGTTGTTCCAGTACGCAGAGGTTACTGGGGTAACAAGATTGGTAAGCCCCACACTGTACCGTGCAAAGTTACCGGTAAGTGTGGTTCCGTGCAAGTACGTCTTATTCCTGCACCGAGGGGTACAGGTATCGTCTCAGCCCCAGTACCTAAAAAGCTACTTCAAATGGCTGGTATTGAGGACTGCTATACCTCTGCCAGAGGATCGACTTGTACTTTAGGTAACTTTGCAAAAGCAACTTATGCTGCTATTGCCAAGACCTATGCCTACTTAACACCTGATCTCTGGAAGGAGATGGCATTGACTAAGACACCTTACCAACAGTATGCAGAGCATTTATCAAAGAATCACAGAGCTTTGGCTGGATCAAGACCTACGGATACTAACTAAATATGATGGTGTTAATTTTATACAATAAAATCCTCCATGAAAATTTTACAACCTTTATTATTGTTAATTCATAATATCACACCACATCATTTATAGTCTCTTGCAATTACTAGAGATTATATTTATTTTTGTTTATACTCATTACATTATTTTTCTATTACCTTTTTTTTAAGATTATTTGTTTAATTTTGATTGAGATTTAAAAAAAATTTTTAAACTATGAAAAAGGAATAATTTACACAAAAATAACTGTACACAATGGTTTATTAAAAAATATACAAAATTTAAGATTTATATACATTAACTACAACGATGATTCAACTAGAATTTAATCCATTATTCTTCCTATAAGTATTGAGAGCTTCTTCAAACTTTTGAATAGTATGATCACAGATTTTTGATAAATCTTGAAGACCTCTTCTTAAAATATCAACAGCTCTTCCTTTTTTAGCTTGGATTCGAAAGTGCATTTTAGCTTCTGCAGGATGAGGTACAGTATAGCCACAAAAATCTACATCTGGACTATAGAAAAAAAATAAAAGAAATAGTAAATTGCATTTGTTTTTTTTTAATTTATATTAAAGTCAATTATTGCTTTACATACTAATGAGCAATGATTGAGCGCAATACATTGCCTAGTGTATGTCCTTCATCTTGAAAAACAAAAGTTCTTGATTTTTCTCCATCATTGTCACCAGCAAGCTAAAGCAATTAAAAATGTTAGCATAATTAAGGTGCATTTTAATAATATGCTTAACATAGGTTATAAAAACAATCATACCTCTGCCAAACGGCCCATGATTTATATTTTATTATATATATATATATATATATAATTTTTTAGATACTTCCTAATTACGTCAAGAAGTTATATCGGAAAATTTAATATCAATGTGTTCCTACTATGAAGCAGCCACTTATTATAATTATAAATATATAAAAGTTATATTTTACTAAATTACACTCTATAATTTATTACGAATACCAAATTTGGTTTTTTTACAAAAAAAAGTTCACCTGATTTGAGCAGATCAAAAATACCCTTACGAAAAAAAAATGTTTTTCGAGTGCTTTAAATGGAGCTCAAATTCAAAAGAAACATTTTTGCTGTCGCTTATTACTAAAAAGTAATTGAAAATAAACTAATGAGATCACGGATGTTCTTATTGGTGTTCCGTTGGGTTGGACGACGGAACGAGGAGTTTGGAACGGGCACGAATTTCGAGGAATACAGAAGGGTGAGGATTTTTAAGTAAAGGCAGAAAATATATGTTTTAAATTAATAGCCATTTCTCTGTAGACAAAGGAAATATGTATGAGCCCTCGGCTCGTCTCCCCTTACACAGGTAGGGGCTAAGCCTATTTACCCAATTTTAAGTATCGTAGCTTACTGCAGGTAACCAAGGGTTTATTGATGGACAATAAAATACTTCCTCTGGGAATCGTTAATTATTTGATAGAATGACGAGTCGGCTGAATTTTCCCTGTCTTTTCTCCCTTTAGCAGGCCCTTGCTCCCTTTCCTTCCACTTCCGCTTTTTACGTCATAAACCATCTTTTATCTCTACGCCTGCTTTTAGCTCCGCATATTCGTTTTTTAATACTACAAGCTAACTTTGGTTGCTAATGTAAAATTCTCGATATTCTACGTCAAAGTTTCTAGTGTCCCTAAGTTTCCGTTCTACGAGGACTACGGCTGTCGATGCGTTAAAGTAAATTCCTTCTATATGCGAGCATAATGGTAGTTCCTGAAATTCCTGAACTTTCGTTTCATGCTTGGAATTATTTTTCGACATTAACTTAAAAACACAATTTTTACGAATAAAATTTTGTACAAACATTATTGTAAAATCATTTGAAAAAGGATATTGTTACCACAACTAATATTACTTATAACAAAAACGCTTTATCCACACTGTGGGAATCTTATTTTTAAAGTTACTATTGTTCTATAAATGGTTAGTTATAAACGCAGTTATCACATATTTTATCAGTAAGACTTTAATTATATTTGAATACATTTAAAATGTGTTATTAATGGGTAGGGAAGTTCTAAATTTTCACCAAAGCTAACTGTTACGTATCGTCGTTTGCACGAGATAATCAAAAGTTTCAAATGTAAAACGAAAAAAAGCCATTTCTGCACCGAGAGACATTATTTTTCTTATAACTAAGGCACGACAGTGCCTTCAAAGTACTTACTTGGGTTACACTTATCTATTTGTTATGCTTTATGCATAAAAAAGTTGTCATCTACGCTTCAACCAAATAATCGACAATGTAAAATAAGATTTATCATTACGTCGTTTTTTCATCTCCGTGCAATATATTCCCGCTAGCCAATCGATATTCTCAATTGTATTTGTAAATACTTGCTTGCAATAACGTCATATATTAAATTTTTATCCGAATTCCTCGGTTTCTCGGTACCTTTTCTCTTAAGCGCGTATCTGCACGTATGCAATTTTGCTCAAAAAAAATCCTCGTACGTTCTTTAATAATTCTTATCAAATTCTATTCGACGACTTGCGAATAGCAAGTATTTTAACGAGACTTACCATAAGAGGATAATAAAGGTAAAAATTGATGTTGCGTAAATTCTCAGCTCCTTTTGCCTTATACGTACGATTTGCCTTTGCAGCTACGTACGCATGAATCAGCATTTGGAATGGATAACGTGGATGGATAAACTGTTGAGTTGCTATAAAAAATGACCCAAAACTGCAATATTCAAAACGTATCCTTTTTTTATTTTTTTTAAATTTAGCAGCTTTTTATGCTTAAATTGGCAATATCAATTCTTAAGCTGAGATTCAAGATTGCTTTTAATTGAATGTACTTTTTTTTTTAATGTTGGGATGAAAATAGTTCTCAATAAGATAAAAGTGAAATAGCTCTCAATGAATGAGCTCAAATGACGTTAAAATCTTCAATGACACATTGGTAGCTTGGAATAAGTGTTCGCAAAATTGAAAGAAGCTATCTCCATAATTTCAGTCCCTTCGAATGTTATTTTTTAATTTCAATTCAAAAGTAATTACAATGAAAAATAAGCAATTCAATTGCAATATTGAACAATATCAGAGCAAATTAAATTTAAATATTTAGTGCTTATCATAATTATTTATATATTATAGAGTTATTATAATAATTTATTGTTGTGCAATGACAGAAAAGATATTTCAGGATTATTTATAGCGTAGAAAAAAAGGTAAAAATAATGAAACTTTTTTAAAAAAGTACCTCAACACATGACTTTTATTAAGATATACATATGCTGCATAATTGTTTTTTTTTATGGTAATCGTAATAATTATTCTATCGGTATCATTCACTTCGCTTTATTATTGAATTACCTTCGAGTGCCTTTTTGAATTAAGTTCGTATGATATTTACTTGCCAACTTCATTCGTCGGCCCTAATATAAAATAGAGACGATATACATATTTACAATTATGTACAAATTGTGTCTTCATTTAACACACGCAAGAATCGATTATTTCCATTAACTAAAAAAAATTGCACGTTTGGACTTCGATGTTGGTTTCAGGTGGGCTCACACTTTTTCGCCAAAATTAATTTTCCCCTATGTTCGAGTGCCCTCAACGCAATAATAATTATCACTAATTAGTTTCAAACTGAAAAATCAACGTAACAACTACGTTAAAATAATAATCAGCGGTCGATTCTTAAAAGTTCTCGTGTATAACTAATTTACTCGTAAAAATCAACAATTTCGTCGCGAATCGCTACAGCCATAGTGCAAATAATAATATTAAAAAAAAAAAAAAAAAAAAAATAAAATAAAACTATAATAATTAAACAATAATAGAAAATAATAGTTAAAAGAAACGAAGCTCTTAAAATGGCGCATGCGAAGTAATTCCCTTTTACTGTCCTAGAAGAGAGAGAAACAGAATCGCAATGAGAACCAACATCGATCAGTCTTGACATTGGAATTACCTTTAAAAATCACTGCATACAGGATTGCAAGACATATAAATATAGAAGAATAACATTAACTAAGATTTCAAACTATCTAAAAATTAGAGGCGCTGCTGCGACAACAGCATCAATCTGTTTACTTTTGTAGGCCCTTGCGCATTTTTTAGTTCACTTCCCTGCAACTCACTTAACGAATAAATACGGATCTTGCACACGTAGGGTTACGACGCAACTTATTTAAATTTATTTAATTACTTAAAATTTATTTCGAGGCTAACCATGCGTGTGCATGGCACGTTTTCTTCCCATATCATGATTTATTTGTAAAAAAATTCACTTACAATCATTGACACTTATAGACGACTCTACGCTCGTCCGTCAATTATTACAACAATTAACGAACGGTTTACGTTTTCATACATTGTTATTAGCGACTGGCAAACGTCCATATTATTGCAATCATTGTTCCTCGCGTAAAAACATAATCTTTAGACGAACAAAAAAAACAAAAAAAAAAAACAAAAAAAAAAACAAAAAAAAAAAACAAAACATAATTAAGTTTTTACTCGTCCTTATTGGCTTACATGCAATATCTCCTAGTTAAGAACGACATTCGTAATTGGCAAATCTATCGTTTCCTTGCAAAAGTGCAGTCGCGCATCGACTATTCGCGTTGGACCATTTTTTACAGCTTCTACTTTAGGATTAATTCAATGTTAATGTCAACCTTTCCCTTTAGAAAAAAAATTAGCCCGTACCCAGGTGGATTCGTGTATCCCTCGTACGTGCATTTTTTCCCCTGCAAAAACTTATCAGCGCATACATACTGAGAGTTCGCACATGCGTGCACTGAGTGCCACTACACGATTATCGCTTCTTTTCCATTTCACATAAAAAGTTTGGTACCTCGTCGTAAGCATGAGAGGAAAGCAGGCCTTTTAAGGTATTCTCGTCTCTTCCTCGTCAACGTTTTTGTATAATATGAAAAATATTGCAATGTGTATTATTAAATGCGACGAAGAGCCCGGATCACAATTTACTTAATTTTTTTTTTTTTCAATCACCTGGATTCAATTATCCAGCATAAACATACGTGTCGAAATAAAATAACAAAACACGTTTGCACTGCCTAAAACACGCCGACCATTAGCAGCAAAATTTCACTTGTCCCTATGCATGCTTACAGCGACCACAGGTCCAATTGCTTGAATAACAACAACAAACACACGTGAAACATCCATCGATTTTTTTTGCTTTTTCTTCGTTTGTTTTTAAATTCATAAATTAACACTTGCTTAAAAATGAAATTACTATCGATTCAAAAAATTCAAGTCCTCACTATTTAAAGTAGGCTATTCATTGAATCCTACACTACGTACTACACTTGCATAATATTCCTTCAAAAAGGATCAATTGCAGCTGAAACAAAGCAATGCTCTGACGATCACCTCGGGAATCCAAGTTTTTCTCCATAAAGAATATTACATTAATTCATTAGGTGGGCAGTTTTAAATTACTAGTTAATATCATGAGTCATGAGCGCAGGGAGTCTCAAATTTTCGTACCGATAGCAGTCTAGCGAGCCTTGAGAGGCCTAAGTTACATTTTAAAATTATGAATTTGCTTTCATAAACTGTGATGTAACATAGTAAATAATTGTAATTACAAAATTATTTATGAGAACGTACATTTGAGGGAAAAAATTTAATTTTAACAAAAATAAACTTTTTATCTATAATGTAAAAGTTAATGATAATAATTACCCAGATTCATTAAGTTACAAAAATTAGAAGTTAAAAAACTAATTTCTTTATATTTCTACAATACAAAAAGATAGCAAATGCTTGCTTCTCACAACGTTCCTTCAAAAACAATTACATTTAAAAGTTAAGTTACGATTCATTTAACTGGCAATCGTTTGCGATAACAACATATGAAAACCATCCCAAAAAAATTAAACCTCATTCTTACGGTCAAATTAAGGAGACAACCGATGTATTTATTCATATTTACTCATGTTGATTTCATAAATTAAATTTTCATTTAAAATTGATAAATAAAAATTGATTGTTTTGTAAAAACTGTTCGTTTCGGTTCATCGCGAGTAATTTCATATGATGATAGTAAAAATCAAACATTAAAATTTTTCCGTAAAGTCACATTAGGCTGACTTTTAGCAGAATCATAATTTTAAAAATTTGCATTTCAAACATTTTTGTCGGCATCGATTTGCATTGTTATTTATTTATTAACTTATTAAGTTTCTTTACGTAAACGTCTGCCGAACTCCCGGAGTTCCGCCCTCAGAACGATACATGATTAAAGTGAACAGCCACGATCTCGATGAAGTATCTTTGTAAATATGATAAACCCAATGAAAAGCTCGTGGTGATTTTCATGACAAAATTCTTCACTGCCCTCGAGTCGGGAAAAATGTTAGGTTTCGACGATAGGTCAAGTGTACACATGGCATAAAATTTCGCAGGACACAAAAATGAAGCGGTATACCTTTTTTTTTTTTAAGCAATCTAACGGCACTTTGATATAGATTTGAGGAATCAGTTTCCGAAAATCTAAGAAGCATCACAAAACGGAATACTTATTTGTTCAATGATATTCATAAATAGAAAAAAACGCCGCCGGCTCCTTAATTCTCCGTATTTACAGGCTCGCGCGCGTGATGGATCCTAACGTGCTTATTATGATTGGACTTGGTGCTGCTGGATTTGCCGCATATGTGGCAGGTGTAGGGCCTCGCCCCGGAGTGGACTCTCAAGTGCTCCTTCAGGTAATACGACCTGTGGAAGGTTTTGTTGCAGACGTCGCAGGTGTAGGCCTTGTTCTCCTCGTGCTCCTTGACGTGCCGCAGGCAGTTGTACTTCCTGATGAACTGGGCGCCGCAGTAGTTGCACGTGTAGGGCCTGACGTTCCTGTGCGAGTTCATGTGGGCCGTGTAGTCGCTGTGCCGGTAAAAGGCCGCGCTGCACTGGTTGCACTTGAAGGGCTTGGTGCTGCGCGCGGCGTGGGTCCACTTGTGCAGCTGGAGGTTCCACTTAGTACTGAAGGCCTTGGAACACACTTGGCACTCGTAGGGTCGCTCCCCGTTGTGCACGCGCATGTGCACCGCCAGCGAGGACCTCAGGTAAATGCACTTGCAGATCGGGCACTCGACGTTCTCGCTGTCCCTCTGGGCGTCGGGGACGAATCGCCGGTTGTGGGCGCGGCGCATGTGCCGGGTGAGGCTCGCCATGTGGATGAAGCGCTCGTTGCAGTAGGTGCAGGCCTTGGGCTTCTCGTCGTGGGTCTCCTTGTGCCAGGCGAGCTTCTTCTTCGTGTGAAAGACCTCGCCGCAGTGGCATATGTAGTCCTTGAGCTTCTTCTTGATGTTCAGGTGGTGGCGGTTCTTGTGCTGCGTGAGGTTGCTGTAGCGCCTGAAGGTCTCGTTGCAGAGGTTGCACTTGACGGGGGCGTTGCCCGTGTGGCCGTTGTTGTGCTCGTCGAGCTTCTGCTTCGTGAGGAAGGCCTTGTCGCAGACGGTGCAGGGGAAGGGCTTGATGCCCAGGTGCCGCTTCATGTGCAGCTTGAAGTTCTGCTTGCGGTAGAAGTACTTGCCGCACTGGCTGCACTCCAGCGGGTGGATCTTCAGGTGGAGATTGAAGGTCGCCACGGAGCCGAACTCCTCGCTGCATATTTGGCACTTGGCGCTCTCCCTGATGCGCTTCACCGGCTCCGCGACGTGGATGCGCCGGTGATGGATCTGCAGGGACTTCTCGCTGCCGAAGCGCTGGCTGCAGAGGCCGCAGATGACCTCGTTGGCCGAGGTCAGGTGAAGGGGGTCGAGCTTGGCGTCGAGCTCGACCTTGGCCGAGCTCGAGTGCTGGACCGGCTGGAGCTGGTGGAGCAGCGGCTGCTGGTGCATCTGCTGGTAGGCGTGGAGGGCCCCGGGCACGAACATGTCCTCGAACACGCCCGGCCGACCCGCCTCCAGCAGCTTGATGTCCTTGAGCTCCGACTGCTCGCCGGGCTCCAGGCCGCAGCCCGAGGGCCCGGCCTCCTTGTGCACCATCGTGCTGTGCACGCGCCGCTCCTTCGGGCAGTCGAACACCTCCGCGCAGTGGGAGCACTTGAAGATGCGCCTGCCGGGCGGCGTCTTCCTGTCGCGGTCGAGGAAGAGGCTCGAGGTGAAGTGGGTCGCGAGGGAGCGGCTGTCGAGCAGGGGCCCGACGTTGTTGTCCTCGTGCTCCGAGCCCTCCGACTCTTCCCAGCTCTCGCGCGCCATCAGGTCGTACGAGGTCGACATCCGCGACAAGTCCTGACCCATGTACGACTGCGAACAATGTGCACAAGGGTTTTTTTTAAGCCAAAAATAATCGAGCTCCTCGCCCATCGTCCCTTGGGACTGACTTTTGCCCAATGGATTCTTCGGCTTAGCGCTTGCTCTTTGTTCTTAACTCCTCTCGTTATCGTTATTGTCTCAATGATTTTACGAGTCGCGCCGATGGATTCGGCCAGCGAATCAATAATCGAACCCGTGCGAAGAACTCACCTTATCTTAGCTCATCTTAGCCGGCCCGGAATCTTATCTCGCGAAACCTGGCGCTTTAAACAAACGGCAAGAGCTTCGAAGCATTCGCCGACCGATACTTATCAGTAATGATGGATTGCTCACCTGCCAGGTCGACTGCTCGGTACAGCCGTTGCTCTCTTGCTCGGAGAGCTCGCCCCTCGGGGGCATCGTCTCGTCCGCTCGCATGTTCACGCTCTTGACTTCCTCGTCGTTGCCGGCTCCGTTCTCGCTACTCGACATCGACTGCTGGCTCGTGCCGCTCACGGCCTTCTGCGAGGACTCGCTGATGAACGTGCTCGGCACGAGGATCTGCAGTCCGTCGTATTCAAGGACGTTTATGGGCCCCGCGTGCGCGTCCTCGTTGATGTTCAGCAGCTCGGCCGTTGGCTTCTGTATCGAGGACTTGTTCGAGCTCGAGTAGCTCTTCGAGTCCGTGCTCGTCGTTGGGTCGGCGCACTCGGATATGTTTAGAAGATTCTGCGATAATTCGCTACTGTACAGTGGATAAGACTCGTGATGCGCGGACGCGGTCGAGTGCTGCTGTTGCTGAGTCGACAGGTGATGCTCCAGGGGAAAGTGCCCGGCCGAGTACAGCTCGGAGATTAAATTCTGCGATTTAAAATCCCCGGCCTGTGCCTGCATCTGCATTATCTCGGCGGCTATCGTCGACTTGCTCTCCTGATGAGCGTGCTCCTTCTTCTCGTACTTGTCCTTCTTCTGACTCGGCAAGACGCGCTCGTCCTCCTCCAGCTCCTCGTCCTCGTCCTTCTCGTTTTCGTGATAACTGGCACAACTTTCGACGTCCGTGTCCTCCTCGTCCTCCTCGTCCTCGTCGTCGTCCTCGTCCTCCTCGTCGTCCTCCTCTTCCTCGTCCTCCATACGACAATAGGGAGAGGTGCTACGCACGGAGAGCGGAGAAGTCGGCCCTTTGGTCCGGCGTGCCTTCAGCAAGGAAAGCCCACTGGCCATGCTTACCGACAAAGACGTGTGCGACCTCGATCGCTCCATTATTATGCCGCTATTCTGCTTCATGTACGTGTGATGCTGCAGCTCCTCCAACTCCATGTCCTCGTCGTTGTAGTTGTCCTTGAGATAATCTTGCAGCTTGGTCGCTTCAAAGTCCACCGTGCAGACATTTTCACTCGAGCGATACAAGTCCGAGCGCAGGGAGGCTCGCGACAGAGACCGATTTACCTTCTTTTTAGTTATGGGGAAACAGGGCGTCGATTGGGAGTACTTATAGTGGTAGGATGAGGTGATTATCTTCTGAATCTCCAGGTCGCATTGCATCGAATCCTCTGAAGTGACCGACGACACGTCTGTATCCTCGTGATTGACTATAATTTTGCACTCGGCTGATCCTGAGCTAGCCTTGCGATACGACACACTCGTGCTATCGTCCTCCTCGGTACTCTTATCGAGAGCTTCAACGGGTAAGGCAGCGTCGATATTTTCCCGACACCTTGCGCTATTCTTCTCTTTATTTTTTCTCATTGATTCTTCGCTATTGAATTCCGATTCCATGTTTACTAGTAATCGACTCAATTGCTCCATTTCAGGCTCATGAACACCCGACACTCGAGATTCGGCAGTCGACAAGTCATGAGGCTCTGAAAATTCTTCCATATTTTGTTCATTTTCGGGTTTGTCATCGGGCTTCTTACTGCTCTCTTTTTCATTCTTATCGATAATATCTATCTTTTTATTCGTTGCGTCTTCGAGATTTGAGCTTACAATTTTATCAATTGGTTCCACTACTTCCACTTCTACCTCGTTAAAAGTCTCTGCTCTTACTGGTTCTCGCACTATTAGAGATTCGATATCCCTGTCGTCTTCAATTTCCGGTAAAATCCTTTCAGTCTTGTCATCATCAGCAATATTTTCGCAATTATCACTGATCAGCGTTGGCGAATTTTCTCTGTAATTTACATAAAATTAAAATTATTGAAATATAGAAACATATTTGGATTAATTATAAATCAAAACAATTTTAAAGGATAATATTTTTAATAAATATTATGAGCAATAACAAAATTGCTTTTTACTAAACAAATTATACATTTAATATTCAATTTATATATTTGCTTAGTTATGTATATTAATTTTACTTTGCATATCATTTGAAAATTTCATTACAACGTCCAAGAATTCATTGCTGAATAAATTTTAAGTTAAAAAAAAAAAAAAAAAAAAAAAAAAAAATCCATTAACTTTCTTTAAAAATATTCATTCGATTTATAAAATTCCATTGAGTCTTAACTGTCAATAAAAGCACCAAAGCAACGCGTATTCGGATTTGCTTAATGTTTGGGGGAAAAAAACAAGGAGTTCTAAAAACTTTTATTTACAGCACCCAAAACTATTTTTTTCTCATACTGTCGCACACTTTGCGTACCTTTGATATTGTTCAATGGCATGCCGCTGCTCCTGTTGCATACAATTGTTCTGAGTCTGCTCGTCCCGGTGCTCCGCGAGCACGGGGCTCTGCTCAGGATCTTCATCGGTATGCGGGGGCTCGGGCGTCAGTGGCATCTCCAAATCCGGGAGTATACTGTCCGGTCCAGGGATGATCTCCGCGACGATGTCCACCTTAGGCGACTCGACTATGTGAGTCTGCGACTGCTGCTGCTGTTGCTGCTGGGAGCAAACGGTCGGCCTGAGGGGCGGGGGCGGTGGGAGCTGCGCGGGTGGCAACGTCGTCGTCGTCGTGACCTTCTCGATGGCCGCCGTCAACGTGACGTTGCTCGTGCTCACGGCGGGCCTCATGCGCGTCGTGACCGCGGGCACCGTCGTCGGTAACGTCGTCGAGGAAGTGGGCATCATCGGTGGTGCCGAGATCATCTGAACTGTGGGAATCTGTTGCTGATGGTACATTCCGTAAGGGCTGTACAGCATCTGCATCATCTGACTGGTCTGGGGCGATTGCGCTTGGGTCATTGCGTATTGGGCCGGTATCATCATCGTACCTTGGGGATGAAAAAGGATAAAAATTTTAGTAAACAAGCTGCTGTTTCTTTGCAATACAATACATGCTCTTGTTGCGCAAAAGTAAACGTTATCTTTCAATAATACAATGTTACGTCCATTTCTACAATGCGTTGTTGCTTACAAGCGTGTTTATCGAAACAAAATTATTATCATTGTCATTTTAAGCCAACGAATATTATGCTTAAATAAAATTGAAAACAACGTTTGCTTTGTGAAAACAAAAAAGAAAATTCTACGTAACGATAAAGTGCTACGAATATAGATTATTTTACGTTTCTCAATCTATATTTTCAGCATTACAATTATTTATGATAACATTAATAATTGCATTGAACAAAAATCGACCAAGTTTTTGACAAAAGCAATTCGTACGGAAAATGTCGACGGCTTTAGTAGATTGAATTCCGTTTGCGAAATACATGGAAAAGAAGGAAATATAAAAATTGTGTGCGGGCGTGTACGGTTGCGTAAGGCGTGTAGTAAAATATTATCTACAAATAATACGAATGATTACCAGATTGTGATTTTTTTTTTATCATTAAAAATGTTTTCAAAAGCAATATTTCTAATCATATTTTAAAATATTTAAAAATTGACCAAGTAGCTCAAAAAAGTTGGGAAATGAATTTCGGTCATTTTCATTTACACTTGTTTATGCTACTGTAAATTTGTCGAAAACAGTGTTTAATTTTTTTTAGAAAAAAAAAAGGTCAATGAACCTTTGCGCCTGCTTAACATTTTACAAAAAAAGCCTTGCGAGTGATAAAAATTAATCAAAGCTTTCGTTTTGAACGTCGCGGCCATTTTGTTATAAATTGTTATTTCACCGTGGGCAGATGATAAAAAAAAAAAAAAAAAAAAAAAAAAAAAAAAAAAACAAAACAAAAAAGAACTCGCAATTACACGTGCAGACCAGGAATTTTGCGTATTTGTTCTTGGGAAAGATTTGCTTTTGCAAAAAAGATTTCACCGAATTGCCGTTCCTAATTTCTAATCGGAAGCGCTCTTAACGAGGAAGGAAGGCGCGACTCGACCAGGGGGACTCGAACCTCCAAGGATCGGGACATGGTTGTGGAGACGCTCGGCCGAGCCGAGCCGAGGGCAGGGCTCGCGAGTCAGGTAGAGGCGCAATAGAGAGGTAGAGGCGAGCGGGCGCCGCGCTAAGCGTATAAGACCAGGGGTACAAGCCAGAACCGGATGCGAGGCAACTGTATGGAAACGTAGTCTCGGATTTACCATTATTAATAAACTGCTGGTAGCTAAACGAAGCGAACTGGGGTGGCGGGGGTATCATGGCGTTGATCGGCGGACACTCGAAGATGGGCCCGATCGGGTAGGGCGACTGGGCATGAGGTACGTGCGGCGGAGTCGAGGTCGCCGCCGCCGCCGCCGACTGCTGCTGCTGCTGGTGCTGCTGGTGCTGCTGCACAGCGGCCGCGGAGCTCGGGGCCGGCATCGGCAGAGTCGGGGTCGGCGCCGGGGCCGGACTCGGGGCCGGAGCCTGGCTCGCGCAGCTCCCGAGGAGGGCCGAGGCGCCGCTGCTGGCCCTTATCAGGGCCTCGATCACCTGCTCCTTCGGATGGGTGTCCAAGTGCTTCTGCAAGCTTATGCCCTCCCGCAGGTAGAGCGTGCAAACGGGGCAGGCGACCGCGCCGGCGTCCGGGCCGGCGGTGACCGCGGCCCCGCCGGCCCCCGGCCCCGCTCCGCCGGCAGCCGACATCGCGCCCACGGACGTGCTGAGGTCCATAGCGAGGGGGCGCGGGGGCGCGCGCCTCTCCTCGACGCGCGCTCTACGTCCGGCCACCCGCCGAGTGCGCCTGGAAAAAAAAGAGCACTTTCATGTTACAGGCCGTCGGTGATAAGCCCAGAGGAGCCCGGGGGGCTCCTGTCCTCCGCCTCCTCCGCGGCCAGTCGGGCGCTCGCCGCACTTTCTCGCTCTCCTTCCTCTGGCGACGCGGTTCGATGTCGCCCCGTCTTTTTCGACTTTGGCCTCCGTCCAAAGTGACCAACACCCTCATTACAAGCGAACGCTATGGATTTCGGATAAGCGCTGACATTTTGAGCCTTGCCCGTTATCGACATCGGGTCTGATATACTCTTCAAGGCAACTCTCAAAGGCTCCGACCAATACCCAATTTTCTTATATGCACTCTCAATTACGTAATTTTGTGCAGCAGTTGTATGTATCGCTTTACAAATATAAATAAACATTAATCGTATGACAGATATTCTTCAGACATTTGTAACTGCGAATGAATTGAATGAAAACTGTTGAATTTCCAAGTGGAGGAAGAGATTTTGAAACGATGACAGTCGTGCAACTTGATTATTTAAAGTAAATTTAAGCCAACTTGCCAGATCCAATTTAACACAAGTTTGTTATTCAATTGTCTTATAACAAACATAATCTATCTTTACATTTCATGATAGATATTGCACGACTTATTGAAATATGAAATATCTTATACTTTGCCAATCAGTAGTACGTTGAATGCGTCAGAGGGACTCTGTCAACTTGTGATTAGTATGAAAATAACGATACGATGCACGTCTAACTTCAAGCACTGAAATATTTAACAGATTAGCGCCTTAAGAATTATTGCAAATAATAATTAACGTACAAAAACGAATGGAGTTGAGTGGGACGTTGATTTATAAAGCTAAGCTTTAATAGAATGGAAATAGGGCTTCCTTTTACAAAACTAGAGCACTGTTGATAAAACTAATACAATAGTCCAGGAGAGAAGAATGCTCAAGGTGATCTAAGGGAGGTTATAGGGCTGTGTGAAAAAAGGTGAAAACTGTATTATGTAGCGGATACAATGAAAGTACGTCTTACCCGCTACAAGTGAGTACCGTGGTTGGAATTTCAAGGGCAAATTGTCAAGGAGTTGTGAAGTCTAGCATAGGTAATAGGGGAGTAGCGTCGAAGGAGGAGCAAGAGGATGCCAGTAGAAAGAAGCCTTCTACTCACCGTTGAAAGTCCAATGGATGAGCGAGCTCTGGGTAATCTACCGGGAGCAGCAGCAGAGGCACCAAGAGATTGGAGGTTACGCAGGGAGATGCACAGCATGTATCGCTGGTAAGCTTATCTCAGCTGACTTGGCCCTCGTCGCTAGCAAGGGTCGACTCCGCGGTAAGACCTAGTTGTACGTGCACATACGTATGAGGGTTTGTTGGTAAATAGTTGGCTAGACGGAGGATCGGACGATGGGAGGGTCGTTTGGTCGGTTCGGTTTGAACGGGCGGGGGCAAGGGGGACGAGGGAGGGCTGCGGTGGGTCGCAGGCTCGGCGGTGCGGGCGAGGTTGAAGGTCGGCGATGGTCGGAGGGTCGAGGGGAGATTCCGGCGATGGGGCGGCAGGGGAGGAGGGTCGTGGACCGAGGAGAAGGAGTAGGAGGAGAAGGTGGACGAGGATGAGGAGGAGGAGGAGGAGGAGGAGGAAAAGGAGGAGGAGGAGGAGGAGGAGGAGGATTACGGCGTGCGGCTTTCTCAACAAAGACAGCTGCAGATCATCGTCGCACGGGCAGCGCACGAGACTCGTGGTAGAGCGGGAGGACGATGGGCTGCTGTCGGAGAATCATGGATGGACGGGCGGGCCTCGTCACCGTCGTCGGCGCACTTTCGACGATGATCGGCGGTGCTGCCGTCGCCGCTGCTGCTGCTACTCGCCCAAAAATATCGACGTCCATGATTGCGCTGCTGCTGCTCGTTCTCTCTCTTGTCTCGTTGGCCCCCTCGGTCTTTACATACGTATATTTGTATTATGCGCGGGCGCGCGCGTGCCTGCGTGCCATGCACGCGCGTGTACGTGTGTGCTGCCGTAGCCCTTGTACTCGTAGCTCTCGAGTTCCGTTGCCCGTCGTGTTCGCCTCTCGCTATCTCGCTCCCTCTTATCTCTCTCTCTCTCTCTCTCTCTAGCTCACTCTCTCCCCCGTACCGTCATAGCCACTCTCCTGCTCCTTTTCTTTTATTCTCACTCATTCACTCGATCACTAATTCACTCGCACTCTCTTTCTCCCAGTCTCTTTATAACTTTACGCCCGTGTGTAGGTGCGCGAGCGTGCGCGGGCACACGCGCGCAAGCAAGTGTGCACACGCATAGAGGAGCATATGCACGCGCCCGAGTGTGTCGTGCATGCGTGTGTGGCTCGCGTACGGGCTCTCTCGGCGGGTGCTTACGCGTGTGTACGTATCCTCCCTTGTATCTCGCACTCTTTGCGGAGAGAGAGAGGAGGAGTCCCTGGACGGGGCCCGGGCCTCGCTCGTTCGCCTCACTTTAGTTCGGGCACACGCGAGACGCTTTATTCGATCTTGCACCTCTCGGGCTCTCCTCTATCCGGACGGAGTGGCCACGCCGAGCCTACATGTGGAGGTTGGGCGCGTGTGACGAGGCTCTCGGACTCTCCTTCTCGGATCCGCCATTGGCCTCGTAGGTGCACGCGTGTGTACGTACTTTGGGCCGTGGCCGACGACTTGCTGCCCCCCCGATGTGGCCGCGGCGCGTTCGACGAGGCGGACTCTTGATGTAGCGCTCGACGGCAGCGGCGGCTACGGTGGTGGCGGCTACGGCGGCGGCAGCGCCTGTGTGCTCCTCTCGTCAGCTCCCGTCCTCGAATCGATACATGCCGTGTGAAAATCGCAGCCGCTTTCTTGTCCCCTGGCTCTCTCTCTCTCTCTCCCTCTAGCTCTATCTCTATCTCCTCTGCTCTGCTCTCTCCCTATCCGCTCTCCCCTTTCTCTCCAACTCCTCTCTCGGTCTCTCTACCTTCGTCCGTGTCTGCGGAACGCGACGGCCAGCGGGCCACTGGAGCGTCTGGAGCGCTCGCGTGCTTCTCTCCTCGTCGCCTCCTTGACGAGTCCCCGTCCGCCCCTCCTCACGCTACCCCGCTCAGCCTGTCCTTCTCCATCCTATCTGTCTTTATTCAGTTTGGCTCGAGGCGCACGTATATAATAACGCTCCGCCTCGTCGCCGTTGTCGTCGTCCTGTGCGCGCGACTCTGGCGCACGGCCGCCAGCACGGGTGGGACTCTCGATAAAACTGGGAGATTACACGCGCCGCTGCTGCTGCTGCTGGTGTTGCTGTTGCTGTTTCTGCTTCTGCTGCTGCGGCTGTTCCGTCCTCGCTCGTTTGTTTATAGAGAGCGTCGGTACGTTCGTCTGCTTAGCGATCTTTTAATTTCCCTCTTCGTTTCTTGCGCGGTCGCTCTCTCTCTCTCTCTCTCTCTCTCAGGCTTCCCCCGCCCTCTCGACTCACCCAACCTCTCCGACTCACGTCGTTTTCCTCGAGGCTCGACGAGAGTGAGAGTGAGAGTGAGAGCGAGCGAGCGGCTCGACGAGAGCGGAAGAGAGACCGATGGGTAGGGCGAGAGCAAGAGTATTATGAACCCGCGAGCAGGAACGAAGAGGGAGACGAGACGAGGGAACCTTTTCAGTCGATTGCACAAGCCCTCGGCGAGTGGGAGCGAGCGAAAAAAAGAGGCTGTTGTCGCTGCTGCCGCTGCCGCTGGCTGCCGCCTCTCTTCTTTTGCAATCGGGTCAGGAAAAAGGACCAGCGGGGGGCCGATCCGTGTAGTGGTGCTGGCGCCTCTGTGTTGTTATGTTTATTCACGCACAGCCGCCTTCTGGTGCACGTACACGTGTGTCTATTTGTGCGCGTCTCTCTGTAGCCTTAGTGCGTACGCGAGCCTCCGGGACGGGGGTTTGCGGTACGAGAGCGTGAGCGTCTCGAGTTATGGTAGGTGAGGAGGAGGAATTTATTGTGTCGCTGCTCCAGTGACTGAGCGCGACAGCGGTGGCCGCGGGAGGGGGAGGATAGTGGAGAGAGAGAGAGAGAGAGGGGCAGAGAGACTGATTAAATTGCCTCAATGGTCTTTTTTAGATGAAAAGCATAGAAATTTCTTTTTCGACGATCCGGTTCCAATGCAATTTTGTAAAATCTCCCGTGCTCAAGAGTAGCTACAAAGTTCGTTTAATAGCGTTGATGCCTTCATGCGTGAAAAAGGTATAATTGCTTATTTATAAATATGATATCTGTAATAAATTGCTCGTGGCTACACAAGCCTGCGTATGCGTGTGAGTGTGCGCACAGTTCTAATACGCCAATATATATATATATATATATAATTCTTTCTCAACATTGGGCATACATTAGTAGATGAGAATTGAATTTAATTCAATTTCTCGGACTGATTTTAGATTAAGATTAATACGATTATTATCAGCCACGATTAATTCAAGGTTTCTAATCTATGGGAAGATCTAATTATTGTTCTTTATTAATCAAATTGAGCACTCTCGATATGGTAAAATGTACAAGGGGAAGAAACGCTGTGACATTTGTACGAAGCCAAGTCGGATTTTGTTATTCGAACTAATCCTTTAGCTTGATTACTTTATCAATTATAATCTTTATAATTATAAAAATGAGTAGAAACATCACGTCACAAACGTCACTTATAAAATGTAACGGTGTGAGAAACGTACACATTTATATTTTAAGGATGACAGTGTGCATTAATTTTTAAATTATTGCTTTTCACTTTGGCACTGGGTAGATCGGAGAGGACTCTATACTCAAACGCTGATGGTTCTTCTTTATTGAAAATATTGCCAAAATTGTACAAAACTTAATGATTAAATGTTAATTGATTATAAAATATTTTACCACATGTGGAAGAGTAAATAGCTCGCTGGCATTCTTGTGCTTACGGGATATTATCGGTTACTTCTGGAAGTGATTTTATAAAAATATACCGTTGGCTTCTCCCTTTAACACTACAAAAAAATACGGTTGGCCCTGGCTACTTCTATTCTCATATATAGGCATCTCCTCTATTTTTCGAAAATTTTGAATGCAGCGAGCCAATGAAATACGAGCTCGCCTTTGCGCACAATCCAAAATTTAACATTTCTCATCACTCTGCTCCAGTAGCGCAAATTACTGTTTTCCGCCTCTCCGTCTAATGACTGTCAAGCTTAGTCGCGCTCCTTCTCTGGATAAGCCGGAGCACGTCCGCGCTCAACTTGACCAATGGTTTTCCATAACGGTAATCGTGTGTCAGAAGGCTGTCGGCGAATTTCAATGCTGCGTCTAGTTCGCACACAGTCGACGCCGCCGCCGCCGCCAAAGACTCCACCAGAGGCAACGAGACCGCGAGCACCGTCCGAAGCTCGGTCGCACGCGACCGCCTAGGCTCTAAATGGCCTGGAGGCGCGACTCCTACTCCTTATTTCCCTCCCGACTCCCCGTGCCGGGGCTCGCTGCCCGTGTGGGAGCGATACGTAGGCGCGGGTCGGCGCTGTTGGGATTGGCAATAAGCGGCAGGAATTCGCGCTATCGTCGAGTTCGCCGGTCGAGAGGCACGGCAATAACGGGCCCGAGCTCTCCGACGGCGGTCCCGGAGTCCTCGAGGACGGCTGTCGCGAGGCGGGGCGACGGGCAGGGAGGAGCAGGAGTAGCTTCCCGTCGCAGTCGCACGGCGCGAGAGATAGAGAGAGAGAGAGAGAGCGCCGAGGCGGCCACCAAAAAGAGCAAGGACGAAGTTACGAGCTCCAATCGTGAAAGTTTACCCCCTTCTCGGTTGCTCCGGTTCCCTCTGGCAATGCCAGCCTCCGAAGAGCCAATGACACATACGAGTGCCAACTGCAGGAGACGAAAAGATCCTGGCGCATCGTCGAATCGCGGCTTCGGAACCAGGCCCGGCCACGAGTTCCGCGATCAGCCGGCGCCGAGAGCCCGGGCTACGAGCAGCGGCCACGAGGCTCCTCCGCACGGCCCCGCTGCTCTCGGCGGACTTCCCGGCGCCTCCTGCGGTTCCGGCCCGGGCTCCCGATCCCCTTCCCCCGAGTCCCCGTCCTCGGGGCGGCCCCCGCCCGACTCTCGGGCGACCCTCGGCCTCGAGATTCGTAGCTCCGAGCCGTAGGACGACCGATAGCCGCTCTCGCTCGCCACGAGGATCCGATTCCTAATGTCCCTCCGCGCGACGAGCGTTTCTCTCCTCCGCCGCCGCCGCCGCTCCCCCTCGTCCTCCGCCCCCTGCCCCGCCGCACAATCCTACCCGGCCGTTGCGCCACCCCTCGCGCCGAGGAACCCGACGATCATTATTAGCAGGGTTCGTCGCCCGACCCTCTTAGGCGCTGGCAGGCACGAGGCCGAGGCCCGCCGAGGAGGATACGCGCGACGACCCTCGGGCTCTGGTCGGTGCTCGCCCCCCGCCCCGCCCAGCCCCCCGCCAACGGCCCCTTCCCACGCTCCCTTTAAAAGCCTGCCCTAGCACTCGAGAGATCCTAGAATCTAGACGCAGCACCGGCTTGTATGATCCCTACGCCCCCGTAGAGCGCGCCTCGCCCTTTCCGGCCGCCGCCGCCGCCCCGCCCCCCCTCCCCACCCCTTTTCAGCCGAATCGGAGTCCCGGCCCACCGCCGCTTTATTATTACTGCTTGCGGGCTCTCGGTAATACGGGCCGAGGAGAGCCTCCTCTCCGCGACTGTTACTTCAAAATCGAGCCGTGCCTTGGCCTACGCTCGAGCCGACACTCCGCTCTTTATGCCTAGATTTGTCCTCGCTCCGAAGCCGAGAGCCACACTCCGCGCACTTCCAAGACGTGCCTTCGTTACTTTAAGCTTTGGGAATATTCCTCCTCGAGCCAGAGGCCGGATAATTTATGCACGAGCTCGTTCCTCTGCCCGTGCAGCGTCTTATCCTTTTTTTTTTTTTTTTTTTTTTTTTATTGAAAATACTCCTCTCCGCGCGGGTAATGGCACTTTTCGTTAGAGCGACTGCGACTTTTTCATGGCTAGCTAAAGTTATGTATCGCGGGAATCCTATTGGCCTCTCGATGCACCTTTTTACTTGGCTTAGCATTTATCTCGCTGTCATTATAGTTATTTTACAAATACCTACTATCAATTATACAAATAGCAAAAACCTTGCCGGCGTACGCACGACTCGAGGCATCGACCGATTATTTTAGCGGGTCGCACAATTGCTGGGAATGAGCCAATGGAATATTCTTCCTAATTCGCAAATCATAAACTCGTCCATGCGGCTATTATTTCATAAGCTCTTGATTCCACCTCTCCTTTTGTTTCGCGCCTCTTTCACTTTGCATATTTATCGCCGCTGTACTTGCCACCTCTTTCGAAATGATAATTGTGTAAGCTTAAACGACCATTTAATTGCCACCGGCTACTATTTTCATGTACGTTCCTCGAATGCTTGGCGTAAATACGCTTTATAGGTAAAAAATTTTACTGCGCTATCGCTATTTAGAGGCACTTAAGGCTGTAAATACGTCTTCAATGCTTTACAGTACTTTAACAGTTGCCTCGCGCAGCCGAGTGTTATAAGCAATAAAGGAATTATTGAAAAGCTTATACGTTTATTTATATCAAATATATCTACTTATTAAATTAAACTTGGCATAGTAACGCCGAGGAAATGCAACAATGACGTTTTTATTGAATCGCACGTACAGTGGTCTTGATGGTCTTTCGTCTGGGGAAAGAAAGAAAAATGTGTCGACCAAAGCGATATCTGCTAAACTATTTTCATGGGCATTATAAAAATTCGAGTAAAATGTAATTTAAATGCATTACAATATAAGTAAAAACATCGACTCGCGCTCAGGCATTTCTAATATTTTCCTAATCTGTGAAAGTATTCCTTTTTCTATTTAACACGCATCGACGCACACGCTGCATAATAAATAAGCAATTTGTTAAAATTAAATAAATAATTGCAGCTCTTACGCGCGAGACCATTTCAGTATCCCTTCTCCTGTTCAAAGCATTATTCTTGTCTCTTTCTCTCTTTCGCATTCGTATTCCTTTCATCGGTTCTTTGCACTCTCTCTCTCTCTCTCTCTCTCTCTCTCTCTCTCTCCCGTGTTTTTTCTTTACTCGGAAGGCCGTCGTACCTTGCGTAGCGCAACGCACAACACCCATGCCACGAGTTAAACTCGCATGCACGGGTGTGCGCGCGTGTACACATCGCTCGCTGCTTTTCAAGCAGGACAACGACCACGAAGCAAAGTCCACAACACTACAATTCTACACTCCGCTCCGCAGTCCGCATCGGGCGCTCGGGACTTTGATGCCGATTAAGTGTGCGCGCGCGCGCGTGTGTACACTTACCCGAGAGGCTCGTAGCTGCTTCGTTAATTCCGAGGCCTCGACTGTACGCGCCCGTGAGCATCTGCTCGCGTACCTACGCGCGCGCGTATGCGCATTTTTTTTTTTTTTTTTTTTTTTTTTTTTTTTTTGATATTTACGTATAAGCGTGCGCCGAGGGAACGGGGAAGGTTGGGTAACGCGGGCTCGGAAAAATTACGCTCGGGCATTATTGTAAATTGGAAGTGCCAAGGGAAAATTGGTATTGTCGGGCGTTGGGGGAGAGGCCCTCGTTAATGTTTATCTCGTGTAAATCGTATGCGCGTCGCCTAAAATGTACAGCAACACATTGTATGCTGATTGCCCCCTTATACATACGCGCTAACCCCAACATTACACGCGTGTATGTAGTACATATGAAAAGGCACACGTATCGGTCTACAAAGTGCTTGGTTTTCAAAGGAAGGATTACGTGTATAGGCTTACTCACATGGTTTTCTTAAACAAGATTAATGCTCGCTTCACTCATCGGTAATACATCCACCGGATAAAATGTATCAATTTTAAATATAACCAAAAAGGTTCCTCCGCATATACTCGCTTCTGCGGCTCTGTTGTAACTTCCTTTAAGAATAAGCACATTAACCTGCGTAACCGTATTTATATTGTAAATCCCAATGAGTTATACGAAGCTACGAAACTTAGGCAGACAAACGTCTAAGGTGCGCCTCGGGTCCTTTTTTAATAGAAATTTTATGACATTGTTTACCGATAGTGAATAAAATTAGATTTACAAGCGACGAACTGCTCAGCAATGTCTATTAAATGCAAAGATCTATTTAAATTATACATGCAGAAAAAGTAGTTTTACATTAAAATTTAATGCATTATGATTGCTTTTGTTAAAAATACATAATTGACGTTTTGAAGAATGTTGAACGAATGAGTTGTTGAACTTTCGTAAAAATAGTCTTTGCATTGAGAGGCAAACGCGAACGGATGAAAAATGAATAATATTTCCGGAAAGAAATTCCGTACTTTGGCTTTACAAAAGTAAGAATACAAAGGACGAAATGACCGGAGATGGGAGGATTCGTTAGATTTTAAAAGAATCATCTGAACCCTGTGTTTGTATAATAGCAGGTATTAGACCTTAGCTTTGATGTGGGTTTAGGTCACTGTCGGTATCTTTTATTATTATTATTTTTATTTATCTATAGGAACCTTTTATACAAATTACAAAATTAATTGTCGAATTATTTATTTATTAAAATTTTAAGGGCAGTCTTGATATACTATACTGAAATTATCATTTTTCAGTTTGTTGTACAAATTATTTATGAAATGTATTGAATGAAGTGTATAAAATAGAATTAGAGAAATGAAGCTCAATTATTTTTATTTTGTTCTAAGTATATTGATCCGTAATTATGAAAAATTTGAAAGACATTTTTTTTTCTTATATAACTAAGAGTATTTGACATTGATTGAAAAAAATATTTTTAGGCACAATAGCATTCTTATTAAATATGTACATCAAAAGTTGATATTGACGATTGTATACGTGTGAATTTCCGCAAATATCACAATTGATCAAATTACAGTTTTAAACACTTTCAGTTTCCTAAACAGTCGATTAATAATATGAAAAATCGTACATATCGAACAATTCTTTTACTTTTTCCAAATATAATTAATTTTTGTTCGCACGAATTTTTTCATGACAGTAATTATACATATATATTGCTATTTTATAAGTCATTATAAAAGTTGGTCTAATTCACTAAAATATTATGAAAACACCGTTAAAAATTGGTTACATAAAATTGAATAAATGCAATGTTCCTTTAACATTATATTGACTAAATAAATGCATATTGGCAAATTATCGTCTACTATATAAGTACTCAGGCTTTACAACCCAAATAGCCTAAATATTTGTGATTCCAGACAATGAAAATATGAAAAAGCTTTTCATCGTCTATTTTCAGCAATGTAAATGGTAACACATTGATTATTTTTTATAATTCGGATAGATCAAAGTCGACTAATTATATGATGATTTTTTTGTAATGCTTAATTTTTACATTTTTTTAAATACTAAACTACGTCTTTTAGTATTTTTGAAAAAATTGTATAGATATTTTTCATTACTTTCACAGTATAATTGAGAAAATCGGGAAAAAAATCTAATTTGTGATTAATATGAAAATATCACAGAAAATTTTTTAAAATATTTATACAATATTAGTATGTTATCAGAATAATAAAAGATATACGATTTCAAGTTATGATAAAAGAACATAATGATTACAGTTAACAAAATAATCTATAAATTTGTTCCTTTAAAATTTCGTATCAATGTTTTTCTGTCTTATGCTTTCTTTCTTTATAAATACACTATGAACTCCTCTTATGATATTCCATTTTGCATCAATGGAAATTTTACAAGACGAGTTAACATTGAGGTAATACAAGGTATTTGCTTTTGTTGATGCATTGTGATATTATCTGGTGTATTTGACTCAAAATCTATTGCAACACGTTGGCAAACAAATGTTAGAAGCGTTAGCAAATCGTACCGAGTGCCATTTTCTCTAAGCTCTAAACAAAGAGCTTGCATAAACCATGATCCACGAGTTGTATTTCGCCAAGAATAAAATCCTGGCACAGTAGAGTAGGCAATTAAAAAATCCGCATGTGTGGGTATACGAAATGTGACTGTTGGATGACCATCGGTTTCCGTTCGTTCTTTTAAAGTAATTCCACCATCTAGTCTGTCACCTTGACAGGCTTGAATGAAAAAAAGCTTTGGTTTTCCAGCAAGAGATGGGCACCTATCCGATGTAAAATATGACCAAATTGTATCAGCCTTATATGGTGTATCATGAGCATAAAGTAGTCCTAACTCTCCATGACTTAAAACCGCAACAATTAGACAATCGTGTTGAGAATGATCCATTTCTGCGACTAAAAATCAAATGCAGAACAAAAACAATAATATGAAGTTTTGAAATTTTGTTTATATGTGCAAAAAATACAGCTACAATACAATAATATATCTTTTAGTTAAATATCATGTTGGTGAATCATAACATAATACCATTAAATTTAAATATATACTCTAATATATAAAAAAATGATTATGAAATTAATGTATATGCAAGAAAAATAAAGCAAAAAGATTTGTATTTCAATAAATATAAGTCCTACCTTTTTCCAAATATTTAGCTATATCTTTATGCGTAGAATTATGGAAATCATTTACTTCAAAACCTAGATCTTTTAAAGTATTGGCAAGATTTTCACAATCAACATTTGTACCACACCGTGGTTTTAAATGACCAACTGTGAAAAATTCATGATTAAATATTATAGCTAATCCACGCTTTCCATGATTCATATTATAATGTGTAGCATAGCGTTCAGTCGGAGCAGAACGGATTTGGTTAATAGGTGCAATGCTGTTTCTACAAGTGAAAAAGTCAAATAAGTAAGCAAAAGATAAAAAATTCACATTACGCAAAGAAGAACGTTAAATATGAACTTGCTAATATTATTTTAAAGAGCTTAAAAATTAAATGCAATTACAATAATTTACAATGTCAATATCCACAACTATTAGAAGAAAAATGGTCAAGTTATTAATACAGTATTGTGATTTCTGATAAAAAAAAAAAAAAAAAACGAGTTTATAACAAATATTACATGGTAACACTATTATTGGTGTATTTTACAAAAAAATTCGAATTTTTAAAATAGACGTTTAGAGAAAACAATTACCTGCTACAGCCAAATGCGTCAGCAACATCACCGTCCCCCATTGTACAAACAAAACTCGGGACCTTTTGTAGAGTGGAATATAATTATTATTGTAAAATGAATAAGCGCGATTTAAATAAGTAAAATAGTCAACAAGTGATTTTAAAAATAACCCGAGGAGATTACGAGTCGATAATGAAATGAGAAAAGAAAGCAAAAAGGAGAAAAAAAAAAAATAGTTAAGATCTTTTGTTTCGGTACGACCAGTAATCAGCCGTTGCCGTTTCAGCATATGCAATTATTTTCTACGGACTTATTGAACCTTGAGTACAACGAACCTTGCTCTCCTATCAGTCCAATTGCCCGCTTTTATTATTGTTTTGTTCTCTATGTTATTGAAAGGCCTATGGAGTTTAATCACTAATTGGTAAAATGATATGTAACAAGATGAACTTCAGTGTTTAGTCTGGGACGCTTCTATTAAGTAGGGACTACAGTTCAGCTAGATCGGACCGCGTTTTCGATTCTGCGCAGTAACGGCCTAACACTGCAATTGTCAGCCGTTTGCGATCTCGCTTCAACCTCCGTAGGGAAAATGGCACACCGAGGATGAAACTAGGCCTACCTACCGTATACGCCAGTTTTCTTTTACCCACCCTCGCCGCCTTTGAGCTGGTGCGCTCCCCTCCCCCCGCCCCTCTCTCCCGCTCCTTCTCTCTCCCTCCTCAATCACGTCTTATTTCCTGAAGTTGTTGTCGTTTTGCCAGAAATCACAAATCCAGCAGAAACTGCGTCAATGGCAGTAAGTCATATTTCGTGGAAAATGGCATTGCAGGCTGTGATTTTAGGCGCTTTAAAATAACAATTGCACAATTTGTTTGCTTATCTGGAAATTCAACCGCTGGAAGATACTCGAGCAATGGATATTTAAGGAATGGTCTTCCGCAAAAGGTCTCGGCCCCCGGAGTTGAATAGCTCGCAAGGTCATCGACTTGGTGGCCTTTGCTCGTGCCTCTTTCTTTAATAGAGTCCCAGCCCTGTCGCGTGCCATCGCGAATTAAAATAACCATTACCGAGATATCGCTCTTTATAACACCGTCCCGTGATAATTCACGAAATGTCACCCAACACTCGGTTTGCCCTTATTACGCGACAAAGTCCGCTTGACGCTCGTCTACCCACCGCCCAAAGGGATTTCATCAGTCTCGGGGGCGCTTAGAGTCTCCGGTTTCACCCTCGGCGAAAAATCGTTCGAGCGTCAAGTGGGCGCCGGGAAAAAATTACAAATTACTTTTCAAACAATGCATTTGGTCCATCGCTCGGAGATTTCTCCGTATGGACGCGCAGTGTCAACTCGTCGCTTTCTCGGCACAGATCGATAAAATTGGACTGCGCCAATTCCAGATAAAAAAGTATTCGCCGAGAGAATAACGACCCGAATCGCTTCTCTCTTTCTCTTTTTACGGACAGAATTGGTAGGGATGCACTGAGCGCTCGAGGGCGGTGGCCACCTTCGGACGATGTTTGGTTTCACCCCATTTTATTTCCCCTCCGGTCCAAACGAGGGGTACAAACATCGGGTGCTGCAATAACGGCGAATCCTGATAAAACTACGACGAATAATCGAATGTACAATGAAAGCAATTCAGGGTAGAAGCAGCCCTTTATCTATATATGCATACATAAATATATATATATATACACAAACATATAAATACGTATATACGCGTATACATATATGAACAGCGTAATGTTAATTTAATTTATATTTTCATCAATGCTACCCTGCCTTGTCGCAAAAGGTCATAATCGCTTTTATTTATAATTCTGCTCCTCTCTCCTTTTTCTCCTAATAGTAATGTCACTGCAGTTCGATAGACAAAAGTTAAGTCGATAAATTCTTAAACAAGCTGCAATTGCCTGCAATCTGCAAAAGTTGCAATTATCACAATTAAAATGTTTTTTTTTTCACTCACGATTAACTTTAATCCAATTTTCCATTTAGTTTACCGAAGCATGTAGCAATACATTTTTTTAAAGCGGATAAGGTATTCAGTAGGCTTGATCTATATTTTATTGTTCTTCAGCACCTTCAAACGAGACTACATGCAGTCATACAATTTTAAGTTTAAAGTATTTTCATCATAAATATCTTTTAGGAAAAAAATTTACGTATATACAATCTTGTGATTGGGATTAAAACTAAATTACTCGATTTCAAACAACATTCAATTATTAATAATATTTTTTTATTGCGCGTTGATTGGTTTTTTTTCTTTTTTTTCAGTTTTTTATATTAAATTCGTATAATGCACGATTTATAAATAAAATATTTTATTTAACAATATATTTAATTATTCATTACATTTTATTTTTACATAAATTGTTAACAATTATTATTGTACACATATATAAAGATATTTAAGTTTTAAATAAATAGTCTAAGCAATGGATACCATTTCATGGTCCTTTATTTTCTCAATACTACATTTGAGAATAAATTTATATCAATTACTTCTATAATTTTGGATTGTTTTTCAGTCTTTACAGTTACAATTAATTTGTGTTCATTATTGATTAATATTTTATAATTGGTAAACGTATTTTAATATATTTTTATATTTATAATATTTTCATTCATTATTATATACAAAAAGTAGAGTAAAAAATAATGAAATAGAGTGTATTTTACAAACAATAATTAGTGAACATATATACATTATTTAATTTTTACAAATCGAAACCTTTTAATTATGTGACATAAATAATGATTGAATTTTATATGTTTATTTATTTTTTAATTTATAACAGTCTGTCACAGACCAAAGCTTTCTTGGATAGTTTTCGATAAAATATATCGCTTTTTTTTTCTTTTAAATATATAAAATTTATGTTTTGTAACATAAACATTTCTAAAATAACAATTATATTAATCTTTAATATCTTAAATTAAGATTGTATTAGACGCATCAATTATTGAAATAATATTACATTAAAAGAATATTTTCCGCAATTGCAAGATTAATCAGAAAGTTTTCCACAGCTGTTGCAAGACTTTTTTTTTTAATCGATTCTACAGGTACCTTCTGTATCCCTTCGGGAGTTTTAACGGTAGCTAACGTTATTAATTGATTTAAAAGATCTTGAGTTTTATCAGTGATTTCTGATATGACTTGAACTTCTGTCAATGACTGATTTTCACTAAGTTGAAGCATAAATAATGCAATTTCCTTGTGTGCTTTTGTCATTGTAAGACTCTCTGCAATAAAAATTCAATACAAAATTTATGTCTTATTAATAAAAAGTAGTAAACTTTTTTTTATATCTATACCTTTTGCATGGTTAGCAACAATAATTTCTCTTGCAGGAATATTAACCAATAAATCATAATATTCATGTCTTGATGATATCAAGTTGTCTCTACAACCAGCTACATAAAATGAACTCATCTAAAAATAAATATGGATATTCAATTCTGAAATGCAGTTGTTATAATTAATCTAAAGAATAATTACTTTTAGTTTATTAAGCTCATCAGGTATTAGGTCTACCCATGGAATAAGGTAGTTTATTATTTTGCGATGCTTCATTAATGCAGGAAACGTTTTAATCCACTTTAATAATTCTTCTAAGCTGTGGTGATAAACAACTATTCTTTTTCTTAATAAAAGTGCAGTATATATCAATATTGATTCTAGTTCAAAAAGATTGATTAAACCTTTAACATTAGTATTTGAGCCAAATGGAAGCACATCAAAATCATCAGACGAAAATATTTCGTTCTCATTTACTAAGCAGCTTCCTTTGGTAAAAGTCATCAAATACAAATTTAAAACTTCAATAGGATTACCACTTTTGTTGTAAGTCCTACTGAAAATTTTACAAAGCAGTTCATACTTTTGCGGAAAATAATCTTTTGTTATTAATACTATTGCAAACTGTTTTACCTAAAATAATTTGTTTTATTCTCAGATAAATTTAATCATTTTACCTAATATTATTAAGTGTTAAATTTACTTTTTGTAAGTTTTCAGAGTGTGCTTCATTATTATAAATATAAAACCACTGTTCTTCATGTTTTGAAAAAACAAATAATGGAATGTTGTGATCCAATTGAGAAGTGTATTTTCTCATAATAAAGCTTTTTGTGGATTCTGCAATTGCAGGGTAATTCCATGTCCATAATATATCACCGTTGCAGTCCTTTTCTATAATGTTTTTAAATTGGTAAACAAAGATTAACCATAGGTAATAGGTTAGATGAAATTTGTGTACTGTAAATAAGTACATTTTGATAGTAAATAAAAAAAAAAATACAAATTAAAACGTAGTGCAAATTTTTATTATGTGAATTTTTTAAGGAAATTTTTACCTATAATGCCAAACAAAATTAATTTTGTAAGAGGCACCATTATAATTTACATATGATATTATTGTTCGATTTGATGAAAGAAAAATTTTTTTCACACAAGTTTTAGTCCCTTTTGTTTAAGGAATATGCTGAATACGTAAAAACGTAACCACATAATCTTACGTACAAAAATAAATAAACATTAATGTCCACTACCCATTCAGTTCACTGTTAGTTTAATTTTCTAATTATCCAGTAATTTCTAATAATAGAAATTTCACCAAAATCCTGAATGAACACTTGACAGTAAGATAAGAATTCAGCTCATTCTATAAGTTAAATGCTATTGAATTGATTGCTGCAATGGCGCGAAATTTCAATACATAGTTGCTCATAATATTTTTTAAAATTATATCTAAAAACGGCACTTTCATTTTGTTTTTTTTTATTGTGTTATTTTAACTACGTAATTCCTCAAAAATTCTTTCAAAAATAAAATTTTTTTATAATATAAGGGAAAGATGTTATTACTGTTTATCGTATTTTAACGAATTTTTTTCAGAGTAATATGGTATTGTTTTTAAATATATAATAATAATTTTTTGATATGGATAGGCTACACATATGCATCATTAAATAATATTACGAAAATTAACAATATTATAATTCATTTATTACAATGTAATACATAGAAATTTGATAAGATTTGTAATTTTTACGTAAAATCATGTTTTTGACATTTATATTAATGTTCGTGTAAATCAAAAATTATAACTACATCTTTGCAAAATTGTTTAATTTCAACTAGAATTATTTTGATTTTTATAACATAAATTTATCCTTCCAGTTGTAATTGAGCTAATAAACCTTCTATATATTTGGAATCTTTATTTTTATCAGCAACTTTAGTTTTATATTGTCTCTCAATTTGACCAGCAACCCACTCACTTAATTTGATAATATCTTTTTTCTTTGATATAGGACACTTTGGTGAAAGGGCTAAATTATTTGCTGCCTAAATACCAAAAAAAAGAATAAATAAATAATTTAATAGTATACGGTAATAACATTAAAGGTAAAATTACTTTTTTATTGACTCACCAATAACAAACCATATAATGCTCTAATATTATTTGGATTTAATTTAATCGCTTGACAAAAATATGCCTTTGCTATGTACATATTTTCATAGCCACCCTGAAAATGAAATAGTATAAAATGATCGATACAAGTCTGCGTATATTTATATAAATAAATAATTTTTTTTTACTTGAGAATATTTTATTTCTGCATATCGTTGATGCAATAAATGATTATGTGGATTGTGTAATATAAGCTCTTCCATACAAATTGCAGCTTTACTGTATTCTTGTTCTTGCAGATATAAATCACAAAGCTCGTGCCATCCTTCTTGATCGCTCATGAATCTAGAATTATAAGTATTTAAATTAGTTCGCAGTTGCTCTTGTTTATATCGTTAAAAAAGAATAATCTTATAAGTATATACTTTTTCAAATATTCGGTTAACTCTTTAATAGCCTCAGGTATTTGACCTTGTGCTTTTAAAATAGCTACACGACGCTTCCTCGGTGCAGCATTTGTTTCATCCCGCTTAATTATCGAATCTAAAACTTCTAAAGCTTCGTCGTACCTGCAAAGAAAGCAAGTATTTCAGGGTACTGCAGAAAAATATCGTTGGACTATACGTGAAAATACGTACATCTCTAATGCTTCTAAATGCATAGCGTGATACTTATGGACCCGTAAACTTCCAGGAAATTCTTTCATTAATACTTTTAAGCAGTACTCGGCTAAGGGAAGTCGATAACAATCCAGAGCAGCGAAACATACTTGTTCTAATACTAAGTACTCTGGGTAAGGGGTAAATGTTAATAATTACGGAATCATCGATAAAAGTGTGTCATTGAAAATCGAAAATCAACTCACTTTCGTTTCCGAGCTTATCGATGTGTGGCATTAGAACTGTTTCCCATATTTCCACCACATCTTTGCTTCGGCGTTCGAAATTTTCTCTCCAGATTCTAAAGTAATCGCGAGCTTCTGCAAAAGTAAAGAAAAATCTCATATAACCTTACTCGGGCAGCGATAAATTTATCTAGGCAATCGAGCAGACACCAGGTCTAACTCTTACGGAAGGAGGATAAGGGGGATAGCCTACCAGTCCAAGGTAAGTTCTCATAACATCCAGCCATATTTTCCAATAGCCCCGCTAAAATATATACATCAATTGATATTGTTTGAACGACACTGGGAATCAAAGCATCTATGATATGGTCCGGGTGACGGGCGGAGCCGAAGCCGAAGAGGAGAGCTTTGGCAGTGGGGCACCTATCTAAATAAATGCACACGTGTACACACGCACGTAAAACAGTCGCGATGTGGCTCGGTAAACATTTAACCGACCTCGATGGCTCACTCCGGAAAGCAGGCACTTGGCTGCCCGAATCGTCGTCAGCTGTGCGCAGCTCGGTGTGCGAGCGTGTGTCGCGCCTATGCGCCCCGACGCTCCCCGGCGCGCCTCCCTCGCGTCGGCCCCGAGTTGCGTGCGCCTGACAGCCTGCCGACACTGCCGACACTGCTGACACTCGTCGACTGGTTAGGCCAGGTCGGGGCCTCCGCCGCTTTCAGCAGCCACCGCCTCGGCCAGTATCGCGGTCGTCTCGATCTCGCGTCGCGGTTCGGTAGCCGTTGGGCGCGAGCCGAGAGCAGCTTTTTCATACCCCTCATTAGCACACATATATATACATTTATCTCCGGCTATAGAAGACCCTAGCGATAATGCTCAAAATATTACTTTTATCCTGCCATCGTGCGTACCGATGCGTTGGCGCTGCCACGATTGAGCACCGCTGCGGCGTTTAATAATAGGATTAGGCAAGAGATTGATAATCCCGATGAGGCGTGGTGATACTATTTTGCGGTGTTATTTATACGACGGCCTTGCGAATCCGTTGGGATTCTTTAATTTATTCCTCGGCTTAACGCCTTACTGTACTATATTTTGGGCGAGAATTTAGGCTATAAACTTATTGAATGCCTCTGAAGGGTGGATAAAATTTATACTTTTTTACTTTCGTTCAAAAAACCACTGATTTCCTATGGTTTTAAATGGCCCAAAATTATCTGTGCCAAACTGTACTGTAGCACTATCAAAGCAAATATTATTAGGCTTCACGGCTTTTCCTTATCCTATGTCTTAATTTTCAATTTAAATTTTGCTCGAGCACAAATATTATTTTATAATTAAATATCAATCATTTGGAAAACTACTTGCAGCTCAAAGTAGAAAATGAAAGATTAAACTAGTGTTCTACAAATATTTCAATATATCTGAGCATAAACGTGCTTTACGTAAACTTTGTCAATGCAAATTTAGCAATTGTATTAAGAATTTGAATTTTGATAGCGGCTATAGATTTTTTCATTATAGGCAACAGCATTGCGTTGAAAAGCCACTGTTAATCATCTGTATTAACTAGAGAGTTAGAGCAAAATAAACAAACGCTTTAATATTAATGATAATGAAACTCAGATATGGTTTATATAAGCTGCATTTTGCGATACATGCATATACATATATACATATTATAAATATTTTGTAGTTATGAAAATATGGAAGCCAATATTTTTAATATTAGGAGTATTTGTATTGAATTTGAAAAGTAAAATTTTTAATTAACATAACATTTGTTATAAAATAAGAAACCATGAATTTAAATTTAAAACACTAGTTGTTTAAATATATCTAGAAATCAATTTTTTTACATGTATTTCTCAATTTTTTACATTTACAATGCATATTTCTTTAATAAAAAGTATTTTTTACAATTTAAAATTAAACCAAAAAAAAACTTTTTGTAACATTTTAATCTATAAATTAATATTTGAAACTAATTTAACATATTTTATTAAAACTATTTCTTAATGCCATCGATATTATGTTTGTACACGAAACTATATTTTTGATATATTTTATACACGTAACTCATTACTAATTACCATATTCACATACAAAAAATCTTAAAAAAATTTTTGTATACACTACTAATTTTTCAAATTTATTATACATAAAAATATATCAAACTTTTCTAACTAAGCAAACATAACATCTTGAGATTTTCTTTGCCGTTGAGATTCTTCTAGAGCTTGTATACGTTTTAATTCGCGTTCTGCATTCAAATCTGCTTTTAATTTTTCAAATTCCAATCGACTCTGTCCTGTAATTATTGGGAAACTTTCTGTTTTTATTTTTGTTACTGGACTTTCAAGTAACGTTGGACTATTAAAATAATGAAACATTGCTGTGGGAAATAGCATGTACAAAAACATTTTAGAAACTTCTATTTTCCATTTTCGAGCTATTGACATAATGATGATCTAAGAACAATTGATATTGAAAATATTATTTTTTAATGTATTTTTCTCTATTTAATCGATCAAAAAATTATTTTAAATTAGTTATTATCGTAAATTACCTTTTAAAACGCTATAAAAGATAACTAAAAAATGGTGAATATGATATATTTACTGATGTTTTTAGATAATTAAAATTGATCAAAGCTTCGTTTTCTTTTTCAGTTATGATGTCAGTCAACTTCAGAGTTCGAACTCTGAATACTCTGAATTATATCAGGTTAATTTTATATACATAAAAAAGTTGCAATATCTGTTTCCGCATGCGCAGTGGAAATCTTAACAGAAGTTGAATTTCAATTCATAATTACGTGAAATATAAATATATCAAGCAATGTGAAACTTATTAATAAAGATAGATGATTTTTGCAAGTTTCATAAAATTGACGATTTCACAATGTCACGGATATCATCGCTTTTATAAATGAAAGCTTCAAAATGTATATAGCTGAGCAATTGGGCTTATCTAATATTTATTTAGTTACATTTTACGATTGCGCGATCCATTAAAACCTTTCGTGTCATGTATAACAGAAGCAGTTCAATTTTATGACCTTGATTATTATATTAAGTAAAATTAAATAATTGTAGTTTTTTAAAATTATTTATCGGTCGAGCAGGATAAAGTAGACACCTTATATTGCCTACTGTATAATCGTATTTCTTTAAAGCTTCAACGATGTTTAGTAATGTGTCGCTAGTGAACATTGTTTGGTATTATAAAAAATGAAGTAAATATTATAAACAATTATTTAGTGATTAATTAGTCAGCAGGACAATTTTATTGTATTTTGATCAATTTATAAAAATAACATTTTTTACATAACATTCAAGCACGAAATGACAATTGCAGAAATTTGAGCAACCCTTTCGATTATTTTCAATTAATTAAACATTTGCATTAAATATCATAAATAGCGATTTTCAAATCAGTTATTTAAAATAAAAAGTATTCGACAGGTATTTAATATCAAACGAATGATTCATAAAAAATATCGTTAAATATATCGTAAAGTTGATTTTTGAGACCTTTTATTTATTAATTGTTGTTAATAATTTCAGATGATTTTCAGAGTTTCAATTTAAAATAGTAGAGATACTGCATCATTTTCCTAATTTATTACTGTTATCTAAAAAAGCGTCTTTCAATAAAGATATATAATGTTTTAAGTATATAATTTTTAAACGTTAGGACTTGTCTATATATACTTTAAAAAATGTACAAATTTTAAAATGTAAAACTTGTTTTTTTCGGATTGAAAATTATTATACTCAATTATTTATAAAATTAAATTCGTTATCTATCATAAAATTTTTTCATATTTTATTCTCAGTAGTATAAATAATTGGCAGTTAAATAAAAAAAAATTATAAACGAATGAAAATAATATCACGATTAAACTATTCATATTTTTTCTTAAGTATAAATAGGTTATACATTAAATAAACAGTTTTTATTACACGCGAATTACAACTATCAAATTTATATATAAAATTAACGTATTTTATACATTTTTTTAATTTATGAATTTGATAATGAAGCTTTGAGATTATATGTTGTAAATAAAATGATACATATATACACGAATATATATGTATATATTATATAAACGTCATAGTTATCATGAATTAATCTCTTAAGTCGCTAATAATATTTATTTAAAAAAAGCTTTTATAATTGTATAATAAAGCCTAATTTCATAAGACGTTTCATTTATCACTAGGAATATATTTTCATTAATTCTACTTTTTAGTAATTAATTAATTATAATTCTTCGTTTATTTTCGAAATTAAAACAAAAAATAAGAATCTTACAAAAAGTATATGCATATGTAAATTTTTAAAAGAATTACAGTAAATATTTGTTATCGTATTACGTTTTAAGTTACTTGAAAATATTTAAAAAAAATTGTGTTTCAAATTCTTTTTCTTATTCCAAATATTATGGAAAATTTTTTGAAGCGGTATAAAAATGTAATTACTGTAAACGTCATTTGAAGGCCAAAAATGATGTCGACATATTCTAATTGGGTAAATGAAAATAACGTATGATTCTAAAAGAAAGAAAAATTTTTAATAAAACACGTACGTAATTTAGAAGGCGATACATTGGCGAAACGGGATTTTAGCTAAAGTTATGTATATTTCTGACATTAATGTTATCAACAATTGTCAGTAAGGTTAAGATGACATTGTTTCGTGATTAAAATAATTCGTCTATAGTATTTTTTTATAACTACATTTCTACGTTTATAGATTGATTCATCACTTCTATTAATAAACTTCAGCAATCATTATTATCTGTATTATTAATTTGCAGTCTATATCATTATTTTACTAATATAGGTAGTATAAAAAAGCTGGAAGTAATATTTATCTTTTCAAGATATAAGTACGGCTTTTTGTTATAATATGATACATTAAGAATCGGTCGTGAACATAAGAGAATATTAGTATAGATTTAAATGCATGTTGGTCGATAACAGTATGTATCGACTTCTATCAGTAATATTTCAGATTTAATAAAATATTTTGTTAAATACTCCGTAAATTATATTATCAGCATTGTTAAATTATGCATAGTTCAATGATGTCCGTGTTTTATAATTATCCTCTCTTCAAAAATATGAAAATACAATTATAAAAAATATTATTTTTTAATCAAATTATTCTTGAATATAAATAAAATTATTGACCCTTTTGTCAGTATTAATGATAACTTATGGCTTGCTGTTTATTAATAATGATTAATAATATTAAACGTTAACGATTAAATTTTGTTCAAAAGCATCTATATTCGTCAATTATTTTTTAATAATCGAAACTGCAAGTAAATGTAGTATTCAAATGTGAGATCATAGTCAAATAAAAAACAAATGCTATTAAACTAAATTTAAAGCGCACAATAAATTATTACCAAATAATTTTACGTACTATTCGTAAGAATTTGTTGGGCAAACATCATAAATCATCGTAGATACGCTGAGTTCGTAAAGCAAAAGTTTAACTCTGGAAGCATCGAGTTATTGCATTTTATCAACGTTTACAGCTGAAAAAGTAGTAATTAGCACGATTACGGATGTGTCCTGCGGATCAGAAGAGTTTCTTCAGGAAATCAGCTAATGGATATCGCTCAGAATATGGAAGACTCGGGTAATATCAGAAATAATCCGATGGAGATAACTTTTGCGTAGTAGTTGGGCGAAGGAGTAGGAGATACACTTTCTATCTAACTTCATACTACACAGTAAATAGAGTTAAGAAAGGACAAGTACACGCCAGCTCGCGATGATTCAATTTTGAACGACCAAACGCAACGCCAGTTAGCTAATTAGTAAGTCAATTTGTAAGTTAACACAGCTTTGTTAACTTAATCTGTTCCGATCAACACTATTAAATTAATGTAAAAACACTTGTCTATTTAATATAGTAGGAATTCGCCTCTTCTTATTATTCGCATGACAAGATAAAGAAACTAATCGCGTAGTCGAGCGATTATTAAATTTATAATACACTTTAGTCTTCCGCTTATTTGTACAATATTTATAATAAGAGATGTTTTTAAATTTCTGTGGACGAACGAACAAAGATATTTTAGAAGGTCAGAGGTGAGACAATTTTATTACTCATTTATATTCAATTTTCAAAATAGCCAAATAATTTATGTGCACGCATACGCTGATCGTTCAATTTATTCTACTTATTTTATATTATTTGCACATCGTAATAATTATCGAAGATTTAATTAAAGCACATATATCCGACGCAATTATTATAATATGATTATTATAAGCATACAGGCATAATCTGTAACGTTGATTATTATTTTTGAAGGTTAATTTAAGAGAAGGCTTTTTAAACGCAATCTAGATTTCGATTTGAAATTAAAAATCTTCGGGGGCATATGAACAGATTTTTCAACGTCGCACGCAAATACAATGCACGCACACGTTATTTATTATGGGCGAAACAAATTGGAAAATAATTGCGCTCAGATGCAATAAAATATATTTGATTTTCTAAATAAGCTATCGAGCATATAATAGCGAAATTAATTTACATTAATGCACACTCAAAGTACGCAATCATTTAAATAAACAAAATTAACACGAAATATTTTATTATTCATAGTGCTTTTTTTTCTAAATAAAAAAAGTTAAATACAGCGTAAGTGTGGATTTAAAAAATTGTTAAAGTAGGTGTATTTATCTTGTGAAATTTCGATTCATTGAATTTTTATTTAGTTTTGCGAAGCAGCACAAGCTTTTGAGCTTGATAATATTATAAATTATCAAGTATGATTTGTAAAAAGCAATTGGAAAAAAAAATGAAGTTGAATTTTTAGACTTGATTATACTAGAAATACTGAACCTTGATTAAATAAAATTGTTTGTTATGGCACACTTCGAGTTGTACATCATGATTTCATTCGATAATTCCCTTTTCAAACTCCTGTACAAATTATCGGTTTGATTTAAATTTTGAAAATTTGGTATGGTAAAATTTTCGTTGAATTTTTTATTTCATAATGACAGTTAAATCGAGCAAATAAAAATCCCTTTAATGTATTTGTTTTAAAAATATAATAAATGATACAGTATAATATGTGAAATTCGTTAAGTGTAAGTATTATATTGAATATATTAAATATTGTGTAGATATAGTGATTTGAGAGGAATATGAAATAGCTAACGACTATTGAATGTATTTTAATAAACAAAAATAACGATGAAATCATAATACGATGAACGCACGCGATTACAGGCGATTAATTATACAATTATATAGCTTCTTTTTCATGACACGTTTGATGGACATCAGATTTTTAGTTGTAACGAAAATGCTTACAAGATTATTAAATATTATATATAAGCATTGTTTCCAGAGTTTATAGATTATTTTTAACTTCGTCATACTGATACGATAAAGATTCTGTCTTCTGTGTATCTTATTCTTTTTTCCTCTCCCTCCTTCTCTCAGATCCTCGCCCTCTCATTTTCTCTCCCTCTTTCCCTCACAACCCACCCTCTTACTCCCTTATTCGCGCGCTTTCTCTCTCTCTCTCTCTTTCTATTTCTCCCCATTCTAGTAACACAGTTTTCAGTTATTCTCGGAAATACGAGTTTGCTTGGGACAGCACCGCATTTTCCCCTCGTTTAAGAGACGAGATGGTGCTGCGATACACGAATACGAAAAGCTTAAAGTGTAGTGGTTTTAACCAACAATAGTATGAACAGTGCAAACTTTCCCTTCTCTGTTAGTCCTTTTTTTATTTTTTTTCTTCACTAGCTAGGAACTATTCGAGGATCTTTGTTTTCGTAACATTCACGTCATTTCTATTGAAATACTGCAGATCAAGAGATTTTTTATAAAAATAAAAAAGAAAGATCGATTTTTTCTCCAGCGTTTTAGTTATTTTGGCGTTTAAATGTACTTTTAAAACTAATTACGCCATAATTATTCCTTTTCTTACAAATGAGATATTCTCTTAGTTTATTTTATTTGATTAAGAAATTAGTTCTTAATAAATGAGTAATTCTATAAAGTATGCTAATCTTACTTGTAAATATTGCAGTGCTAATGTGATTAATTAACTTGTGCTTTGATTAATTAATATGGAAATTACCTTTTCTTCATACTTATTATGCATATTTATATTTCATTTATTTATTTACATTCTTTAGTCTTATTATAATAATCATGACGACGATTTAACCCTCCTTATTTAATAATATTGGAAACTATAGAGTATATTTGTTAATCTATAAATTGATACCTAATTAATTTAATTTAAAACATTTACGAATGAGCTCGTGTTTACCAATTAATTTATTACACTTCTCAATAACACAAATGCATTTGTGCTGAGATTTATTAGCCACGCAACTAATACTTGCATGGATTTTTTTCTATCGGTTTAATTGCTTTACTTACTGGAGGAAACTTGGAAAGTAATTGATTGTCAATATTGTACAACAAAAAACAAATAAATTTCTTAACATTATAGACTCTAAAAGACCGACTACTCATGGTATGTTCAGTATATAGTTATCGGAAGTATTAATACCGCGGTACACAGGAAATTAATATGCTCAAAGTGGTCATCGTAAAAAAAAAAACAAAGATTATAGAATTGATTTTAAGTATTCCGTAACGAAATCGAGTCGCAATGGCCGGCTTCGATCGTTTCCCATTAGGTCATGCTGTATTGCACAAAGGCACAAATCAACTTGATTAATCCATTAAAATTTCTTATTTCTTGAGCATTGTTGTCGATAGCCGTTGGCGTTGTAGCCTAGATTCGGGATTTTGTCAACAATGCACGTTACTCAAGAATGCGGCAGATATTCCAGGCCCGAAATATAAGTGGATAAAAGGCAACGAAATAGAGCATCCTTAATATTATCCGTGAATTGATTAAGAATGTCGAAAATAAGAATAAGCCGTTGCAAGGGCGCACTTCGGAAACGGTGAAAAGAGAGAGAGAGAGAGAGAGAGAGAGGGGTAGTAAGGCGCGCGGGCTGTCGGCATTAAGTGTGCGCATTAGATTCATCCAGGATTCAAGGAAGAGCGCCGGGGATGAGAAAAGGGGCAGGAAGAGGGAAAGGCGCTCGAAGGAGGAAAAAAAGCCGCGAGCCAGGGCAGAGGAGGAGCCGCGGAGAAACGGAGTAATAATAGAAAAGCAAAAAAGGGAACTAACGACGCGTGAAAAATAGCGAAAAGGGGAGTGCAAAGTGCGCGCGGGTGTGTGTGTGTGTGTGCGTGGCCAAGTGGGGTGGGCGGGCGGTGGGGTGTCGGCTCGCGGGGGGGCCGGGGGAGGGCCGAGAGGTCGAGGGAGAGCGGCGGCGGCGGGGGGGGGGCCGGGGCCGGGGGACCTGCGGGTGGACTCCCCCTCGGCTCCTTTGCCACGCCTGCATGCCTCACCTCACAATGCACCGGATTAGCGATTGTATTGATCCGCCCTCCTAGGATAGTCCCTAGCACCACCCCTCCTTCTTCCTCGCGCCGAAGGAGCTGCGTTTCGGCCGCGCGGCGGCGGCGGCGTCGCTCTGGCACCCAAGAGCCTTTCGAGGTTTCGAGAGTGCAGTCGAGCTCTCGGACGACCGTCTTCCACCGCCATCGCCGCCGCCGCCGCCGCCGCCGCCGCCACCCCGAGCAGCCCCGAGTCCCTGCCCTCCGCGACCCTCCGCCCGGTCCTTCTCGCTCCCGCCCGCTTGCTTGCCTACTTCCTTTTCTTCTTCTTCTTCTTCTTCTTCTTCTTTTCAATCGTTTTTTCCTTTCTTTTTTTTTTTTTTTTTCTTTTATCTGGTTTATTCTTTTCCTTTTTCTTTGGCTTTTTTTCATCCGTTCTTCCTCTTCCTTTTTTCCCCACAATGAAGTCCTACCCTCGCAGCCACACCGACACTTTTTCACAATTGATTGGTAGCGGCCCAGCTCCTCTCGTTCTTCATCTCTTCATTTTGCTCTCCTTCCCTCTCTCTCTCTCTCTCTCTCTCTCGCCCCCCCCCTCCTCAATGTTTCTCTGCTCTTTCGTGCATGACAATTTTAGCCGCAGATTTAAAGTGCTGCGTACGGCTTGGTCTCGGCCATTGTTCGCACAATCGCCTCAAAGCAACACAGACGCTACGAGTATAATTACGGATGTGTCAATAATGCTAAATTGCTTACTTGAGCGGCTCTTTATTTTAAAAGCGAGTTTATAAAATTCTGCGCTGTGAGCAAAAAACCTCTTCCATTGTGCCCTCGGCTCCTTTATCATTTCCGTTATTTACCTTGTATCGCTGCATCTTATTATTATTATTTTTTTTCTTCTTCTTCTCAAGAAGATGCTTGCGGATGCTGTACTTCATTCCGTTTGACCCAATCACCGTTAAACTTATCTTACTTATACTATAAATGCCAATATGCGTACTTTTATTCAAACACTGTAAAGCAATTTAAAGGACTCTTTGGAGATCCATTAGTCTAGCGATTTGTATTTTACTTAGCATTTACTTTTTGATATTCTTCTTTATTTCGCTTAACGCATTCGAATATCAATTTTCTTAAATAAGTCGGGCTCTTCGATTGGTCAAATATTATTTTTCAATTATTGAAGATGTTTTTTCTTTTTTTTTTTTTAAATTTCGCAACATATTATTTAACGCTGATAAGAATATATCGCATTACTCGGACGCAATTAGTTTTCGTGTTTGAGAGCACGCGCGCACTCACACGCGTATGAATTTAAATACACCGTAAAGCGCGTTATCTTTTAAAATAAAGCTGTTTCACAAATATTATCGCATTTGGAGGATCTTGCTTGTATCATCAGTAAAGAGGTCCAGTGGATGCAAAAGCTAGACGTCGGGAAGGACGAGGATGATTATGCCAACGCACATGCCCTATTTAATTTTTGAGGTCGAACGGAACGTAAGATATAAAGTGCAGACTTGCGTATATCATGATGAATGAGGTAGAGGGAGAGAAGAAAGTACAGGCAGAAAGAGTAGAAGAAACTCGCGCATATTGCATTGGAATAGTAAATAATGCGGCATGTTCAGGGTGAATTTATGCGTGTACTCAGAACTTGTTAAAGATCAAACGGACGCTCGACAGTTTGAAGGAAATGTGCCGTAAAATTTATACGGTAGGTTGAAATTTGTCGAAAGCTAATAACAATATTTAGGGGAAATATATTAACGTCTGCGAAAATAGGGGCTTGCTGGGGAGATTTTAATATAATAAATGGGTAAAAAAGGAGTGAGTCGTGGAGAAGAGGCCGAGGTGCCGAGCACAAATAAACCACACGCAATTCGTAATAACAAAATATCAAATGACATTGAACCTTGCTTCCTAGCTGCCTAATTGCTCGAGGAAAAAAAATTCCTCCTGTAGGGATAATAATTAGAACGATACACAAAGTTTGCGTAACCCGTCGCAGTGGTGGCATAGCCTTGTCCGCCTCTCGGGGTCTTGCCTAGCCGATCCCCGTCTTTTGCGCGGTTCCCTTCTCGCCGCCGCCGCCGCCCCCAACCCCAGGGCAGCGGTCCGCGAGCCAGCCCGGAGCAGCTGCCGAAGTCACGTTCCGGGAGCGGTTGGCCTCGCTCGCGTCGTCCGGGACCTCCGAAGCCGAGGCTCGACTTCGCCAGGGGTCGCGGGCCTCGCTCGCCCATTGTGGCCTCGCCTCGTCCTCAACGCACAGGATTAGCGACGCGATCGTCGTCCCGGTTTTTGGCCGGCCCCCTTCCCCCCGCGCAACGCCCCGTTCTCGACTTTCCTATTCCTCCTCCTCCTCCTCCTCCTCCTCCTCTACCCGGAGGCTACGGGTTTTCACCTCTCCTCAGCGACGCTCTTCTTCTGCGTCGCAATTCCCCCTCTCGCGCGGGTCTTTAGTTTTTCCCTCGTTCGGCTCGAAATATTCCCCGAACCCGGTATGTCTTCAAAATCGATTCTACCTAAAAAAAAAAAGGTGGGTTATTCAAAGATCTCGGTTGCCTTCAATCTGTGTAAAGATTTTTTACAAATGCAAAATTGCATCGAATCGCCAATTTAATTATAGCGTAGTTTTTTTTTTTTTTAATTTCTACCCTACTTTACTGTATTATAAAATCAGTAATCGACGACTGTAATAATTTTATTATTATTGTACCTTTTTTTCAATAAGTTTTAATGTCTATAAAAGTATTTTCAACATTTTAATTCTTTTATACAGACAAATACTTTTTTGATAGATTTACATATTATTCAACAAGTAGGTATTAAAATGTAAAGCTCAGAGTAACCGAGAGATTATGTTACAATAAATTTTTACGCTGTAATTTAAGTATCTTGAATTTATGTAAATATTTCTTTTATTGTTACATGACAGTTATACAAAGTTTCAGCAGTAAAAAAGTATTTTTGATGGAATTCACCGTGGAAAAATATGCACTTATTCTCATAGTTTGTAGTATCAATTACCATTTGTACTTAAGTCATTTTTATTTTTTGCATGATTCTAGATTTATTATATATCTAATAACTTCTTAAAAGATTAAAAAAAATGCTAATAAATTAAGTAATAAAAATAGTACAAGTGGTGTAATTAATAACTTAATTGATAAGTTGATGTATTAAAAAAATTAAATTAAAATATTTGTACCTTGACATTAGAAATTCAATTAGGGCTTATTAAAATTTTCATAGCCTTATAAATCTGTTGAATTATTTTACACAATCGCTTAACGATAGTATTTAATGATTATATAAGCCATTGTACGAGCTATTGATATTTATTAAAGTAATTTAAATAATTTTGTTCTTGAAATTTGTAAAATTATGTTTATGCATCTATAATGTGGATTATCTAGATGTTAAAGGGTGATGATTTACTGGCAAAGCTCGCCATTTTGTTGGGCTGGAGAAATCGTCTTCCAATGGAAATGATTACCAATGGACACGCACACACACACGCTTATATGTGCGTATATATTAAATCAAGAGAGAGAGAGAGAGAGAGAGAGAGAGAGAGAAATGAAGAGAGAGAGAGATAGAGAGGGGTGGGATAGAAAATGATAGAGAGAGAAAGAATGAGGACTATGGTGGGGGTCCTCGTGAGAGGGTTGGTAAATGTAATCAAAGGGATGTTCATGAAGGAAGAGTGTAATACAGCCTAGAAGCAATGCATTCTCAAAGGGGATAAATAACATCGGAAGAGCTTCGAAAGATAACGGGATTGTTGGCTCATATCTTCCTCGATTTTCGTATTATTTTTTTTAAGTAGGCACGTAATATATTGAGACATTAAAGATATTGCCTATATTAGTTATTAAAAGTATTTTTCTTTTTTAATATAATTTTTTTATTCAAATAAGTTTAATTTCAATCGTAAAGACAACATTTTTAAATTTGATTGCTTAAAAGAGCTTATAAATTTATATGTATCCACGGAACATTAACTTTTCGCTTGAACACTGATCCTTAGTTTTTTTATCATTAACAAGAGGTAAAACCCATAAGTTAATTTTTTTTCTTAATTAGCTTTTTATTTTGCAATGAAACGCGCGAACAAATTTTAATTTAGTATTAATTTTTAAATCAACAGTTGGGTTTTCTTTGCATCTATAAATTATTACCCAAAGCTATTATGACTCTCAAGCGTTTTAATGCATTGACAAATTATTCAAAACATCAAGTATTTCATAAAAAGGAATGCCTTCAATCGTCTTAACAATAATTTTGCAACGATGTAGACCGTGGAGATCCAAGCGGCTTAGCTTAAATTTAAAGATTTAAGATACGCTTTAATATTCAGTTTTATTTGTTTCCTACATTTTTTTCAAAAAAAAAAAAAGCTCGCAAACCAAACTCACACCTCGCTCTCCGGTAAATGCCCCTGACTACCGGGATCGGAATGTCCGCTCATCTTTACCCATTAGCCCCGAGTAATTTCCGAAGTGTCAATATAATTAAACATGTTCGAAAAGTGCTATAAATCCATTTTGCGCCCTCTTGGCATTGAATAAATAAAAAAAAACAAAAAAAAAAAAACACCAATAATTCGACCATTTTATTGCTCCCGTTTATGTACTTGGCACTGACGGTACTCGCTGCACCCTGGTAAAGGCACGCGTGGATAAATTCACGTATATATAAGCAAAGAACGTATAACAAAACGGCAATGGCAGCGACGGACGGCACGAGGACTCCGGCGCGGTCTACTACGAGGTCGCTGTAAGATGCGGGTTTACGACTTTGGCGGTGTGTTAGTCTGGCCGACGCGGGGGTTGAAGATCGTATAATACTAGTTGGCGAGTGCAAGACGGTAGAGGTTGTCGAATCTTCTGCGTTAGGTTGTCTCGGCAGGAGCGAGGGGACAATGAGTATCGGGCAGACGGATGAACATAAAAATACGGAGAGAGAGAGAGAGAGTAGTAGTAGTAGTAGTAGTAGTAGTAGAAGTAGCAATAGCTTTTTTGCAAGAGGTAGAGAAGGCTTGCGCGAAGCGCACCTAGAATAAAAGGAGAAAGAGCGTCCAAAAAAATTCAAGACTCTGGATTAAGAGGAGAGCCAGAGAGAGAGAGATAGAGAGAGAGAGGGAGAAAGAAGAGAGCAAAAGGTTGAAAGGCTAAGAACGTGGTACGGGGGTTGTACGAATGGCCGGGAGCGACTAGACTCCAGAAAACAGTAAAACCATCCTCGTGTGGGCGCGCACTCGTATTTTTCGGTTTCGAGGCTCATCTCTCTCTCCCTCTCTCGCTCTCCCAATGCTCTCACTCGCTCTCCTACTATCAAACTTTTCCACTCGTTATTGTTTCCGCCGGCCCGACCTCCGCCTCGGCACGCATTTTCCCTATTCGGAGTCCGGGAGGTACGCAGTAAGGGATTCGCCTGTCGTTGCGCGAGGCGCGCGAGCAGTCCATCGCGCGAGCGAAGACGCGATTGCGAGAGCGCGACTTTGCTACAACCTGGCATTGGTTGGGCGCAGGTGGAAGTCGCGCCCGGGATCGCGAGAACAATCGCCGAGGCGGCTATTGTTCGGCCTCGGGTCCCTTCTCGGCGAGCGGCTTGATTCGCGTCCGGGCTCCGCTCCGAGCGCGGCTAAAGCCGACGGGGCGGGGGGGGTCGAGGGTGGCCGCCCTCGAGAGCCGTCCACGTGCGCGGCTGCACTCAGTTGATGCACCCATAAAGTCCGGCCGTGGGTCGGTGCGCCTCGGCGGCCAACTTAATCGCTTATTCAGACGGTCGAGAGACCGAAGGTCGTAATTTTCCTCGGCGTCTGCGTGCGCCCCGACGACGACGACGACGACGACGACGACACTCGGGCTCCTCTACACCTATGCATCGGCGCTCGGAGAGACAGCGACGACGACGATTCGGCGGGTAGACGCGAACAGGAGGGATGTGTACGAGGGATGGACGGTGTGTGCGTGCGGTCGGGCGGGGCGGGGGGTCAGGGTGTGTGTGTGGGGGGGGGGGAGGGAACGCATAAAAGACAGATAAATACACGGATAGATAGGTAGGTGGATAAGCAGGAAGAGAACGAGAGAGAGGGAGCGCGCTTACGCAAGGGTGGGCACGAGGGATTTACCGTGCCCGATGATATTCTTCGGGTATGAATACGTCTCATTAATTCCTCCCGCATGGGCGCATTCGCTCGGACAATGCGCCCACGCAAAGAACAGACGGGGGCACGCGCACTTTTACTACGTACGAGGTCAGGCGGGCTTCACGTGATCGCGAGATTTACCGTTCAACCGTCCGTGGGCCGGAGGGGGTGGTTCGGGGGTGTGGCGAGCCAAGTTCTCAACTCGCACGTAGAGGCGAGTTCGCGCGCGGCGCATAGATGCCGTGTCACGTCCTCTTGCTTCTTAAGGTAGGCCGATGCCGTGCGCGAGTCACGCGTGCATACGAGCCGGGGCTCAAGGGTGGAGCCAACTCGACGAGATCATTCCGCTCGTGCGAATGACGTTTCCTTTAGTGTCTCGGAATAGCGACTTCGCGACAGAGGCACTAACCGCGGATGAGCACTGGCACTTTCTCGCATCAACGAAATGCGAAACGACCAACGGCAATCTATCCAGGCTGCTTGCCACGAACGACCCTCGACATTGGTACCACTTCGTGGAATTGATTAAATTAATAAATTTTTACACTTAGCTTGTGAAATGGAAATACCCAAACTTTTTGTTCGCTGCATTAATGACGTTGAAGAATATTTGCCGCTGAAAATTTCAGTCCTTGGCGCATAATGCAATACATCGAGAACTTGTTTCAACTCGTTTATTTTGATGCTTTATTAATGTAGATCATTTTATTCAAATTAAAGGCATATTAAATTAGGCGATTGAAAATTTTATAGGAGATTATTTATAAATTCTCATCAATCGTACGATAAAATGAAGTTATTCCTGCTGTATTTGTCTAAATAAATATACGATGAATAATTGAAGCATGTCAATATATTGATAAATATAATTAATTTATACAGAAATTGTGTTTTAAACAATGAATAAAGATTTATTTGGAAATATTTATTTCTTAATTGATAAATTTTATTGTACTAAATGCGGTGAAAATGATCCATCTGTTATCATGTTTAGTCTGACTTATCGCAGCCATTAACTACTTCGAAGACATATGGCACTTAATGCTATAGCGAAGATCTTTACCAATAGGATTTTTAATATGCTTTAGAAAGAAATGGCAATAATTTTAAATGGATATTTACATATGAAAATTCTTACTAATGTATGTAATAATACTTTTGTTTTCAAACATTGATAATTTTTTGAAAAACTTATTTTTGATTGTAACTTCCTATTAGTTGGTACTTTATTTACGAAAATTTTAAATCTAACCGGTAGAAATAACAATTGAAACGGAATTTGAAGGTTGAATTATATTTGCATGAAATGGATATATCTTGTTTTCATTGTCTTTAATTTAGCGTTATCTGTTACAATTAAAATTTTGATACTTGAATTTTATATATTTTTTAATATAATTGCCTATTATTATATAACAAAATTTTATCATTTTTGTACAAAAATTAAACATAATAATTAATTTAATTATCGAATATTTAAATAATTATTAAGCCATATTAGTAAATTATACGTCATCGTTGATGCATTAAAACAATATACAATATAATTAATTGGGCTTAATAAATACTGTTTATTAAATTAGCCTACTTTCAGTGTCATCTTATCCAAAAAATAATTAAATATTTTTAACACATTTTAATTTATGTTAAATTATTATTCGTTTATTATAATAAAAGCCTTTTTCGATTATTTTTCTTATCGGATCATCAGTATTTGTGTAGAGTTTACCGTCACAAAACAAATTAAAAATTGATGAAATATTAGATTATACAAGTAAATTATTTAGTTATTATACATGAGTATATATTATTATTGAAATATTCAATTATATAACGTATTTGGATTTAAAAATATTTGTATTATGCAAATTAGTAAAGAATGCTGTTGGAATTAATAATTCAATGTTTGGATGAATTAATTTTCATAAAAATTAATCAGCATAATCAAATTCAATATTGTACAATTAATGTCTTTATTATTTGCCAGAGATTAAACTTGATCAATATTTAATATTCGTTCACATTGAGAATTAGTTATTATTGCGTTTTTATTGCGTTTTAATTATATCTTTACGAATACAAATAACAACATGTGATGATTTTACCACTGTATAATTTTTTCAAATTGGATATAATTTTTAATTATTTATTATCGGTAGGCGCAACCCTGTTTTTTCTTTTATACGCCTAAGTATAAAGCACTCAATAATGCGCCATTATTATACGACTCGGAAGCCTTATCGAAAAAGCATACCGCGGAAAATTAAGTCGACCGCTAGAATGGAGCAGATAAAAAAGAAGAGCGTCAGATAAAAGGCGTCATATAGGAAAAAAGTTTGTACAAATGACACTGTACGAAGGAGCGGTCCCAGGGTCCGCCAAAGAGGCTCTGATCCAAGTTCTCGTAAAATCGCGTTGTATATCAAATTGATACTCGTGCGGTCGGGAACGAAGCATCTCTCACAGGCCGCAAGGAAGGAGCTGCAGAGCAACAACGTAAGAAATGCCGAGGTAGGGCAGGCCTGAGACGCGCCACGGATTTCGTTTGGGCGTTTTATCCTAATCAACGGAGCCCAGCAGCGGCGTGGCATCGGTACCAGTGAACTACGGAGGACGAAAACGAGCGAGTCCGAGTTGGCGGAGCCGCGGACGCCATCGGAATACACAATTGTCTCACGAGGCGTGTTAATCATTTAGCTGGCACTGGGAGCAGTGCTTTCCAAAGGGTTCGCTCTGCGAGGCGAAAGGCGAATAGGCGGACTTTTCGAGCCTGCGCACCGACGACGGCTGGCTTTCCCTCGCGCTTCTAGAGCCATTTTTCCAAACAATGGCTAGCCGAGAGGCTACGACGCGGGGTAAGTTAGCCGGGCCCACCCCCGGACGCGTGCAGGGACGCACACCTGGGGATAGACGGACGGAGAGAGAGAGAGAGAGAGAGAGAGGGAGCCTTGGGGCGGGGGATCGCGCGACGGCGTTGATAAGCTCGCGTCGCTGGCACCTCGTCCGCCTTCAACCTGTGCGATCGGCCGAGTTTACGATTGTATGCCCTCGCTGTCTGCAGTATGATGGCATTAATGGCTGGGGCAGTAAATTCTTGTCCGCGCGAGCGTCGGCGGAAGCTCGAGGAAGGAGGGCCGCCGGGGTGCAGGTGTCGGTGCGCGGCTCCGACGTCTAGACACGGGCGAGACCGCGTTACAGCCCCGGCCTCGGCTAGAGCCGCGGACTCATTCCAGACCCCGGAGAGCCCGAGCGTTTAATGACAGGCCATCGAGGGGCCGCGGGACGCCCGGCCGTGGACTGGCAATGGGGGATGAAACGGGCCAATTCACCTGTACCGCGTACTTGTGGAGTCGGCTTACGTACCCTAAACTGACGAATTGCGAGCGCTCGCTCTGCGCTTAGCCCCTCGCCTCCTCTGTCTTCCATCCCGTGGCCTGCCTCTTTGACTCTCACCTCGGACAACTTTATTCCCAGCTTTCGCTCTCTGCCCTCTGTTAATTTCCTGCCCTCCGCTCGGCATTGGGACACGGAACATTTTGCTTTTTACAACGTTTCCCATCTTTGAATGCTTGGAAAAGAGCCTCCACTTCTTACGTCGTATCGATTACTTTTATTACCCAAAAAACCAGTTAGTATCCATTGAAGCTCTTACCTCGTTCGACAGTAATTTCAGTCTATTTTGTGCCTCCGCAATAAATGAACCAATCCTCGGTCGTGCGATTCGATAAAGTTTTTATACTTTTATAATGATTAATGGAGAGATATTAGTTTTCGAAAAGCACTTTTGCTCCTTCATAAATATTTGAATGTAGAAAATATATACTTATATTTAAACAGCTCTTGTTGTTGCAAGGTCACGACTAAAACTACTACTGTTCTGTTTGCACAATTTATAAGCATTTAATATTTCATGAGCATAACATAGAGTATAAAAAACTCATCCTATTGATATTGCGAGATACCGATCGTAACTAAAGCGAAATTCAGCTACAGTAAAGAGAATTCAATTTTAATTTTTACGTAATGAGTTAATTAGCCCAGTATTTGTAGAATATTATTTTTTTTACAAACAGATAAGGTTTGACCTTTACAAGTTTGATAAAATATTTCAGTTAAAAACGATGCATTGTGTAATTTATGGGTGTAGTATAATAAGTAATGCTATCAAAGCAATTGAAAGGACACGATAGAGGATATTTTTTTACCAAGAGTATAATATAGTAATTATAGTTTATCTTTATGTATTTTATATCTCAGCAATGAAGAAAAAAAATGTAAGAATTGGCTTTCTCAACTGACATAACACAGGTGGCGAGTAGAAAAATACAATAGGAGAAAGTAGAATAATGATTTTTATATATATATATGCATAAAAGAGAAAGTGAGAAAAGAGGAGAAGAAATAATAGAGTAGAGGCCAGAGTAAGATAAATATTTTAACGATAACTCTTAAGCTTTAAAAAAATAGATTGATAAAAAATCAAATTGGTAAGTTTTTTGAAAGAAAGATAAAGACGAGTAGTAGATAAAGTGTTTGTATTATCAATTTCATAGAGCATTAGTTAAAACTGAATAAGTCGGTGTTGTCCTCTCTTATTCCGTAAATATCTAATAAAGACGGCTGCAAGACACTTTGTAACGCGTAACCCGAGTATAAGTGTTTAATTATAGAGTGCAGGTTGTTAAGTATAGCGAGATGGCGTTATGAATTTTGGTAAAGTATAAGCGATTCTCTACGTCTCCGCGTAGCTTCGATACACTGTTGGCGTAGGCAGAGCAGCCAGCCGCAACTTCTGACAGCTACAGTGGTAAAATATGCATCGGAGAGGTCGAAGAGAGTCCTCTGAGCATCCATCCAAAGCACACTAAGAGCGTCAGATTCGTCGCCAGCTTTGAATAATTAAGTAGGAGCGAGGACACCGGGGCGTAAGTATTTAGTCGGGCATGATATTGGCACCCTGGCTGATCCCATCGGGAGGAGTAGCGAGCGATTAGCCGGATCCTCAGCCGCGGAGCGGTGTTTGCCCCTCGAGTCTGTCTAAGGAGCGACGGAGAGGGGGAGCGGGGGCGGAGGACGAGCGAGAGCATCGACGTCAGACGCCGCCTCTCGGTGCGCCCGGCCTCTCGCCGGAGAAGACGCGCTCCCCGCGTCGTCGCCGTCGTCGCGTGCGTGTGCGTGCGCGTGCAGGTCGGGCCGAGCGGGTCGATAGCGCCGTCCGTGTGCGCGTCTCTCCTTCGCGGCCGAGGGCCGAGCCTCGCCGCGTCCTTCCTTGCGGGTGTAGCCTCGGCCGGCGGGCAGTTCCGGGTCCGCGGTCTCCGCCCGGGCGCCCATCCGACTGCCCTCCGCGACGCTGAGCCGCGTCCGCTCCCGCGGACTCCCGGGCCCCGCGACCCGGTGGCCGACCCCTCCCTCTTCCGGCGGCCGCTTATTCGATGACACGCGCCCACGATGATCGAGACCGACTCTGGCTCGGCTTCTTCTCTCCCGCCCGCCCCCCCCTCCCTCCCTCAGGTCGCTCCTGCGCACCCGCGGCACCTCGCGCTCTCGATTCGGAGGCCTCCCCTTGGCCCCTAGGACGTACGTCTCCTGGTCGTCGGCCGGCCCAGGGCGGAGGCACGCGTGTGCGTGTGTCCGTGATAGATGAATAGAGAGTGAGAGGGCGGGAGGGAGGGAGGGAGGGAGAGCTGATTGTTTTAGATCGATTTTGCTGTCGGTCGGGTCGTTTTATGGGCTGGGCTCCAGGAAAGTAACGAATTAACTCTGGATGATCTGCGAGCAAAACTACGAGCACTTTTTTAGTCGAATAAATGAGTTGATGCACGCTCCCTTTTATACGCGTATTCCTTCCATCTCCGTTCCATAAATCTACCTTACTCGCTTCTTTTTTCCGATCTTATTGGATTCATTCACGGATGATAGATAACTTACGTTAGCTCTTATTTAACATTTTTTTTTGTCTACAACCGTTGCAATAATTAGTTATTGCAGTTATTGTCTCGAGCATTTGCGCTTCCTCGGCTAAAAAACTTTTTAACCCGCTGGCATATTTAATTTGAGCGATTTTTTGTTTTTTCTTGTATATTTTTACAATTTTTCAATGCTCCTCTTTCTTTCAATGAATTCAATGTACATATGCTAATTCAATTAAAGTAATACTGCATTTCATTAAATTCGCTTGTACAACAATTGGTTTAAAGTTTACACCGATTTGTTCGGTTTGGAGTTCTGAAGCACAGCCTCAACTTGATTTAACTAAATATCTCCTTGCAAGTTTACTTCCAAAACAAAGTCGATGCCATAACAATGATGCACTCCCGACTGGTTATTATTCAATGAATTGTTCTGCCAAAATATTCGTCGCTTGTTTCGCATGTATTTGTAAATAAATTGGTGATAAGGGCCAGGATACTTCGCATTGTGCGAAAAATACTGTTTGCGCGATTGCATTTTTACTCGGCGAGCATTGGATTTACAAGCCAATCGTTACGTGATATACATACATATATATATTTATGTATGTATGTATGTACGTATGTATATAAGTGCACACATACGGTAGCACGTGAGAATAACATTAGGAACGCGCAAAGGGCTTCAGTCGTGCTCTACCTTATATTCATGAACGCTAAATACGATATTCAATTTGCGTATTTATGCCAGGGAAATTACGTGTATTTCCCCCCTCCGCGCCTAAGGCTAGACCACTCCCTCGGCTCCTCTCCATCTTCCTCTCTCTCTCTCTCTCTCTCTCTCGCTCGCTCCCTCGTTTGCACACGGTCTCCTTGAAGCGTCTCGGGCTCTGCCACCCCTCCGGCCCCTTGCGCCTGTCTCGCTCGCTCATAGATTTCCAGCGCTCGGTTGTAATTTCGGTAGCGCGTTGGCTCCCTATCGGGTGTGCGTGCCCGCAGATGCAGGAAAGAAGCTGCGTTGCGCGGCAGCGGCTCACACCAGAGGCTCGATTGTGCGACGGTTACTCTGCGGAATAGATTACGCAATTATCTTATAAATGCCGCGAGTACGAGCGTTTACGCCACTCTTTACGAGCGGGATAATAATCCAAGACTTAGCCTGGGTCTCGCTCTCTTCCTTTGCATACTCGTAATGTTGCGCGCGCGCGCGCGCCCACTAACATTCACACGCCTCGTCCCTTGCGCCTATTCCGATGAATTTTTCCGGGAGTTCCTTGAAAATGTCTTACGCGTGCGTTTGTTCGGTCTTAATTAGCTCCGTTTAATTAAGATAATACTTCAATTTCATTCCCTTAACACTTATGCGCGCATTAACGTAATAATTATTGCATTGAAGTAAGCGGAAATTGAGGAGCGAATTTTTATACAGCGATTTGAAAATACAGCCGCAATTTCGCAGGTTCAAAGTTCGGCTTCGATTGCTAATAATTTTAAATATCAATTCAATGGGGATATTGCTTTTGGGCTTGTAAAAACCGCGCAGCGTTTGTAACAAAAGTTCGTGGGCGAATTGTAAAAAGGCAGCGGTAATAACATGCCATTAATTAAGCGCTTATGTATTTTCGAAATGTTTCCGCGGTACTTTTAATACAGCGTGTGCACTTATAGGCCGAACGATGAAAGCAGGCTACTCTTTCGCAAATGTTAGCAAATACCAAACTATTAGGATAAATGATAGAAATTCCTTTCATTAAAAACATCGTTGGTTTGAAAGAAGGAAGGAAAGGAAGGAAAGAAAGAAGGAAAGAAAAAAAAAGCAAGAAGCGCGTAAAAATTATAATGGAATGTTTCTTAGCTATTTCAGCCTCTGCCGTGCCCGGCGCAAACTGAAATTCGTTTCAATCCCCAAGCACTCGGGCGAGGGAAGAGGAGACTCGCCGCACGCACACGTCGGAAAGCGTTCAATCGACGGGCTTGCGCAATTATACGTAGACGGGCATAGCTGCGTCTTCTTGGCGAAAACCCGTGTTTACGCAAATGTGTACGCAGGGAGTCCCTCTCCTACGCATCTAAATTGGCCTTATCAATGGCCGTTGAGAGTACGGCTTCTTTTGAGAGGCTCCTCGCTACCTTTGCCAGGGAGAAAATAAACTTTCTTAAACTGCGGACCCGAGGCTGAGTGAGTGATTAGGTCTCGAAGAATGGACGATTAACTATTTCTCCGAGTTTATCCTATTGCCGCGCTCTGCAGCTCGAAAGCTCGGAATAATTATTTTTACCAAGATCACTTTAATTGTTAAATTGTGCATTTCGCGCTTAGATGATCCCGAGCTGGAAGGATCGTACTATCGTAATTGGATTGCAAATAAATGAAGAACATTTTTAACGAACATTATCATCTATTTATAAAATTATCGTGACAATTTTTGTTTGCAAATGTATTGTCCGTTTAATGCGGCCCTTATAAAGGTCCCTCTTCATCTGCTCAATTATTTAACGAGCAATTTTTAACTCCATCGTTTACAATATATATATATATATATATCCGTCTCATCGTAAAATTTGTCTTTGATATTAAAGCTGCTTACCGCATACGAATAAAAATACAAATCAATGCCCTATGCGGAAAAGTGCTTACTTAATTAAGATATTCGACTAATGTGAAGTTTAAAAATTCAAATTTTTATCTATAAATTTTACGTCAAAAAGTTCTTAGTGATGTGTCAAGGTCATTTTAAAAATTAAAAAAAAAAACTTAAACATAAATGGCCTAATAATATTAAACTATTTAATGAATTGGAATCAAGTAATTAAATAAAAAATTCATTAAAAAAATATATGTAAAAAGCAAAGTCGTGGAAAAATGTAGTTGAATTGATTTAATGATACGATAAACAACGCTAGAACAAATATGTCAATAGAAATACACGTAAAATGTTGAAAAACATATTCCGAGTCTTTTTAAATAAAAATCTTTTAGTATTTTACTGCGCATTAAAATTTTACATTTATTTCACTAATAATAATGTACAGGAATTTCCTTAAAATCATTCTAACACTATTTTAAATGGTATTATTTTTTGCTTACCTTTTATGATGATCAACAGGTTTATTCATATTCTATATTTCAGTTTTTTTTTCGATTATTCGATAATGGAGACTATTATGCAAAAAATTTTACACATTCATTTACATTTCATGAATGAAAACGAAAACGACTATTTATTTTTTTAAAAACTCATAATGAATATATATTTTAATAGAGTTGTACTACACATATAGTGTATACTTTCAAAATTTCTTAACATACTAAACGTGAGTTTTTATTATAATATTTCATGAATGGAATAATGAATTATTCAATGTTAGTTTTTTCCATAATATATTTAATATTTATTCATATTTCTGTTTGAGTAATGATATTAAATCAGCTTAATAAATAATTTACTCAAACGGTATGAAATCATAAATTAAACATATTATTTTAGGAAATGTATGTATATGATTAAATTTTAGTTTTATCTGAAAATGTTATCTTGATTTAGATATATTTATTTCAGTTTGTAACCTTTATTTTATAAATACTTCAAAAGAAACTTTTCAAAACATTTTCAGATTTTTGTTCAAAATATTATAACAAGTTTTCAATTAAGATTTATAATCAAAATTGTCAAAGTATTTTGTACTGAAACTATTTCTACGTAAGTCATATTTAATAATAAACAATATTTACTATTGATTAATATCTCTATAACTTATATTTGATCTTATTGAATTAAATTTTTTTTAAAAGTGCTCTTTTTTATTTTTTATCAATAAAAAATTAATAAAATTTAAAAACAGTAACATTTTTATTTATTTTCCGTTAATTTTTCATTGTAAGAAAGTCAATAGAATTCAAAGACAATACAATTTATTTATAAGCATTTTGTTTAAATTTCATGTTTAAATAGAATTGTTAAAATTTAATTGGATATGGGTTATAAATGAATCTTTATTATTATATTCCGCATATATAAATATTTATTTTTTAATTAAAAAAAATTTTTTTAATTTTTGTTTTTTTTTATATTTCTCATTTATACTTAGGTTATTAAATTGTGTTTGATTATTTAAAATTGTGATACTATTTGATATCAATATTATTTATATACAAAAACTATTTGATAAGCCTATTCAAAGTGAAAACAATCTATTCTTACAAATTTGTTTTTCAATATTTTCTCAATAGGTATATTATTATTATGTGCATATTTAATATTTATGAGCAATATTTTTTTCGAAATTTATATACTTACATATATATAATTTATAATATCATGTATTCAAAGGTATTTTAATAGTCACAAACTTAAAAGCTATTTTCATATATTAATTATGTATTCACAAAGTTTGATGTGAGGTCTTAAGTATTTGACAGAAGTTTAAAATCAAATATAATAATCATTATATTACTTTCTCTTAGGTTTCCATTAATAAAAAAAGAGGAAAATGCATAGTTATAAGCTAATCATATTCATCTGTCTTGTAGCTGTTTCATACGCAAGTAAGTACTACTCTATTAATTATCTTGATAAAGACTGTTTATTGATCGTGTAAAAAATTAGTTTTATTCTGTTTAACAGTTTAATGCATATGAAAATGAATTAAATTGTATACTAAATACCAAAAAAACAGATTTGAATGAAATAGGAATTATGATTTTACCTGTTTTCATAATAGAAGTAGTGATTGTACTTGAAGTGTTTATTTATATATTACCAAAATAATATTGAAAAAAAAATAAGCTTAGACAGAGGCTTACAATTAGATTATCGTATAATATCCTATATATTCTATTACTTACGCATATAATATGTACATTTGCATTGAAAATATTTCGCTAAGTTAATTCCCAATGTGAGTTATATCGTTATGCATTACATTCTAAATATTAAATCGTCTTTAATTTTCAACCTTAAATTTCTGACGTGGGTCAAATATTTTTTTCCCTTTAAATGAAATCTTAATTAAAAATTATATATATATATAAATAAGTAAACCTTTTTAGAACTACCAACTTCTGTAAATATTTTATTTCAACTTGTAGTAATTGTCAGCATAATTATTAGATGAAAATTAGAAGAAGTTTTTACTTATGTGAATACGATTAAGAAAATTTATGCTTTTTTACAATGAGTTAATATATTTAAATATAAATTACATAATTTTGTATTATAATAACCAGTTTTTTTTAAATATATTATTATAAATTCTGATATTATGTGCAATTAAATGACTTACAGCTTTAAATCAATTAATACATATATAAATTTATATATGTATATACACAACATAAATATATGCATATACATCTATATTTATACATATATATGTATATTTGGAACAATATCAATTTTATATTCTTTTTTAGAATGAAAAAAGTGTTTATAATATTTAAATGATTTATCTTACAAATTAGTTAATAATAAATACAATTTACTACCTAATCAGGTCACTTTTATTTGAAAATTTTAAAGTCAAAAGTATCTAAATCGTAAATTTTTCATTATTGTTAGTTCTATCTATTATTGATAAATATTAATACATTAATTGATCTATCGATCAAATTTAATAAAAATCTCATATTTATTTCTTATAAAAAAGTTATATCGCATATTTGTAAACATACGTAATAGACATTTCTTTGTAAAATTATATGATAAAAAATTATTAGACCTCTTATCAGTATTTTTTACAGCCTTCTCGTTTTAACAAAAAGAGAAGCCTTTCTGAATTTGAAAGGCAGCTGTGAAAATATAAAACGAACCACTGGAATGTCTTAAAATATTAAGCATGTATAAAATAATATTATATTAGTAGATTTAAGTAAATTGATATTGTAATATAATTACAAAATTGAATGTTCGGTAATAGAATTATTCAGATAAATAATGATAATAAAGGGATAGAAAAACATAATTTGATGAAACATATTTTATTATGCATTCATATTTCTATAGTAAAAAAAGTCAATTTAATTTATAAAAATACTTTTTAACAATTGTAAATAATTCAAACATTGTATTTATAAAAGTACATATTCTATTTTAAAGTATTTAAAATGTATATAAAACAATCTTGAACTAAGTATTTTGTATGCATTTTCATGTAAATTCATAGCAAAATGAAGCCATGATTTTTTATCGCTTTAGAAATTAAGATTATTGATCGCACGCATGATAATTTAAAAAAATAAATTGTATAAAAATGTTTATAATAATAATAAGTAAATGCAACATGTGTTACTATGATTGTTGTGTATGAATTTTGTAAATGAGAGATTTATTTATTACTTGTATGAGGTTAGGAATATAAATTTGAATATAACCTATCTAAAAATATCCGAGTGTTAAATTTTAATAGTATTAACGTTAAAATTAATACGTAGTCAAGCAAGTTATCAATAATAAAGAAATTTTAATTAAATACATTTTTTTTTTCAAAATCAAAAAGTTCAATTAATTTTAGTTTCAGTAGTACTTATTAAAAATAAAAGCTACAAAATTGACAATAAAAGTTGTTCATTATTTATTATTGTTTTTTAATAAACTAGATTTATTTTAGATTTATATACTTATTATTTCGCTAAACTTAGAAAAAGCAGTAGCCAAATATAAATCCCAAAATATTTAATAATATTCTTATAATTGATGTATTTTAAAGAAGGAAAAACTCTTGCTTGTATTAAGACGTAATTGGTTTCAATAGTCTCTTAGTAAATGTGCACTACTCTTATTAATAATTTTCTATTTATTTGAGAAATATAATTGATCGAAGAAGATAAAATAGCTTAGCGAATTCCATTAGTATAATTAAGAATTAAAATATTTACGAAAGACATTATTATCACGTGTCTCGCAGACTTTTTCTCGCATTCGTGTAAAGATTAGTATTTGAAAGAATCTTATTAATGCTGTAAGATATACGGAGTAAAACTAGGAAGCGTTAACGACTATGTATACGCGTATGTGTACAAGCATTAAAAAGCGATCCCTAAGTCGAGGGTCAAGTTCAGTAAAAATTATGCATTCGAAGAAAATAACGGTCAATCGGAATGAGCTCGTTGGCGTGCTCATCCACGCAATTGCTTTATCGCATTGTATTGCAGGCGCCGGTCCGCTTTAGTCCCAATCTTAAAAGTAACATAAGATCTTAGGGCTACATGAGATAATATGACTTCAGTTACGGGTTATTGAAAACGTAGTGAGACCCCGAATAATCGGGGGCGAGCCCGCGTGGATCGGCGAAGTTCCCTACATCGTATCCCTGCAATGGATCTTCAATTGGGCACGCGTGGGGACGCACATTTGCGGGGGCACCATCATTCACGAGCGTTGGATATTGACGGCCAGCCACTGCACCGAGATACTGTCCGAGCAGCACGAGGGCATTTCCTACACCGTCGTCGCCGGGAAGTTGAACATCCACGCCATCGAGGAGACGGAGCAGCGAGTCCTCATCGAGAGCCATTACCAGCATTTTGATTACGTCGGCAGCGAGTAAGTGATTTGGCAAAGAGGCGCCCCCGCCCCTCTTCATAAGCCCCCCACTGCGCAGCCCTTTGAACTTTAGTTTTAAATAACGCGACTCGTGGCCTCGCCACTGGGGAGCCTTGAGCTCTCCCGACGACGAATTTTCCAATTAAGCCTACCGATTGCATCGAATAAGTTTCTCAATTGTATCATATTTTCATCCGAAAACCTTAGTAACCCGTTGCCAATTGCATTATAGTGAAGTATGAAGAGAGCACATTAACCGGCTAACATTGCTATTAGATAACTAGAATTTAAAATATCCTTTACACGCCTCGCGATAAAGAAGCCAATTAGTATCAATGAGAGGTGTTACATAACAATAAAGTAATTGATAATAATGTGCTTCGAGCGTTGCGAGTTGAAGTACTTTTTCGCGATTTAGTTACGAGATGACGGGAATAATTGTGATATCATTTTATCTGTTTTTTTTTATGCTTTTTTTTCCACGCTCAAAGCTGCAAATTCAACCTCTCCTTTATAATCTCGTAATTGTTTGTAAAAAATTTTTACGAAGTCAGTCTTACCTAATAAAGCTAATTAGAGTTGGTAATAATTATCGGATAAAGTCTACGAAGTATTTGCGACCGAGTAATTTTAAGCATGCGTGCGAAAAGTCACGAGTGTTCGATTAAATTCCAATCGAGAAATCATCAAGATCAATAAGATCGCTTACTTAAAAAAAAAAAGAGGATCGAATAATTATTTAGCATAAGGTACACGGGGAACAATGAGCAAAGGCATAAAGGGCGGCGAGACGAGGCTGGAGGAATTCGGGAGGCAGCGCTCGGCAGTCGAACGAGGGAGAATGGGATTTTTGAATTTTTCCGCATTGTTCCAGCTTCATAGGCACGAACGACATCGCCCTTATCAAATTGGCGGCGCCCCTGAGGTGGACCGACTACGTAATGCCGATCACTTTGCCGGTAAAGGACAGCGACCCACGGGGCGAGGCCTTGGTGTCCGGCTGGGGGGCGATCGCGCACGAAGATGATTCCTTCGATATGCCGTCCCTGCTCAACACGAAAATATTGCCCATCATCGAGCGGGAGGAGTGCAATCAGGCGGTCGAGGCGGTGGCCCGCGAGGACGATAACGATTTGAGGGACACCATCAAGGAAACGGATATTTGCACGGGTCAGGCGGAGGGCGGCTACTCCGTGTGCAATGTAAGCCCGGCTCATCGAGTTACTCGCGCATCGATTAATACCGATCGGCCAGGGGCGATTGCGCCCCGGCTCTCCTTTTTTATCACCGTTAATGCCCCCCCCCCACCGCACAGGTAGAGGATTATCCCCGCGCATGGCCCTTTACCTGCAGGCGCCGTCCGGCGACCGCTCGGGCATTAACTCGGGCATTCCCTGGCCTTTAGCCGGAAATCTCCGATGAAGTTGCCTCTCGGTTATTATTGCCGCGGACGAGTGAAACGCCTCGCGATAGCTCAATATTTGACGAACGAGAAAAAAAAAACAAATAATATGTTGAGAAGTCCGCCATCCGTCGTCGGCAGGCGCTGGTCTATTAATCGTAAGCTCAAGCTTAGCCGTCCCTCAAATTAGCATCAATTAGGGACGAATTGATTACAGGGCGACTCCGGCGGTCCGCTGACTATTCTAGACGACGACGAGAACGTCGTGCTCGTCGGCATTGCGACCTGGGCCCTCTTACCCTGTGGACGAAAGGGCGCTCCTTCGGTCTACGTGCGCGTCTCATCGTTCATCGATTGGATCCAAGACACCATGGCCGCGCATTAAGGATCTGACCTCTCGGCTTGTAAATTAATTCTCACGGCCTCGGCAGTAATTTGGTATTATTTATTTTTTTTAAAATACCTTCCTCGACAGAGTCTCAAATTGTATAAATCAGTTTGGCGTGGCCTGGCCATTTTTATTTTAATTGCGCAAGAGCGATGTATGCTTTGTAAATTAGAGGACATTTTTTTTTATTAAACTGATAAAAAACATTCTAAGTCACCGACAATCCTGTACTTAATATGTAAATATAGAGTTAAAACATAATAAAACAATGAAAGAACTTTTGCATGGGTATTCAATTGTTATCAAAGTAAGAGCTTACAAATTTACATTTCACTTGTCATCCGTTCGATAAACAGTGATATATATTATATAATATATTATATTTTTATTCATATGTATTGTATTATATGGAGAAATATAGCCGAATCGATATATGCAGATGACCATTCAAACTTTATCGATAGATCAAACGTTCGATCAATAATATTATGAAAAAGGTGAATGATACGATGGTGTTTTTATACAGTCAAGAAAAGTCAAAGCAAACTATACGCATTATATATTAACAAATGAAATGTTGCATTAATTACTTTGGCGCATAATAGTCGCAATAATACACATTTTTGCAACGATGAGAAGGAAATCCCAAAAGGGAAAGTCTTAAGTCGTGGAACGTCGACGTAAAAGCGTATCGTAGAATATGATTTCGAATTATGATTTCGATAAGCAATTGTCAATTAGTGCGGACGATAGTGTAGAATACCTATGGGTTTTCTTAACGTTATCCATCGAGCGGAATACCAGGTAGGGCTGGAGTATTTTACGAGGAATTTCAAGCATCGGTAGTTGATTGCCGTAATTATGAAGCAGCCAGTGGCTTTCGAGTAAACATCGGGAAATAAAATTGTAGATATTTCGAGGAGCGGCGATGCATTGTAGAGGCCCCCCCCCCAGCTGGAAATACTCAGGGCGGAGGGTCGAAAACCGAGCCCGAGAGTCGTAGAGAGCGGGTCGCGTTATCTCGGACCTTCAAAAAGTCATCGAAGCTCCGAATGCACCGATGCAAGGGCTGAGTGAAAGAATCTCTCCGGAGGTTCGGATTTTTACGCGGCGGGCATCGTCCGGCGCATCGGGCATCATTTTTTCCGGGGCCGCGGCGCATCGCTGCCCACAATCCAATTTACTCGGGGGGAATCGGCGGCCGGCATCTCGGTCCCGGGCCCCGACGGCTCGGCCGAGCTCCGCCGAGGGCGGGAGATGGTGCCGGCGATGGGCCAGCTGGTGCGAGACGGGGGCAGCCCCGGCTGGGGAATGGGGCTGCCCTGGACGGCCGAGGAGGTTCGGCGCCTCGGAATTCGCGCGCACGAGCGAGGGTCAGCCGTGCGTCGAATCGGAATTCGCCTCCGCAATCGTAATAGAATCTCCTGCATTATTAACGAACCTCTCCGTCCCGAGCCCCCCCGCCCCCCCCGTACCCTGACAGACCCAACGCCGCGCTTCGGCTCCCGATACGTGGGCACGCGTTGGTACGTCCGCTGCTCCGCGCAACCCGGGCGTCATTGTCGACGGGCGATGCCCGGCTCGCAGTCCCCGTCGCTTCTCAAGACGTTTCCATCGTCGCTCATGCGCGCAGACGGGCTGAGAAAGAGGGATGAATAGAGAGAGAGAGAGAGAGAGAGAGAGCAGGAGAGCGAGAGCATTCACTCCGCGATTCAATCACGGTCGAGCGGCCTTTCGTGGCTTTGGCTAAAAGCCTCCTATTTCGCACTACTTTTGTCTCGGAGAGCGCCGGCGGCTAAGGCGTCCCCGGGGCTTTCCTGGATTCGCAGGCTGACGCCGCCTCGACAGGCGGCTCGTTTTTTGCCCCTCTGGTTTAGGCGCGGCTTCCCGATTTACGTCCGACTCCTCGGTCGGGAAGACGAGCCTCGAGAGGCCGTCGTTCCTTATCGCAGCCACCGACCCACATATCATTATCGATAGGCTGACATCGCGGTGCGCCGCGCTTAATTTAATTCCCTCTCGGGCTCCGCTCTACCGATGGGTGTATCACCCTTAAAAGCTCTCCAATCTCTCTCCAATGGCGCACGAGGTGCTTAAAATGGCTCTGCTCGTCGTCCTCAAAGTAAATGCGAGTCGAGCCAAAACCTGACTCGAACTATTTTTAATATTGCTTTCAGATTCATCTGTCCATCTAGGCGGAAATAAATGACCGTCCCTATGCCCAAATTCGTATATTTAATAACGTGGATCGCGGCAATTTATAATCACAACCGTGGGTTTTGTATAAAAAATCGGATTTCCGCGTTTCGAAAACTATTCGCTTTGACGCCGCAAGTTATTCTCTTTCGGACAAAGCCTGTATCGTTTATCCATATTATGCCACGATTGCTAAAAATCATTTTAAAAATTTATCAATGCTTACCAAAAAAAAAAAAAAAAAAAAAAATTTACCAATGGTTGAGCAAGTTTAAAAAAAAATACATTCGATTCGTTTTAAAACAATTATAAAGTTTCACCTAAATTTTGTTATAAAGTTGTTCGGGAGAAAGTTGGGGAAGGATGGCCCGGTAATCTAGAGCAAGTTACTAAAGATATAAATGTGAACATTTGACATTGGAACTGGGAAAAGTTCTAATTTTGCATAATTTGAGCTTTCTTGATACGCCAAAATAATTTCATAATTGATATTATTCTTAAGGAACGTCCTTAAGAAAGTACAACGTTGTTTAATGGTACTTTTCTGTATCTTTTTTTAGATTTTCTCTTCGTGCTTTTTTATTTTGTGTTTTATTGAATAAAGAAAATGATATTTGCTAGAGTTTCTTTATTATTCTTTATAGTTTTCTAAGAAGTTTCTACAAATTTTATTATGGTATACACTTTTAAATGCTTACAAACTCACGACGGTACTTTTATCCTCTTTATTCGATATTATAATAAGCATTGAAATTAAGCAAAAGTGTTTATAACAATAAACAATCATCGAAATAGTTTTTTTTCTTTACGTACACTCGAATCGAGGGTATTAATTTATTAAATTTTTCGCCATGTTAGATGGTAAAAATTTCAGTGTTTCATATTTTTTGCTATAAAAAGTCCTCCCCGGATGGATATTCTTCTTTAAAGAAGTTAGAACGTGCTAAAATTCCTTTGTACCCTTACTCAATTACTACTTCATCAAAGAAAAAGCTACCGCGAAGTAATGTCGTGAAATGTTCGAAACTGTATAAGTACAGTATTACTTTACAGTGCTATGATATAACATCGAGTCAAACTTGAAAGCTATATAAATTTTCTTTATTTCGAGACTAATTGAAATTTTATATATACTTTTGATACAGTTTAATAATTATTTATTAATTAAAAAAGGCAGCTGCTGTATCGACAGGTTTGTTAAAGCAAATTTATATTATAAAAGCTCAAACAATCCCAATGCTTATGCAGACAGTTATGAACTATGCTATTTCTATTTTATTAAAAATACTCTCACGTATAAAAAAAAAAAATCATCGAGATAAAAATGTTCGAGCTTGTGGATGTTGAAAAAAAAAGTTAAATTAAACACACCAAGAACCTCGAAGGTATAACATAATATTTAAAGGTAATAATTTATCTCGTTTAAAGAATAATCGTCATTACTTAATCTAATTTTTTAACCACGGCTTGCTCTTGGTAGAGAAAATATTATTATGTAAATATCAAATCAGAAAGAATAATACGATTCTTTTTTGCGTAAATATTTCATAAGTGCTACGACTTTCCATCGTTTCCTTTTGTTTTTCCGTTCGAGTCTCGCTTCCTATCCCATCGGTTTTTGCTCGCTCGCAGACGTCTTTCCTATTTATTTCTCCTTATTCCCATTTATCTATCCAATCGTCTATCCCGACGTTGGAAATTTGTCAAGAAGAAGGAAAAAGACGAGCGCTTTATTTACAAGAGCGCTTAATTTTTTGCGCATTCGGTATATTTTATGAGATTCCCAAGTTGGCTCGGGTGCACCTCCACGTTCGAGTCCGCGCGCATTACGCGAAGCCGAAGCTCCAAGAGGCGTCGCTAAAAGCGTCAAATACGTGTCTCCGCTGCCTTCTCGCACCCCAGCCACCCACCCACCTTCGCCACGAGAAATCTTTCGATCTCCGGCTGAGAAATACCGTGGTGTCCCCTTCGGTGATCCGGCGAGCACGCGAGGCCTGCAATAATGAGCATTCATTGTTCGCAGTCGAGGTCGCGCCCACCCGTGGCAGGGCTCGTCAATCGAGGCGTCGAGGCGATAAGAGGAGCGAGAAGGCAGCCTCCTCGGGAGGAAGGGCCGCCGCGAGCCGAGGCTCCCCCGCCCGCCCCCGAATCCTCAGGGGCCGAGGGCGCTTACGCAGGCCTCGGGGGCTCGGCCATCCGGTAGGGGCTGCCTCGAAATCGAGCATCCCAGCGCCGGCGCCCGGCCAGGAGGCTCGCCCGTTTTTCGCGAGCCGGGTTCAACCACCTTGGCTTGGCGCGGGAGCTTTGTTTGGCGAGGACAGCGCACGCAACTCCCCCCCCCCCCGGCTCTCTCTCGTCCTCGTCTTGCCCTCGCGGCCCCTGCGCACGCGACCGTTCGAAATCCAATACGCGCCCGCGAAACGCCGCCGGCCGCCCTCGCGTGCGGCTGCGCGTGTGCGTGTGCGGCCGAGGGGTTGCGCTGGCCTCTCCCTCCTCGGCTCGCCCCTTGCTCCCGTCTCTGTCTCTCGCCGGCCGGGCGCGCGTCTCCGCTCTCGCTCCTTCTATCTTCGGCCGCCCCTAGCGATCTCTGTATCTTGTCTTTTGCCGGAGGGATAAGTAAGGCGAGTACGTGTACGCGAGGGGTTTCGCGCGCGCGGAGCCACACGATGTGCTCGGCGCGCATTTTCGTGCCCCGGCATTTTATAGACGGTTCGCCGATAGAATTTTAGCAACGCCAGCATTTTTCCCCGGCCCCGGGAGGCGAATCTCGTGGCTTCGATGCCTTCCTCTTCGCGTGTTGCTTTTTTATCGATCCCTGCTACGGAGGAATTTAGAACTCGGTGCTTTTCCGAAATGTTACGTCCGCGCGATTGGAATCATTATGCGAGTCGAGACTCGATCGAAAGAAAATTCTTCCTCCTCCTCCTCCTCTTATTCTTATTCTTCTTCTTCTTCTTTTTTTTCAACGGTATATTAAAATATCAGCGCCGTAGACGTATGTGCGGCTGACGTAAATTCGTACAAAAACTTGTTCAAACTTGCTCTTCTCTTTCTCGAATAACTTCCGCTAAACCTTTCCACTATTCGGCAAACTTTAAATGCTTTTTACAGCTAATGTTTCCTTTTTTATTTAGCTTAAATTAACTAAAAACGTTACTCGTCTCCCGCCAACTAATTATGAGTTCAAATAAGTTTTCTGCTTTATCAAAAATACTAATGAAATTTTAGTCACCGAGGAACGCACACACCCACACACGCATACGTATTATAATTATTAATTTAATTGCTTAGAAGTACAAAAATACTTCGCTTAAGCCTAGTTTAAAAGTAATAATAATAATATTTCACCTGTTATTTCGATTGTTTTATAAGAAAAATACAGCGCTATGCGTTATCTTTTAACGAGTCGCGCTTGATTAAAACGTAGATTAAAATAAAACGCTCTTTTAAAACAATGGACTCCACTATTCGATTGCCAATTCACGAGTGGCAAATATTTACTTATAAAAAATAATAACAATGAAACTCAATTTCAAGTTAACAAATGCGTAGCACTTTCTTTAATAATAAATGCAAGATCTGACTTGTGAATGGCGGGGTTTTATAGCGTCATGGAATGTTCAGGATAGGCATTCATTATTAACTCGCTCGCATCTACAAAGCTCTAATAAATGTAGAGGGAAGATTAGACAGGCCTCACTTTTTTCATAAATTTATCACTAGAGCGAGGCGGAAAATCAGCAAGAGATTATGTGCATCTTTGTACAAGAGATAGTACTGGAATTGAGTACGGAAGGTCTCTGAAAGTTGCGATGAAGGGAAACATCGCTGCGGTATTGAGTCGGGGATGAAGTGAAGGGTGAAGAAGGATTCGTATTCACGGACCTACTCACGTGTTATTCAAAATATTCACACTTAATGGAAGATACTAAATATATTCTGGAGGCTCAATGTAGAGCATTTACGTATTAATTACAGCGGTGGGAGTCATAAATGTAGGCGTGTTTGGTGAATTAGGATTTTCCGTTTAATAAGTAATCTGAGCTTAAAGTTTAGGAATTCGGTCAGATATAGCCGTCTTCCTTAAATAATAACGACAACACCTTCCGATAATAAAAAAAGCAAAATGTTTTAGTTAACAATTGATTAGAGTAAACAAAACTAGGTAAAACAAATTTTACTTTACTTTGGATCTGAAAAGCATCAAATACAAAATAGAACTTTATTTAACAAATATTACTAAGTAAATATATTTTTGTTTTTCATTATTAATTATCTTTTCCACTTTTATATTTGCTCAAAAATTGAGCAGCCGAGAAACTTGTTTTAAAATTAAAAAATTTTTTTATAAGAATATCCTATATTGTCTGAATGGTATTTGTTTATTTTAAGTCAATTGACTTATGGATAGCTAAAGTAAATAGGAGAATTCGTGTGGAGGCATCAGCTATGAGTACTACAATATTAATAAGAGAAATATGAATATTTTCCTATTTTTTAATAAATTATTTATTTCATATAGTTATATATATATATATATATATACATATATACATATATACAAGTACGTATACATGCATAATACATTTGGTTTTCATTCAATTGTGTACACCGAAAAAAAAAGCAATCGTTGTCTATTAAAATTAGCTATTTAGCTTAACTTAATATATATTTAATATGAAACAGCGAATGCAAATAAAAAAGATGTAAGTAAATTTAACGATAGCAAAAAATAATTTTTTTCATTGATATGGATTTAAATTTAAGATTGCATTGAAGTGTGTATTATATTTTCGTGCGAGGCTTGGATAAATAGTTTATCTTTGTTTGAATATATCCATAACATAACTGCTTTTCTAGCTAAGACTTACTGTTTTCCGTGTTTATAAGTGAATGATGGTACGAACCACAGGTGTGCTTGATTTTATGTAAATAAATATGTAAACGAAACGTAAGCGAACTCGGTAAGTGTCACAAGCTTTCCGATCGAGTGAAAAAAATAATCGTATGTGATTGAAATCTCAAGGAGGAGATGAATCGGGACTGATATGCGGGAGCCTCGGTTAGGGCTTTTGATTTAGTATACTAGAAATACAAACTAGTCGAAGACTCATAAAGTCCGTTTAAAATTACCATTTAAACGCAGCATACTTATTTAAGCTTAGACATTTATTGTTTTATTCAGAAAATAAAAACAAATTAAGAATTCCCGAGCACTTGCAACTATTCAAAAATGACAAGATAAATATCAAAATTAATGAAAATCGGACAAAAATTGATTGTATTCAAAAGTACGCCTACCCAACGAGATGATTTTGTAAAAAAAAAAAAATGCTCAGATTATTTCAACGCGCAGTCTTAAATAAATGTAAGCACAAAAGAATATTCGGCTTTATTCCATTTGCGGTGTAAAGCCACATCCCCGTTGTAATAAGTCGTTAGAATTTTTAATCAATTCGCAAACACGAATGGAGCAATTATTGATGAAAACGAGTAAAAAACGCGCCCAGCCCGAGACCGAGATAATTTCGAATAGTTCACGAGAAAGAGGGGCAGGGGGGGGGGAAAAAAAAAAAAAAAAAAAAACGAAAGCGCGGATGGCCCTCGAATGAAAGAGTATCCGAGTATAATTTACCGGGGGTCGGCCCGACCTACTGACACAGTGTTCCCATGCAAATGCTGTATACTCTTCAAGTTGGATAAGCAAAGAGATGGAGGCCCGCGTTCTGCCTCTCACTTATATCGCAAGCGCATATCCTGTCACTGCGTTAAGCGTCGCTCGCAAGGCTCGCGTATCTCTGCCGCCGCCGCCCCCCCCCCAACGCGTGCAACAAATGGCTGCGAAGGGAAGCTCACCCCCTGCTTCTGCCTCTGCACCCCAATCCGTCCCCGTTATCGCGCCTTTCAGAATGCAAGGCTTTTAATGCATTACCTCCGTGTTTGGATTCTAAGTGGCCGCGCGGATGTTTTAACGCGCGACACGTGCCTTAAAAGTTGACGCTTAATGGGATTAAGCGTACTTAAGAGTGCACGCCAAGACCGGATGCTTGCTCCACTTGTCACTGCAGACGAACGAGCGAAACCTCTTATTTTCGACACTTTTTTCCCTACTTTTTTTTTTTTTTTGACGAGGAAACCGATTCAGAATATATATATATATATATTTAAATAGTGTATACTTATCTAGTTAAACTGGTTTTTAATTAGGTATGCCCAGGGTCTTGCGTCGGATGTTACAATGCTTAAATTTTTAGCCGGCGATAAATATTTAATTCGTTATTGAAAGTTTTGAATTTACCTTGCGTACCTGTGTATACATAATTTATCAATGGGAGATTCGAAAATTCAAAAATTATGCAAATTGAAAGGTCAGGCGATGCTGAGAAGTATTTTATTTTTACCATTTATTGTAAAGGTAGCCCGTGTAATGTTCCTTGTACGATGTAATTATAGCAAAATATTAAAAAAATGCTTAAAAATAAGTTACAGTATACGTATTATATTTCCCATCGAGTAAAGTATATTTAAAATACTTCGTGTATGAGCTTATCTCATAATGAAGTTATGACAACTTTAATTAACTCGAAGTAAATTTAAGCAGTACAGCGCTTTTTAGTAACATAAATAGATATTTAAATTTTCAAATAGTTCATAGTCGCCAAGTTCTCTTGATTGAATTTTATAATATCTATTTAAAATGTTTAAAGTACGGAACTATTACTGCAGACAGAAAAATATTAAAACTTTAACAATCATGAGCTTTTAAATATTCGATTCATAACATGATAAAAGTCAAGGTTAAACGCTTGAAACGACCTTTAAGCTTCTACTTTTCCACTTTTGTAGAACTTTTATAAGATTCTTAAAGTACTTATAAAACCTTTAGTGGTAATAAAAATCAGATGTAAATATTGGAATTCGCTTACATATTTCAAAATTAAAAAAACATTAAAAATAAAAATAAAAAGAAACAAATATTTTTTTATGTAACAAAATTGCCCCTTTATAGCATAAAATAAATAACAAATTAAACAAAGCATAATCACTAGTTTAAATTACGAAACATTCATTTTTAATAAAAAATGTCTTGTAGTTGAAAGTATCATACGATTGAATCATATAATTTTTTTTTATTAAATGTTATAAAAAGTTTTGCTATTCAGCCTAAATTTATTAAGCTAACGAGTAAAGTTTTACATAGATATTAAAATCTTGTTGAAAAATATAAATACAATTTCTTCGTTACACTATTTCTTTGTAATTAAAAATGAATTTCTCTTAATCTGTGTACTTTCGGTTGTAGAAGGTAAAAAATTAACGTTTAAAATTTTTATTTTAATAATAAAATAATTTTTTTCTTTATTTGATTAGTTAACATTTATGGATTATTATGTCATAATTAGGTTTCTGAAATAATTTATTTAGAGAAGTGTCTAAATTTCAAAAAATGGGTTGTTTCACTAATTTAGATATAATATTGATTCTAGCATTGCAAGGAAAAATAATTAATTTTCAATAATTAGCTTTAAAATTTTAAATAAATTGTAGTACCATAATTTCACAGGAAAATCATTAATGAGTTATAGGGTTACGCTACATGTAACACAATAATTATCTTTGATAATTGAGATTGAAAGTGCCTGTCATAATTTTAAACATAAGATGCAGCGATAAGGGCACGAAAAACGAAAAAGGGGTAAAAATTCAGTACGAGGCACGTGTTCGTATAAGCCATTGATCAGAAAAGTGCAAATGTGGGATGGGGAGGTTTAACGTAACAGCATCAGTAATCAAGATGTAGACTAATATAAGAGTCGGCAATCAAACTTGGATCTGGGCTCCAAATTACTTCCGATTACTTCGGATATGCATGCGTGCAGTGGGAAAAAAGCTTCTCCCGGCCCGGCCCGGCCCGTTCCCCTCAGCCATCAACGCCCCCGCCGAGGATCCGACGTCATTCGACCTCATCTAGCCCATAAAAGAGGGTCGCTGCATTCGCCGGCGGGGTGGGCGGGGGTCGGGGTGTCGAATGTCGCTTAGGAGAGAAGGCAAATTCCACTACAAGTCGTTTCTCTGCTTCCCCACACGTTTGCCGCCGCCGCCGCCACCCCCCCCCCCCAAAGTGATAAGTTGTAAGTTGCAAAGCTACTTTGGGCGGGGGTGGAGGGCCGGGAGCGCTGCGTGTCGCGAAGTTCCTTAACGAGGCTACCCATTCTCGGACCATGATCGATAACTACTTGCAGCGAGCTTCCCTCCTCCCCTCCTCCTCCTCGCCCGCCTCCCGCCGCCGCGACGTCGTCCTCGACGTGGCTGTCGTGGCTGTCGTGTCTTTTTGGTCGCTATCGGGGCTCCGAAACTTGCGACCTCGTCGCCCTTGATGTTGCGCTCGTTCGACGGACTCGATGAAGACTGACGTAGGCCGCTTTCGGCGCGTTAATGAGAAATAAATCGACGACCCGTATACCATAATACAGATCGAGCGCTTCGAAGCTTCGTCCTCCATCTCCTCCCGCCGTCTCTCCCGGCTCCCACCCTCTGCCGCGCCTTTTCACGAGCAACCCTGAGCAACCGTCGTCTTGCCGCCGGTGTTGCGCATCCCTCGCACCGACCGCACACCCGATTGCCCTAGACGCGGCCCCGCTTCGGCTCCGGGATCCGGCGCCCGAGCCTCCTCACTTACTTGGCATGAATTTTGTATGGAGCCGCACATCTTGGCAACCTCCTCCGCGTATGCTTCTCCTTCCTTTATGTCACTGCCAGGATGTTTCATTATTAGCCACACATCCCGGGCTAATAAATACATGGGCCGTAAAGTTTACGATCCCTTTAAATGAGGTGAAAATTGCTTAACATTCGGTCGGTCCGTTAACACTACGTTCCTCAATGCGGTCGCCCGGCAAATATTCATGAGAATTTATTAAAATACTGCGTTGGGGGTTCGTCGACGGGCTCAGCCATAAAAGCTAAACAATTGGCGATTGTTACTGCTGGGAGCAAAGCAGTTTCTCGGTATGTCGCAATTTTATAAAGACGCTAATTCATTTAGCCGGGCGATCGGGATATTTTTAACGACAAATTAGATCATTGTTAAGCAGCGAGTAAACAAGGGGTGGGACGAAATATTGCACCCAAATATGCATCGCGCATTTATTTGCAAACTCGGTAAAACGCCAGACTGGCGTATTTGATCTTGAGGGCGTTCCACATGAATTTATATACTGATAAGCAATTTATGTCACACTGTTAATATTCTAAAGTGCATAATATTCTATTTACATTAAATATTCATTAAAGGTCGAATACGCGGCAATTAATAATAACACTTTTATACGTGTAAGCACATTTATATCGTACATCTTTTTCACAAACACGCTATTAGTCTAGATAAAACCGAACTATAAATCAAAATATTTAAGCATGCTACAATATAAGGATCTGACGATTAGAGATTTTCTTATGTTTTTATTTTTATCGCGAGCCATACCGTTCGAAAAATGAGTCGAGATAACGCTATACTTAAGTAAAAAAGAAATTCTTTAATTTCAGTAATATACGTACCCGAAATCAAATACTTGATTAAAAACTATAATTACACTATAATTTACTACGTGTAAATCGGATTTTTAAAATTTTTGAATATTCAAATTATCCGAAAATATACTGTTTTCCAAAATAAATCAAGAATTTAATCGAAGTCCTTTTAACTTTCACGGTGGTTAACCATAATAATTTAAAACGATACTATATTACGCTTATTAGGAAAAAAATATTCGATATTTGCGTTTTAAATAGGTTTATCTCATTTAATATTAACGCAATGATGTTAATATATCGACAAAATCAGTATTAAAATTCGAAAAATTTTTTTTTTTTTTTTTTTATAATTAATTCATATGCAGCTTCAGTCAATTTTAAAGTGTACATTTATTAAAACTCCTTTTTAACGTTTTATGAATACTTAACAAACCGATTCAAAAAATAATTTATATTGATTTACCAACTTCTTGTAATTGGTCTAAAATTACCATAGAAATCACATACAGACTAATTTATTCAAGTGTATAATAGTTCAGTTGAAAGAAACTAGAGTTATAAGTGGCGTGTATAAAAAAATGTCAGTACGATTTTATTCGCGTTGGAGGCAGTTATTTAACGAGGATGAATAGATACGGTTAAATAATAAGTTATGATCAAAATTGATTTGCCCATTATAGAGCCACCGAAGCTCAAATACAAGCGCTCTCGTGTACCCCTTAGCCTTAAAATCAGTAACACGCTGTATTGTGAAAATTTAGAATAATATTTTCTCGTTGGAATTGTAGTGAAATATGAAGAGTTTCATTTCGCGATTCAAGGGTCGGGATTACTTAATGCAGTCGTCCACGTACAAATTCGTAAAAGGAATTTATTAAATATTTACGCTTTAAGCGTTTAATCTTGAAGACAAAACGTGGCTAGAAAACAATAATTTCGACGAATTAAATAATAGAGGACGATAAAAGTCGCCAACGGGATAAATCTATCTTAACGCTGAGATAAATTGGTCAGTTCGGCGGGGATCGATTACCGCGAGCAATTATATAAGCCCTGCATTGTGAATTTTAAAGCGCGCGTCGCCTTTACAAATGAAGTATTCTCAATCGTGGGTCATCGTCTAATCAATGTCCGTCCTCTTTCAACCCTTATTCCGTGCCGCATCTCATTCTCTTCAACACGCACGCATGCCGCAACTGCTCGTTCCCTCCTTCTCTTTCTCTGTCTCTTTATCTCTATATCGGAAAGGAAGTAGTCGCCTGCGAGGATGACAGCATTGGCAGCAGCAACTGTCGTAGAAGTAGTGCTGCTGGTGGTAGTAGTGGTAGCAGCAGCAGCAGCAGCAGCAGCAGCGGCGGCGGCAGCAGACACATCAATAATTACCCAGGGTGGACGGAATGGCAAGACGCCGACTAGAGAGACGCAAGGGGCTGGTCGGTGGGGTTGGGCCGGTGGCTGGGCGTTCGGGCGACGCGCGGAGGTTGTTCGGCGTGGCTCGGAGGAAAGAGGAAAGAGGAAAGAGGAAAGAGGAAAGAGGAAAGAGGAAAGAGGAAAGAGGAAAGATAGATAGAGTGAGGCAGAGATAACAGAGAGTGAGGGAGAGAGAGAGAGAGAGTAAAAGAGTGAGAGTAAGTGAGTGAGAGAGCGAGAGGGCAAGAGCGACCGAGGGTAGGAGAGAGAGAGAGAGAGAGAAAGAAGAATCTCTCGTTTTCTCTCGCTCGGGCTCGGTTCGACTTTCGGGTCAACCGAGGTCAAGTCGCGCCACCAGACGCAGCCCACCCTCCCAGACGAATATCTCTCCTACTCCCAGGCACCAAGCTTCCTCTCGCCCTCTCTCTCTCTCTCTCCCTCTATATATATATATATATATATATCTGCCCCTCATTCCTCGCGCTCGCTCTTATTCTCTCTCTCTCTCTCTCTCCACCCCGTCCCGCCCCGCCCCGCAGATCTCCTCCTCGGCCTTTCTCGCACCCTCTTCGGCCTCCTCCGCGCCGCGTCTCTCTCTTTCTCTCTTACGTGCCGGCGTAGAGCCTCTTCGGCCATCTCGCAGCCTATGTGCGTTCGTGCGTGCGTGCGTGCGTGCGTGCGTAGTAGAGCCGCGAATTTCTCCGCGCAGGGGGGTTTCTAGGTGCGCTCGGGCGCGTGCACAAAGGTGAGCCGGAGGTAGCCGACGCCTTCTCACGCACGCACCCCCCGAATATGCGTCTGTCTAGCTAACTTTCGGGCACGTAATCGTAAAGTTCGTTCACACCGGTGGCCCCTCCCGCGCCCCCGCGGCCGCCGCCGCCGCCGCTCCTCCGCCCCCGGCCCCCCGCGCGCGCCGCGCGCCCCCGTAGCCGCATCGAACGCGATCTTCGACCTTCCGCCGGGCCGGGAAGCCGAGGGGGTGGTCGCGCGGAGGCTCGGGCGATGCTCGCGCCGGAGCGGGGGGTCGGCGGGGGCGGCGGCGGCGGGGGCGCGGGAGGCCGAGCTACGGGCAGGGAAAGCGAAAGCCATCGAAAATGCGGCACGGCCTCTGCTCGGTGTGGCTGTTTTTCGCGATGGAGAAATATTGGGTAGATTAAAGGAAGGCTTACGGCTCTCCCTTTTCTCAGTCGAGCTTTACCAGTCGATATACCAGCTGCGTTCTTAACTTTTTCGAGATTCCGAGTCGATTTATTTTTTACGCGGCAAGGGTGCAGCTAATAATACTTTAATTCTTATTATCGGGCCGATGCATGCAACATTTATGATGTACGGTCTCCTACTAAATCACCCTGGACTCAGCCTCTGGTTTCGGGCTCTGTTCACTCTGCTTATGCCCGGTCTGCGATTTTACGATTCTATCCCTTCTCGAAGTCTGATAGCGAGAGAAATCAGGTTTCCTGGCATATCAAAATTCACGAAAAAAGCTGCTAATTGTACATTGGATTGAGTTATTGGGTATTTTTTAAGCTTAATAAGTGCTGCTTAATGTCAATCTACAAGTTTTTAACCTATCGTGAACTTTGCACGTTGAAGATATTTTAATGCGAAAATTTGCTAAATTGAAAAGAGAAGACAGAGGAAAGGATGGACACTCCATATCCTACTTAAGCGATGAAAGAATTAAAATTTTATTGTCGCAATATTATTGCATTATGTTCAATACTCAATTGCCATTTTGTGTAACTATTCATTCAATAGATTAGAAAATCATATTAAATCGAAAATTATAGAAAGATCCAATATTTTAAGCATTATGTTCTACACGCATGTGTTCGTATCGGTAGCGCAAAAAATTCGGGTTTCGTAACAAAACTGTTTGAGAATGTATTTATTTTAAAACGATATCATTAATTTTAATCTGTTTAAGAATTCAAATAATTATAAGTTTATAGCTCACGTAGAGCAATAATTTATTTGACTCTTGCGATGAATATGCATGTATTGTTGTTCTCATATGCTACCGTTATTATACATATTGAAGGCTATTGGATAAATAGCACGTGTATACTCGATGCGCACACTTTAAAAGTGCTGAACTGTACAATCGACAAATGTCAAAATTGAAAAAAAGACCTCTTACAAAAGTCAATGCTAAATATATTACCAATTATTAGCGAATATGGAATAGATATTGAAAAAAGGATGGGCTCATATTAAAATACCAAATAGTGATTTGTAAAAAGATTGACTTATAATGGAACGATTGGTAGCATCAATTATAATTCGTAATTGTGTTTTGACTTCAACTTTAATTGTTATAACGAATACACAAACATCGATGCAAAGCCATCGAATAAAACCAATTATTTTAATTGACTGTTTTTAAAAAATTTCCGTATCTCTCGTACATCCTCCCTTTGCTATTTTTCATTGTCTTATACTTTTCCCTCGCCATTTTTTTACTTCTTGTATTCTTGAAACATTTTTCTTTTTCATTCGTTCATTTTTCGCTCTCGGCTCGTCTGTGACGAGACTTGGTGCTGTCGCTGCTTTTGAAAAACGTGAGCTGCCTTTCTGAAGGTTCCTTCTTTATTTTTTGTACTTGTTAGCACCGACTCATAATTTTATTAGGCGCCAGTCTTATTTACGTCTCTTATCCTCTTTTCCCTTGCCCGCTACTTTTCTTTTTCCTTCGCTTTACTCATTCAACCTCTTTGCATCGTGTTACTGTTTTTTCGTTTAACGGACTCTTTGTAAAATGAGGAAATTATTGAAGCTACCACGGGATTGTTCAAGTGTCACTCCTCGTAAATTGGCGACGAGTTTGTATGTATGCGTGAAATGGCGGGAATTAATGACATTAAAGAGGTTGATGCTCCTTTTATCTAGCTTTACATTGTAAATTTCTTGGAGTTACTCGAGTTGAAAAATTATGACTATATATATACACACACACATATATATATATATATATATATATACATATACATATACATATGTATAAATATATATTTGAAGTGTTGATTCAGTTTCTAGACAATAATTGTTATTCATATTTGTACACTATTATATATTTTTTTATAGAATTTTAAAAATTTTTCAATATTTCTGTATTACTCGTAGTCAAAATTAATCTTTAGACTATTTCCAAGAGCGAGTCAGCGTAAGTATATCAAAATAAGTTTAGAATGGACAGGTATATAGAGTAGCAAGTGATATTTGATGCGTTGGTATATAAAATTTACTGATTCTTATCGAAATAAATAGGAGAGAAATTTTTTCCGCGTGAAAAATTTTTAGCCAGAGCTTTCGTTCCATACATTTTATTAAAAATAATGGTTGACTATTAATAACTCTCTGGCGCATTAAAAAATTGGGTTCGGTTATTTAAGATTATTCTTTGACATTAGAATATCATTCGAATCGAATAATGACATAATTCCAAATCTGGCATAAAAAATTTAACCATAATAACGGTCTTCGCAGATATTTTATCATTATCACAGTCGTAAGTGCTTTTATTCTGATTCTTGAAATACAATAATGACCGCTTATACAAAATAAGCGACGAGTTGTTAAATACGACGCTCATTGCAAGGGCATATACGTATGCAGAGGCTTAAAAGGCGATGCCTTTAATTTGATAAGGTAAATGTTACCGCAGGTATCTGGAAATAAATTAATTTGCATAAAATTAGTCTAAATTCACTCAGTAGTAAATCGCACTCGATATTTTTCTTCGCGCTTTATCTCCTTTCGAGCATCGTACGCGCCCCGCAAGAGTCGTTGCAACAATGAAACGATATGGCGGTCGAGGACGGCGGTTAAGGTCGATACGTTCTTCAATGACTCGTAAATAAGCGGATATTAGGATCGATCATCGGTAGTTCGAAAATAAAGCCAAATGACGAGGTGGCGAGGGCAAAGCGGCATGGACAAAAGGGCTGCAATGGCGGAAAAAGTTTTTAGGGATGCAATCTTTCGAAACTCATTATCCGGCCTTCCGGATCCGAGGCTGTCGCTTATCCCGTTAAACTTTCGGCTATAACTCCCGGCCTCGGTAATGACTGAGGGTGCAGGTACGTTGACGGGCGGCGGCTCGCGGAGGGCAGCGGCAGGACGAGGGGCGGCCGAGGTACGCGGGCCGCTCGCGCACCGGGGATTAGGGGAAAGAACGAGGCAAAAACGGGCAAACCCAGAGAGGCCAGTGAAGCTCTACGTGCCCGGCAGCGGAGCTCTCGCGTATTCTCCGTCTCGGTTTTTCATCCGCCGCAGGGGGGTGGGTGGGTGGGTGGTGGGAAACAGGTACAACAAGAAGGCGAGCCCGAGCTGATACGGCATCCGCCGGGTTACCGTTTCGAGGGTTTGCCCGACTCGTTTGGGCTTTCGAGCCCTTCCGAGCGGGGCCGAAGGGACTGCGTCGGCAGGCGATGCTCGTCGGCCGAAAACGCAGCGAAGTCGCACTCGAGTCCCTCCCGCCCTCATTGTCCCTCGAGCTCTCGACGTCGGCGGCCCACCCTTGAGTCCTTTCCACCCTGTCGCCCGGCACTAGACCGCCCGCTATTTCGACAGTCCTCTCGACCGCTGCGGACGCGCGCGCCCCGCTCGCCTACCTCGGGGGCCTCCCGCCCGACTCCCGGGGCCGGGGCTGCCCTCGACTGCTTCGGGGCGTCGGGCGGCGCCTCCAGGCCGCCGAATCGCGTGACCCCGAGCCTCGGCCGGATAAAGCAGGGGCCCATTTTTTGCATCGGCCTCCCGGTTCGACGCCGCATCCGACCCCCCCTCGATCCCTTACGCTTGCACACGCGACCTTTTTTTATCGCCGACTTTTTACCTACCACGACCTCATCCACGCCCTTTCCTAGCCGAGCCGAAGGAGGGATTATTTCTCGCAACGAGGGTCGTGCGGCACCTTGAGGGAAGTGCGCCACTACCTTATTCCACGCTCATAACCATATCTTCGCCCGCCAATTTTAGCGCCGATCCCCAACCCCTCGTATATTTTCCGAGCGATATCTCGCAGCTGAATTTCGCCTCGAAATCTCGCATCGGGAATTACCGTGCCAAAAATAATTAACGATTCCGTTATCTTTTATTATTTGATTACAGCTCAAGACTCGCGATAATATGCACTGTTTTCCATTGCGAATTTTGATCCTGCAATTGCATTTTAAAACCCAATAATCCATTAGCTATTTCTCGCATTACACGCGCATATTTCTCACACTCGATAAATTTGCATTTATCATCCTTAAGGAAAATGGGCGTAAATTATTTTCTTAATAATAATAACAGTAACATTGTCTATTACTCTTAGATCGCGATATTATGAAAATTCATCCGATGCTAATTAATAATATTCAAAATAACCGTATTACTACGAAGCCTGTGATATGTAAAACCTTTGTTCTGTAATGCTTAAATAGACTACATTTTTTGGTTGTCAAGTTGTATACCAATGAGTCAACGCACGAACGAATGAAGTCTGGTAGTATTTCCGTATTACGCGTAGCGGTCAATCTAAGGATCTATCGGACAAAGAAGTAGAACACTTTGACAAGTGTAGAAGCATTAAACTAGTAGTAAAATTTACTTTAATAACAATACATTGTTTTACAATAATAAGGAAAAAAAAGTGAACAAAAGCAACCAGAAATTGTGCCCAACAGCTACGAAAATATTGACTTATGGTCATTTGCAATTAGGTATAATAATGCGAAACTTTACTAAAATAATAATAATATGAGGATCAGGCGAAATTTTATTAAACTATGAAACTTTAGATAGCCATTGGCTTAAAGTCATTTTTATCTGACTTTATCTCTTCGATAAGTTTGATAATATACGTTTATGTAGTAGATTGGGAAGAATCCAAGTAAATAGCATTTGTCTTCATCGCACCCAGATACTTGTTTTAAAATTTTCCACTATAATCTATCAATGTATTTAATTTTTATCGATATAGTAAATATCGATGGTGGCATTAACCGTAATTTGGTTATTTTAACAAATTCTCAACTGCGCAAAGTAATAATTATATTCAAAGTACTTTCCGTGCCTTTATAGTCTATAGTTTAGAGCAGTAGCCTTAAATTCAAAATCATGCACCGTCAAAGAATCAACTAAACTGCATACTTGTGCTGTAGTAAGTGAGAGCTTCGTCTGTTTTTAGAAGGCGAGCTTTTATTCTAACGTTACATAAACAGTTTGCGCTTGAGCGTAATTTAACAGTGTCCTTATAATATGGTATTGTATTTAATCGCTTGTTAACAATATCCTTCCTCTATCTTAATTGAAAATATAATAAAGATGGCTGCGATTATAATTACTTAAAGTAGATAAACAAAGATGTGCTTCGAAGTAGCAGAAGTTGCTGTAATTTGAGTACAGCATTTTATGCGATATTTTTTACGTAAAGTTTTGTATTTTAATCGATTGGAAATTATTATAGGTCTGAAACGTATTATTTAGAAGTAATAAACCTATATTATTATTATTTGGATTCTAAATTAAAAATTAAATATTAGATTGGTAGTATGTACCTTGTGTGGCAATGTAACTGTAAAATATACATGTATATTAGCGAAAATGTTTTTTTTAATTCTTCGAGTAAAAAAATTCCCTTAAAGATATTTGTACAAGAAAATTATTTTAAAGTAAGCTAAGATATTACGCAATTCCATAAGATACTACAAGTTTTAATGTAAGAATTGGCTAATTGATATTAAAGGCCTCATGACTTAACAATAATTTAAAACATGCTAAATTATGCACATGTGTGCCTTTTGTTTGTTTTAAACTGACATTGAATAAGTGCACGTTAAATAATGTATCTAACTGGTTATTCAATCACAATATGGAAAAAAATTTCTAGAACGTACAATGAATATTAATAGTCATTTATTTATTTTTTGCAAAATATGTGATTATTTTATATCAATTTTTTGAAGAAAAAAAACTTTTTTTCCATACATGTAAACATTGTTTTGCACTTACTTGAATATATTTCAAATCATTTTTACCATATTGGAGTATAAATATGAATCCTGCCTAGAATTAATTTATTACTTTAGAATATTTAGTTTAATATTTACAAAACATAATGGCAAAATCAGTTGAACTAAATTTTGAGTATACTTTAATACGCGTTTTACACAATGTTAATAGTAATTCTACATTTATATTAAAAGTAGTCATAAACTATGAAATTTTTTAAACTAAATAATGATCACATATTTTATCGTCGTCTGTCTGTTCATAAGATTACATCAGACTTGTGGTACACGTTTCGTTAAAGAATACTCTTAATGTATTTTAAGGTTAACCGCAAACTCATAGTGACGTTTGGTATTGCAAAATTATGAATAAAAAAGATTTATTACTTTATTCCAGTTCATTTAATTAATAAATATAGATTTTTTTCTAATAACATTATAAAGACAATTTTATAATGTAACTATAACTTAAAATTATAATATAGAGATATAGTTTACAATGAAATAAAAAAACAGCATTTTTTATTTTGTGAATATATATAAAGCTATAATTGAATTACTTAGATTATCCTTTTTCATTACTGTATTGTGTATCATTAAAAAAAAAATATATTATTTACAACTGTAAAACAATTATTTAATAATCTTTGGTAATTTTAAATATTGAAATTCCTTTTGTAATATATATTTTTTATTATACAATGATTTTTTTTATAGATATTGGTGTACAATTTTTAGAGATTTTTTTATTCAAGAATTGAAGTTCTTTAAGCGTAAGCATTTGTAAGAACTTTAAAATTACTGCAATTTTTTTTATTATATATAATCATTAATTTCTGAAAAAACTTTTATTAGGCTCATTAATTGCTATATTTCTGTGTAGGATAATATTTAAGCAATAGCTAATATATTATAGGAAAATCGTCTGGCTATAATTAATAAAATATAAATACAGGTTATTATTTATTGCTATTATAACAAGATGTTTGTATTGTAGAACTTTAATTAAATTTTAATTAAAATAATTAAAAGGATATTTTTATTCATAAAAAACATAGCATACTTTTCATACGAATGTAACCATTCATTAAATTTTAAAAATTTAAAGCAGTAGTAAAATTTTAGGCTTCGTTTTTTATAGCTCAAAAACTACAGATCAAGAGGTAAAATCAAGCACTGTAAAAAGTGTACGACTGTAGTTGTAGGTTGCAGGTGGTCCTCGACGAAATTCAGTTTTGCAAAAGTCGAGAAAAGTTTTATAAAAGAGAAAAAAAGGCACTATAAGCCATTATCAATGTTTAGAAATGTTTTACTCAGAGTTGAAAAATTACTGGAAGTAAAAATTTTTCACTAATGATAGAGTTGATAATATGTACGGAAAATAGTTGTAAACATTTAAAAAAACTGCATTATGGCATGAAAGAGATCACAATTAAAAATCGAAAAAAAGGATGAGCGAAGTTGAAAATTTAATACTTCATATTACATAAAACATTATTACAACATTGTGTACAGGTTTCAACAATTAACGTGAACGTGAATTTGTATTTTGAAACATATGTTTAATTATAAAAATAATGTTTATAGATACACAAGTCCTAGAGCGTAAAGCGTAATTGTATTTAAAAATATTTTTATTGAAAAAATGCCTAATTAAGAGGACAATTTAAGAAACATATATGTTCAGGGTACCTTATGTTGTAAGATTAATTTGGAATTATTTAATAAACAACCGATGGTTGGAAGTTACCAAAAAAAAAAAAAAAAAAAAAAAAATAAAATAATAGCTATGTACGCATTAAAGAAGATAATTGCAAAAAGCAGCAAGAACTTCCCTTCCGAAGTTTGTCCCTTCAATGATAAAATTCGGGCAACAAATGGCTTATCGGGTTGCCGAGATAATACAATGTTGTTATAACTCAGGCGCAATAAAAACTTGGAGAAGAACTAATTGCCAATTCATAGAAGGACGATAACGACAATCTTTAAATAACAAATTGATGATTGGGGGTTCGGGAGAGATAAAATTGCTCAAAGGCTTGGCTCGTTTGCCGTCGGTACAATTCGGATTGACGATCGATTCTTAATACCTCGGCAAATAAAGACTACGCATTCGCATATTCGAAATGTGATTTATGCGGCTACCGCTCGGAGCCGTACACATTTCCCGAGTGCGACGCACCAACGCCGGAGTTAGCCGTCCTTTTCGCCTCTTTTCTGGCCTTTCCGCTTCCATCCCGGCGAGTTCCAGCCCGACGCCCCCGCCCCAACCTCAGCGTCCCGCAGCCGCGGCGCTCGTCTTCCGTCCCCAGTCAGTCATGGACGGACGAGCGAGTCAGCAAAAGCGCCCATAAATTGCGGCTTCGCTCAGCTAAGGGACCTAGGAGACGGGCTCCTGACCCTTAGCGCCCAAGCGGGGCGATTGCCCCGAAAGTCGAGGGTGCACGGGAACATTCCGATAACGGCCTCTCGTCGCTATGGTAGTATTCCCACTCTAATGCGCGGATTTTTCGAAACCAGGAGCCTCCGAGGCCGAAGCCTGCCTTGCTCGGATCGCTTGACTCCTCTTCTTTCCCAATTGGCGATCTACCGTATCTAACAGACGCTCCGACGGGCCGTGACGGCTTTTATTACTGCTAAGTAAATTCCTAATTAAGACCTTTGTTAAAATCACGTCTAAGGCATTAACAAAAAAAGTCGAGAAGGAACATGACCGGCCGAGCAATTTTTCGAGCCCTTTAACGTCAAACCTTTAATATTTATTCGAGACGTTATTAATCCTCTATTGGAAGCTCTTAATTAAAGTGAAATATGTTTTAATGAGTTCGGCACTTTTTCAACTAAATTTGAAATATGCATATTAATGTTTTCACTTTTTGACCATTTAAATGCGCATAACCTATTTATTAAATAATATTCATACCCATATTAAGAACCACATTTAATGAATTTCCTGTTATTTTATTGACTATAGGGAATAGTATATTTAAAAGATATAACAAATGTGACATTTCCATATTATATCTAGAGCGAAACAGAATGATTTCAATGAACCTTATTGGTAGATACAAGTTAATATTGGTATAAATAGGATAAGTACGAATATAAAACAGTATATTATTATTATTTCAACTAAATGCTTATTTATATATTGGGAATTGACTCTTCTGTCGTTATAGCTTTAATTTCTTATGCCTTCTATAGAAATTCGATTATTTACTAATTATAATAATAATAATAATAATAAATCGAAGATTAAGTAGCCAATAGTAGTTTTGCAAAATATAAGTTTCCTTATATTGGTCTCTAATGACAGAATATTTAGCTGCATAAACACAATAATTACATGAATGCATTTAAAAATTACAGGATTCGCTACTAACTTAATTAAAAATTGTAGTAATGAAAAATGTTTAATGAGTATACCTTAATTAAAAAAAAAAAATTTGAAATTATTATTCAAATTGAAATTAAAAAAATGAGCATTACGAATAAATAATTAACATTTTAAGAGATTTTTTAAAGGAAAAAACAAAATTAGAAATATAAAATGAGTATTAGTAACTGGTTGAGTTGCTTTCACAAGTATGTAGTGAGTAAAAATATGTTTTTAATCGGAACGGTATATTATAATAGAAATTTCATCATTCAGAATAAATATGAAAGGTAGATGAGTCTATAATTTGTCTAATTAATAGGGAGGAAACTCTTGGTTGGATTCAAAACTTTATACAGTTAGTCCATTCGTTTTATTGCGTTACGTACAAAACGAAACTACGAGCGTTTATTCATTTTTCGAGTAGATGAATTTTCAAATTGAGACACTGTTGGTACTGAGTAGCTACCTCTTGAAAACGTGGCACAGATGAACAGGTAACATATTGTGAAAAGTAGATTGAACCTGGATGTGCTTGGTGATAACTATTTATATAGGAGTAATATTTCGCCTTTATTTTTACGACTTTCACTTATATTGCAAAGACTTATCAATTCTACGCTTTCTTTAGAAGCGTTTCACAACAAATTTTTTTTTTTTTTTTTTTTTTTTTAAATAAATTGAAGATATTATTGAAATTTATTTTCAATAGTATAAAAATACCTCTCAACATTTTATAATTATAATTAAGTGCACTATTAATTATAACATTTTTCTCTGTTACATATGTGCATGCATATCTTACTAATTATAAAAAAATTAACAGAGTATTTAACAGTGTATTTAATGTCCAATAATATATTTGCATTTTCTCTGTATTGCTTACGTTATGCCTATAATAATCGTATGTTACTTTAAACATCTGTTTTAAAATCATAGTTTTTTTAGTCAAATATTTCAATCAATCCAAGCGATTCGATTCAAAATTTATACTTGAAAGTATTATAATGCTGCAGAATATTTTTTATTTTTTTTTTCATTTATTTTCTTTATATTCTCTAAATATTCTTTTATATTTGAAAAAATTCACCTTTTTATATTATACGGGTTTTCATATTTACTATACGTACTGTCTTTCGATAGTTTAATAAATATTTTCGTTATTGTCAATACTAAATATTTTTAAATGCTTATATTCATTGATCCTTATATTTCATTTGCTTGTTTTTTTATCATTTATTCATCACCTTTAATAATTAAATTATTTATCTGTTGTAATAATTTGATTTTTTGTATGTTTTAATATTTGTTTGGCTTTTTTTTAAATTTATTTTTTAATTATTAAAAATATTATTAAAAAAATATATTATAAAGTATTCTGAATATTTGTAAGCACATGAAACTACAATAGTAAAGATTTTCTCTTTAATGAAATAGTTGACTGAACAGAAAAAAATGAAGTGTCAGTTGTTTTAATACGCGTGTTAAAATGTCGAAAAAAAAATTAGACTTGTAAGTTAACGATGAAATTTATAAAATATTTAGAAAGTATTTTAATAATTAATTTTGGTGTATAGATTATAGATATTTCAGTGCAAAACTTTAGAACATAAAAATGTTTTTTTTGTTTTAACAATTTTTCTATTAATACTACGTATAACTCAAGCTTAATTTTCTTTTACTCTTATTAGATTATTCTTATTTTTAATTTTATCTTGTATGAAAACAAAACTGATTGAAGATAATTTTTAATGTTGTACTCGTAATAGGAATTTATATATATATATATAGACAAAGCTCAAACATTTTCCATAATGAATGATAACAATGTTTGAAAATATATTACATAAGAAACCCATAATAATTCTTATTAATTTATTATTATAATAATCTATATAATTATAATTAATCCATTATTACTTTTATTGTTTTATATAATTGCGAAAATACAATGCCCAAAGGTTATTTGTTCGGTAAAGTATTTTTAACGAGAGTAATTGTTAATAAAAACTGATTCATATTTTTTGCACTCTTTTTTCTCCCACCCATGTTGGTTTATCGATATTAAGTGTCCAAATAATACTTTCTGGCTAAGCACTTAAAATATATGCAGATTATGTAGTTCTTCATTTTTTACCGCTCATAGATATAATAATTCATACCTTGCTCTTACGCGAGTTTGAAAAATCGCAAGTATTGCTCGTCTTTTATTAAGTTAAATTTACATAGCTGATCGAATTTTGAATGCTGCTTTTTACGAAGCTCGAATTTATTCCTAATATATCAGGCTTTTTAAATGTCTCGTAGTAAATTCGAGACTCTCAGTATACCACCTCCCCTCGTAATTTCTTCCCCTACTATTACGTTTCGCCTTTAGCTCCTCTGTCTATTGTCAAAGCTGCGTAGTATCGAAATTATCAATTTTATTCTAAGCAATTAATCCTCTCTTTCCTGAGACCTGCAGCGATTGACTTGCACTATGATTTGCATGCGCGCATACATATCAAAGAACTTCGACATAATGGAAGTTTAATGGGCAACAATAGGAGCAATTGGGGGCCACCTTTAGCACAAAGGGTTAACGCAATCATTAATAATAACGGCTGCATGATATTTCAATGATCCTGTTTAATATCCTAGAACTCGGGCGTATCGAATCTATATGCGTAGCGAGCAAAGGCGGCAAAAATATGCACCGGTACGCGATACATTTGTAATCGACTCTCGATACTTCTGATATTGATAAGGAATGCATAATTGTCCATTATTTATGCGGGCTCGGGCCGTATCTACTTTAGATAATGTAGCTTGGTAAGTTACTCATTGCCGTAGTACTTGGTGGATGTAATTCCGTAGGTTGTAGTATAAGACCTCTTTCAGCTACTGCAGATCGTATATTTAGGTGGTAACGTTAGGAGCTATATTTACCTCGTACGGGTTATGATATACGACATAAGCTAGCCCCCGAGGTATCAGTTGGAGGCTTACCACCGTATGATGGAGTCTCAGTTTGCGGGGCAATTTGAATCATTATAAGTTTCATTCGAATAAATTGCACCAATAGTTGGCTTGACGTTCGTATCGATGCAGTACAAAAATCCCGGAGAATCATTGGCTCGCGTACGAGTCTCGTTGGCTGTCCTTAATTCCACCAAGGTGTGTTTATTTTTGCGTCTGTAAGCAAATTGATTAAAGCCTGAAAACAAAAATCACAGACCACTGGGCGCACTTGAATTTGCGAGCAAAGTACGCGAGGAGTCGTTGAGAGCAACGGGAATCCAACGTTTTCTGAATCATGGCTCCGCCTCATTTTCCTCGCGCCTCTCGTGCCCACGTGGTTCAGCGCTAATCCTCTCGCCAAGCGGTGGATCGTTTTGACTTATATTTGGTCGATTTTTCACTCCGACTCCAAGGCCGGCCTGAGTCTGCGGACTCGAGCGCTTCACGGATCGCCTCGCACTCAGCGCCGGTTGTGCTCTATCGAGGCATCGTCGCTCTCGATCCCCGACTAATTCTCCAGGGCAGTGGAGCTCCAGGCCCGCATTTTCAGTCGAATGGAGGAACGCGGATTTCGAGGACTGGTTTCGAGGGTTCCTCGGGCCGGGGCAATCGTCACAGCGACATTCAATTAATGGAAAATAAGCACGCGTCGAGTTGTATAAAGGAGCCATCCATAGAGCGCGAAATAGGAAATGCAATCTGCTTAATTGCAAGATCCCGAATACAATAAATTTTGGGAAGTAGAGGACGCGGCATTAAAGGGTATTACCAGGCGCGAAGATTTACGGAAGCGAGATGCGCCTCATCCGGATTATCGCAATCGCTCGTCTCGTCCCGGCGTCGTCACTTTGGAAAACTACTGGAAGGTGTCGTGGGAAACGCGGGTGAAGCCGGAGCTGAAACGTCGTGGATGCTTTGCTCACCTGAGGTTGGCGACCCCGGAGCCAGTCGCAAAACGCTGACCCGATGGTAAAATGTCGCAGGATCTGCCGCGCGCGCGGGGGAGCGCAAATTGCGCTCGATTGCAACGTTTCCCAGTAGCTCCGCTCGCTCGAGCCATGCCTTTCCTCCCCGGGTCCCCGCCCCCTCCGCTTCCCGCCGTCTCGCGTTCACCCCTCGCCCTCGGCTATTCTTGCTGCTTCTCCTCCTCGACCCCTCCCCAACGCCGCCGCCGCCGCCGGCAACGTCCATCCTCGGTGACCCGAGCAGCGGTCCGCGCGCTTTAGCTCGGCAGCTTCGCCGGCCCCCGCCCGCGCGGCCCTTGATCCGTCCGATATATTCGCACGAATCGGGAACGCGGATGCGGCGAATTGGTTATGCGAGCTTACGGGGTAAGGCTGCCCCCTCTCGCCTCGCGTCTCTGCGATTCGCGCGCATTTCCGAGCACGCGCTCGCCGGGTCTGGGGCGGCTTAACGACAATTTACGCACCCACCCCAGACGTTATATTAAAATTTTCCCGAGAGCTACGTGCCTCCGCTGATATTTCCTCCATTTTTCACGGGCGAATTCGCTGCGTCGCCAGATCTACAATCTAAGGAGGATTTCGAATGAGCAGAAATTGCATCCCCTACTTCGCAAGGCTCACATGTATTTCAGAGTTATCTGATAATGTTTTCCTGAAATTATCATTCGCATTGAAAGCCCTTCAACCGTACAAAAAACCCACGTATATGCATTTATACTTATGTGTACGTGTACACCCACACACTTAACCAAAAACACACAAACACAAACACTTACACATATATACACATATACATATATATATATATATATATGGAGTTTCATATGGTTGATTCGAAATCTCAACTATAGAACGTCGACAGCGGCTGTCGGACAATCTTGCATATTTATCACGTACTCATTTAAAACTAATATTGGATCCGTTGGTAAAAAAAAGATGTATGCATAATGGATGTAGATGCATAAATTCGCAGCTGTCACGTGGAAATCCGTTTATTTTCAAACAATTTTTTTTTTTTTTTTTTTTTTTTTTTTTGATCCGTATAAATAAAAGGAGAAAATCCTTTTAAAGATAAAAGAATTAAAAATTTGATTGTTCAAGGAGCGTTGCTTAAATTGTGTGCATTAAGGAGCGAGACTGCTCAAACATTTACTAATGTTCTAGAACATTCAAGAATTTTATCAAAGCAGTGAATATTTATCTGCGCGATCATCTGTTTTTCTTTCGCTCACCACATACCGTTCCCATTCCCATTCACGTTCTTTTTGTTCTTATTTTTGCTGCACCAATCATTCTCACTTCTCACTCTCTATCTCTATCTCTATCTCTCTATCTCTCTCTCTCTCTCTCTCTCTATCCGACTCTATCTCGCCCTCTGCGCGCGTATGCACCAACACAGGCGCATAAGATTAGCTGTAAGCGCTTACGTAGCACATACCTTTTTCTCTCGTCTTAGCAACTAAGTCACTATGCTTCACGTACGGGCCACTTGGGTAGAGATGCTCTCTTTGGGCTGTTCACTTGTACGCGTTCGCCTCTTCCGCCACTTGATATATCCCGTCAAGGAAAAGAGTGGGAGGGAGGGAGGGAGGGAGATAGATAGATAGATAGATAGAGAGAGAGAGAGAGAGAGAGAGAGAGAGAGAGAGATAGACAGATGTGCTCGGAGATGTTCTCGCTAGGTTAACACGGGGTCATGCTTGGAATCCAGAGCAAACTATCCCTTCTTTACCTCTGTCTTTCACCTCCTCTTCTGCCCAATTTTTTTTTTTTTTTTTAACCCCCCCCTCTCTCTCTCTCTCTCTGTATATCCGTCTCTTACTTATATCCTTCTTTCTTCAGCTCTCCCGTTTGTGAGGGGCCATCTTTCTTCGTTTTTTCTTCCCTTCCCAAAAGAATGTGGCTCGCTGGCTCTACTTTATTTCGGATGTGCACGCCGGAATTATGGTACGATCTCCCACCCACTATCATTCTGTTTTTCGGTTTATTTTTCGCTCTCTTTTTCGTCTTCCTCGGCAGCATAAGAGAAAAAAACGAGTGGAAGAATCAGAGCTCCTCACTCACTCTCTCTCTCTCTCTCTCTTTGTCTCTATCTCTATCTCGTTCTCCTGCCTCACTCTCTCTCTCTCTCTCTCATTCTCCTCCAGAGTCGTGTGGCCACGCGAAGCCCTCATTTGAGGCATCATCGCGGCACGATCTTCGTGGTGGAGAGATTCTTCGCTTCTTTAACTTCCCTTTTCTTGCCTTCCCGAGAGAAGAGATTCTCTCTCTATCTCCCTTCTACTCCCTTTCTCTTTCTCAGCCGCTGTCGTGAGCTTAGGCTACGTGAGCATAAACAAATACATACATAAAAGATGTGTATATACATAAGTAGCCTATATTTAAACACTATGGAATATAATACATGTATACCGAGCATTCTTAATCTTCTGGTCACTGTAAATCCCAGCAAATACCCTCACTGGGAATCTAGAAAGCTCGCTTTTAAGTAAATAGGCTCGGGAATTTATCGATCTTGATCTATCCGCCGGCGTTCTCAGGAATAGTATTGCCTTGCGCACCTGCATACAACTCGATTTTGGTGCAAATGTGAGAAAGAGAGGAAGAGAGAGAGAGAAAGAGAGAGAGAGAGAGAGAGAGAAAGAGATGGCGAATAAACGATACGCTCCTCTATAGGATTTAGTGAACCGCTCGAGCAATCATCGGATTTTCCTTTTCATTAGCTATCCAAATATATTAGTTTTTTTTTCCCCCTCGGAGTATCGAATAGTTTCGTCATGCAAACTATTTTGCTATACGTGGTAAGCGTTCGATGCTATGACAGCAGATATTAATTTAAAAATTTGCACAACAATACAGTACACCATCTGTATTTTTCAAAAGTCAGAACACCGCATAGACAATATATTAAGTTTCGTTTTATAAAAATATGCTTGCATAAAAATTACACTTCTGTCATTATCCATTGTTACTAAGAACGATTTTTTTTTATTGTCTTACTCAACGAAGCCAAATGAGTCCTGAATTTTTGATAATCAATCAGTTCGACCTTGGAGCTCGTTATAAAAGATCAAATGTGTTTTTATGCTTTGTAATACTTTCGAAGAAGCTTACACGTCGACTTTGCACATCTTCTCATCGGAAATATTTAAGCTCTTCGATCGCAATTTAAATATTAGATAATCTATTTTGATTTCGTACATCCTTCTAAACGATAATTACAACGCATATAATTAGATGGCAATTATGTTTAGCATATTACACGTATTAGGTGTACACATATAATAGGATAGAGTGCATTTGTAAGATCCGCTGGGTGAAATTTGGTAGCTCGGCATCGCCGAGGATCGACGTTTATTCATTATTCCTTGGGCAAAGGCATTAGCATAAGAAGCTCATGCCGGGGATGGGTAGGGTAAGGCGAGGTGGACCGGGGGAAGAGGGCGAGTAGCCGAGTTCCATCGGAGGGCGACTCCTGGCCTCGCGCCTCAGCCGGAGAGACTCCGGACGCGGAGGCGAGGCCCGGGACTCGGTGGCCGACTCCCCCCACCCACAGGAGTCCCTATCGCCGGGCCCTAACGCGATTCCCGTGTCCGTGGCCGGAGGTACACGGGGCCCCCGAGGCTCGCGAGGGCCCGGGCAGCTCGCGCTGCCACTCCGGGCGCAGATGGAGCCCGCGATTCCAGGTGCGGAGCAGCGCCCGCACGGGGGGTCGTGGCCCGTTGCCGAGGCCGCCGCGTGTCAATTAAGCGGCTCCGGCTCCGCAGATACGGGCGCCTCGCACGGATCCTTACGCCAGAGCCACCCCGGAGATCGGCTTCACGCCCCGGCCGACCGCGACGGCCTCCGATGCAACGGAGGCGCCTCGGCCTGTTGCGTGAGCCGACGGCTATCGACTGGCTCGGGGTCCGCATTAGGCCGACGGCACCGGGGCTCGCCCACGACGCCCTGTTATACATTCTTGGCCCTCGATTATCTCTGCGTCTCTGTCCCTCTTGCTCTCTCTCTCTCCCTCTACCGCTCCCCGCCCGCCCGCCCTGTCCCTGTCCCTGCCGATATCGCTTCTTTCCCCGAACCCATTGGACGGGTCTCAAAATTGAATGAATCCGCGCGTACCCGCGCTTGTGCTCGGCGACGCTTTATCGAAACGCCCTACGGTGAATGAATAAAGTTGCGAACGTCGGATTTAGAATGCGACCGGCGAGAGTTTACGGCTACTTACGTACGTTTTTCGAATATATAGCAGTCTTTTGCTCGGTATATAACTTTAAATTAAATCGCACTTTTTGGACTGTATTCCAACCAATTAACAGAATAAAGACTCCTCGAGTCTTTAATCATATTTCTTGTAATGCATTACAAATACGTCGACTACGATTAATTAGCCTTTAGACGAATCTATCAATTTAAATTAACATAATTTAGTAAATTCATTAACTATAATTATTTACTGCTGGGAAATTTATTGGCCCGTAAACAAATCCGTAATTAATGTAAATTGCTGATTGTAACAGCACTGGTGAAATTTTTATTTTAAATACTTTCGAGACGCTTAACATTAATTATTTGAGTAGCATTAATTATTGCTGATTAATTTACAAACATTTTCTAGTCTTTTACGGTATCCAAGTTGTTAATAAGGAAACGTATAAACGTATAACGCGAACTTATCCTCATATATCTAAATATGATTGAATATTATTATTTTCATGGAGTTGCTCAATTTCATTGTTTTTCGTTGCAATAAAGACTTGAAGTTACGATGTCGCAGGATTGTACAAAAATATTTTTTAGCTTTCTAGCAATTTATCAATCTCCTTCCGAAATGAACTTCTAAGAGATTATCAATTATTTCACTGACAATGACAGTAAGAATGCGTTTTTTTTAAGAGCAGGAAAGTTAAAATATTATAAAATTTACAGCTCTTATTATACCTTCGAGTACCTTCGAGTATTGCCTTCAAGCTCAACCCCGTCAAATTGGAATAATAGATGACCCTTTTATTAGCAAAAGGGAACAGCTGATTAATGGATGTACGTTATGTCGATAAAACAGCAAGTTGCTTATGTATATGGTGATTCGATCGGAGATAATTTCCAAACACGTATGCTAAACTAATAATTAATATCGTTTGCTTTGGAAAATACGATTACGCGAATGAAATTTTGCACGATTTGTACGTAGCGACTCGCCCGGCCGAAGCCCCCGTCCCGTAAATTAAGGCCGGATTTAAAATTTGGCCGACGCGCAACGGACAAAATGTCGAGCAGTCGCATCCTGGGGGTCTCGATTTATTCCTTTAGAGCCGGGCTCACGGGCTCCTAGGAGCAGGGACCATTAATAAAATACGATGGATCCCGGCGGTCGGGAGCCGTCGACGCTCGCGAGTCGGCGAGCGCTCGGCTAATCCGGACGCGTGGCCGGAGTCGACACCCGCTGCTCCACGGCCGAGCGCACCGAGTGCCACGAGGAGGAGCGAAATTGGGTGACTCGTGTCGACCAGGGCTGGATCGACGCTTTGACCGATCCCGGGGCAGCGACGCGAGGCCGGCCGGCGATGTCGATTCCTCCCGGCCGGGACTGCTTCGTTCCTACCTCGCGTCGTCCGCATTAAATGTATGCTCCCTCGCCCCCCCCCCCCCCCCCCATAAATCAAGCTTGTCCAACGTGTCTTCGACCTAATGCCGCTGATATTTATGCACGGGCTTTTAAATACGGGCAAGGTTACAAGTTTTTTCTTTCTCGGAATCAAGTTGTTTCGGCACGTTATTTACTGTAAGGATAAAGTACTGCTGCACTGAATCACAATGATGCTCCTCCTTTCTACTTTTATCTGCTGAATAAACATAAACACACACACACAAACACACACACACACATATATATATATAATATATGCAGTGTAAAAACTCGAGTGCGATTGACAAGATACGAATTTTTTTGTCGAGATAACTGCATCGATAGTTCGGAAGTCAATGGAAATACGTTAGACTTTGCGTTTGTGAGAGACACGTGGTCAATTCTGTTTATTACTTTATACAAATTATAATATTTCAAATCGCACTCGTTGAGCGTCGAAAAAATTCAAATCTAAACGAATGCTTTGATTTAAGCATCGTTGTTATATCATGTTTTATGATATTCCGTAATGAATTATGCAAAATGAGGTATTAATTTAAAATCATTATTGCCATTAGTTTTTATCAGATAACTTTCACTCGAAAGAGTCGATTTTTCTAGAGGAATGAAAAATTAACGTCAAAATGATATCATTATAATAATAAGTCCGTTCAATTATTAAAATCTTAAAAGTTGCCTTTAGTACTTTTTTTAACGGCTTAAATGCTATAGTCTACCAGTAATATTAATGTTCTTACGGCATAGTATATCTCTCGTTGTACACATAATAAAGAAATTCATAAAAAAGTTTAGAAAATTGTTTAATGATTCTTGAATAGCGCAATTAGGGTTAATACATGGCGTAAATATTTTAAAATATTGGCGATGTAAAAGTAGCGAAACAGATTTATGTAGAATTAAATAATTACTTCTCAACAGGATGAAAAATGTTGTACGAATGCAATGAAATTCTAAAGTATACGAAAAACGGGCTTAGGCATTTCATCGGCTGCGTGCTAAATAATACGTTGGAAAAGTATTATTTATATTATTATTAAATAAATATTAAATACTATTATTATTAATTTCGTGGTCGTTGTCGTCGCTGTCATGCTCATCATCGTCATCATCGTCATCAACGTCGTCGTCGTCGTCATTATTGTTTTTGCGAGCATATAAAGGCTTATTATAAGCTATCTTTTGCTAATGCGGTGAAATGTCAAAAGAGCGTACGTTTATAGGCTCGTATAAAAACAAGTGGTTATAAAAGAACCGATCGTTATCATTGGCTACCATATGTTATACGCTTAATAAGCTTTGATAAATAAAAATCCATACAGTTGTTTCGATGTAAAATGTACTCGGAGGTATTGCTTGAACGTAAGAGGAATTACTTTGTATCGATGTATTTAATAAGTAATTTAGGGTGACGTAACGAGGATTCGTAAAGGCAATGGCAAATTGTAAGCTTTTATCGTAGGATCGTGCGGAGCTATCGAAAAGTGTATTATCAATACGTCATTAAGGCGCAACGACGGTTGAATGATTGGCGTGCTCTGCGTTGGCGGGTAGCGAGGGTCGATTTGTCTCAGTTAATCGCATTCCCGTCTGCATTAAAGAACGATTATCAGGGGAATAAATATAAATGCCGAGGCCGGGCAACGCAGGAACGAGGGAGGAGGGCCGAGCCAAGGCAGCCGTCGGGGTCGAAGCCTGCCACGGCGCAGAGGACGGACGCTAAAGTGGCCGGCTCGCGGGTCGAGAATCCTCGCGCACCCTAGGGCCCCGCCGTAGTCGGCCAAGGCCGGCAAAGCTCGCGAGAAGCGCCTCGAGGATGGAGGATACCCTCGGAGCCGGGGTCGTTAGCGCTCCCGGGAGCCGGCCGAGGAGGAAGCTCGGGCCTCCTTAAACGATTCGCGGAAGGGCGCGGCCCGGTCCCCGCCGACGAAGCCCTCGGGGGCTCGGCCGGGGGCCGCCGCGCCACGCACCCAACCGCACGGGGAGGCGCGGGGAGAGGGCCGGCCTACCCTCGCGCGGGGCTCCTCGCGCGTGTAATGCGCCGGACCACCTGGCTCAGTGCTACCCTGTAGGTAGAGGCCGAGGCACGTCGCTCGCCTCCCGACTCCCCTTTTTTTTCAGGGCGCTGCTACACTCCGGCCCCTTGTGCGTGGACTCGTGACCGGGCCCCTCGTGTGGCCGCCGTCGCCGCCAGCCTCGGCTCGGCTCTCCTCCCACACCTACCGAGCCTGGGGAGCCACGACCCTCACGGACGGCGCGGAGCCTTTTTCGCCTCATTGCCGTGGCTCCTTGCGAGCCGAGCCAGTGCCCGGCTCGGGCAATAGAGACGGAGACGGAAAATGAAAACGATAGAGCACGGCTGGCCGGCGGCGGCGGCGGGAGGAGGCCGGCGACTCGAGGAGGGGCTGGGGGTGGAGGTGCAGTCCGAGGAAAAAGGAAGAGAGAAGCCGGATCGGACCCTGCGTGCACCTCCTGAGTCTTCTCCTTGCTCCCCCCCGCCCCCCATATCTCTGTCTCGCTCCCTCTCTCCGGCTCGTCGGGTGAGCATCTCTCCTCGGTTCTCGATCACGAAACAACCCCTCTCGACCTGGTAACTGGGACGTGAGCGTGCGCGATACCATGCGAAAGTGCGCAAGAGAAAAGAGAGAAGAGCGAAGCGCACACGTACTCACACAGGAAGCCCTTCCTTCCTCCGCCCCTCGCTTTCCTTCTCCGCTGGCTCACTCCCCGCCCGTTCGTCCTCGTACTCTTCTGCGTCGTCGTCCTCGCCGTCGTCCTCGTCTTCTTCGCCGTCGCCTTCGTCATCCACCTCTCTTCTCCTTCGTGGCCGTCCTCCTTTTCTCGCCGACTTATCGCAGTAGAAACCGGGGCGGGTCGGCGGCGCACCGACTGCCGGATGCATTCGAATGTGCGTGCGTGCGTGCGGGCGCGCGTCGATGTGAGGGTGAGGAGAGGGAGGATATATCGGCCGAAGCGAAGAAGCGAGGGAGGCTCACGGACGCCGGACTCGGGCGGCCGTGTGTCCGTGCACGCGCTCGTGCGGACACGGATTGGGGCCAACGCGGAGAGGCTAAGAAGAGACTCCGTAGGTCGATAACATCGCCGAGAGCCACTAGGTTCAGGTCTCCCGCTGCTTGCCCGCCCCCGCCCCCGCCCCGGCCCCCGTCCAACGGCCGACTCCCCCGCTCGCCCGAGCGGCTCTTCATTGCGCGCGCTCTTCGTTCCCTATGCCTCCTTACCTTACCCGTAATTATTCAGCAAGGAGGACTCGTGCTCGCGCTGGGCTGGCGGGTCACGTCAGGTTATCTTGGCACTAGGATGCGGAGGTTATCTACGCAACCCTACTCTCGATCCGGGCTCCGTCTCCTCTTACTCCTACTTCTACTTTTTCGCCTCCTACTGCTATTCGTGCTCAATACCACCACCATTACTACCACTGCTGACGAGGCCTCTACGCTTCGGCTTCTGCATCTTTTTCTCCTTCTCTTATTCCTCTTCTTCCTCCGCTTCTTTGCTGCTTATTTTTACTCTTCCCCGTACTCTTTCCGTTTTGTTCTGCCTATTTTCCTTCTCCTCCTCCCTCCTCCTTTACTCCTACACTCTGCTTTCTTTTCAACACTTGGCTCGACTGCAGTTATGTACAAGTGTCTTTGCTTTCTTTCTCTTATCGCTTTACTCTACTCTGTATGCGAATCATTGTTGTTGCTCTACTTTACGAGTATATCCTCGAAAGAGTTTATCGCTTTAACGTGGATGATTGTAAGATAATATTGTCGTTAAAATACTATGACTATTAACTCTCTTTATGCTTTTTAAAGAGAATACATGCAAAACAATGTGCTCGAGTCGTGATATAAGACATATATGATTTAGTAAGCGATACTACACTTATTTTAATTTAAATTTCAAATAAAATAATGGTTATGGGCCTTTTTTTTTATTACTATTTAGGAAATCTATCTTTATATTGTCGAAACCGTGCTTCGTTATTCGAATTGAAATGAAAATTTTTTTTTTTCTTGTTTTACCTAAATAAGAGAAGTAAATGTTAAAATATAAAAATTACACTTGCATTAAATTATTGTTGCACGAACGTATAATTTTAAAATACATTATTTATATTTTTTTTTGTTTTCAATAAAATGTTAATCGTATTGCATTTATATATATATATATATATATATATATATATTTCGCATAATAATCGATAAAAATGTATTTTTTAAAGTAATTTCTTAATCAAAAATTTAACATTATGTTTTTTTTATACGAACAATTTATTTTCAGTATAAGAAAAAATACTCTATGTAAGGTTTTTTATATAAAAAATAGATCCATGATCGTAAATTAAAAAAAAATTTATTACCACGAATATATTGAATTATATTCATATATATATATATATATTCGGTAGATATATTTTAAAGAAAGGCAATTCTTGTTGCGCGAATTTTTAAAAGAATTTTTGATTGGGAAGCAATACGAGTGTATTGCTGAAAAATATTAAATTTCTTATGGAAATATTACGGATGCAAGAGCTGCACAAATGGACGTTACCATATGAGAAATTAAAAAAAGTTATTTCAAATCTTCATCTACCTAATTTTTGACAAGTAGCGTATTTAATTCAAAACAAGTAAGTGAATTATTCCAAACGCTTACTTTACAATCAATTAGGTGGACATCAGAAAAGTAACAAAGAATGCAAAATCATCGACTTCGTGTAATTTTATTTATATCTATAAATTTTGTAGGTATGTAAAAGGAGTAGTCATCAGGTCACGAGAGGATGCGAAAAGTGAAAAGGGAAGGGGGCATACGCATTAAAAAGACATGCAACGTTAGTATACGTTAGGTGTATGCAGTTGCAGAAATGATCAGAGAATGAATGTGAGATCGAAAGACAGAATGAAAGAGAGAATGAGAGACAGAGACAGAGAGAGAGAGAGAGAGAGAGAGAGAGAGAGAGAGAGGAGAGAGAGAGAGAGATAAACAACGGAGTGAACGAGTTTTAAAAAATCGAAGCTTAATTAACCAAGCGCTGTCTTGGATTCCTTGAAATCGAATGTGGTTGTGAACAACGAGCGCTTCGCTTCTCGGATTTCTATTTTAAGGTTTGTGAATTTGTTTTCCATTTGTTTACTGTTTTATTTTTCTGTAGCTCATTTAATTAAATAAAAGATCACAAAGCTTAAATCGATGAATATTACTGAAAATTTAATTTAATTCGATAAGTTACACTTATATTAGTTACAAAAATTCCACATGAAAATGTCCATGAAGCTAAAAAGCAATAGTAAAAGAAAACGAAGCTTTTCTTAAAAGAAGGTAAAAATAGACTAAAGGAACTCGATATACGAGGCGAGTTAAAATTCGGTTTACAAGATGGTCATTAACTCTAAGTTTTCGTCTAATTTTTAAGTAGCTGCATTTAGGAATCAACTAATGTATTAAATTGAATACAATGAGCTTTTTTTCCTTATAATATACTAACGTAAGACATACAAAAATTTAAACGCTCATTGTGATTGTTTATGCCCGAATCATTTATCCAATTGTTAAAACGATCATTGTAAGCTCGCAATCCTAACAATAGGCTGATTACATGGAGAACTTAGCGAATTAATACTGACGTGTGTTTTATTATAATATATCTTGAGATTTCATAAATAGTTCAAAAATATAGAGCCCGGCATTAGATGGTTAATTTTCCAACGGGGAGAGTTATTAAAAATTAATTCAGAGTCGGCTGCGTTATAACCGAGCAATTTTACAATTTGCATACCATTAGAAAAAATATAAATGCCTTCGAAAAAATCGACGTCACAGTAGCAGGACGAGTCTCGTGCTACCCGATCTCATTAACGGCAGTGTCAACAAGAGAAGAGGATTGTCGCGGTTAACCATCAAGCCTATTTGTACAAATTTGGCAGCTCATTATCATTGGAAAGAGCGGCTGTCAGTGAAAAAACCCGAAAGCCTTGAGATCTCGGCCAATACCGTGGAAAGCCCCGAACTAGCGGGAGTCCGTTTCCCAAAGTCTTACGACTTTACGGGCCAGCTCCATTGGAATAAGAAGCGCGGGGCGCGAGGGTTTCGAGAACAGAAGGTAAGGAAGCACGGGAAGCGTGGACAAGGCCGGCTTAGGTCCGCCGCTTCCTCGAGCGGAAGCCCGTGCCGGAATCTCCGTGAGCTCGGGGCAAGACTTTAGAGGCTTGCGGCCGTGGGACGCGGGAAAGTAAATCGGCTGGTGGCCGAGAGTCTGAAAAATGCCTCGTGGAAGGAAAACCCGAGGGCGTCGTTAGGATCGAGGTGGTTATACACAGTTTTTCGCGGGCTTGATTAACGACGTTCTTCGTTGGCGACCTTTTGAAAAATCTCTCGGTCGAGCTGATTTGTAGCGGAGAATCGTCGCGATTTTAAATGACTTGCTTAACTGCGATCGACTTTAAGAGTAAAGTTTTTTTAATCCGAGTTGGCTGCTCTGTCAGGGCTTAGCTACCGAGTCGTTAATTCGTAGCGCTATTAACAAACGAGGTTAACTTTTTGGGCAATTATTGTCCTATCTCGCGGCATCGGGTTAAAAAATAAATTCTCCAGAACTACGAGCATTGCTCTGCGCAACCACTGATTTCTTATTGAAATGAGAATAAATTTCGGTCCTAAAACCCGTCCTCGATAATTAAGAATTTTCGTTTGAACAGCGTGGGTCTCGAGGATAATCAAGTAAATACGCGAATTTGAGGGATAATAGAAATTGGGAGAGCGTGCCGAGAGCGAATATAAATTAAAGGAATAGCTCGATAAATAAGATAGCGGAAGTTATTTACAAAAGTAAGGAAGCTTTTCTCATAGATGGAGATTGATAGCGGGAATAATAAAATAATAAGAAAAAGTAGGAGAGGATGAGGATTAAGGAAGAAGGAGCCAGAGATTACCGTGGGATCTACTCTCGCGCTGCGGCAGCAAAGGGTTTGAGGGAATATCGAAGCAGCGGCGGCGGCAGCAGCAGCAGCAGCAGCCTCGTGGCGGTGGTGTAAGACAAGGAAGCTGCGCGGGTGGCTCATGGGAGACGCGAGAGACGGAGCACACCCACGCGCACCCACACACGGGCGCGAAAACGTATGCGCCCGTCGCCAGGGCCGTCGTCGTTCGGCACGACGCACACGCGCGACGCTCTACGAAGGCACGTATGCCGCTCTTGCACCGGGCCTCCGCCGCCCCCACCGGTCCGGCCCACCCGGCCGACGGAGATGCTCGCTGCTCTCTCTCTCTCTCTATCTCTATCTCTATCTCTATTCGCGCTCCCTCCCTCCCTCTCTCTCTCTCTCTCTACGTATACAGCCGCTCGGCTCCGCGTGCGTCGTTTGCCACGAACGTGACGCTGCCTGTCATATTGGCGCTCGTCCGCGCGCCCCGAGTACGCGCGCGGCCTGTTTCACAAGATCTACTTATCGTCTTGAGGGCCTGGATCGCATCGTGCATGCACGAGAGCAGCGGCGAGTCTCGCGCGGCTAATAAGCGCCTCCGCCGAGGGGCTCTCGGACGCTCCTCGGGCCCCGCGTTCCCGGCTGGCCTCGGGGGTGCCTCCGTGGGTGGCGTGGGTGCCGGCGGAGGAGCAGCGCCGAGGCTCGCGGGCCAACCGAGCCCCGGCCCTCCCTCGCGGGCCTCCCGCGCTCGCCAAAGGCTCGCCTTAACTTGGCCTCTGAGTCTAGGGCCGCGCCGCTGCGAGCCGCAACGGACCGGATTCCCTTGGCGATTGCTCCCTACCCCCGGCCCCGGAGATTAAGCTGCACCCTTGGATGGCTCGTAAGCTCGTCGCCCTCCCTGCCGCCGGCTTGCCGCGAAGGCGCGTGCCCCCGCGCGGGCCAGGGATTTCTGATACTCGATGCGCCACTTCGGAGGGAGGCAGTTGGAAAAGTATCGGCTATCCGGCGAGTTCGAAAGGGAATACACGCGGCTTACCGTAGTGTTGAGCGCGCCTCCAATGCGGACTCCAAGATTTGTACATAATAAACCTCCGTTTCGTAGCCACAGATATATATATATATATTTCGTTAGGAGCTAACTAATTATGCGTATCACGAGCGGCTTCTACGTGTGTACGTGGACGTCGAGGCCATTGTTTCGCTGGCGATTCATTAAATCTATGGTACTTTTGTGCAAGAAAGATAATACACAAATGAAGAAAAACAGCACATCCTATGCGATCCAGCTCTTTATTTTAAGAAAGTTATAAAAACTCCCGCGAATGTCACATCTAACAAATTATCCTTCCACGCAACTCTCGACGCCTACTTTATTTTGCAATCCCATTTGCGGGCAGCCAATATATATATATGTATATATATAAAGCCTTGTCGTCAGAATTTATAGATAGGTGTAACATGTCTATATCAAATATTTATCAGGTAATGAGACATGCAGCGGAGGAAAAGTGCACACTATTACAGGTACGAAATAAGCCATAATCGGGGTAGTTCGGCGGTCATTTGTAATTAATAACGAGGGGCCATTAATAATCGAGCCTCGAAGGAAAAGTTAAATAATTCGTAAAAGTAATAATCGAGAGCCGGAGATTATTGCGGATGTAATAGCGTTCGCGGTGTCTTTTGGCTGGCCAATGAAAAATCCATCTATCGCTCGACGCTCGTGATAAAAGAGGGTTTAGTGCGGCTAAGGACGTAGAGCGAAACAGCTTAATTTAATAGATATCTATTATTTCAATGGCTATTACGAGTCGGTAAAACGTATCGAAATCCGAAGCCAGCGGTAGCCGCCCTTTAGTAATTAATCACCCGTGTGTTTAGCGCGGAGAGTCAAAGCCTCTCCCACCAGCCGAGCCTCGAGAGGATTCTACTTAATACTTTGGACATGACGGACAAAATGAAAAAGTCGAGGAGGGCAGAAGAGGAGATTCGCCGGCGTTGGCTTTGGCCGCGATACGCTTGCTTTGGGCTCGAGGATCTCGGGAGACGGCTTTCGATAGGAGCCGGGCCGCGGAGAGGACGGCGGAGAAGACGAGACGATGACGGCGGGAGAGAGAGAGAGAGATGGGGAGAGCGTGTGCGCTGGTAAGAACGAGGGAGAGGAGGTGGCAGAGAGAGAGAGAGGCCCCGCTGGTCGAATTTCACGCTCGAGCTGCGTGGCGATAGAAGCAGATACGAAACACCTCGGAGGCGTGCAGGGCGCCCGGCTCGAGCCGGGACGTCAAGAGGCTGCCGTGGAATTGTGCTTTTGATCTGCCACGTCGTGGCTCGCTCCCCAAAAAGAAGGCCTCTCCTTCCTCCCCCGCCAAAATAAGAACGAAGCACCGACCGAGCAGGAGGAACGAGACTCGCGCGCGAGCCTCCATTTTTCCGCTTGACTCCCAGTGATCCCAGAGAGCCGCAACCCCCCTCCCCACCCCGGCCCCCAACAATAGTAGTCACGCGTCCGGTTTTTCATCTCATTAACGCGGCTGAATTCCGAAGCGTCGCTAAGCGATCGATCGCTCCTTCGGATAATCCTCGGGAGCGCGATTAGTCGGACGCGTTGCCGTCGGTCCGGTCGGGCCGTCCCCGGCAATTCCGAGCCCTTGCCTCGATCTCCGGAGCGCTCGGATTCCTATTTTACGCTCTGAATTAAAGTTGGTCGCGGCCGGAGAGTCGTCGACCCAGGGGAAGCTATAAATGAGATGACAAGGGAAATGATAAGCGAGGATTCCCTTTTATAAATCGCAGTCCCGCAGTTGAATAATAAGGAGAGCCCGTAAATTCAATGACTCGCTCAAAACAGCATTTATTATAATTCGGAACGCGGTGGGAATGGTAATTTTTACGGGGGCGGCCTCAGCGCGTCAGGAGGTAGACAGGAGCCGAGAGCGGCGGATTATAACGACGGCCGGGGATATTCTCCGGGAGCTGTGGAAGCGCAACGAGAGTCGCCGAAGCTGCTGCGCCTCGAGTCCCGGGGGACACGCCGATGGCATCTGTCAATCCGCCGGCGACTTCGCCCGCATACATATGCGGGGATTTCGCGCGCGGGATCAGCGCGGACGTGCGCTTAATCACCGCAGGAGCCTTCGCGCGGAGCGTCCGGGGTGCATCGAGGGGGCCCCGGGGCCGTCCGCAGCTCGGGGCCACGCTCGGAGGGAGCCACGGGGCAAGGAGTGCCGCTGCCGTCGGGCGCCGAGCCGCGGCACATGAGATTTCGAGCGAGCCTCCTCACCACGGCAATGGATAATAAGCGACCCAGTGACTTAGAGGTCCGAGCCAGGCCCGGGATCCCCGATGCCGGCTGCGTCTCGAACTTCGATGCCCCTCGATGCAGTGTTTTTACGGGGGCCGCGGCAAGTCCCGGAGCCTCTCGGCGATGCCCCTGCAGCGGGGAGCGGCGATAACGAGGGCCATCCCCCCGGCCGCCCCCTACTTATGAATTACCATAGGGCTCCGAACCGAGGGACTTGGGCTCCTGGCGGAGACGCGGAGGAGAGTACGCGGCTGGGTTTTGCGCCGGGGCCCCCCGATGCATTTAATTGAATAATGCGTGCCGCGATTCGAGGCCCCGATAAAGCGAGCGGACAATGCTATAAATGCGTCCGTCGAGACCGGCTGACGCGCCACTGCGACGCTTATTATCCATCGTCATTAGCCAGCGCGGCCTAGGTATTTCCTCCCCGGCCGAGGGAATTAATTACCCGTCTCCGGCGCGAGGGCACCTGCCAGCCCCTGAGCGAGCCTTTCTCAGCGGCGCGGAGGTCGTTACGTTGGCGGCGGTCGCGGAGGTGCGCGAGGCACCCGCGGGTGAAAAACTCCCGGGAAAGAGGAGGAGGAGGAGGGCAGGATCTGAGGAAAGTGCCGCCCCGGCCAGCTATGCTAATGTCGAGCGGGGCCGGGGGGGGGCGGGCTCCCGCGCAGAGCTCGCCGACCGGGAAAGGCCGCCGTACGCACGCGAGCGGCCCGAGCGAGGAGGCCGCGTCCTGAGCCAGCGGAAGGAGAGCCGCGTGGGAATTGGAGCATTCGGACGCCTCCGCGATCCCCTCGGCCTCCCGGGCGCGGGCCTCGGCGGCCCTCGCTCCTTCGCACCATCCGCGGACGCGCCTCGCGCCGCGGCCGTAAATCACGGAGCCGCGGGGCTTTGCTCCTCGCTTATCTCCGGAGGACCGCGTGTGTAACGAGCCGTGCGTGCTCGCGGGAGGGTCGCGGGAATTCGCGAAAAGCCGCAGCCGCGTATGGAGCGCGCGCGATTTATGCCTAATACAGCCCCCTCCCCCCCGGGTCGCCGACCCTCCCGCGAGGGATTTCTTTTCCCGCCGCTTTCCGATACGCGCGCTTTATTGCCGATCGGCACGGCAGCGCCAAAGGAGCGCGAAGCTTTTTTACATGCACCATTGGGCATGATTTATATGAAACGGTCGAATGTGTTACTAAGTGCTCCAAAAGCTACTCTTACTTTTAGCGGGACTGCAGCTTCTAATGCGTTCGAACGATAATGCACCTTCTTTGCCGTCGAATCAATTTCAATTATATTAATCTATATCTTATGCTTTCCCCGGCTATCCTGGTTTTATACGAAACTGCTTTATTCGCGTGAAATCACACCGGCCTTTAATGCATTCATTGTACTCGGCCGGGTAAATGAGTTTTGAATTCTTTTTTTATTTTTACACCGATCAAACGATACGCAATTACACAACGCGGTAATGGAAGCATTAAATATTATAATGCTCGAGTAATACTAATGCATATATTGCATTTTCGTAGAAAGTTTGAGCAGATAAGGGGAAAATGGTTGAGAGCGCTATTTTTAAAACTAAATTTCAGATTGCAATATTTATTCATCGAATGTGCCAATATCTTTGCGATTCTTATCTTAAAAGTAAAACAGGCTCACCGTCGACAAAACTGTTTTCCAAAATTAATTCGAATAACATTTTTATGAAATTATCTTAAAATTGATATTAACGAACAACGTTGTAAACAAAATTTTCATTTATAAAATTTTAATACATCGGGCGATCGATATGTGCACGCTCCTAGTTACAATTAATAGTCTAGCGTCAATATTTATATATCAAGAGCGATGCATAACGGAATAATAATAATAATGCGACGACGACGACGACGACGACGACGACAATTCGATAATCCATAAGGGGGGGAAAAAAATTGTCCCCCTTGTAATAATTTCTTCGCTTCGATTTCTATTTCAATCCCCGGCTTACGATGAAATTAAGGATTTTTCAATACCATCAGGATCCATACATAACAATTATACACCGACAATGGCGGGAGTCGTCGTCGATTATCAATCACAGGAGTTAGCCGAAAAATTCTCGGATGCCTGTGTTGTATTTTCTCAATTAAACGGAGTCCAATCACGGATGACAGCGACTCACGGCAGTCCGGAAGCAAGAAGAAGCCCGAGAGCTTTACGGCGCTATTCAAATGACCCGACGAGTAAAAAATTCAGCCGGTAAAATAAAGCGCAGGGGGTGGGATGCGGAGGCTTCCGTGCATTATTGCCTCGATTAACGAATTTATTGGATTATAAAGGAATCGACGCTCGTGCTTTATTCGCGATGCGGTATGCGAGAAGATGGGAAGTCGCGTTGCTCGTTGCGAAAGTGTGTGTGAGAGAGAGAGAGAGAGAGAGAGAGAGCGAGAAAGAGAGAGAGAGCAGCTCAACGATTCTACTGTTATTCCGCGTTCCTTCCACCTTATTATCGCTTTGGGATGAATTTATGCGACTCGGGAAATTTAAGAAATCCGTAGACGTCACGATGGTCTTGATTGCTCGATTATTAGAAATGTACATTCCGATATTAAATGCACTATTGGGTTTAACGGAATCCGCACTATTCCGAAGGGGGAATGTCGAATTTCAATTTATTATAAACTATTCTCGAAAAAAAGCCCCGAGCTCTTTACTCGGCTTAGCGTACGTACGCATAACGCGAGTCGCTTGGGGTTTTGTTTTGTACCGGCAACCCAACACTTACCGGCATTATTGGAAATCGGCAATGGTTGGCATTCTTCCCAACCGGTTATCACGGGCAACCTTTGTGCGCCCGGCTTTTGTGCTGTTATTTTTTTTTTTATGCTGATTACACGACGAGGGAGCTAATTAATTATAAGCTCGCGGAGCAAGAAGAAAGCCCCCGAGATAGCGTGTATATATACCAATGAGAAGATGGTGGCGGGTCGTTGGACACGCAACACTTCTTGAGCCGAACATCCCTGTCTCTCCATCTGCCTTTATCCATTCGTCCATCTATCTGTCTAACTTTAAAATAATGACCCGAGAACGGAATTGTATTTACTTATGCCGACCACGGGCAATGGCATTGATAATGCGAGTAACAGCAACGGCAATAATAATATTACCGGCTCCAGACGTAATATTATCCTCCAAACGAAATAGAAACACGTTGCTTTATTTACGTTGCAAGTACTCCCGGGAGCATTAATTTTCTTATTAGAGATTAAATATTAGCGAGGAAGGAAAGAAAGAAAGTGGAGGAAATTAAGCTGGGGATATTCCAAAAAGCAAACAAATGCTCGCCAAGCATTTATCAAATAATTCGCGTGAAAGCCGCGAGTGGTAGTAGAGCAACTTCCTCGGAGTTATGATTATGCATGCAGTAAGAAGCAGGGAGTAACAATTTTTGAGCGCTGTAAAAAAGTTCGAGGCAGCGCCGCTCAAAAAGGCATTTCCGAAGCCATTTTCTCAGCGCTCGTTGTGCCCGGGCGCTGTCAACACGTAGGCAAAAGTCCTCGGCTCCGGTCGGCGTACGGCATTATATCTAATTTTAATAGCGGCCACTCGCCTAAGACTCCGTGCGGAGGGATACGCGCGTCGATTAATGCATACTTGCCGCTCCGTATACGTAAGTATCGCGAGGGTGGGAGGGGCCACGTAAATCAAGTGTAACAACCCCAATTCGCTCGGACAGAATAAATTACGCTACCAACGAGGCTTCCGCCGCTGCCGCCGTCGACGCCGTCGCCACCAACGCCGACGCCGCCGCCGCCGACGCCGCCGTCGACGTCGTCCTCGAGTGTTTCGCGAAAAAGTGCGCGGCCGGGTAATAAAAGAGAAATTGCAGCTGCGAGTTCGGCAGTAAAGGAGGAGGACGAACGCCGTGGGGCCGCGGTCGTTCCCGACGCCGTGGCGCAGCTTAGAAAGCGAAGGAAGCGAGCTTCCACGAAAAATTTTGAGTTTTATGGTGCCCGCATTGCGCGGAATTTTATTTCCACTCACCCTTGTTACCCGTACCAGCCCCGCACTCCGCGCCGCCGCCTAAACTCGCTGCCCACACCCGCCGTTATAAAAACGTCAACGGGGGCAAACGCGAATTCGGCTGCGAAGGCGTTGCTTCGCCCCTGCCTCTACTCTTGAAACTTCTTAATTAGCGTTTGTTTCATTTAGCATTCTTTCTCCCTCTTTTTTCACCCTCGCCGCTTACTACATAAGTCCCTTTTTTAACCTTACGAGCGGAGCTGGAGCTTTTAGTTATGATGGATTTATATGGGAGCACTCGCAATTCTTTTTCGGTCTTAAATTTGAAGACTCCAATTCGCAAGCACCGCTGCTCAAAATTAAGCTTTGTTCCTTACTTTCGAGGCAAAATAATTACCAATCGATTTTTTCAAAAACCTACTCCACTTTAATTCAAAAGTTTGGTGAAAATCTCTAATGTATTTCCGAATAAAATCTACGTTACGAAGCACTTTATCGCTAAAATTTGAATTCAATTTTTAACGCAGATCTGATCTTAGGCTCTCTAAGCCTTTTTCTTCATTACATTGAATTTTTTTTTTTCGTAGTTTTTAATTTTTTAGTAAATTAAATATTAGTGTATTATATTTAGTATATTATATTTTTCAATTACAATAAACATTCTTCAATAAAGTGCTTTTAACAGCGAAATAAAAATAATATAAAAATTTTTTTAATCTACTTGTACGCGTTAATATAAAATTGTTTCTATACAAGTAAAATATTACGAATATGTTTTCACAAACTTTTTATCGTAATCCGAGGTTTTTTTTGGAAAATCTTCCCGAAGTAAATGTACTAGGTTTATTTCAAAACACGTAGTCTCTCCTGCAGTTTTTGAAAAGCCTTTATGAAAGGCGCAAGTACTACTGTAGCTTATCACGAAATGAGGAGAATTTGTACGAAATAATTTTGGTTTTGAACTAAAAGTATTAAAAGTCTATATTTGTATAAAAATATATATTTGACGTACACTAACTGGAGATTTAATGCGATACCATATTTACAAATAATCAAGGCATTGTAGATTTGATAAATAGCAACCATAATTCAACAGCGTTGGTAAGTTACAAGTGTTTTCAAGTATTAACATTTAATTATTTATTAGCCATAATTTGTTTACCTAAGCACAAGCTTGATATCTCATTTGGTTTAGAATGTGATAATTTATTGACTGTCGGGACGTAAAATCTATAAGATCCATAAAGACGTTTTAAAATTTTCGAAACAAAACAAAATTAATTACACTACCACATAATGAAATATATGATTGCAATGGATTTAGATTATTTAAATGAACAATATTTTACAGTATTTAAGTGGTTCTTTGGATAATTTATAATAAGCACAGATTTAGTACGATTATTGCCTCATTATTTTATGTATTTCGTTGTGAAAGTACCGCAAACGTATCGAGCCAAGACGTAAGCGTATAATTACAGACAAATAATCTGCTAAATACCAAATCTACTTATCCTCGCTGCATCCCATTTTTTGATGTATAGGACATTTTTTAAATTAAGATTCCAAGCACACCGCTACATTATTCACTTATGATTAAACACCGCTTAGGAGCGATGATTTATGATGTTTTCTTAATTAAAAATATCAGCGTGCATATGCGTAAGCGCTAAAATAAAAATCTTGTCCTTTCGTAAATTAGAAATAAAGTGTCGTTTAAATCGACAAATCTAAATGTTGGAATTTATCCACATTAATAGCAGCACACGACCAACGAGCTAATAAATAGCCCGAGCATCGAGCATTTAGAGAATATTAGTTTATTTTTAATAGTAAAGACCTTAGCCTAAAGTACAGCAGTAGGAGCGCAATTTCCCTTAGTTCTCTTTTACGGGAGCAGCGCTCGAGCCGCGTTAAAGCTCCGCGGCCAACAACATTTTTTCGAATCCAAAGATGCCAGGATCGGAGAGCGAGAGCTTCCGAGGCACTTCTCACACCTGCTCGACTATCAATCACAACGCATTGTTCGAACGCGGCTCTCGGAAGAGCAGCGGCAAAGGAACCGCGGGTCGCCGCTTCCTCAAAAGCCTCCGAGGGCTCATTAACAAGAAAATCAATATTCCGCCCATCGCGATCGAGTGCATCCACCGGGGCTGCATCGAGACTCGGGCCGGGGGCAGGAAGCCCAGTGGCGCGCGACCGGGGAGGCTCTTCGGCGACTGGCCGGCGTCCGGGCCCATCGCCCGGGGGTCCGAGCCCGGTGCGCGTCCCCGACTAGATGGGCCGACCTGGAGTCCGAGCTGCCGGTCGCGCCGACCGGGCATCGTTCGTTTAATACCGCCTCCGAGGCTCGAGTCGCCATCGAGGCGCTCACTGCTGCCGCAGCGCCACTTGCTGTCCGCGACTTTCTAATTCTCACGCTGCATTTGCCGCCGCTTTACAATATTAAAACGCCGAGCGATGCGTAAAGCTCGTATTTCTCTCGGTTTCCCTCCTTCCCGATCCTTTGTTTTTGATAAGTTGCGCGATACGTCAGTGGGCCGAAATTTCAATGCCGACGCGACACTGGCATATTATTATAGGCTCTCGTTCGAATGCCCTGTTTACCGGCGAGTTTTGCAGTAAATGTCGTTTTCATTTACTCCTTACGAAGTGAATAATCTAATTTACGTGGTGTTGAAACGGCAGCTAAATTTTACCACACACACAAAAGTCACCGCATCAAAAATTATCACCGTGACACTCTTACGTATGAAATAGTTTTACTACCTTTCTTGCTTGCTATTGCCGAAGGAATATAAAGTATTATAATTTTTCCTCTAAAATTTAGGCTCGCCTTTAAAATAAAGTTGCCATGATTTATTTCGTCGACGAATAGATAATTGAAAAATTGTCGAGCCTTTTTTGGTCGAGCCTCATTAGAATACCGCGATCTAATGAAACTAGTATCGGTCGATTCGGAAATGGAAAAGCAACTCCTGCAACAATGGCTTTTGATCGCCTGGCTTTCATAATTCAAAATCAGAGGAAAGAAACAATTGTGCGGTCTTTTAGTAATGCACTCGATATATCTGGAAATCACTGCTGTAGCTTAAAAGCTAATTGGAGCGACTGTTACAGGGGACAAGACACCGGAGATAGAACGATAAAAATCAAGCAGGGAGATTAAGACCAACTAAACACGAGAGGAGCGATGGGAAGGGATTTTCTAAGAGTCCGTGATTAATCGAGCGGAGGCTCGTAGGCCAACGGTGTTAAAAATCGAGCCCTACGGTCTAACATAGGAACAACGTACAAGAGGTGAGGCTTTCGGAGCGTACGCGGGAGGAAGACATTCGGATGGCGTGGCACGGGCTGCGAACGCCTGTACCGCGTTAACTGCCCGGAGTCGCCGCACGGACTCGTCGACGCCAGGACGACGGAGGAGCCTGGAAAGCTCGATTACAGTAGGCCCGCCGAGGGACGAGCTCCCCTAAAGCCAACGGGGGCAATGAACCAGAGGGGGCGGCGGCGGCGGCGGCGAAGAAAGCTCCGTAAGCGAAACGAGTCGCAAGATAGACTCTATAACCGGGAGCGTGAGCAGGGGCCGTATAACGAGAGAAGTAGGGCCCGCCGCCGGGGCCTGCTCGCTAATGGCAAGAAGGGCGGGCATCGCTGAGCCGCCACTTGTATCCTAGCCGATGTAGTCTTGTACCGGAATGACCGCCGCCACCTGGTGACTGGGAGGGATAGGACTTGGAGCGCGAGGCTCTGCCCGCCATGGACTGGGCTTGTTGCGGTTTACGAATCTCCACCTACAAGGAAGGATGCGAACTATCTTGCGGTGCGATCGCGGGACTTTTTGAAAACTCGGGAAGAGAAATCAATAAGCGATTACTCGAATGACGCACGATGTATGGGCAAAAAGTTCTGCGCCCTGTATTTGCAAAGACAAAATATCTTGGTTCGTTAACGTGTACGTCGCGAGCAAATTTAAATTTTAAATCTTCCTTCAATTGCCGCGTTCTTCTATTCGCAATGGAATTTCATCATTGTTGCTGTAACTTTAAAATTTCCTCGCGGTCAAATGCTAAGGGATTTCGCTGGAGGATACGAGAGCTTTTTTAATAATCTATTCCGACTATTGAAAATCTAATTATAATATCTGTAATTTCACCAATAATAATTTTCACAATTGAACTCTTGCTATATCTAGTACATTACGTAATTAATTCATTTTAATGAATTAAAGAATCCACTTCAAGGAGCCCTTGATATTATCGGCAGATTATTTAAAATTTTAATTCATTTCGAAATATTCGATCGCGTTTGTCTATTATTTAAGTAGAGTTACGAAACAGCGTGACTATTTATATAATTTACAATTTTGAAATATTAAATACCTGTAAGAATATCAGCTCGCGTTGTATTGGTGTTGCAGAGAATGACAAAATTTTCGTTATAATGCACGCAAAACCATTATTATAAGAGGAATGACGTGCTTTTAATAATTGAACGAGTGAAACAATTAGGCGAAATGTTAAATATAACGCATAAATAGTCACAGCAGAATTGTACGTGATATTTGGTTGATAGATGCATGCATACAGGAGTTCCAGCTCCTTTTTTTACTAATATATCACGATATAGCAGGTTTTCATAAAATAACAAGTGATTTCTATATACCCCCTGCTAATCTATTATTGAAATCTGCGGAGATATTGTAGGCAAAAGAGAAAAGTACAGAAACGTACAAGCATAAAAAACGAGATCCCTACGAGTGCAGAAATGCCTCAAAGAGCAGTAGGTGCCAACGAAGTGAAGGGGAATGACGACGCAGCATCGAAGAGAAGACTCCGAGGAATACTGAGAAAAGTGCACGTACACGTAACGAGAGCGAGAGATCGAGAGGGACAGGGAGAGTGCGAGGTAGAGGGTAGAGAGGGAGAGCGAGATAGCGGCGGGGCGGGACGGAGCGGAGCGCGGAGGGAGAGCGAGTGAGATGGGACAAAGGGAGAAAGGGTGGGCATCAAAGGCATGATGGCAGAATGGCTTTGGTGAGCCCGAGCAAGCGAGGACTGATAGCGAAAAGCAAAAAGAAGCGAAAGAATGAAAGAAAAAGAAGAATGCAAAGTCTGGAGTAGAGGTTTATATGCGAACGGAGCGAGAGAGGAAGAGGGACAGAATGAGGGAGCGAGAGAGAGAGAGAGAGAGAGAGTGAGAAAGTACGGGAATCGATACGGACTCGTCGGAGAAGAGGGAAAAAAATTAGCGCGGGTGGAAGAAGAAGGAACATCGGGAAGAGAGAAACGGGAAACACAAAGCTCGCACGCGCACGTGTGATCGGCTCCTCTCTCTCTCTCTTCTCTCTGTATACGTACGTATATATATATATATAAATATATATTATGTATAAATATATATGTATATACTATATGTATGTGTGTGTGCGTGCGTTTACGTGTGTATGTATGTATCCGTACGCACACTAGCATACACATGTATATATATTTCACCTGCTCTCTAACTCCAATGTAGCTCGAAGCTGCATCCCTTTTGCTCTCATTATGATGAGCAATAATTACGGGTGGCATTAATTAGCCGTTTGATGTACGAGTCCGACAAGAGCAGAGCGAGAGAGACGGGCACATGCACAGATCATTAGGCACGTACACGCAGCGCGAAAAAGGCTCACACTGTCTAGACACTCTGTGCGTGTATGTGCCCGCGCGCGCACTCGCCTCTGTGCCTGTGCCCGTGTGCGGGTTCTGGGTGTGTGTGCGCGCGCGCGCGCGTGCGTGTGTGAACGCATTCTCCTTGCACACGAAGTCCAATCTTATTTTTCTTTCTTGTTCTCTTCACTGTCTGCTTTTTTTATCGATCGTCCCTGCATTGCCCTTTTCCCAACTCTCTCTCTCTCTCTCTCTCTCTCTTTCTCTATCTCCTAAATTTACCCCCATACGAGCCTGCATTCGCAACTCTATTTTTTCATTTATGCCTCTCTCTTTGTACCTTGTACGCTATTCATCAGATCATGCTTTACTGTTTCACATCTTTCTTTTCTACATTACTTTTTCATCTAAGAAGCTCAAAATCTGTTTTCATTTCAATTGACTGGGAGCTTCACATTTTCATTTGCTCGTTTAAAAAGATAATAAATGTTTATTTCAGCCGAATTATATTCTATACGTGTAGTTTACGGTTCGCGTATTTATTTATTACCGATTCCGGAAACTGGTTCCCTATATTTATATATACTTCAAACTGTTGCTTGTAACCTACATAATATACGAGGATGGGTGCCATTAATCTGATCAACAATGTCATTTTAATTTATAGTTCTTGAATTTATGAACAGAAATAATTTCTTCACTTTACAATGATTGACAAAGCATTGCATCTCTTATTCAATAGAGAATATAGAATTTAAATATAGATAACAGTACATTGAATCTGATATTTTGCATTAATTATGATTCATATCTATTTATACAGTCATTCATTTTAAATGAACAATATTTTGCCATTGCGATACGTTTTTTAATTTGCCTACATAAAGCATACCCGATGAAAAAAAAAAAAAAAAAAAAAAACATTTTATCGAATTTTATTCAAATCTCAACTGTCAAACCTTAATATTGCTACTTTATTAATATTAATATTATTGGAGTGAATTAATATTGTTAATTGGTATTTCGCATTGTACGTTTTTTTCCTCTCATAAGCGTTTGCAAACGTTTTAACATAATTTCTAAAAACCACAACCTAATTATAGACGTTAATATCTCATGAGGCTTTCTACTTAGGCCCATGACTGATTCTCTATTATAGTTTACTTTTTACCACAGGTTTGAGTTATAAGATCATTTTGGAATTATTTTCTAAAGACTCTAATACGCATACATCACATAAACGACTATCCTAATTGTTTCTCGTTAGACATTAAATAACCTGCTCGTGTTTACTCATACTCGTATTTAATTGCTATTGTAATTATGTTTTTTAATATATTAACTTGTTAATTAGTATTAATTTCTTTGAACTTCATAATTTTTTTTAATAAATCTCAAGTATTTAATTAGCTAATAGTAGCCATATATCAATACTGCATAGAAATTAAAAAGATAAAAAACAAAATTCTTTTTTTACAATGATAAAGAAACTAGGTGTTTCACTTTTTCGGTATTTAAATTCATACTATCAAATATCACGAGTTACAAACAGTCTTAGGAGTTAAAATTGTTCAGAGCAATCGATTATTTTGCGATTAAGCAAAATAGTCTTCTTAGATAAACATCAATGATTGTAGAAAAATGAGCGAGAAGTCTAAATCAGTGAATTTATACGTTTAGTCGAAGAAGAGAGAATCTTACTACAACTGAAATACCGATCGGAGGTCAAGTAAATCATTGTTAATACATTATCGTAACCGTTCCAGTTTCGGTTTGCTAGATTAGCCACGCAACTCGGGCATTACATTATGTAGCTTATCCTCCAGGATTGGCCTATTAGAATTACCATATTAATTAGAGATCAAACATACTCGGACGATTCGTTATAATGAGTTCCTCCCTCTCTTATTGATCGCCGAGGCATAAACAGTAGTTTCAATCTACAAAGTCGCGTCATTGGATTTATGCTCGCTTTTGACAATCGGTATTATTTCGTATTCGAAAGCGCGGGGGGAGCGATACAATTCCAAAGGCTCGCGAGGCTAATCATGAGAATCGAAAGCGATACAAGGAAAGTTTATCACACGACTCGATGCCCCTTTACCGGCCGGCTTTTTTCCTCTGCCGTTCCCGCACTCCCCCCTCCCCCCGCCCCGCCGCCAACCGCCCGTCCGTCCGTCCGCAGGTCCTTACCGCGAGCTCCTTATCTACTCTCAGGGCTCTTCTTCTTTCCCACACGCCGTCTTCTCGGCTCCTCTCCTCTGCTCGTGCCTTGCGCTGCCTCCACGGCCGGGCCCTCCTCCACCCCCACCCCACCCCCCACCTACTGCCTCGCCTCCCGCAGCCGCGGCCCGAGCCGGGGGCCCTTCACGCTCGCTCGCTCCCTCGATGTCCCTCGCTCCCCCGGAGCTCGGGCCCGGACCGCGAGGGCCAGGGGAGGAGGCGGCCCGAAGGCGAGTGGCTCGCCGGTGGTGTTGGCGGTGAGCGATCCGCCGTCAGTCGCCCGCGAGAGAGAGAGAGAGAGAGAGAGAGAGCAGTCGTTAGGAGGGGGTGGAAGGGCGCCTCTCGCGGAAACATCCCCATAAAGTACGTTTTATCCATCGTAAATCGGTGCCGGGGCGTATTTCATCGGCGCGCACGGCCTACGCGGCCCGCAAGCTCCTACGTCGCGGCTCAATTAATGCCAAGCCCAAGAGCGACCTGATTTATTTCTTAACTCTGAGGGGCGCGCGCGCAGACTCCGCGGCTTCGGTCGGTGGGTCCGCGGTACGACGGCCCGACGGCGGCGGGGGCGGTTGGCCGCGCGGGGCCCAGGGAGGCCGTCGCTAGCCCTGGCCGGGGCTCGAGAGCAGGGCCAAAGCTGCCGAGGTAATATGCCTTACCCTACGCGCGCCTATCGCCTCGGCCTCCTCTCGCGTCACTTGCCCTCGCCCTACGCGTTCCGCGCACTCGCGCGTAATGCGTATCAACGGCCTCCGGAGCCATGAGGCATCGCGATACCAAGATGTGCGCTTAGCGCTGGGCGAGGGGCAAACCCAAGTTATTGGCTCGGCCTTGAGCTTTTTCCGCTCGTTCCTCCTGTCGAGAACTTCGATCCGCAATCTGTAAGTACTTGGATCAGATTCGACTCGGAGAATAGCCTGTCGTCTATTGCTCGGGCTCCGCTTTATTTATGCTTTCGTCAAAGGAGGCGTATGCATCTTTCGCGCTTTGACGCTCGGAGGTAATTATCGATGCCAGTCTTTTACCGATGGCAACCCGTCGGTATCCGGCCCCTATAAATTACAGGCCCTTCGCGCGGGGCTCGTTAGCCCTCGAATTATTAAGCAACGCTCAATAGCACTGCAAAACAGGGAGCCGCGCCCGTTTCGGATTCGGTAGCTACATTTTTCACCATTGTCTCGAAGCCCCATTGAAAAAGTACACCCGAGCGGGAGCTCGGCTCCGAAGGATTCTATTTCTATTATTTACAGAGGATCGAACGTAACTGCCGAGCATTAGAAGAGCACCTCTGATTTCTAACGACGCACACCTTATTCCCTATTCGAGCACAGCCGGCGTAACTTAACTCGTCGCCCTGACTTTTTGCATTCTCTGTGCTCGCTCCAGTCATTCGATCCACGTCGATCCCTCGGCAAAGTTCTCTCACGTGCCTGTGAGAGCCACGGCCGAGCCGGACAACAATAAAATCATCCGCGAGGCCAGGGAAACAGGTGCGCTTGAATAAGTCAGCGTCGGCCAGACGGCATCTGAAGTCCCGTGGCCGAGCTCCGCGTTAATAATCCGAGAGCTCCGGTCGACGCGGGCCCTGAGGTGGAGTCGGCCACGAGGCGGCAGCGACCGCGTATCACTTCGCAAAATAAATAATTCACCCGGGGAAAGACGCGAAGAGGATGCCTTTGAGCGCCCGAAGACTTCCTCCCGCTCGACGGTCCCTTCCCCGAGCCTCGGCGCGCGCTTACACACCAAGTCGATGGGAGTTGCCCGCGGGACGCTGTATGAATTACTCAGGGCCATCGTCAATTTTTCAGGGGCAAGCTTCCGCGAGAGCGTCAGTTCACGAACGGTGAAAGATTAAGCGCCATCGCAGCTCGTGGACCCTCCTCTCCCCGAGGCTTCGATTTCGACCTCGCGAGTCCCTCGAGCGAGTCCTGGCCCTTGTCCTGTTGAGCCTCCGTAGCATTGATCCAGCCAGCGATAATACAATGGGACGTTGGTCTCGTTAGCGAGGGAATATGCGCAGAGGCCTAATTCTAAAATCGTCGCTGCCTTCTACCCAGAGCTAGTGTAAGGCCATGGCGGACAATCGAGCGACGTCCCTCGGATTCCTGCACCGCGGTGCAGTTAAGTCGAGCCAGGAGCGAGGGATTCTTGCACAGGAGGTTTCGCGCGAGGCGCGAGAGGAACGTACGCGCAACGTCGTTCGTACTCGAGAGCTGACAGTAGAATCGAGATCGATCGAGCCCTGCGCCCCTCTCGAGGCTCCTGATAACTGGCGATCGCGCGCTTTGGCCGGCGGTTTGAGGGCCCCTCGGCTGGCGGCGGGGGCGTTGGTCATTATTACGGGCCGCTCTAAATGCCACTGGGAGGTCAATTATCCAGTGCCGAGGGCGATTAAGATGTCGAGCGCTGCGGAGGAGGCGACGAGGCCGCGACGGAGGCCGCGAGTGGCCTCGCGCACCTCGAGCTCGCTTCTCCCGGCCGCGCTCGCTTCCTCCCCGGGCTCGTCTTCTTTTGTTCGCGCCTGGCTTCGTGACCGAGGGCGAGCTCTAACTTCTCCAGGGCAAATGCTCCTCCGGATAGCCGGTTCCGTTCGCTCGCTCAAGATTTACGTTGTTATTGTTTCGCAGGGGCCCTGATCCCGAAGCCTCCGCAGATTTAATTATTACGATTCCTTACCGGGATCTTATCAATATTGTTAAGAGCACTTATTTACAATCGATACATAATAGTAGAAAATGTAATTATCGGTGCAATTCACGTCTCGAAGTATAATAAATTCCGTAAGAAATAATCTTCTGACTGGTATATGATTGAGTCGATCGGCTGATTATGCGGGAATAAATGCTTTTACTGTAAAACTTTCAAATAGACGTGGCTACACCAACTCGGCATTATCTCGCATTTTGAATGTACTGGAATATAAATTCGAGCTCCTTTTTTTATCGGCTGTGCTGCACGGCCAATCTTTCGAATATTTGTTTATTAAATATATATCACGCACACTCAAAACGTAAAAATGCACGCTGAGACTCAATTATAAATGCCCGATAAGGTTTTTTTTTAACATTGAATAGAATCAGTAGCATCGAGGAGTACTTGAATAAGTATTGGCGCAGTTAATGTGTTTTAGAACGCATACTTTTAAAGAAGAAGTAAACCATTTTGAGTATCGAGATATAATCTCTAGTCTCGCTGAAACAAATTATAACTTAGATGGTAATGAAAATAGCAATGAATCTGAATCGGCACGTTTAAATATCAAAAGAACGATAAAGGAGACTAAAGTAGTTGCATTGCCATTGAGGAATAAAATAAAACCGAAGCTCACCTCCGATTATATTCGACGATATATAGAAATTGGAGTACCTAGCGACGCGTAAATGAACCAATAAGTATAAATAATAGAGATAAAATTGTATATATATATATGTATACACACATCGATGATTATAAATTAAAGTATTTAAATATATTGAATACAATTAGCGCATGAATCAATGTTGTTAGGTTTTCATCAACATCCATTATTTATACAGAAGTTTTCCCAATATCCAAAATGTGATTAAAAATAATAAAAACGGGTATTATGACTTTTAGTGTTTTCGAACTTTTCTTGACAATACAACATAGACAATGTAGTACTTTGAAAATAGTAATTGTTCCTAGTGGATTTATTAAATTTGTTTTTATTATTAGTTTATTATTCGCAAAGTTACACATGTGAAGCCATGTAATCGTTGTACGATCAAAAGTTAAAACAAAATTATAGTTCACTGTGCAGCGTTATGCGAGGTTATAAAATAATTAGAAGAAATTATTATTATAAAGAAAAAAATTTTGACAAGATTAGTGAAGGCTAGAAAAGATGAGTTAATAATGCGTTTGACAAGTATATTGAATATGGTTTGATTCTAAATTCAATGGTAACGTATTTAATTTAAATAAGTTGTTTATGCTTTAAAAACAATTGAGTAATTTTAAAAGTATTGTAAAATAATCTTGAAATAATTGCCTTTAAATTTAATATGTGAGTTTATAATTTTATAACTCATGTAACTACTACACATAAATTTATTAATTACGTAAAATTAATAAAAATATACATTGTAAATTTAACCTTTAAAACAGTGAAAAAGATTAATTGTCTGAAGTTCTTGCGAAGTTATCAACGTGAATATGTTTTTCAATTAATGAAGCTTTAGAATAACTATAAAGTAGAATAAAATATAAATCTAACAGAAAGCTAATTATTTAATTACTAGTACATTATGACTATATTTGTAGAATATGAGTTTTAAGAGTTACAATGTAATATTCAGTATAGTAGCTTAATTAAAACATTTTGATATGAAACTAAGTACTACACGTCATAAGTATCATAAAAAAAATAAATCCTTGTTTTAATTATCAAAAGTTTTCAATTTGAATTGAAAATTATGCAATCATGAGAATTATTTCTATGCATTTTGTATGGGCGAAAATATACAGTTTATACGTGTTATATGATTCAAAAAATTTTTTTTTATGAATCTATTATCAATTTTGATAAAAAAATTAAAATATTTTTCTATGAAAATACTTTTTTTAGTAAATATCATGGGTATGGAAAATTTTATTTGAAATAATTAATATGAAATTATATTACGTATGCATATTTTCTATGTATATATACAATTATTTGTTGTATGCTAGTCTTTTATTACAGTATTATATAAAGTTTATAATGTTTTGTCGAATTGACGATAAGGTTTTTACAATATTTCTGACTATTAGTTTGCGACATATTTAAAAAAAATATTTAAAAAATTATTTATCGAAGGATAAATTGATTTTTACTTTTCCAATAAATCGATTCTTGTGGTAATATTGAAATATTAAAATTCAGTACATTGCAACTGAATAATGTTTTTTTTTTTTGGTAGAAACTTTATACCAAGTTGGCGTAATTAGTTCAACGTAAATTTTAGTAATATTTTAACGAAATATTACTTTTAAAAAATTTTGATTTAAAAAAAAAAAATGTTGAGGCAGTATTTATAAAATGCATTCTGGAAATGAGAACTTGATCCTGGCTACGTCTCATCCCTTAATATATATTTTACACAAAATTTTCATTCAATAATAAGTACAGTCATTATTTTTTAATTATAATTAGGATTACACGTAAAAAATAACAATTAAAAATAAATGCAATTAGTAGTTAATAATTTATGTTTGTTAGTTGATGAAGATGAAAAAGTAGTGATTCATTGTCCAAACTGTATTAATAGCTTCCCTCGCAACAAATAACATTGCCATTTAACAATACATTTTCTATAATATGCACACACATTTACATGTAGATCTGCATGTATCTGCGTGTATACGTTTATATATGTATATATATATAATATGTAAAAAAAAAGGTGCTTTTTTTCTCTTAATCACCCAATGGGTCGCTCGCTCCTTTGTTTGTTTCCGGTCAAATGAAAAAAAGGATTAAAAAAAGGGAATCAACGCTAAGATGAAAAACACACGAAGAGAGCCTTGCGGGCTGTCTGGAAAAGCGCCAAAATAATATACTAACGACGCGCATTTCCACGCTTCTGTCTCTCTATCTCTCTCCCCTTTAAAAGTTTTTTCCCCAGCCAAACATTATCCGCTGCATCGCGTCCCGCATATACTCGTATGGGTTTTTCACACAAAGCTTGTATCGCGGTGCCAAAGACTTACATTTATTACGATGTAGAAGTACAACAGTTTTAAGAGGATGGCAGCCAGCCTAGTCAGCCTTTGTCAGCCAGGAGAAGGAGTGGGATGACGAGTTTCCGTCTCCTTTTTTTATCCGTGTACCCGTTACGACTACCACGTGCCCGGTATCTGAATTCGTGCATTATTATCATGCGTGTGGTCGCGTAAACAAAAAAGAAATAATCGTTAGTCTTTCATTTGCTCACGATAGTAGAATAACTATGTGGAAAGAGGTATAGAAGCGAATTTATAAGCTCGGTAAGAGATACACAGAGGAACAAGAGATATACGGAGATGGAGTCGATGGAGGGAGAGACGTAGAGACAGCGAGAGACAGCGAGGGACAGCGAGAGAGAGAGAGAGAGAGAGAGAGAGGGAGAGACATTGCCGAAGGAACGAAGGAGTTCGAGCTCTATTGTGCGCCATATTGTTTGAATACTCTTTTTCTTTTCCGTCATTCTTTCAAAAAATGTTGAAATATATTCATCATACGGCCGATTGTTTTGTAAGCTCGTTGCCTAAATTTCTAGTCTCATTTTTTTTTTATTTTACTCTTTCTTTTTTCTTATCTTGTAATTGCTAATAGCCTACTTCTATTCCCATTCATGTGCTTGACTTTATTTTCCCAGAGTGCTTTTATTATTATTATTGTTGGGCTGATTAATTTGAAAAATTATGCTTAAAGAACTTTAACTAGATTACACTAAAGTAAATAATAAAGATCATTATTATAAACAAATTCTAATTGACTCAAATTTCAAATAGTTTTCAATTACCATTATTTTATTTATCAAAATATGTTTTGTACAAAAATTTTTATCAAAATTTTTTTAAATAGAAAATTTAAAATTTTCATTTCTTTATTAAAACCGTTAGCTTAGAAATGATTTTTTATGATGACTTATAAATTATAGAATTTTTAATAAGCTATTTCTATATTACTTTCTTTCGTATTTAGTACTGTAGTCAAAGGGAAAAAAATTATTACGAAAGTTTTATTATTTATTAAATTTCTTACAAATAATTAAATAAAAAAATTTGGTATATTGTAGATTTTTTCGCTAAGAAATATTTTTTTAACGATAGATTAGCATTACTTAAGATCCAAAAAATGTAAGCTATTATAACTAATGTTTTCGTTTAATATATATATAAAAATTACTCCTTTAAGTGAGTTCCGGTATTTCGATTCCCTATTATTATTCTAACAAAAATAAATCCAAGCTCAAAGTTGATTTTATAATTTATTGTCATGGGCTTATCAATATTTAAAGCATAGTGTATTTAAAAATATATTTGATGATTATAAGCTTTTTAAATGATGAAAATCATTATTTGTCTTTTCATTCCAATGGTTTTTTAAGTCCATTATTTATTATTGGAAACAGTTGTAAATAACTGTAAATAACTGTAAATAACAGTTGTAACCAAACTGTAGCTTGGATTACTCGTGCATCATAAACTATAAAAAATATTATCTATAGTTAATGTGAAATTTTTGATATATTTGATATGTATAAATAATATTTTTTCCATCATAAAGGGTATTAAGTTATTCCTTTAATTCCGTAAACAAAGCTTGAAGTATAACTAAGACTCACACGATTTGTCCAGATCTTAGCAATTATTTTGATTGAATTATTCAATTCGGTATAAGTAAAAACATTATTGATAGCTGTAGAATTTGTTGTCGATTGTCGTAGATAATCCTTTTATTACCGTAGGGGATAACGTGCTTGTGTGTACGTAATAAAGAAAACTCTCTCACTCTCTCTCTCTCTCTCTCTCTATATATATATATATATCTATCTCCCTTATAATGGAACTACGGAGGAGACGACAGGGAGAAGTAAGCGAGGCGAGGGGCGGAGGGAATAAGGTCGATCTTTCGGGAGCGTACAAGCATTGAATGCCTCTAGTTAAACCTGAAACCGCAGCTGGACCGCACTGGTAATGGATAACCTTTAGCCGTATAACGGTCTCATCTCTTTACCTGCTGTAGCTATCGTTAAAAAATAGGAGCAGAGCTCGAACAAAAAGGAGAGATATTATGTTATTACGTAGACGCCTTGAGGTATCCACTGTGAAGCATTTACACTGTAGACTAGTTTTCATTCGCTTTTTAGGATCATTTTTCCCGCACAAATAGACGACTCGTCAACTTTATAAATCTTTATACAAGCGCGATGGTTGTTTTCGGTGTTATATTTATCCTATAGAAGCGCTGTGCAATCGTATGTGCAGCAGCGATATACTGTATAACAAGTTTTTACACGTGTATTGGATGTCGAAATTGTACACGCCAGCTTATAACTAATGTATAAATGTGTTTTGCGAAGGAGCTTTTTTCGGCTTGATAACCTGACTATGCGACATTTTGTTTCTGATCAAAAGCTCTAGGAAGATAAAATTTTTAACGAACGTATTTTCCCTATGTAATACGACATTGAATCAGTATAAGTACGTGAAGTATTACCACGAGACAATTCTGATTCTGTTTTTTTTTTCTCTTCTTTTATTTAAATTTTTATTTAAAATATTTGTAAATGGAAATGCATTTGCAAAAAGGTGAAAAAGCTTGCGCCTGGAAGCATAAGACGCAGGCGACCAGTAAATTGAGAGATATTTTAGAAAAATCTCGGAAATACTTAAATTTTCGCCTTGGTTTTGTTAGAAACTACTACTCCTCAGGTGTACGGAGTCGGGATTTCCATAAGGTAAAGGTACGAGGGTATCAGTGGCACAGGAGCGGGGACGAAATTTGCCCCGGTAAATCCGATAAGTTATCGGGGGCAAATGTCTCACCTGCTCTGGTTGGAAATTTTTCGCCGTGCGGCGGCAGGCTCGCGATCACCCGGTGTCGCGTCCGGGGGCCGGCGTGGGGGGGGGGGCGCGAATAAAGTCGAACCGGTGCCCCGTCGGGGCGCATTATTCAGGCCCCCTTGGAATCTCTCACGGGGCCGAGACTTTGTTTTAGCGCTCGCGGTCAGGGGCCCCCGTCGGTATCGACGAGAGGCTTGTAATCGCCAGGACTTAAGCGGGACCATACATCCTCGCCGAGCTAATGATTTAATTGAGCGGCGCCTTTACCAGCTTTGTACCTCGGCCGCCCAGCCGCTGAGCTCGTGCTTAGCGCGAAGCCGAGCGCCGATTACCGGCCCTTCGATTTTTCATATTTTCGAACGATATATCCCGAGGCTGACGTCGTTTGTAATGCCGGGGATTGATTTTCGAATGAGTAAGCCAGCGGGTTTACTTATGAGTGTAATGAGCTCGCGTTACTCGGAGCCGAGCGAGCTTTTGAGTTTTATTCCAACTGTTGGATAACGTCGTCCTCATCTTGCTCCAGTTCGTATTAAACTTTAACGCCCAACGCACAGGCTCACCTCTGGATCCTCGTTAATGTTCGCGCGACATTACGGCTTTTGCCGTAGAATTAATTTAGCCAGATTTTAATGGGGTGCGAGAACTTTTTCCCGAGCTAGTCTAGAGTGACCTGCGATACCGTGGCAAGACAATATACTAAACTACGCGCAGCAATGAATTGCAAAGGAAAATTAAGAACTCACGAGCGATATTTAGAATAAGCACCGAATTTCGACGGACGCACTTTTTACTAAATGTGCACACTGAATAAGTGAGACAGCTGCACTCTTACTTTTTTAAAACAAATAATAAAGATACCTGTAATTGATGATTATTTTTAGTTCAACACGCTTTTGCAGAGCTGTGCACGGTTCTGGAAAAAGGTTCCAGTCACAATGCGATATTCTATACGAGGCGCGGTAAAAAATAAAACATTCCAATGCATTGAAAAAATTCCTTTGCAAATGTAAGCATTTCCTCAAGACATAGCTTGGAATAGACCTTGAATTTATCATTGGATCAACATTATGAGCATTCGATATTAAGCAGAGTAATAAATAAATTATAAAATAAAAACTGATCATTAGTTATTATACGAGGAAAAATTGCATTTCCCTATTTATCAAGAAGGAGGAGCTGAGAAAGGAGAAGAGTCTTGTATAGTATGCATGTTGAAGTGTGGGAATATAAGGAATTCGGAGGCAAATATTTGCAGCAATTAAAGCACAAGGGAACAACAGACTACTGTTGAGCGAATTAACGTCGAACTCATCATCGGCGACGACGTAAATCGTAAATTAGGGCGATAATTTCGTTCCCTTGTCTCGGAGTATCCACGTCTTATTAAGCTCGGTCGCTATCTCCTTAATCCCCCGAAGAAACGATCACTCAGTCACGGGGACGAATGGGCCTGGGAGTGCACGAAAAAGGAAAGCGAAGAAGAATCACACGCGCAAGGGGAGGAGGAGGAGGAGGAGAGCGAGGGCAGAGCGGCCGGGCGAAGGGCCGAGAGGGAGTCGGCGCGAAGAAGTGCACACGTAGCCCGAGTGAGGCTAGGATTGGGTCGCGGCTCGGCCGGCTGGATTAAGGGCAGGGTGGGTCTCGCAGGGACGAGCGTAGGGTCGCGCGGTGCCGGTAGGGCCGAGGGCCATTGGTCAGAATGAACGTCGGTGACGTCGGAGCTCGGGAGGGATTGGCAAGAGGAGGTCGAGGGATACGCTTTCCGACGGTAAACACTCCGGCGAACCGAGGTCATCAATCGCGGCCATATTGGCAAGGGCCGTCACTCGACTCTCTCTCTCTCTCTCTCTCTCTCTCTTCCCTACTGTCGGAGCATAGGGAAAGCTTCCCCCGGTCCCCTTCCTTGCGGTCTTCTCTACTCAACGCAGTCGCTGCACGGGCGTCAGTCCAGCCAAGGGACTCGTAAGGTCCACCCCGTCTTGGGGACAACCCTTTTCCCTTACGGCCTTACCGTGAGCGACGCATCGATTCCCGCGGCCTTGGCCAGGCCGCAGGACCAAGGCTCATCCGGTCGCCAACTTGGAAATTGCCTCCCCCATTTATAACCTCGTGCGGCCTGAACAGGTTCGCTGCTCGGGCAGGCGCGTAGTAGCCGAGACTTGCTACTGTCCGACCCTCGTCGCGCTCCCAGTCGCTCGAGCTCCTCGCCTCCCTCGCCCTGCTTCTCTCTGCGATCGCCTCGCCTCGCCCGCCCGCAACCCCCCTCCGGCCCACCCCCGCCGGGCCCCTCGCGGCGCTCGCGCATCGACGACAAAACCGCCCGCCTGCCGCGCGTCACCTAACTTTTCTTCTTCGAGACTTCGGATCGGCTTTCTTACGCTCTTACCGCGTACAGCCCGCACTAACTTTGCATCCCCCTTACTCTCCAAGCCTCTTTTGCTTTTCGATTAATATGTCTTATAGGATTCTTAATTGATTTGTCAAACTAGGAAACTTTTCCTAATTCCAATCAAGCTTCTTACTAAACTTTATTCCACTGCTTATTGTACTTCGAATATCTAACGGGAAATATAAATGGAACTAGGCAGTAGAAAAATCCGATGGAGTAAGACGATAAATAAAATCTTTCCCAATACTGTAAATAATTGAGCGCACGAGAGCACAAATCTCCTTTCTCCCTCCGAGGAAGTAGTCTTAATAACGGTTATTCCTCTTAAATATTAGCGCCATTTATCAAAAAATGATTCTATTTATTCGCTAATTATTATCTTCTGGATTTTAATCAACGCCTAGTATTCGCCGATAGTGCAGGGCTTATCAATCGCGCGTATTAATTGCAATGTCGAATTGCAGTGCACCCAAAGTAAATTTAACACCGAAATATTTACTAGTGCTCATAAGGGTATAATAAAGAAGTTAAAGCACCTAATGGATGTATAATGTATCACCGCTCTCTCAATGTAACGCGTATATTCGTTTTTTCGTTTTGTTTTGTTTTTTTTTTTTTTTTTTGTTTTAAGGTAAACCTTACACAGTTAACATATATTAAACAAGAGACTATGTTTTTAATTAAATATCAGGTAAGTTAAGTAGAGTATAAAAAGTAACACAGTCGTATCAATCGGCTATAAAAAGGCTTGCATTGGCCCTCCTTTATAAAAATAATGAATACTTTTACAGCGTTAATTTAATCCACTTCATCTTACGATCAACTCACTCGACGATTATTTATTTCTATAATACGCACACGCGCGACCAAAGCAACCCGGAGAGGCAGACACACACGCGGCCGTCGGAGGTGCACACGATCTCCACCTCCCCCTGTCTCCCTTCCTGCGACTGAGCATCCAGCCCCCTCACCCCACCCCCTTCCCGGCCCGCCACCCTATCGCGCGCGCGCGCGCGCGACGCCGATCCGGCGCCTTTTCTTTCTGCAGCTGCTCACGGCTGCACGGGGTTATCGACCTCTTGATCGATAGATTGATCTCGTTGCGCTTACCCTTTTCCCTCGCTGCCTCCTCGCCGCCCGTTCTCCACCACCCGCGCGATAGCAGCTCTCGCAGGGCTCTCCCCCTCGCTCGGGGCCCGCCGACGCCGCGGCCGCGTCCCTACGCTCCACTCGGGCGCTTCCTCGGCCTCCTCGCGGCGGAGGATCTCCTGGTGGCGCGGGACCGCCGAGTCCAGCCCCCGCCGAGGGGCAGTTGTCACCGGGGGGTGGGGTGGGGGAGGGAGGGAAACGGAAACGGCCTCCTCTAGGAGAGGGGCGGTGCCGAGGAAGCTCCGTTGTCGGGGCCCGTCGAGTCGCGCGCCCCGATAATAAAGCCGAGGCTCGCCGCGGCGTCGAATCGATGGGCGCCGCCCGCACCGATTTTCGGGGGGAGGGCTCCCCCGACTCCTCGGGCTTTTCTCGCCCTCGCTCTGCTCGGCTTAATGAAGACTCGAGGTCGAGGCTGCGCCAAGACGCCGAGTAAGTGCTCATTTGCAAACACTGCGGGCGACGAGTACAGGCGTTTTTCCACTGTTTAATTGAATGCGACAAGTAATGGCCCCGGCATTAGCGTCCGGGACACGCCGAATATAAATTTGCATTCGCTCATTGGCAAAATACTACGTAATGATTATGTGCAAGTCGTGAGACTTACGTAATAAATGTTTGTACCGATAAAAAGCCGTCTATTTATTGAAATGTACACTCTTATCTAGGGGCATGTTTTATAGCGTCCTTTAATATTAACGAGCATTTTAAATTCAACGTCAATAAGGCTCGGGAGTTATTTTTCCCCATTAATTTCTCATTCTTGGGCTCCTATCGGGGATGAAGTATAAATACGGACGGAATATGAAATGACGCGGCTTCAGATTTAGCCTCGGATATTATTTGTAACTGTCAATTGTAGAGCAGCGCCGGTCTCGCGACTCCGAACCGGATTATTTCTCTTAGGGCTCCGATCGATGCATTGGGCAGTCCGTAAAGAAGCGCGACGCCTCGCAATGTCCTCTAGTAGATATTTCGGCCTCTTGCGCGTGCGTTCGCCTCTTGCGGCTTAGCTTCGAGCCTGACGACTTCGCTCGATGCCCTCGTGTGCCGCCCCCCCCCACCCCCGGCCCCGACACCCGCCGCCGCTGCTCGCCCGCACTCTTTCTCGGGCTCGCACATTTTTACAACTGGTGCGTGCACGACTCGGAGCGTGCGGATCGTGCACGTAACCCTACGTGGTTGTTCCGACTGATAGTCCCGACGAGGGAGCAGGAGGTAGTGGTGAACCAGGACGCAGACGAATCAAGAAACAAAGAAAGGTTGATCGGGGGAATGCGAGAGAAAGAAGCGGAAAATTGCTAGGAGCTCGGCCGGTATGGGGCCCTGGGAGCGACGGGTGGCCGGGGGCCCGGGGGCCCGGGGGTCGAATCACGAGAGCAAAGACATGATTTTATATTAGCCTTAGTTTTAATGAAGAATCAATTTCATTTGTTATTCACAATTGCTTTTTGAGCTTCCTCTCGTCTCTCGCCCTCGCTCTTACAATGCCATACAACCGTTCGCGTTAAAATATATATCTAAAGGAAAATAGAACAATAAAATACCCAGAGCTCTTTTTGCATTAAAGTCTTATCGTAGTTCGACTATTTCACATGTCGCGAGACAAAAATTTAGATTCTTATTTAGAGGCAAATGCAAAAATAAAGGCGACTGAATCTCGTTAATTTATTGCGGTTGAGATACTGATTTTAAGATCTGCTTTCTAATTATTGGCGATTACCCGTTATTTTTTTTTTTTTTGTTAAGTTTAGGTTTAAAATAATCATTTATGTCAATTTATATAAATAATTTAAATTCAAATTTAAATAATAAAAGCACGCTTACAAACATTAGCGCTTTGTTTATGTTCTATTTATACACGTATATACATATGCCCGTGTATAAAAAAGTTATAAATACTTTTTAAGAGTTTTGTCGTTCCCGATGACATGATGTTTACGTTGAATTTAATCGAATATTCGTCAACGTTCAATTACAACGTGCATTAACAAAATTTCTAGGGTTCGTAAAGGAAAAAAAAGAACGTGTTTTAATATTTTGAAAGCGGAAGCAATTAGAGGTAAGCAACTTTTATATTTATTCTCCTTTAAAAATGTAATATAGGAATAAATTCCTTTGAGTATTTTAAATTGCTCGAGGGAAAATATATTTATCGAACGATTAGAACTTGATAACAAATGGTGTGTGAGCACTTGATACGTGGAAAACTGTATATCTGCCCGAAGAATGGAGAGAGGGATAGAGAAAAAATGAATCAATTCATTACGGTTGCAAATTACATATTGCAATATTATTATTATAACTAGATACCTTGCTGATATATTATAATTAAGCCAAGTGTCAAAGCTACAAACTTTGCGGATAGAACAACGCATGAAAACCAATATATAAAAGATATAACTATTCCGCCGTGCGAAGAGAGTAAGTTTAAATGCCAATGTGGAGCGAAATGCAACTTCCGACAATCGGGTGAAACATAAGCAAATCACGCAATTAGTAGACGGCAGTTTAATCTCTGTAGCCTTCGGAAGGTAAGAATCGTCCCGGCAGGATGTACAGGGCGAGATCCCGGTAGTTTTATTTCAAGTTTGGCGCATCTGCGGCCGCATCGGGAAGCGGTGAGAGCAACACAGCCCGGGATGTTCCGGGGTGGCGTGGGGGCTGGGGGGTGGGTTCGTAGCGAGGGCGGAGGCGTCACGTCTCAGCGAGGCGTCACTCGGAAGCCCGGCCACTCGTGTGCATTCGGTTCACCCGGGCGCTTACGCGCCAACCCAGGGGGCGGCCAAAGTACGCAGAGGAGGCCGCGTGCGAGCAGAGGGAAGAGTCGCCGACGGGGGAGGGGAGGGCAGGGGAGGATCCGGGTCGCAGATCAACTGGCCGCCCGAGTGCACCCCTCGTCGCTCTCGTCGGGCCCTCGGCTTGGGCCTCGCCGGGTGGCTCGGGCGCCGCCCCGACGTCGACGCGCACCAGCCGCGGACCCCTCGGCTCGGGCACGAGCTCCGGAACGCGAGGCCCGACTCGGGGACGAGGCACCTCGACGCTGGAGCGACGCTTTCGGGGCACTCGTGCCTTCCGCCTCGCTTTGTTCGGCTTCCCTCGCGCGCGCGCGGATTATCGGCGGCGAGCTCGGACAGCGTCGCGCGCGAGACTCGCATAAAAATCCCAGGACTCCCGACGCCGTTACCGGGCAATTGTCCATTTCCGAAAAGAGTTATTACGGCTGCGCGCGCCTTCGTTTCTGTCCGAGGGGGGGGGGGCGGCGGCGGCATAAATCAAACTCGAGGGGACGCGCGCTTGCCGCCAGACCCTCCCCCGCCCCCGCCGCAATCCCCGTGCCTCTCCGAAGCATCGAGCGATATTGCGGAATTTAATCATACGCGGCTTATCGAGCGAGGCCGATGAGGTGATAGCGATTGAAAAATTCGTTGCGAAGCATTTTTAAAACATTACCTCGCGACTCGGCTTTCACACCATCAATCGGCTGCTATTGGAAAGCCCGGCTACTTAACAGTGCAGGTGCCTTCCTTTAATATCTATAATATTCATGCACAACGTATCCTTTGATCCTTGGCTAATAATTTTTATTTATAAGGCCATGTTCAACCTGCGCTTCGCGCCCGAGACAGACATATAATTGCCTATTTATCAGCACTTATGCGAGTATACTTAAATCCAGCGTTTATCACTGATTATATTTAAATATGAGCAACTTCCTTATTTGATTTAAAAAGCTGATTTGAGAATATAATAACTTATTGAAAAGAAAGTGCAAAGGTGGTGAAAAAAAGAGCGGAGCGACTGAGAAAAAGTCGGAGTGCATTAAAATTTACATTATCATAATAATGTGGGATACGTGTGAATATAAAATAAGCATAAATACGTAGGCATAGGCGCTAAAGGAAGCAAAAAGGAGGAATGAAAGAGAGAGAGAGAGAGAGAGAGAGAGAAAAGAAATCGGAAGATGCAGAATAAGAGGCGCAGGAGGAGAGAAAGAGATAAACAGAGAGAGAGAGAGAGAGAGGCGCAATGCCTCGTTACCGAGCAACATGGGAGACGAGAGGCGTGCAAGAGGCCGCGGATCCTTCCTTTTGTTTCATTCGCACCATCTTATTCTCTGATCGTTTGCTTCGCATAGCCCTGAGCTGTTTTGATTTCGCGCTGGGAGTTTTTAATACCCTTTAAGAGCCGTCAAACGAGAGTAATGGAAACAAAGTATGCGCCCCGACTCCTTTTAGTCGCTTTTCATTGCCCGCCGAGATTTCTCACTTCGATAAACCTGAAATGCAATTTCGTTTTCGACGGATTGTTTGCATTTAGACGCTTTTTTCCGACGATAGCTCCTTTTTCGGACACGAGATTTACTGATGACTCCTCGAATGCTGCGATGCCTTGTGTGCATAATTTGACGCTTTAAACATAATTACGCAACCGAAGAAACATATATATATATATATATATATACACATCTATATACATTTATAAATATATAAATAAATATGTGTGTGTGTGTGTGTGTGCGCGCGCGTATTTGTGTTTGTGTATATTTGTATATATGCGCCCTTATTCGTTCCGTCTTCCATTGTGATTTTTTTCCTTCATTCCAAATAGAAGGATCGTTTAATAGGTGCTTCAGCTTATTTTGAAATAATAAGCGTTTTGTAATGCATATAATTAACTATACGGCATTATCATTTTAATCTCCACGTGACGGCTAAAAATATATCCCGACCTTGTTAACGCGCTGTATAAAAAAATGTTTCGCTTTTCAGCGAATATTTCGTTTAAAGAAATTCAGGTATAAAATTAAAAAGACATTCCCGTTAAGTATTTCATTATCGGATCGCAAGTTGTTTCGATGCCTCGCCTATTAAATAATAATATAGTTAAAGAGTAAATAAGCCAATTAATGTATTTATTATTCATGTGATGGATGTATTAAAGAACGCTGTGCTTGTGCTACGCTCTATGATTAACATCAATTTGCATACGACCGCTGAAATAATTTTCTATTCACTGATTCATATTAATGAATTATAATATTATTGAATTATTGTTATCATTATTAGCTGGACGATTCGTTAAAAAAAAAAAAAAATATCCATACTGTATTGAACATTTGACCAAACATAGTACTTGATTTACTATCGTATAAATATCTTTCGCATTTAACTGCCTTGCATAAATCAATATTTATTATTTTAAAAATTCAAAAACTTTGATATATCAGTCGTTGCGATGTCAAAAATTATTTTTGATCCGCGATGAAAATAAATGCTTATATAATTTTTATGGTGCGCATGTATTTTTTAAAGTGCAAATTTAACGATTATCAAAGACCAATCAATTGGATAAATTGTTAATCAACTGGTAGGCGTTAAGGGCAATCAATCACTTCATAATTATATAGTTTAATGAGTTTAATATACATTTAAGTTATGTTACAATAATGACTACCTAAAATGCACTACTCGTTTCGTATGAAATAATTTAGCCCTATGAACACTGAATGTGAGATGTACGCAGGCACTTTAAGAAATTAATCTATAGCCTATGTAATCGAATGCGTTGATTAAAGTTGCCATTTTTTTTTTCATTTTAACGGCCAAGGCTATTGGAATTTTCGAATTTTTTAACGCCTTCAAACGCATTTCTCTAGAAAAAAAGCTTACCCACGTTAAATAAATAAATATGCTTCTTTAGTTTAAATCGAAGAAGCCACGAAGAAGTGCAGTAGTAATGGCAAATTAATTATGCACAAAGAAGCGAAGGCATCAGAAGCTTGTTTTCTATTTTGAATTTAATGAAAAATTCGTACGGCGGAATAATTGTCGATACAATCGATTTATGTTGACGTGCTCTCTCTCTCTCTCTCTCTCTACCATTGTACGACGTCGCTTATCGTGTACGTTCGCGGGGGAGCCTAGTAGTTTTCTCCGATTGCGTCAACGCGTGCTTCGAAAGGAACAAGAAGGCAGCATTGAAAATTAATTTACCAATGAAATTTAGCACGCTGAAAATAATAAGCATTCGCTAGTCGGAAGTAAGTCGCGTCGCAGTGGTACGAGGCACCGGAGAGTTCTATGCAATCGCGCCAAGACAAGGCGATTATTCAAATGTCCTGGAAGGATACGCTGAATATAATCAGGGGCAATCTTAGAAAAAAGTATCGCGAAGCCGCGCGGCCTCATAGGACCGGCCTAATAAACCGGACCGCGAGCCACCGGCAGTTTCTAAAAGGCGCCCGATCGAGTGGTCCCGATAAGTCCCGGCTCGGCCGCGACCGCCGCTCCAAGATCAAGGCCATTTTTGACGTCGGGGCATTTTTCTCCCCTCGGCGCGCTCGGGCGCATCCCGCCCGCCCGCGGAGGAGGAGGAAAATAGGCACCGGCAGCTCCTCCGCCGCTCAATGCCCGATCCTAATCTCTCTCTCTCCCCCTTGTCTCCTTTCATCTATAACGGCAAGAAGCGCCCGGCCTATCGGGCAGCCGGATCGGCGGCCGCGGCCTCCTCGGCTCATTACCGATTAAGAATCCTCGAATCCGCGATTTCGAACGGCCGGGATATTCGGCCCCCGGCGGGGCCCCTACCACGGCGAGTGCCGAGCGAGCGGCTTCCAGCTGACGTTTCAATAAGCCGAACGGATGCGAGTCGATCGGGCCCGGCCGTTGTCCCTGGGCCCCGGCGATTACGAGCGACACCGGACCGCGTCCCGTTACAGGACCGCGGGCTCTTCGCCTCGACCCACCCACCACCCCCCCGAGGGAGTTCGTCGCTCGACGGGGCGCGACGGGCTCGCCCCCGCCCGCCCCCGCGAAATCCTGGCCGGAGCTGCTCGTCCCCTTGCCTCCTTTCATCGCGGCTCGACGGCTGCGCGCCCGCTGCTAAATTGGCTCCGCTGACACCCGCTCCCTCATAATTGGATTGCGTCGGAGGCGCCGTTAATGCGGAACGCCGAGCTCCGACGGCTTGCTCGATTTGCTTTTCAGCGCGTCCCGATGGCCCTGCTCGCTTTGGCCCGAGCCCCTGCCCCCCGCGCGCGCGCTTAGAAGCCGAGTCCCGACTCCTTTCGCGCCACCGGAGTGAAAGTTCCCCCCGCTTGCCTGGCGCAGCCTCTGAGGACCGTGCGTACGTTTGACCAGTCGCTTCGCCCGAGATGAGAAAAACCCCAACGTGCGTTTGCCGCGGTCCTTCTCTACGGCCAATGGGACAAAGCGTGAATTTTACGAACGGCCAAAGGTCCTTTTAATTCGTCTAGCAAATTATACGATATTACCAGTCGTGCAATCATAAACTTTAACGTGCGTAAATTACACGTGTTATTAGTTAAGCTTGTTTACGGGCCTGTCTTAGATCCTTAATGCTTGGTACTTGAAAAAGGAATCCCAAGGATAATCAGTGCTACAATAACAGTATGTACTTTATTACGGAATGAGCAGCGAAAGACTGTAAAGGCTATTTAAAACTTTTTCACCGCGATATTAATTTGATTTCTTTTAATATATATATATATATATATATATATATATACATATGGATAATTGTATGAATTCTTATGCGTGCGCGGTATCAAGACTATGCCATTTGAAATAAACGGAAATTGAAAAGAAATGAAAGCTTATTGGCAAAAGAACTGTGTAACATCTTGTATGTATAAATGGATCGATTAACTAATATTTAAGGCATTCCAAAGCTCGGTAATCATCGAGCGATTAATTACGATTCGGTCCAGGCACGCAGCTACGAAATTAATAATAATAATTCGATTTAATAACTCACTTAAGATAATCGCTTTTATTATCTCTCTCCAAAGTTCCTCTCTCGCACGTTAAAGCATCAATACGGATTGCATTTATCGATGTAATGCGTCAGGGTATTATAAAGGCTGGCGTTTATAAGGGGACAAAAAATGTCTAGATACAGACGTATAACTCGAAAGCAGCTTTCGATGTGAATATCGTCTTGTATCTCGCTTCTCGATTGCAAAATAAAAAGGAAAATCAGCGGATCGGAAAACAAAAATGAGCGAGTCGTGCGAGATGCGTTTAAGCAGGCGAGACCAAAGGTAATGCAAACTGAAGGTGAATTTGGTGAAGAAGATCATCAAGACGATAGGCCGCCCTGTTTCGTGACTATATACCGACTATATGTATATCGCTACGAGATCATCCTGTAGTCCCTCCCTCTCCCTCTCTCTCTCTCTCCCTGCGATACTCGCCCCCGCCGCCGCTCATCCCTCTATCGCCCGCGCCTCCTCTCCCTCTGCCACTCTCACTCTGCCCTCCCGCCCGCCCGCGCGCGCAATCTATCCCTATCTCTCCCACCCACCGTCCGTTGCGTTCTCCTACATGCGCGCACACGTACAAGCGCGCCCGCTACCTACACCTACCCGCACCTGTGTATGTAGGTAGGTTTGAGCGCGCGCGTGCGTGCTGTACGTCTTCCTTTCTTTCACTCTCGCATAAGATTCTGGTTACCTTTTTTAACTTTGCGCTCCCTGCCTCCCTCCCCGTCTCTTTCTCTATCTCTCTCTCTCTCTCTCTCGCCCTCGCTCTCCTCTATTGCTGCCTCCTTCTCCCGGCCTCCCCCCTCCCCCTGTCCCCCCCCCTTCAATTCAGCCCAAGTTCACGCGCGTTCTTGACCGCGAGGTCATTGGGCAGCCTGCTTCGCAACAAATCATGGTTAATGATCTGGTCGTACTTTACCCCTTACTACATTTTACCGTGAGCCTTTTACCGAACAAGAGGCGGAGGGGCCGGGGGCGGTTGCGGGAGGCGGCGGCGGCTGTGGCGGGGGGGGGGGCGAGAGGCAAGAGGCACGACAGAAAAGGCGTATGTGTACTTTTCTGAGTACTTGTACGCTTGCATCTATTGGTATTCACGTGCATTATGGCTGCAAACACTTTGTGCGAAGTTTATGAAGGTAAATCTGGACTGGTATTTGTAAATACAAATCCATACGTACGTTCCTGTACGGCATTTGTATCGGTGCCCGATCGAATGTTTACCTACGTGTTTGTTTTAATAAAATCACGTGCCCATGAGCACTTTCTAAGAGTTTTGAATATTTAACATCTCGTGCATTAAAATACATGTGTGTACATCGGTAAGGATATAGTTTAAGCGGTGTACGTACAGGAATAGATACCGACTAGGCAGCCATACGTAGAATGGAAGATAGATGTATAAATATATGTATATATATATATATATATACGTAAGGGTAACAAGTGTATGGGTGTATAAATAACGAGCGTATATGTGTATCAATATGTATATAGATAAATGAATAGATAAAGAGGGGTAGAGATAGGGGAGGGACAGAGAAAAGGAGAAGCCACGAGGATATCGCTTGGCTCTGCGCACGATCTCATGGACTGGCAAGAGAATCGTGAAAAGCGCCGCGTAAAGGTAATAACTAATATACACGCGTACTTACAATGTACGTATAGACGCCGGCACCCACACCCTTAGCGCACGCACATAATACCCACGTATAGGTTTGTATATTTGCGCGCGCGCGCTCGTGTGTATATAGTTCAGGTGGCGTGTAATATACACCACCAGCTGAAAGTCGCGTGTAGCGTCCCCCGGAGCACCCAATGAAAATTAGTAGCCCGTTGTGTTAAAATTTTTCTCCGATTCCGGTGCTCTCCGCCATTAGCGCGCTTGAATATCCCGGCGTAGGCCGGCCATTCGGCGGCGGGAGCCCCATCGGGTCCGCCGTAAACATTCGCCCGACCATTATCGTAATCGGCGAGATTTTATTCCCGCTTGTTCTCCCTCAAAGGAGCGGAGAACACGTCGCGGTGGGCCGCGGGGGCAAAAATGCAGCCAGCCTTTATCCAGAGGAGGCCGCCGCGGTTGCGCGAGAATCGGCTTATATCGCGTGTAGCTCGGGATGCGTGTCCACCCTCCCCCCCGGGGGGAGGCCCCGGCATACGCACGGGGCCGCGCCATTAGAGGGCGAAACACCTCCGCCGCCGGCGGCAGGGCCCGAAGAGAGATCGGCCGGCTCGGGGGCCGCTGTGTCCGCCGGCCGGGGGGAGCGAGGATGTCGGCGGGGAGCTCGGGGCGCCGAGGAAGGAAGTACTGGGCGAGGGGATTCGTTTGGAACAAGGCTCGGCGATTATAGCGCGCGTAGCTGAGCATTGCCGCGATGCGGTAGCCGCGTGGGAAAATTTATATTCTATTGGAACTTTGAAACGGTTGTTAAATCTTTCTCTCCTTTCGCCTGCGCTTTTTGCCCCCCGGCCCACCGGCCCTCGCCCCCACGTGTGCCCTCGGCCCATGTAATGCGTTATTAAAGCCCGAGCTTTTTATGCTTATAAGCTCGCGCAAGAAGTCACTGTCGCCCTCCCCTGGCCTCCTTCTGGATATATTAGCGTCTTGTCCGCAGTATACGCGCCTCCGCTTGGGATTTAATCGCTTTTTCCTTGTCCTCCTGCCGTTGCCATGTAAACTACTGCATTCGCTATGCTCATAGTTTTTCAACGCATTAAACCTTCTTTATACGTAAGGCAGCACTTTTAAAGTAGTTTTTAGTCTTTGCTGTTATTACGATTTTACAATTTTACCCTTTATTACGTTATTATGCATTTAAAATTGTTCAGAGTTAATAATATTACGTGTAACAAAATGCTTTCCATAAACTCGCTCAATTAGTTAAACATTCAGTAATTGCTTGATGTTGTTGTACTTGTTTCAAATATAAAGCCGACGAAATTATAATTACAAATATTAATAAGCTGGGCAAAAACTAATTTTTTTTTTGCATTGTCTCATGTGTTTGCTGGCTGCGAGTGCGTGTGTGCGTGCGCGCGTACGTGCGTAAACGTATATATACTTAGTGGAAGAAACTTGACTAGGGTAAACTACGTAAATTGTAAAAATAACTTTTTAAAAGAAAAAATTCAAACTGTAATTTATGAAATAGCAATACAATCATCGCATTATATTTAAGCACGTTATCATTTTAAAAAGTTGATCGCAAAAATGATATCCGACGTTGAATCATCTCGATGCGTGCTTACAATATTGAAAGCAGTAAAAATATTACATGATACTTTTATATATACCTTGTCGTGTTAGAAAATCATAATTGATAAAAGAAACTGATAATCATAATACTGTTGGTACCGTACCTTTGTTGTTTATAAATAGTCTTGCGTAACACTATTTAAAATAAAACAGTATTTCTAATGAGGCTTGTTAAAATACTTCGTTATTGCTAAGATCAGTACAGAGGATTGTCTACAAAAGCACGAGTTGCGATAATATTAGAAGAAATATTTTTAAAGCATAAGCTCGAAAAATCCAAGGGACTCCTTACGATAATGTTTGATAAAATTTTAAGTGTATTTCAGATTACTGTATTAATATCATTAAAGCTGGTAGAACAAAGTAAGGCCATCTTGATTTTTTCAAATGCTTAAAATGGAACATCACATAAATATTCAATCAACAAGCTCTTTCTTCGCAAAAAAGGGTGAGAGAGAAGGACCCGGAGGGGGGAGAGAGAGAGAGAGAGTCTCCTAAGGATTAAGTTGTAATCGCGAAATCTGGCTTTACCCTCGGCCAAGTGCCTAACAGCGGCTCTCCTCTAAGTACCTGACGATAAACTGTACCACATGCGCGTTTTCCTGGAAACGTTCATCTTCGCTTAACGAAATGAAGCAGCCAACGAAGGCGAGATAGAGAAAGGATGAGCAAGAAAGAGAGAGAGAGAGATGGGGAGCGAGTGAAGATTGAGAAGAACGACGGGGGAAGGAGAAGGACGACGACAACGATGGCGACGAGGACGAGATGCCCCTATCGTGAAACATGATCTCTCTCTCCCTCTCCCCTTTCTCACTCTATCTCTTCTCTCTCTCTCTCTCTCTCTCTCTATCTCTCGGCAGTTCCTTTTCTCTCCCCTTTTCTCTCTCCCTCTCTCTCCCGCTGCTTTCCGACCTCCCTCATTCTATCTTTCCCAGGTGTATTATAGGAAAAGAGTATATGGATTGCCCTCGATCGCTCTTTTAGATCGTTCTACCATCGGTGTTATCGGTTAACGATCGAGTTCCCGGTAGAGCAGATAGAGAGAGAGAGAGAGAGAGAGAGAGAGAGATGCGTTTGGAGTAAATTACACTGAAATGGCTAATACAAATAGAACAAAATTGGTTTTTTATGACTAATTCAGTACGATGACGACGATGCGAGGTAATCGAGCCGTGAGCCGTACAATTGTATGTTTACGGCAATCAAAATATTTGTACCGATGCATGTGAGCTTAACTGAAAATTGAAAAAGTAATAAGTATGCATTTTAAGGCTTCGGATGAGATGGCTGAAAGCTGAGCGCGCTCTGAAACTTTGGCAAAAATTGTATTTTGTAAATTTTGGATTAAAAAAAAAATCATCTCCAGTAGGAATAACCTTTAATATTAATGCGAGATAAATAGGCTTCGTCCGAGTGCCTTTTGCGCACAAAAATATTTGTTCGGTAGTATCGTTACGCTGCTTAGACAGCAATTATGTCACTCGTAAGACGGATGCTCGTGCAGAAGCGTATTCGCCACTTAAGTGTTCACTGGCTTACATCTGGCAATGTAAAAAATGCTTGATTAGTAATATATGGTCTTACCGCATCCGACTGATTCTACTCAACCGGCCGTACGCGCCTAACGCTTTTACCATTCCCCGATGCTCTCTTATCTTCGATTTTAATGTAGACATTTGCGTTTGTTTATCTCTCTCTCTCTCTCTCTCGGGGTGGGTGGGGGGGGGATGGGGAGGCGAGGGACCAGCCGGGGAATTCAGTTGTCCCGCGGCATAGATAAGTAGAGGGATCCTCGGATGCTCAATCGCAGAATGCTAGCCATCCGAATAAATTAACGGTGAGGTATGCCACCTGATTGTCGCGGGGCCTCGCTTAATTCCACGATCCGAGGAAACAAAGTCCAACGGCACGACTTTCCCTCTTTCTTCCTCGTCAGAGCCGACGCATAGCGCCCGGACGGCACGGCGATCCGTTAGCCGCGCAAAAGGTCATTGGCGCACGCATCGCGCACATGTACCACCACCGTTGGCACCGGTTCTATCTGCCCGCGTAAACACCGAGTTCCCGGTCGCGCTCCGAGATTCAGGCCCCCGGCCTCTCCTCTACGCGCTTCTACGCAAACTCCGCGTCTCTGGCTGACTTCCGCGTCGGGCTCGTGCGCCTCCCTCGCCCGCGATTGCCCTGTCCGAGGCGAGCCAACGTCTCGCCGCCCCTTCTCCACCCACTAGACTTCCTTTTGTTTCTCCAGCTGTCGCTCTAAGCTCTTTTTGAAATAGCTTTCACGGCCGACACAAAGGGAGACGCGCCTCCTCTGCTCCACTTTCGTCCAAGATTTTCCGAGCAACCTTTTCAATTGCTCGCCTCTCTTTCCCCCCCCCCTGCCGTGTTTACCCTATTGCCCAGCGCTTCTTTTCATTTAAATTTTGGCTTCTGGCAATCGCTCGTTCTCAATGCTTCTTACGCATCGAAGCCGATCGAACTTCAATTTTGCTTATACACCGATAATGTTAATAATGGCATCTTCCCACCACTGGAAACGTTATCTGGGTTTGTTTCGCGTTTTGAAACAAGCTATTATTTCTTACGTATATTTGTATCTTCGGTGCAGTCGATGATCGGGTCTATAAATTGTATGCTACATCATAAATTTAAAGCATCCAATCGACATTTTAATTTGACGGGATAAAAATTCTCATTTCGTCGGCTATTCAGCAATACGGATATACATCGAAACGAAGTAGGTTAAATTTTTAATGCATGAATCCTCAATAGGAAATACAATTGAAACAGCAGCCAACTAAGAGATTTTCTATTTTAAATACTTTTAAATGCTTGCATTAATTGTATCTCAAATTTAGCATAGCATATTCAATAGCTACGGTCAGATTAGATTTAATAATAACATTTGTGTATAATATATTGAACAATAGTTAGCAGCACACAAAGGAAATATGACGACAAAGTTGCGCAATAGATTTTCGTACCGAGATCGCTCCGAGACCAGCACCGTCTTATAAAACTTAACATTTTGATGAGTCTGATAATTTCGTGTCTTGCTCCGGCAGTACGAACTACTTTCGTACGGAGTGGAGCATAATGAAAGGTCATTGGCACAGCACAGCACTTGAGAGCGGAATAGTTTTACGCTTAAAAAAGAAAGAAAACGGGAGGGGCGGATGAATAAAAAAGACATCTGCATTGGAAAATAGATAAAAATTGACGCAGGGTAGAAAATGAAGGAGCGGAGAAAAATGTAAGATGGAAAGACAAAGAAAGAATCGTAGAGGAGGACAACGTAAGAGTAGGCGATTTGGCATGCGTGTATGCGTGATTGCGATCTCTGGATCGTGATCGAGATGCGCTGCAGATAGTCGATTTTATGCCTCTGCTATGGTTCCTTTTGTGGCTAGCGCCTGTTTAAGTATCATCGCTTCTATATCGGCAATTGATAATGATCGATTTCCTTATTGAAATTTTATTGCGTCGTATACTTGCTTGCAATGGGTAATTGATATTTATAAAGTGGACTACAGTTACGCGCATGTTCAATTATTATTCAGAAGATGTATTTCTAAGGAGACCAGCGAAAAAAAGAGAGCTACGGAGAGAGAGAGAGAGAGAGAGAGAGAGAGGAGGGTATAGAACCCTTTTTAAAATAATAAATTCCTTTAAATATATATATATATATATATATATATATAAATATACAGGTGAATGTGCTCTCATTCTTAAATCGAGTAAAAAATCCTAAAGCTAATGCCCCCAGCTTACTACAATTAGCGTATTTTGAAGGAATTAATAAATGATTAAAATAAATTAATCGGTTGTGGGATTTAATGGCAGCTATTTAATTCACGACAAAAGCGTAGTATTAATTTTAAGCAGTTACTATCGTTTCCGAGATCAAACGCACAACAATAACAATCGCAATCTTACCGGCTACATTAACGAGCTTGACAACGACACCGATAGTGCCGAGAGTCGTACTTTTTTTTCGGATGTAGGTAAGCGCGCCTCGCGATTCTGATGCGTTTTCGGCTGCACGAGCCGCACTCGGCGAAAGCGCTCGACTGGCTTGTAAGTGCAGTTCTCACGAAAAAGGATGCGCGTCTTCCTCGGTCCGTGTGGGTTTTCCAATGCTAAGAGCGCCAGATGCGTGGGGTCAGCTTAGCTTTCCACTTCGCCTCGTTCGCGTAATTCCTGTTTATTATCGCGGCAAGTGTCGAGTGCGTCGAGCCTGGCGGAGGCTCCAGCACCGGGCGCTCATAATCCTCGGCGATTTCTTAACGCGCGCGATAGAGGAACGCGAGGGCGAGAGCGGATTACGCGACGTGCAGGAGAAGGTCATAATTTAGCTTGGCATTTTGGTGATTGATTCACGTTGTTAGCGCGCTAATCAATCGGGCCATTCATCTTCCTCGCGTCTCGCGTACTCGCAGATCCTGCCAAGATTATAAGATGCTCCCCTTGGCGGAGCTCCGCTTGCTCGCCCATCTCCGAGGGCCGCTTACTCTGGCCAAACTTCGATCCCGCTCGTGGTACCGTACAAATGCCGGCGCGGAATACATCCGTGCCTTCATCCGACTGCTATGCTATAAGCTAATATTCTAATTAGGCGGCCGATGATGCTTTAATTTAACGGACCTCGCTCCTGGAAATCGCATCAACGCGTTGGGCTCACAATTGACTCTCAATGGCGGTGTTGCAGCACTTTCGATAACGTGGATTATTTTGCTCTGCCCGGTGAAAAGGTTTTATCGGACGGCAATCGCTGCTATCGATGTATGCTTGGGCTCGATATTGGAAGATCGAACAGTTGACGCGACTAAATTACAAAAGGACATAAATGCGAATCGTTTTGAGTTCGTTGAGTTATTTTACGCAGCCGCACTCGCTAAGCCATTCAAAAGAATAATAATTGTACCTGAGCTGGAATTTTATAACATTCCACTGCTCACTATTTTGACGCTCGTTCTTTTATTTATTAAAGGCTAAACAATTTATATACGCAGCGTATCGTCACGGACGATAAAGCTTAGGCTTTAATAAATATTCATTTATTTAATTTTATCATAAGTATACCATAAGATTCATAATATTACATTCATAATATCATGTTATATTCTATCGATTGCTTTACGTGAGGTCGTAAAATATGCTCAATTAATGATTATAAGCACTACACATAGAAGTACGTGTGTCCATATATACATTTATTTATACGTATATATATATATATATATATATATATATATTTAGATATATATATATATAATGGCATAATTAATAGCCTTAATCAACTACTTTTACAAATCAAATTATATTATGCGAGTATCAGCGTGAAAAGCACAGTTAAAAAAAATGATACATCCAGTTTTCATCCGCAGACGATTACAGTTGTTATGCTGCTGAAACGGCTTGATATATGCCTGGGTATACCGACTAATTATATACTGGTCGTTACCAATGTATAAGAATACAAGCTTACGTGTACGCGCCGTACGCTTATGTATTTTAACAAAATAGCAATACAACAGTTTTTCCAAGTCCTGTCATTAGATTGTATCGCGTACGTTACATCGGCAAATCAAACCTTGTGCTCGCATTGAGTCCTTTGTTATATAAGCGTATCAATCAGGAGGGAGAAAAAGTTGCGTAACGAATCAATCAATTAATGAATTTGTCGGGGAGCACTGCTTTTTATCTCGGGATAAATGTCAGCGCGGCTGTGGCCAGTGGCCAGTGGCTTCCAGGGCCGTTGTCAATCTTCTTTTTTTTCGCTCGCGCGAATAGAAATATCGCATACCGCACTTGGAGCGAAGTTAATTTTTCACACGCGTTCGTGCGCATTTTGGCGGCGGGTAATAGCTCGGGCAGTTGAGCGTGCAGGAGGGCATTTGAATTCTCTCCGAAGTAGGAATATCTCACCATTATATTAAAGTATCATTGAATCAAGGCGGATTACGGAGGTGTGGAGGCCTTTTCCCGAGAGCGCGAATAATCGATTCGCTACAAAGTTAGAGGAATAATTTCGCGGAGCCCGGAGGAGGCTCCGCCAGCCCAATGCCGCACAATGGGTGCACAATCGATAGAAATAATAATTCACCTCCCTCGGCGTTGCTGAATAATAAATAAGAGGCTCCCGGCCGGTGGACTGATTTTTATTAATTAATAACCGCCTTCATTATATCGACAATGCGTTGCGATGCATTTTTCTCACGCCATTATTATATTGGATCGCGCGGATTCTTCGCTCTCGGGCAGCCAATCCTCGGCTAATCGGACTCGGCCAATAAGCGTCACGTTCGTCTCTGTTGGCGTCGCGTCGTCCTACGACGCCTCGCCGTCGTCGTCGCTCCTCCGATCTCCCTCGACCATCCATCTCTGCCTCGTTATTACCCTGGCGTTCGCTCCCCTATTGACTCACTCTAACTATCTGCCTCTCCTCTTCCTCTCCTTGTCGCTTTCTCTCGCTTGCTATCTCTCTCTCTCTCTCTCTCTCTCTCTCTCTCTCACTATCCCTCCTCGTTTCTTCCCTTCTCACTCGTTCGCACAGTGATTCGACGAGTCGTCACGTCAACTTGTTTTCTGGACTCTGTCCGGTATCAAAGGTCATTTCGTTCCCATTGGCCATTTCCCTCTCTCGAGCAAATGCGCGCACGAGAGGAATTCCTCTGCACGGAATCAAAAGAAGACGGATAGATTGAGGGAGGGAGAGGGAGGGAGAGAGAGAGAGAGAGAAGTAACTATATACATTTACCAACCGAAGCAGTGAAACTCCTCTTCACCGGTATGTCAGTGCGTGTGCGTGTGCGAGATAGAGAGAGAGAGAGAGAGAGAGAGAGAGATGGTACAAGTGGATTGCAGTGAGAGATTGCGCGAAATCATTGGTCCGTACAGAGGAGAAAGATTGAGAGGGAGCAATTATTTTAGTGGCGCTTCGTTCATTTCATTCGCCAAGCAGGAAGAAGACGAAGAGGCGAACAGGGATGGAAGGGAAAGTGCAGCAGCGGCGTGGCGGTGAGCTCGACTTTTCTTGGTTGTGCGCATTGCGATTGCGATTTTGTTAATTGGATTTGCTCTGCGATGTAGGCGCGGAGCTGGATTTAATGCACGCAGCCGAGCTCGTTTTGCTTCTTTGCTCTAGCGTAGCCTCATTTCTTCACCGAACTGTCTTCTGAATAAGCATTGTACATCGCGAGCGTGTAATTGCGTAAGATGTGTTATTTAAGAAAACTAACATTAATACGCGGGGGGGGGGGACCGGGAGCGGCGATGGTAGGGGCCCTCAAAGACCGCAATCCCGAAGCGATGCTTTCATATTCGAGACGAGTTCTTAAATAAACTGGGTGAAGATTATCATTAGTCAGTCTGGGGCTTGGAACGATTTAATTTTTGTCCCAGAACTTTTATACGTAGCGCCGTTAAACTAAGCGAAAAAAAAAGGAAAAGAAAAGAAGGGGGAAAAAAAATAGAAAAAAGAAAAAGGCATAGGTACGAGGGTAGCAATTTACTTATACAGAACGATAGGAATACACCATACAAAATTGTAGTCGGCTCGCAACTAGAATTCATTGAACTAGAGCATACTAATGCAAGATTCGTGCGAGACTTGGAACTGCAGAAACTAGCGGCAATCTGGTGAAATTGCTCGGTAACTTTCTTACGGTAGATAATTGTCCTTGCGAAAAGGCTTTCAATTCCGATGCTGCGAGCATTTCTGACATCGAACATGCTATACGTACTGCGCGCCTGGCCAAAAATGTGAATATAATTTTACAATTGGAAGCCGAGAGAAGTGCATGCCCCTAAAGTGTTGTGCAATAATAACAAACGCAGCGCCGCGTCAGGGAATATTATCGAGTATCGGATAATGACTGTTATTTTCGTATGATAAACAACTGTTCATTTATCAAGAATTTCCGAGAGGAGCGATCCCATCCGAGAGAGTGAGGCGTACGCGCCGCCAAAGTAACAACGGTAAATCCCCGACCAGCGCAATAAGCTCGAGCTTGAGCTTCCGAGCGCATCGATTAAGCGGACTCGCGGATCTCTCCTCTCCCGCCCTATTCCTCGGCCTCGTCTCCGGCTTTCAGCCGCCTGCCCGAGCCGGCCTCACCCCCCCCCCGCCGCCGACCATCGCCAGCCCCTAAATTCTTCGTCCAGCCGGGGATTCCACGAAGGAGCGAGTCGCCGTCCCCGCGCAAAATGACGCGCATACTAATCCGGATCGCGGCGCGCGGCTCCTCGGCAGAAATGTCTCAATCCGCTAATCCCCTGGATATCTCGGACTTTCATTTACATCGGCAATGGCCAGGAATTCCAGGGGCCGACGGCCCATCGCGGGCATCGGAGGCGAGCGAAAAAAGAAAGGAGGGGTCGGGGGGTCGGGGGGGGGCGGGCGGGCGGGCGGGAAGAGAAAAAAAAATAGAAGAAGAAGAAGAAGAAGCGAACGCGGATCGACGGACGCGCAGGGAGAGCCGCCCGATGGATAAAGAAAATAGCGCTGACTGGGGCTGACGGCCGATGGCGGCGATGGCGGCTGCGGCTGCGGAGGACGACGACGAGGAGCAGGAGGTGGAGGAGGAGCGGGAGGAGGAGGAGGAGGAGATATCTCATTGTTGAAAGGGCGAGCCGCGGCACTGTCACGTCTCGAATTGCACGCACCGAGGCTGCCCCGGGATTCCATCAAGGCGCTGCTGCCGCTGGCTCCGTTTGCCGGCACGAGCTCTCTGCACCCTGGCATTCAAACCCAGAGACAGGCGGCTCTTTTATAAGCGACTCCTTGGCGACTGATCGCAGCGCAATCTCGCCGTCCTCGTCATCCGGCGTCCATATCGGCCAAGCACGTGACGTCGAGCTTGTATGCGTAATGCCCGCTCTCTCTCTCTCTCTCTCTCTCTCTCTCTCTCTCTCTCTCTCTGGCTGGAAAGTGTGCGCTCGGAAAATGCCCTGGCCATAAATGAGCGATAGAGACACTCTACCGTACGGCAAAACTTCTTTGGCCGGATGAAAATGCGCCTTTGCTCAATCTGCAGGCGTCCGAAATCAAGCGATAAGCGCTACATTTATTTAAGCGAGCGTTTAATGCATTTCGCGTATATTTTTTCATTATTATTCAGAATCGACAAATAAATAAAGCAATAGATTTGTATTCTCAGCACTGGCTCTGGAAAATCGAAATCTAATATTTTTTTTATCGAAGGTACAGGTGCACTTACGATACGAGCCTGCATCGCTTACCTTACAGATCTGGCCAATCCTCGCTATTCGAGATACGCAAGCACGTGCTAAAAATCAAGCTAATTTTTATTACGAGCAAAGACGAATGAGAGAGCAGCACCGTTTTCTTATTACCGTTTGACCGACGCAGGCACGGAAGACGCGTTGCCAACGATAAATTGTCATAGCGCAGTGGCGCTCGAAGTCGCAGGGCGTTTGGGATAAGCCTAACGCGATCGAAGCACTGGCGGTATTGGATAGAGCGCGCGCGCGGGGGGAGGTTAGGGCTAGGCCACAGGGCCAGGGTGGGGGGTCCGGTTTTGCGGCGGAGGTCACAGCCGAGGAGGGAGGCGCGGAAGGGCCGCGTTTCATCTAATAATGCCATCGGCTGAAGGGCCGGAGGAAAAAGCAGGGAGGGTGGGAGTGAAAAAGAAATGGGGCATCTACAATTCAGGCTCACTCAGCGTGTATGCGCGATCTATGCAAATCTGCCAATTTACATTCAGAAGCGGAACGTATTCATTTCTACCGCTCATTAAAATCCCATCGGCGCGCGCAAGGAGCGACAGGACAGCGTAGCTGCGCGCGTGATTAATCGAAAGCTCGAGCGATCGCGAGCGACGGCGCAAGATCTTTGCTCTCTTCCAACGAGGAGGAATCAAAGGAAGGGGAATGCGAGAAACGGCAAGACGGATGGAAAGGGCGAGAAGCGAGGAGAGCGAGAGCGAGAGCGAGAGAGAGAGAGAGAGAGCGAGGAAGAGCGGCGAGCGAGAGGGCCGGGGGAAGGAAGGGACGGAGCCAAGAGTCCGCCAACTTAGTCTCTCTCCGAGAGTTGCAAGACGATCACGCGCAAGAAATCTCGCATATCAGTCGATTCCCCGTAGATTCGCTCTTGACTCACGTCTGGTCGATCCTGGCCTTTACTTCTCTATCTTCGCTCCTCTCTCCGTCGCTCCCCCTATCGCACGTATCCCTTCCTGCCACCCCCCGCTCCTCTAGCCCCGTTGCGCCGCCGCCCCCTATCAGTCTCTTTCTCTTCGGTAATTTCTTTTCTCCCTTTTTCTTCGAGTCCATTTACTTTGGATAATAAAGTACCGAAACTAGCAAGGAAAGTCCACTCGACGGAAAATTAGTTGCAGCTCACTGTAAATAATAAGGGGAGGACCTTTAATCCGTTTAAAAATTCAATATAATGGATTGCAAGTGCATCGCTCCCGTATCGTGTGCGAGTCCGCATTGTTGTTAAAAAAAAAAAAAAGAAGAAAAAAAAAATATATTTACACAGGCAATGGAAGAGTCAAAGAGGGAACGACGTTTTCTTTTTTATACAAGGCCTTTAAAAAATATCATTGCCGCATTACAAATGTTACTTTGAAAGCGGTCTCGCCCCTCCGATAATACAATGTAATGACTAGAGCAAATTTCGTTTAAGCATCTTAGCGACACGATTATCGGAAATAACATAATGCATAAACACTGTAGCCGCATAAATGAGGGCATTATCTTCGTCCCTCGGCATAGCGTTTTTCGCTTTCGAATTCGCAAATACACGAGGTTTTAAAATAAATAAGTCTTTTGGTGGACTCCCAACGGATTGCACGTCTCGAAATGCCTTTACCGGCCAATTATTATTTTTCCATTGACGTTCTCATAATACATATCAATTTTAGCAATTACCCCGTGCCCGAGGAATATTTCATTTTTCGTAATAATTTGAACGTCGGACCTAAATAAGCATAGGGAAGCTGCACGCTATGAGATGCGTTAAGTTTTAATTTGTAGTAACCTGCATCAGTGCCGTCATATCGCGCAGATGTCTGTCCAATTTGGACAGCTTCTTCGTGGACTAAAAGACCTCCAGCGAGTGATTCCATTTAACTCCGCACCCCTCATTATCCGAAGCCCCGGCGAAAAACCCAACTAGTTATTTTTTTTTTTTTTTTTTTAATGCTTCCCGAACCCGAGTCGCCCGATAATAAAATTATAAATAAAACTCGTATTCTCCCGCGGATTTTTCTTCTTTTAATTTCTTTTTCTTTTTTCTTTTTTTTTTCTTTTTTTTGTAATTTAGCAATCCAACTTTCTTAACGCGCCCGGCGCACAAGACCCGAGTGACATTTTTCCACTCGAGCCAGCCGAGTTGACGTCGACGCGAGCTCGCCGGGCTGTCGATTTCTGGGAATAAGCGACTTGCCCGATGAATTTCATATAAATGCATTTATCGAAGATCTTTATCGACGTTCAAAGGAAGCTATAAAAATAGGGTTTTGCTAAATAATATGGGTTCTGCAACGCAATACCCTTTTTTGCCCTTCCCTACATCCACGACTGACAGTCGAAAATAAAGTACTACAGAAGGGGAAAATACGAACTGACCCAAGGCTTAGATTTTAATAACGCTATTAATTTGCAATATATTTCTTTTGCGCGATAGCACTTTCATTGATTTGCCATGCAATTTTGCTTCGGTAAAAGTCCTTTTGCCTTACCACCACAGAAAATCAATCTATGTATAGTCAAGTATAGTATATACCCGCATAGTAAATAAAACCATAACCAGTATTCATGCATATACGGACATTCTGTGTAATTGATGGTTTATTATTACATGGACGTATTTGTCAATTACACTTAATGGCATTAGCATTAAATTATAAAACAAAGTTTTTCGCTAAAACAATAAGTGTCCAAAAAATCACGAATAGATTATAATAAAAGTTTTTGGATTAAATTTCTTTTAAAAAACATTATTCAAGACCTCTATTACATGTTTTTCGTAATTTCATCTGCAGTCATTTAATCTCCAATTACAAGTATATAATTATATAGAGTTTAATTTTTACTTTGAATTATTTTTTTTTTTTAAATATATTATTATTGAATGGATAATCATTAACAGTGTACCAATTTAAATATATTATTTAATATATTATGATAGAATCGTAGCTCCAAATTTTCAATATGCATATTCTTAGAAATTTTCTACTTTAAAAATAATGTATCTTTACCAAAGACCAATATATATATTGATTAATTAAGTAATTTACGTATAATATTTATTGTATAATACTTGGTAAATTAGTCCATGAATAATTATTGATATTTATGTTACTATTATGTTTATTACTATTATGTTTGTTGACGCGTATGGCAGAAAGTGTACAGTGTTTCGCAAATCCATTTAGAAGTTTTACAGACTTCATCGTTTCGCCTAATGAAGATTCGTTATGAAATAGAATTAAAAAGCATTTTTTATTTTATATGGGTTTCAGTTTGAAATATGCTTTCAATGCAATCATTTGTTGACTCGCTTCATTTCGTTGAACAAATCATCGATAAAAGCGACAAAATGCAAGCGATTAAAAATGAAATTTCAGAAATGACTAAAAAACAGCTTAGCTCACATCGTGGGAAAAAAAGGCAAAAATTATAGTTGAATTTTTCCTCGTGCAATTAAGCGCAAATGGCTTTGTTAAAGCTGATTAAATTGATCGAAAATTCAATTCCGCCAGAGTGCATCGCTATAAGGGGCATTTTCGAAAAGCCCCGACGTCTGATCGAGTATCTAAAATTCAAAAGCCAAGCGTTGCGCTGTGCTCGAGTTAGCAGAAGAGCCACGGCTCATCTGGCGGCAAAAAAAAAAAAAAAAAAAAAAAAAAAAAAAATAACGAAATCAAGCCAATCGTGGAGGTATCGATCGCAATCAATTTAAATGTGTCGTATGTTAATGTTTCTTGGGCAATCAGCGAGAGAGCAGAAAGTTATATCGCTCGGGGGTGCGATGGGGGCGGGGGGGGGGCAGGGACGACGGCAATAAATCCTCGATCTCGGCTCCGAGAGTGGGCCAACGGACGCGCGGTCGGCTAAAAAGTCGGTTAAATAGGGGGCGTCGGTCGGTCGGGTGGCGCGGGCTAAGGACGAAGGATCCTCGCCGTCGTTGGTCGGCCGGGGGTTCGATTGGGGCGCCAGCCACCACCGAGCCACGAGTGCGCAAAGCGAATTGGCCGAGGAGCCCGGGGGGTACGGCGGGGGTGGCCGTCGCCTCCCGGTGCTGTCCAGGGGCTGGGCGAGCGGTGGCCGCCCGGAAGAGGGCCACCGGGCCGGGCCGAGATTCGAGGAGGCGCGACTAGAGCCCCGGGGACCTGGTCGAGGCCGGGGGGGGGGATCGGCGGGAGGCCGAGGAGCATCGCCGCATAATCGGCGGGGAGCCGTAAATCAGCCGCGGCGGCAGTCGATGCAATGGCAGCGGAGTACTTGAAGGTCTCGCGCGCATGGATGCTGGCGAATGCGCGCGATCAAACACTCGGGGTAGGCGAGTAAACGGTCGTTTAGAACTGTACTCAAGGCGTGCATTAACGCGAAACTATGAGTGCGAGCGATATTGAGGCCGATAGAGAGAGAGAGAGAGAGAGAGAGAGACGGGCAGTGAACGAGAGAACGGCCCGTAGTTAGTAATGAAGCCGTATTGGCCACGTTATTGGTGTCCTCTTAATAACATCCCCCATCACTCGCGTCGGAATAACAGTGGAAATTGAGTTATGGCAGGGAGAGCGCAATATACTCCTTTACCCCATCTGCGATCCCCCTCCGCCCGCCGATCGACCTTGCTCGCTCCTTCGTTCTCATTCTCTCCGTCTTCATCTCTCTCTCTCTCTCTCTCTCTATCGCTGCCGCTCTTGTTCTACTGCTTTTGTAAGCGCGTCCAAACAGCGGAGGTGGACACGCCTCCGTACGACTACTTAGCTGAGAGCGGGCTGTCGCGGCTAATGGGAGGGGAGCCGGGGAGCGAGCGGATTCCCTGATTTTACCTTTTGTCAATCAATCAAAGTCCCGGAGCGACGCCGAGTCGCGCGGGCCGAGGCAACGGCCCGCTCGCGGTCTGCGGGGCGGCGGAGCCGGGCAGGGGTAGGGTTGCCGGCGGGGAGTCAGGAGGCAACTCCTCGCGAGGGCAGAAATCCACTTACCGCCCCGATTAGCGAGACGCGTGCCATTAATTTTGCGTTATTGCACGCGCTCGCCGCGATGCACGAGGCGGAAACCGAACGCAGCCGTGGATCACGACCGCGTGATTTTCGTGAGAAGAAACGCCGGGCTTATGCGCTTCGTCCGCTTAAAGGGGATTCTTTTACGCGAATTCACTTTTCTGTGTGTTTCGTGGCTCGTAATCGCTTTGCCGACAATGCATCCTCGCCATCCTGCGCCGCGAATGTTTCGATGAATCACCCGGGAATTTTAAAATATGGCCCCGGCATTCAAAGCTTCGTCGTATGTTTGGCCAAAGGACTTCATAGATCGTAATTTGTAGGCGCACGATTACGACCGATTCATGAACGACGCGAGGTGCTTTTCAGCATTTGCACGAGCATCAATCTTTGTTGCCATTTTGCGGGACATTAATCCAACTTACTGATTAGAAATCGCGATTCTTATTTTTAGGCTTAAAGCCCCATAACATTTCCTATCACTGCTGTATGCCTCTTTTTAAATAGCGCTGCAAATAAACACCTGCGACTCATGGAAGTGTTAGTTTTGTATATTGTAAATTTTAATTCAATCTGAATTTAGTGCTTGTAAAAGATTTAATACATCTATTAAATTGCTAATTTACTAGAATGCTTTAAAGTGGATACACGTTAAAACTTTCTCGTTAGTGGTAAATAAAAAAATTGCTACGAAGACGTCCTTTTAAGCAAAAATAAATGAATTGAAAACATTTTGAAGTTTCTTGTTACTGTTTTATTAAAAATTAAATTTCATTCATATTTAAACACGCATAATACGTTATATATATATATATAAAGCATATTTTTGATCGTCTTCAATTCGAATTGCAATAGTAATATAAGAAAAAGGTCTCATTAATATCCTTAACAATCTAAGCCCGGCTCTTTATAAAGAAACACGTTGTTATTAGAAAATTCAGTTGTATAAGAAGCTGAGAGTACGGACAAAATGTACGAGTGCTAGTTAAAACAAGAACACGATACTTGTCTTTTTAAATGTTTGTTCATTTAAAATATGTAAGCTCGCAGCATCCATCTTCATTATCATAAAACATAAGAAGAATTTCAATTTTATTGCCAAAGGCTCGCAGACGTAAAAAAACCTTATTAAAAATAAGCTTGTAGCGTGCCATGTTAACGCTAACCTTGCTGGGCCACAGCAAGAGGAGGCCTTCCTGCCAAATGAGCAGCACCTGCAAAATGAAAAACTACTTAAAATTCGCAACTGCGGGAGGAGGATTTTCGTAATTGTCGCATGTGACGACAATTAATAGAAATTAACGCGTGAAACTTCTGCGCCGGGGCGCTGATATTCATCATCGTTACATAAACTCATCAGTCGCAATTACCCCCAGGAGCGAGGAGGGGGGGGGTGGAGGTGGCCGGAGCCAACTGCGGGCAGACGGAGTGAGAGGAAAGAAAAAGGGGCAGGCGGTCGCTTTGGAAAATGAAGCTGCGTGGATGAAAACGGCGGGGGCGAAAAATCTTTAATTAAACGTTAATCGAGTATAGTTTTGCCGTAAAACCCATGGGGCTTTTATCAGAGAAAGTGTTGATTGGTATTTGCGAAGTGGGCAACGTGACCGGCGAGGGGCGCACGAGGGCATTCTCAGGTTTTTATTGTTCTTAATTGCGAGCTCGGTAGGTCCGCAGCGTCTCTGCCGAGATTTTAATGGGCGCCTCCGTGAGAGATCTTTCCTCCCCCAATCGTGACCGGCCGACAATCACCGACTGTCTATTCCCTCGTTCCCGCGCATCGAGCCCCCGCCGTACCCCTGTATCCGCTATTTTAATCATCGGCTAGCATTCACTAATTATCGTCTATTACCGTCGCAGCGTCGCGCACGGCGGAAATTCAGCAGCGATCGCCTCGCTTCGTTTTTTCCCACCTCTCGGCACCTGAGAACTCAATCCGTTGGATTCGCTCCGCGTAACAATCTGCCCTTTATTTCATTACTTTTTCAACCACTTCCACCATTGTTTTATTTATTTCGCAATCTCCCGTGGCCTCCCCCGGTGAGCGGCACTTTATTCTTAGGGGCCCTCACCTTTGATCTACCCTCGGATTGATTGCCGGCTTTTTTCAAAAATTTCACCGTACAAATTCCAACTCATTATGCCACGCTCTAAATATCAAGTGCCATCCGCCCTTCCACTTGTCTATTTCTCTTGTCCTTCGTCTTATTACAATGCAGCACTCGACCATTAGGAAATAATATTTTAATCATAATTTCTGTCGTTTCTTCTAGATAAAAATTCCCGTTTAACGAATATCCTCTTCTCAACTGTCCAACCAATGCATACGCGAGTGAGCTACAGGAGCGCTGACTTGGATCTTCCAATTTTACTTCCCTTTGACACATGTTTGCTATTTATTGCAGAGAATTGTTACGAGGAGAGAAATTCATACACTTGTGTATAACAAGACTCCGCTTTTATTAAAACTGACCGGATGTCGCCGCGGTCTAATCCTGATGAGTTTTTGAATATTATTGAGCCTTTAAAGCAAAATGAATACCACAACAAAAGCTACTATCGATACCTTTATGTCTTTGGACATTTATTATCTTAACAGTGTTCTTGATGTGTGTACAAATCATGTTCGCTTTCGAAGTTTTATCTATGCTAAATAGCCAACGGTCAAACGTACATTAACGTTTTGAATTTTAAGTATTGCAATACCAGCTGAAAATGGTTCGAGGTATGGTAAAAATGGTATATATGTATAGATATATATATATATTTTTTTTTTATTTTTTTTTTTCGTTAAGAATAATTGTAGCTCTACGCATAATAAGTTGATATTGTCGAACAAAAATGTAATAAGAATTTTAATAATTCTAACAAATTTTGTTAATATAAAAAATGTTTCTAAACATCAATCGAAAGGTTATTAAATGTTTACGACCAAATTGAACGACGCTAAACCAGCCTAACGTTAAAGGCCTTAAAAAAAAATTATTCTTCAATAACGCAGATTGTGCAATTTGAACAAAGCCTTTATATTTAAATGCAGCTGCAGACTGAGATTCTAGGGTTAATGCCAATCAAATGTACGCGCACTCCCTTATATTTCAGTCCTTATTGATGATCATTCATTTCTGCATGTTTACAGCAAAGTAAATTATTTTACATTGTTTGAGAAAAAGTTGTATTTTATATTTTTAGCGAGCATAAAGTACAAGGCAAAATCGTTTCGGTTAGTGTGTCCAGAGTACACATCATAACTTAAGCCGACTTTTATGCTCTTAATGGCTCTTCCTCTCTTAACGAGTTACGACATTCTCCGCAGTTTGAGCAATTTCAAATTTTTCAGATAATCGATATTTGTAAAAATTCGAAACACTCGGTCATAAATTTTAATAGCCTTGAAGAAAACAGTTTTTTATACAAAATAATTTACATAGCGCAGTAAAGAGCTGCGTAAGTATGCAATGACAGAAGTTGCAATGATTAACGAGAATCGTGCACATAGAGGACTGATGATTTTTTAGCCTCTTTCCTTATTGATTAGCAATCATAATATGTATCTGGAATAGTAACGAGCCTTTGACATTGAACCCTTCTCGCGGAGAATTGGACAATGTAAACAATGTTAACGCCTTATTTGAATATTTTATACATCCCATATAAATCACTTGAACTACTCACTCACATTTTAGTCTATAATTTCCGTATTCCGTTTTACTGTACATAATATTACGGAAGATCGATACGCACACTTTCATGACTTACCGCGGAATAAATTAGTTTGTAATGACCTCAATTTGAAATTATTAATAAAGAGTTACAAAACACACACACACACACACACACACACACACACACACACACACACATGTTATATATACAGATCATAGATATACATAAGCAAAATGTCTTTTGATGATAATATTTACACAGAGTACATTTTCAGCCAAGAATTTATTTATGATAAATTTTAAAAGTCCGACACAATTAACAGCTCGTCGACTTGAATCAAGGAATCGATTGGATAATGCTTTAATTTCATAAATAGCAAACGAACAGCAGGTGTTATTTTTGATAACTGTGTATACTTATTCGTCGCCTTACAGGCTCTGATTCGCATCTCCTCTTTCAATGTATCTCTCAACCTGCATTTTCTTCTCTCCTTCTCGACGCCATCTCATTTTTCTCGATTTCACCTACCCGCTCAGTTTTCCCGTTCGTTCTCTCGTTGTACGGCGTTGCGCATACTAAATTATTCTCGAGCGATATAGCCTCCGCCTCGAATTTATCCCTTACTGCGATCGACTCGCTGGAGGCTTTGGAATAATCTCCGTCTTGAGTCTCGTCTACAATTTAGATTTTTACTTCACAAACAATCTCCCTCTTCTCCACCCTTTTCGCGCGCGCGCGCGCGTTCCCCTCCCCCCTCCCGCCGGCCCTCTCTCGCTCTCCCCCCTCCCCCCTCATCACTCTCTCTCTCTCTCTCTCTCTCTCTCTCTCTCTCTCACTCGTCGGCTCACCGCTCCTATCGTAGCCTCTCTCTCGCTCTCTTTGTCTACCTGCATGTTGTGATTTTGAGATTTGGTTGGAACGTGAGAAGCTTCGTTTTTCATGTAAATCCAGCAGGCGAGTTTTCTTTTAACGCCTCCCATTTTGCTGGAGCACAAGAGAGTGCGAGTGCAATCGGGCCTCCGAATGGAATTTAATATTATTAGCAAAGATCTCGGACGCAATAGTAAGTTGACCTTATGCATACACGGTCCCTACTAATGTATGAATATATATACTCGTATAAAAATATTACCTCAACTGTGTATAGTAATTGCAATTTATAACGAGATAATAGATTAATGATTCTTTTTTAATCTTAGAATATATCCTTTTTTATTTTTAGACAATTTTTAAATTTAATTTATGTTAAAAAAAAAATGAAATGTTCATAAAATTTATTCTTATAAACGATAAATACGTATTATTTATTTTAACATTATCGTTAATATTGCTGACGTTTAAAAAGATAGAGTAATAAGTTATTATGTATAGATAAAACAACACGCTTGGAAATATTTGTATTCTCTTTGATCTACGAGTCTGTTGAAAATAAAGCTATTTGAATTCTTTAATCAGTAACTTTCCGACAGCTTTTTTTTTATAAAAGAATTGTAAATATAAAGCCAAATTGAATTAGTCACTCTTTACTTTTTTCATTTATAATAAAGTAAGGATGTTTATTGGAATTTACTTTGACTTATATTTATTTATTTTTTTTTACGGATTCTTTTTTATTAATTTGATAATTATTTTATTTTTATATTCTATGCATAAATGAGTTTTTATTTTTGGAGTGATTAAAAAACAACGATTAATGAATGCATAAAAAAGTGTGGAGGATATTTTCGAAAAGTCAACAGATATTAGGGGGCGCGACATATACTTGGACTCTTGAAACGATTAAGTAATAACATATGCAAGACGAGTCATATGCGTAATTTTAATTCTGTAGAAGTAAAGTTTGTCATAAAATTTAATAGTAAAATTCTAGTATTAAAAAAAAATTACATAGCAAATACCAATTATATTGCTATTTTTTCTGTTATTTCTAGTGTCAATAATAATTTTTAAACAGTACATGTTTGTTTTATTACAATACATAAAAAAGAATTTACACAAGTACTTTTACTTTATTTTAAAAAATTAATTCCTATAGTATAAGACTAGGTTTCAATCTTTAAATTATACTAACGGCGTTATTTTATTAAAATAATTATACATTGATAATTATTGACAGACTATTTTGTACCATAGTCAAATATTTTGGCTCGGTTTAAATGAAAAAGTATTTCATATTTTTTACAAGCTGTTTCGAAAACAATGGCTTTTTAATATTTTTTAAGCTCACTTTTCAAGAATTATTAACTGCACACTTATGTACTGCAATAAAATTCTATTCTTACTTTTATTTTATCTTTTTAATATTAATAAAGTAGTATCAATTTATCGATGAATACATTTTACATCAGATTATCGAGTATGCAACTCAGCAATTATGTATTCAACGAATTTATTTAAATTCAAGTATCTCCAATAATACAAAACGAAATTTTAAACTTCTAATGTATTATTTCGTCATAGAGTCTTCAACTTTATTGTTTTTGTTTCATGAATCATAATGCTTTCATATCATTCCTTGGATATGAAATTTTTCGTAAACCAAATAAAACAGCACAAACTCTGACCTGTTTTCAATGAAGTAAAACTGAATCGATATTCAAATAAGGACGAAGGGTGTTAAATATCTAAACAATCAAAGTATTATTTGAAGGAATGAGTATTTCTAATAATAAAATAGGATTGACGTTGGGAATTATTATTTTGTTATAATATTATTTACTTGCGAAGAAACATTTAAATTCAATTGAAAAATACGGAGCGAAATACTGTAATCTTAAATTGAAGTATTTGTTTATTTTTTTTTTTTTTTTTTATATACTTACACCTAGTTCGTAAATGTCGAGATAACCGATAAGTTGAAATTCGTTTTGGAATACCATATTCCAGTGTGGGTTAGCGAGGTTTAAATTTAACATACGCTATTCGAGCTATGAATTAATTATCACATCGGCGTTTGATAGCATTAAGATGCCCACCTGGTGTGGCTTACACTTCTCGTGATATCGGCTTGAAAAATAAATAGACATTGCCAGTGAATCAGAAATTATACGTACGTATTTTAGTATCGCTATAGAAGTCATCGATGTATCTCAATCAATAGCAAACAAAAGTAAAGCTACGTAAAGATTTTCCGAGCAGGTTTCGACAATCTGTTTACTAGTCGTTAATCTCCTAGCTAACAATTAAGCGCGATCTACGTGTAACGAAAGGAGATAATGGTCGTAACGCTCGTTTAAGCTTCTAGGTGACATAACCGACTATTATTGCACACACATGAGGAAACTCATGCTTATGACTATAAGAGGATAATCCAAACAGTTTTCACACTTGGGCTAATGCTGCACTTCTATAGTGTTATTGCCAATTATAATAGTTGCTCGCTATCATAGAATCGTAACTATAGTAATTCAGTATAGTAATACCATTAGTGATTCTTATGCCAACGTAGCCGATTAATGTAATCATTAGAGTCAATTATCGTATCAATTCAATAAATACTATTATCCGAATGAAGGAGAAAAACATTACTTGAAACTTTTGTTTACGGTCTTTATACACGAGCCACGGGAATTTTATCATTCGACCCGAGCAATATTTATTCAATGCAATTTTGAAATGAGTTCATAAGAATAATCTTGCATTGGTAAAATTGCGATATTCAAATTAATATTGATAGGCAGTACGTGAAATTGAATGTACGTACTGCATTGTGAGTCAAATTCCAATCACTTAATACATTGTATAATTGAAACCATTTTTCAGACAATTTTCAGAGATAATTTAAATTTTCTGCGAATAAATATTACATTAATTATCCCTTGATTTATTCCTGCTTTTGGAAATACCAAACTTATGTAAATGCAGCAGCAGCTAGAGTCCCCGGTCTATTATTACTTATTTTTACCGTCTATCCTGTGAGATCTTTAAGCGAGACAAAGGCAGAGCTAAATTATCTTTAAAATAGCTATACGTCTCTTTAAAATAAGTACATAAATTTATATTACTCGGAAATTTTTGTTAGAATTAAAAATTCTTAAATTGTAATCTATTCCACCGGTAAAGCTCGAAAACGCACTTAAAACCTTAATTAAGAGAAGGTAAACCAATAATTTTATTCAGTGACAGTAGCAATAATGAATTTTATTTATTTCTTGTTACTTCTTTTAGAGCAAATATTGAAAGAATACGCCGCTATAAATATATTTTTTTTTTTTTTTTTTTTTTTTATTTTCGTTCTATTTATCGTGCGACGATATTATGCGATTATCTAAATAATTTTTTTTTATTATTATTACAACACATTACTCATCCTGAACTAAAATTTCCAATCTACGTGTTTTTTTTATTGGATGAAAAATTGGTTGAAGTTTTTACACTTTTGCAATATTTAACCAATATTTTGTGCTTTATGTACTTAGGCGAAAGAAAAAAAAATTAATCTGCGTAATCTTCGATATCCAACTGAAATTTACAAAGTACTTCGAGCAATAAATTCATCAGCTCAAAGGAAATGAACAATACTATTTTCTCTATTGGTGCTATGCAATCGTATGTATCTCGTACACTTATAGTCATTGTTTATAAACTGAGTAAAGTATTTTTATTTGCTGTCGACGGCTGGATCTACTATTGAGCAAGTAAATCATCGAAGCCGAAGCTTTTTCGCTCAAAAAATGATTAATAAGGAGCTTCACTTTGTTCATTCGTACAGACAATTGAATGGAATTTAAGGATTATTTTTGCCAACGTACGAAGACTGAAATTGTCACCACCGATTGTGCTGGCCTCGTTTGTCGAGGTGACCGCCATGAAACCACTTCTCAAGACGATGGGCTATGGGTTATTACCACGGTTTCTGGACGACCACTCGCTATTTCAACCACTAGGTGGTGTCGGTCAATTCTCTCGAAGATTGCCTCGCCGACAGTAGAAGCAGAAGCAACTGGCCTTCCGCTACCTCAACTTTTGTGCTTGCTGTGCTCGTTTATAACATCAATACAGAGTTTTCTTTGCTCTACTTTGGCCCTCTTGGCCGATAAGGAGACTCTATCTCGCGACTCCAGTGATATATCGGGCTTCCCTCGAGGTTTCTCCAACTCATTAAGAGTTTACCTGCTAACTCGGTTCTTTAAGTTAGCTATTGGGACCGACTCGTTCGGCCTCCACATAATAGACTTATTATTGAGTCCTCACTTCAGTTTCTCAAATAACGAATTTGCTTGCGCTTGCGAAGCCAATCACGTTTGTCACTTATGGTGTCTTTAAAGTTTTCTCCAAGGCTTCCTCGTTCCCTACTGATGCTCGCAACAATTGTACCGAATTATTAACTCGTGATCTGAAACTTATAGTGCTTAATTTAGAAATTTTTTTTTCTTTCTTAAAATTCAATCAACAAAATATTCGATAAATATTGGCGATGTCTTTATTGTATTTATAATTGTTTTATCGTTTATTTAAGAATTTTTAAAATACCAAAGTAGTTTACGTGAAATGGAAATAACAAAATGCATACAGCGTCGCTCAAAAGCGTATCAATTTTTCATTTGATTTGATGAAGTTTAATTTACCAAATAATGAATATAGGTGTACAAATATTCAACGTGTACGATTAGGTTTCAAGCGTTAAATAAAAGCAATTATGAGCTCTCCGCGGGTATAATGCAACGCTGATTTCTTATATTATGACTGCGCCCTTTGAATGCCAATGTACACAAGGAATGAAGGAATTTTGTGTAAAAACGATAATTATTTTTAATAGCGTTAACGATTATAGGTTTTCTTTTCAAGAATAATAAATAATTAAAAGTCAGAAGAATTTTTTAGAAATAAAGGATATTTACAGACTTCCTGGTGCGTAAGAATCGAATGGATTCGATGTAAATAGTTTTGAAAGTCACTTTAAATTTAGAAAAGCCTAAAATTCCAACAGAATCGAATCTCCCTCTCGGCAATTTTCGGCTCAAGTGAGGGAGGTAGGGGGGGGGGGTGGGGTGGGAAGAGGATGAGAGACGCACTTATAATATACGTGTATAAAAAGGCGCAGCGGGTGAAAAGCGATCGACACCTCCAAGGGCCAAATTGGAGCCGCCGGCCAAGCGTGAAACGTCACTTAAATCGGAACGACCGAGGATTGCCAGTGGCCGTGAGGGCCCAATGCTCGGGAGCCTTAGCGCGGGCCCCGGGACTCCTGATCGCGCCTGATATTCGGCGGTGCGCTCGGCTCCGCAGGAGCGACCCGACTGGCGACTCTCGGCCCGACGGCGTCCCAATAAAACGGGGCTTCTGGTTTTGGGGCCCGACCCGGGCGCCAGATCCCGTTCCTCCGATTCGGGTAGGGCCGCGGCGAGGCCCGGCGGCCGGCTCCGTTCTCACGCTGGCCCGGGCCTCGACCGGGGCCCTCGGCTTAGGCCAAGGCCAGGACGTCCGGCCTCGGGGAGCGTTCCCGGGGGAGCCGGGCCAGGGCCGAGCCTCCGCCGATCGCTCCCTTCCGCGCCTCCTCTTTCTCCCCACCTTCCTTCTCTGCCTCTTCCCCCATCTCTCCTCCTCCTCGGCCCGGCCCTCGCCCCGCCAATGGCCCCGCGGATGCGAGAGGCGCGCCTTGCAGCCCCGCGTAACCGACCTCCACCTGGCCCAGGGATTTATCGCTCCGGGACGTTGGCCGGTGCGCGAGATGATTTCTTTCTCGGACGCCCTAACCACCCACCCACCCACCGCCCAACTTTTTTTTGCCTCCTAGGCTCCGTTTTTCGGCTCGCTCCCTCGGCTCCCTCGTTCCGAATCCCGGCGCAACGCTGTTGGCCCATTAGCCGGGGCTATCTTCCTCTTCCCGTATAGAGAAGCCCCCGATAAAAGGCATTTCGAGCTGTAATGGAGCTTTTTACCTGCTGGGCCAATCGTGATTTAGCCGTGGCTCGAGCTAAAATTTCACCCGCTCGCGCGCCAACTTCTCAATCGCGCGACTGCAACGATCGCTCGACTTCGACTGGCTACCGCTATTAAATAACAGTTATGCCGAAATGTATTGCAAGGAAAGAAAGCCCATTATTCCGCGGCTGCTCGGATAGCTTTGGTTGGTAAAAAAATTCGGTAGATTTATTACCGTGTAAAAAATCACTTAACTTACGTAATCACACGTTGTGTTCGATACGCGTAAGCAGCGCGTGTTGCTATTTAAGAAAACAATGCTCGATTAGATCGGCATGCGATGCCAAAGCCAGACAATAAGGGAATAGATGTAAATATAATAATAAGCATCTCGAGACTTATTGCAGCTAATTAATACATACTAATGCGCGGACTTTTCTATTCGGAGAAAGTTCATTGCTCGTTCAACCTCGTTGCCTTGCTCGCATGCAAATCGTAAAATAAAATAGAAATAAACATTTTAACGCGCACACGGAGGGAACTTCGATTCCAATCGATCCGTACAAGACCTTTTATTTATTTATTTATTAAATATAGAATATTATTATTATTATTATTATTATTATTGTTATTATTATTATTCAGTTTTAATTAGTTTCCGCAATTGTACAGTCGCTTATGCTTGAAAGTTGCAATATTTTAATCGATGAACGGTTGCGTCACTCGATCGATAAAACCTCTTTCGCGAATGTTTTTTCACGGGCTCCTACATTTTGATACAGTCGTTTAATGTTTACATATGCAACAATTTTCCCGCGCGAGTGATAATGTGACTGGTATGCACTCGATGCTATTGCAATAAATCAAAGACTCGGATTGAATAAAGCGACAAGAAGAAAGCAAGATACACAGGTAGATAAGTTGGACGTATAGATAGTTATATAAATAGATATGTAGAAAGGGTCGACGGTAGGTGGAGAGGGGACAGGGATATAAAGCAAAGTGACTGGGTAGGAATTATTTATGCTTGGCTGTCACACCATTTACTAGAAATAATATAGGGAGACATTTAAGTTTATCGTACAGCGAAGGCTCGAGGGTACATAAAAACATTGAATTCTGATGGACCGAAGTGCCCAGGGTAACCGAAACTTTTGTCGACTTGGAAAAATCCCTCGATTACTCGTCCCTGCAAGTAGTCCGGAAAATGGAGCCCATCGCTGGAACACTTTCCCCGTTATCAAGAACGATCGGGCGCGGCCCTAGGTCAGCGAGGGCCATTACCGTTTTATTAACACTGCTAGGGCCCCGTGCAGAGGGTCCGCGGAGGAGGATGCATTTATCAAAATGCAATCGTTAAATTGTTGACCCTCGTCAATGGAAGGTGGAAGCACAGTCGTCGAGCTCGCACCTCGCAACGAGAGCTGCTGCGACGGGCCGCAAGGAGCCATTGAAATAACGAGGGGAGTCGGTTGAAGGACCCTCCGAGCGCCGCGAACGGTAGGTCGAGTCGGGCCCGAGGACGACCCCCGCGGGGCCGCTTCGCCGCGGACGCGTTCGGGCCCTTCGGCTGGAGGCCGGAGTGATAGCTTGGCGGTTGGTGGGGGGGTGAGCGAGCCGCGCGATCGGCATCCGAAAATAGGCGTAGGCGAGGAGGGTGCGGGTGCGCGCGCGCGCGTGTGTGCCGAGGAGCGGCGAGGCCCGCGTCAAAGCCGGCCCCGAGGCCGGCACCGAGCGCTGACCCACATCTCCTCGGCTCGCCGCCTACGGCGAGCATCCGGGGATAATGGTCCCAGCGGGAGGGAGCCCGAGCTCCGGGCCGGTAATTGAAAGGAAATAAACGCGGCGTTTAACAAGTGCCGGCGTAAAACTCGCGGGGCCCCGATGCGGCCATCGGCGGGCAGAAGAAGGGCCCAAGCGCCGCGGCCCCTCGGCCGCCGATGACCCATGACACGCGGGCCCCGTAAACAATCTCCGCCCGGCAAATGGGATGGCCTCTGGCCTCGGGGCCTCCTTCCCACGCGGCCCGAGCCCCCAGTGCCCCCCGCCCCCCCCGCACGCACGCCTCGCTCCGGGCTACCTTGTCGCGGAGTCGACGGCTCCCGCGGCGGCCCCCGGCCCTCCTCCGCGGACCACACGCCCGGAGGCCCTCCCGGCTCCGCTCCCTCCTCGGGCCCCGTTCATCCCCGCGCGCAGCCCACCCACCCTCGTTTAGTCGTGCGTTGTCGAGGCCTACGCACTCGCCCGGGCGGATCGTCGCCGTCGCTCGGCCGAATCGCCCCGACCGAGTCCTTCGGCGGAGCCTCGGACCGGGGGGCGGAGTTCCCCTCGAGCCGAGCTCTCCCGCTCCCGAGCGACCGGCTTTTATTTGCGCTCGTGACGAGCGATCAACTCCTTTGCGAGAACGCGAGCGGACGTGGAAACGTGCCCGAGCGCATCCGCAGAGCCATTAGACGGCCGAGGCTCGGCCGCGCCGCAGTTTCGAGAACTCGGATGGCTTATCTAATCGCGCCTGCGCAGCAGCCCGAGCCACCGTGTCCTCGTGTCATCGGAATGAGCTTTCGCGTGAGGGGCGGCGGGGGGGGGGGGAGGGACGAAGATTAGATACAACGCGATATCGCGCCGATTCTCGTAAAACTGCGAGACATCGTACTTGAGCATTGCCAGCAGTGACATTTTAAGTGAACGCGGTACACTCGATCTCGTACCTTATAACTCGCGCTGCATGACTCGGATCAAATTATTATTCGTTGAGAACACGCATTATACAAAGTCCTTTAAAGTTTATTTAATTAAATTTCAACGCCCCGCTATTCTCGATATTCAATTGCTATCTTAATTGCCAGGCTGCGTCAGCAATTTATTAATGAAAAAAGTCACTTGCTGCAGTCGCTGAAACTGCGCGCTCCCCTTTAAAATATACATACCAATTAATTAATAAGAATCTTATTTGATCGCAGTGATGTTTTACCCTCCTTTTTTATGCTCCTATTACCTTTTCTAAAAGCCTATGCAGAGCGAGGCAAAGTAAGGCGGCATGTGCAGTGGTGTCCGTTGTCGTTAAATCTATCTAAATATCACTGATATCTGTCATATTATATGAAAAATGTGTATTAAAGTATAGAAAAAAAAAAAAAAAAAACAATACGAGGAGAAATATGAATTCCATTGGAGCTTCGGTATTTTAAAAATGTAAGCTTTCAGTTTTCTACGATCTCCCGATACGGCTTTAATTTTTAATTTTATTACGGCTTCAAATTAACGGAAGAATATGTTTAAGTATCAACGATCACCAATAATGCCAATATTATTGCATATTAAATGTATATATATATATATATATATATATTTTTAAGTGCCGGTCACAATCTAAAGTCCATATAGGCCCGAAACAAAAGTTTTTTTTCTTACGATAAAACATGTAAACACAATTATTTTCCAGTAATCAATTCAGCAATCATAAATAGAAATTATAAATATCGTTCTTATACCAAAGACAAATTTAGTTGCGTATTAAGTTTTTTGCACTGAATTACAAATCCCTACAATAATGATAATGATACAATAACGATACAATAATGATCTCTACAATAATAATCTACTATAATGCCAATACTAGATAAAGAGTGTAGGGAAAGTGTGTAAATCTACACTTATTCATCGATTATCAGTTAAAAATATATCCAAATTATTAATTGAATTCTAGTTTAACGCTTCTAAGTAAAATATTGGCACGGCAGGCTATAGGCTATTATTACCATAGTACACTTATTATTCATGCAATTAGGGTTTTACGCACGTTGAAGTGACATATCTCCCCCCCCCCCCCCTCCCTCTTGCAAAAAAATTTTCCCCACGCCATGCATTCTACTCACGATTCATTTTTCTCGAAACTTAGGCGAGCAGCTCGCGTGAATGGATACGAGCTAATTTAATGAGCCTTATCGCGCATTCGGCGGTGTTAAAAATGTTTGTCGGATGTTTCATCGTATAGGTTAGCTGCATTGCAAATACGCGCCAGCGCGTTAACTCAAAGAATGATATTACAAGGTGCACCGCTGATATAGCCAAGGATGTTTTTAAGTATGTTTCGAGAAGGCCGCCTGTCAGGCTTCTGAGGGAAAAATTAAAGCGCATTATTCCGAGTCTCGCTACAATTTAATAACGAAGAGCCTGTAAATTTAGAAATGCCTTTCTCGGAATTAATTTTTCTCAAATTGTTTGGTCCGTATAAATAATACATGCTCGCGAGTAATTTAGCGTTTCATTTACATTAATTGAATTTTCTGCATTAGTGACGCATACTCGGGGAAAAGGCTTTTCCCGGACGTAGCGGCTTGCCCCCGAGGGATTGATATTAAACGCGGTAACATTTGTTTATTCGTCGCCTCTAATTTTAAATATTCCAAGAGGCTCCTTGGAATTGCGGAGGGAGTTCGATCATGCCGTAGTAAGAAGAGCCGCGGTTAAATTTGTTAAATCTGTTTCGTCGCTAGAAGAGCTCGAGGACGCTGGGTTGTAAATGAAAAAGGGCGATAGAAGTGAGAGGAGAGCGCAAATGACTCTCGATTAAGGAGTAAAAGAAGAGTACGAAAACGAGGATACAATGAGCTCGGTGCGTAATTCGTGGCGATGTCTAATTAAGGGGCGGGTGCATAATGTAGCTTAGCTCGGTGTGTCGATTCGCGCGTACTGTCATTACGAGCAGGAGGCCGAGGATGAATCGAGGCCCCGAAGAAGAAGAAGAAGAAGAAGAAGAAGAAAAATAAGGAGCGAGGAAGAAAAGGAGCAAGGAGAGCAAACAGGACCTGCCTCCCACCTTCTCGTCCTCCCGGGGACCTTCGGTCCCGGCTCGCTCCTCCGCCTCCCTCCCGGGGGGGGGGGGGCAAGCCCCCGGAACCCCGGCAGGGTCCTCCCACCCGAGCGGCAGCGGTCGAGCGCCTCCCGCTGCCGCTCGGGCCCGCGTCATACCCCAGGAATGCGCCGGGCGCGTCGAGCCCCTGGCCCGAGAACGCGGGCACGCGACCGCGTCGACGCCCCGACGTCGGCCGGTGCGGGCGCCGCGGCTCCGAGCGTGCGAACGCGGCCATCTGCCCTCCCCCGGGTGTCCGATGATCGCGCCTGCCCGCGAGCCTCCCCGGGCCCGTCGTCCTCGAGGGCGAGCCGCTCGCGCCCGTTTGGCCAACGCCGAGTGTATTCCCTCCCCCCTCTGCCTGGAATCGCGGGGCTTCCGCTTAGGCGACCGCCAAATTTATCCGAATTCTCGCGCTAGGCTCCGAGCGCTCCTGCTCTGCATTCGTCTGCCTCGCGATTGTTTCTTAAGGATAATCGAGTTCCTTTAACGTTGCCACCTCTGCAAATTGATCTCGGGCTCTCGATGAGTTTTGCAAATGTTCCGAGCTCGGCATTTTCTTCTCGCCCCTTTTTTTCCCCTTCCTCCTCTTCTTCCTCTCCTTGAAATTAAATATGAATTAAAAGATATTTAAATGATAAAGTGCTATTGTATTCCGAGCGAGATGTTCGTTTAAAAATTTTCATTTTATCGAATTTCTATTCAAGGCCTTTATGAAATATAGGATATATATATATATTTAAAATACTCGCAATACTCCGTGAGCCATTTCAGAGGGGGATAAAAATCTGCGAGCAATAGTGATAATAAAATTTGAGTCAAAACCTTTTTGCAAAGCGTCGGACAGATTGCATTAATGAAATCTATAAAGTGAATGTCTGTCACCTAACTGACGAGCTCGTTAGAGAAATATGCCATAAGCGTACATTATATATAATAAGAATTTCATTGCCTCGACAGCTCCTATATTATTTCTACATGTTAAGAAGGGTTTTGCTTAGGTTTTATATCTTTTAAAATCATATCAAATATCATCAGCGCGAGCTAAAGAGAGCTTTTAACTTTTTTTTCACGAAACGCACTCATATTCTGCCAATGAGATATTATAAAACGGGCGATTTATTAATTAATTTCCGTCTCTTGCATTGTTAACTATTACAACGATACGAATAATTATTAAATTTTCATTCAAGAGTCAACTAGAAAAATAGTTTTGAAACTATTTCCCCCCCCCCCAATGGCACTTTAATACGAAATAAATCTTATCGTTATTAATTTTTTTATCAATCGATAAAATTGTTATTGTTGCCTACTCAATGCTGTCCAGGATTATGCCAAATGTATCGGCGCGTATTCAACATTTTTTAAATATTTGTCTTAATCGCATTAAAATCGAAAACCTTTATCGAAAAATTTCCCCAACTTATTTATAGTCGATGCTGCACGATTTTTTGTTTTGTTCGGCGAGTGATTTAATAACGATGCCTCAGCTTCGGATAAAGTAATCGAAGCAAAGCACAATTTTGTCACGTAAATAATTGATATTAATAATGAATTTTCCAGACAGCCGGCATGCCGGAAAGTTGCAGTTTTTCCTTAAATAAATGCTCCTTTGAAAATTTACAACGAAATGCATCATGTGTTTAATAGTTAATGGCTAGTGTTAAGGCACGCAGTTTAGCGCTGATAAAATGCGTTTGACATGACCAGTATTAATACCAACATTAATAATCCCTTCATAATTTCGAACGCAACACGAGTAGTTCCCACGTTTTTCTTATCGCGCAACGGCGTAATCCGTGGATACGTAAGTACACCGTAGCCGTGTATCGTTAAGACAAAGAAAGAAAAAGCGAAGCTCCTCTCCCGTGGACGGATCGACGCAGGAGCAACGCGTCCTTTCTCACGCGTCCGCTATTCCCGGCGAATCGTAGCGGCGTAAAAAGGCCCCGCGACGCATTAATAGCCGAGGCCAGCCGAGTGTCAAAGCGAGGGCCGCTCGCGCGTCCTCGCGCAGGATCCGATCTTGCAGTGGGTGGGTGCGGGGGGCAGGGAGCCGTCCGCGACTCGTCGGCACCCCGGAACTCGCAGCTTCCTGCCTACCCTCGAGCACTGCCCGCTAACGTTACCACTTCATCCTCGTGATTGGGTACCCCCGGTGTTAACGCCTTAATGTCCGATTATCGATGCTCGGCCCTCCCCTTCGGCCGGCTTACGCAATTTCGGCTCGCTCGCGGCACGAACTCGGCCTGCGGATGGCCTACCGGTTAATTTGATTTGTTGCCCAAAGGTAGCTTAAGTGGCCCCGACGCGCCGCGCTCCGCTCCCGCACCCCCGTAATTTTTGCCCGATGCCTTGCACCCGTTGACGAGCTAAGTGAATAATGATCCCTGCTGACCGCCCGGACTGGGAAATCTTCAGGATTATTCGAACCCCCGGCCCCGTGCCCGAGAGCTTCCATTTTTGCCGTTTTTTTCTTTTTGCTTCTCTCTCTCTCTCTCTCTCACTTCTTCTTTTTTTGCCGACTTTTATAAGTCGTCGAGTAATACGGGGAAACACGCATTCGCTGCTACTCGATCCCATTACCTTGACTCTGTACGATCTGTTGCTGAAGTGCATTAATTCCTGTGGCTTCATTTTCTTTTGCTCCTCTTTTACCTTTTTGATATATTTATTTCTTCACCTCCCCTCCCCCTCCCCAACCGACCCTGCTCTGAGAATATTAATTTCGAAGGCGAAACTTTCAAGAACAACGGTGATTTTTCAAAATTTTTCCTTACATTTTTAATTTGTAAATCACTGCGCGATGGAAGTTTCGTGAAAATTTTGAACATAATTTATCAAATGTGCGGTCTTGTGCTCCCTTAATTGTCCAATAATTATTTCACTCGGAAATCAAGTATTTAATATAAATTAATGACGACGGGATGGGTTATTTTTTATACCTAATAAATTCGCGCTTTCATTAGCCAAAGAGGCACATTAATATAGGGCTTAAGGGTTTTGGAATCCTGTAATTTTCCGAATATATTATCAAATATGATCGCGCCACATTAATAAACATAGTAAATTCATACGTAATATTAGGTGCCAACGGAAAGGAGAGCATCTTAAGCGCTCCATAAATATTTATGCACAATTAAAAATCCAGATAAGAATTGTAAAGCAACATAAGCAACGTTTTTGCGTAAGGCAGGAATTTTAACATTGCGCGTGCACGGACACGAATTTCATGGCTTCTGAAATTATCGTGGCGCAAGTTTAAATAGCTCGTGCACGCGCGCAACCCGAAGGATATATTTTATACGCTTTTGAGAAGCTTTACGTGTTTTCTCGTAGCGCTCTTAATTTATGCGCATAAAAACCGCAAATCTTTAGCCAAGGAATACGGCTAGAGTTTCCGTGTTTTTTTTTTTTTTCCCGCGAGCTTGATCGAGACGAGTGCCAATTAGGGGCGACTCGCGAAATATTCGAGTGCCCGGCCGGTAGCGTTGGCTTTACGAAGCGTTTGCAAACAATCCCCTTGTATCGATTAAAATTAATAGCCGAATAAATTGCGGGCAATTTTGTTTTTCGAACTGATCCGACTGTCGCAGGCCTGCATCGGCCGAGGCATAAGAACCTCGACGCCGTTGGGCGGGCAACGTACTCGAATAGGAACGAAGCATCGCTCCCGGTGCTCTCGCTCTCAATTAGGCAATTTCGAATGCGGCGCTCGGTCATTGGCTCTCTGAATTTCAAAGGCGCGCTAAGCAGCAGCTCCCGGGCTGCCCATCAAGCGCACGCATCGCGAGAAGGTTGGCCGAGGAGCCAGAGCTTCCGCTGGGCTTGTCCGGGGTAATCGAAAGCTCCGGGGAAAGGAGGGGAGGGGGGGGGCAGATAATCGCCAGGGAGCGGGGAAATTCCAGGGGAGCCCCGTCGAAATTATTCCCGCGGCCGGTCGCGAGGGGAGGAGGCCAGCCAGGAGTTAGCGAAGCCTCCAGCAGCTGCGCAGCCCTCGAGCCAATCCCGCCCGGTGTACGATCGGCCGGGATCGGCCTCTCCTCCGGCCCCGGGCGATCGATCGGGAGGAGATTTCCCGCGAGGGGATCGCCCCCCCCCCGAGAGTCCCGGAGCCGAGCCACCGCGGCAAGGGGCCCGAGAGCGCCCGGCCCCCGCAGCATCGAGCTCCGGGGCTCCGTTGCACGAGGAGGACCGCGGGAGGTCCTCACCGGCGGCAGCCGACGCGGCTTCCGGGCACGTATCGCTGCCCGGCGGCTCCGGAGATAAAGCCGACGAAAGTAAAGCGGCGGCGCGGGCTTCCGATATCTCCCCTATCTCTCCGGCTCTCCGCCCCCCCCTTGATCGCTTAATGGTTCTTGCGAAAAATGTGCCCCGACCCGAGGGTCTCGTCACTTTGGGAGTGGGCTCGGGGCCGGCTGACGGGCCGCCCGGGATTTCTCGGCTCGGCCAGTCTTGCCCGAGTACCGCGTCCTAACGCCTAACTCCCCCCCCCCCAGCCCCTTCTAACCACCCGAGCTCCGCGCCGCTGCCGATGATCTTGCACCTCTCGGTCGGAAAGAACGTCGAGCCCGGCTGCCAGAACGCGTTACATCTACGAGAACTTTCTATGGGCGTTTGAAGTGGGTCTATTCGAAGAATACGACCGGAGCATTCGCCCCGGGAGATGCCCGTAGCGTTGCGCTCGGCGAGGATAACGCGCAAGTGACTCGCCAAGGAGGCCAAGCCACAAAGAGAGCCTCCAATGAAGGAGGAGTCAAAGGGAGCCTGGGCTCGCCACGGCCGTGAATAGGCCGACGGATTCGTCGGACGAAGGGCAGTTCGACGCCTGGGGCCCGGGGCGAGCTACCGGAAGCGGCAATTTTTGCCAGCTCCGAGGAATCACCGACGAGCGAACTGCGCGGTCGGCGTCCTCGGAGCTCGCGGAGGTCGCGCGGATGGCAACTGGAGTATTCGTTTGTTCATTGGCGAGGATGAGGGTAGGCAGGGTTTGGCAATAGCGTCGGAGTTTCCAGAGGTGCAGCTTTTGAGACGGCGGATCGTTGAAGCGATAACTGAAAATTAAATTTATTAACTCTCGCCCGAGAGCTCAGGGGAGTGATATTATTTTTGAATTCCCACATATATATATATGTATATATATATAGGACTGTTACTTAACGTAACATTGTTGGGCTACACGTGTATACGGGTCGTACAGATAAATGGCTTCGAGTCATGAAAATGCAATTATCCGCGATAATTTACGCGTGCGATCGTTACATCATTTTATCACTTTATTATATTATATTATTAGCCGTGTAATATATAATTTTTCGCGCAAGTGTAAGATTACGCTGAGGAAAAAATCCGAGCCTACAAGCACATAGATTATTCGAAATTTTTGCTCGGCACAAAATTAACTGGCGTTACACATGCCGTAGCCGATGCGGATCTCGAAACCGCACTCTCGAAACTTTCATCTGCGGGTGTACAAATCTAGCCTGGCTACACGTAGTTTCTTCAAATTTCATACGCGATTCATTAATCTCCGCTTGTCCAATACGTGCACGGATGTATTTTCCTGGCCTCGGCTTCTCTCCATTAAAATATGTCCTTCGTCCCGGGGCAAAGGGGGAAACGGCGTATCCCATATTCTGCCCTATACATCACAATTAGACGTCGACTCGAATCGATAATTAATAATCTTCTCGTTATTGGCCGCCGTGATGCCTTCCGAAGCCTCGCAATCAATCTGCCGGCGAAAGGATCAAGGATATGGATAAATTTCCATTATGCGCTCGAGTCTTGTCGTCCGCAGGGAAGATTGCCGCACACTGCGCCCAGAAGCGGCGACGTTTCTTCCTGGGGTGGAGGAGGTGGAGGAGGAGGAGGAGGAGACGGTGGCGGCTTTTCGCTCGGAATCGTCGAATTCGCGAGAGGAAAAAGCAGACGCATGGCTGGCACAGAGCGTAAAAACGGAGGCGGCCTCGCCGCCAGTGGCGATGGGGTTGGTAAAGCGGGCGACGGGCGAGGGCCGAGGGAGAATGAAAGAGACGTAGGGAGGAGGAATGGAAAAAAAAGCAAGAGCGCGCAGAGGGATTCTAAAGAAAAGTATTTCTAACGCGATAAGGCAGATAAAAAGAGAAGAAGGGGGCACAATAAAAAATTCTCTTGTCCCTGGGCTTATACGCGGGTGCTCGCTCTCTCCCTCCCTCTCTCTCTCTCTCTCTCTCTCTCTCTCTAGCAGCGTAAGTGGCGCGCTTCGTAGAATTCGCCAGATCGTCCCTACGCGAGGAGCAGATAATTCACCCGAGAACCCGCGAATAACAATGAGGGAGCGTTTGAGCGCGGAACAATGCGGGCTCGCGATTCACCTTCTCCTCGGGCCCCTCCTGCGGCTACGACCCGGCCATCCCCGTCCGAGCCCCGGCCCCGCAAACCCGTCGCGCGACTCCGGCTCCAGTCGTCCCCGAGTCGCCCGCTACCGCCAATTAGGTCTCGCTTATGAGAAGATTTTTCGACCTCCTCTCAAGCCCCCCGCCCCCCCCCCGGCTCGTCCACGTCACCGACTCTTATTCTCGTCTCCCCTGCCGGGCCGAGCGGCGGCGTTAGGGGGCGGGGGACCACGACCGCGAGATGCGCTCCTCGCGCCCGGGCGCACGCATATTGCGCCTTTTCACGGCCTCCTTTCCCCTGCGCCCCTTTGGCTTTTCCTCCGCGTCGCTCCTCCTCTGCGACAACTTGGGGACCAATTTTTCGCCGCTCTTTACAATTTCTTCCTGCCCTTTGGAGAGCTTTCCCTTAACCGTTCCCTCGTGGATTGTACCTTTTTTCAGTCTCTCCATCCTCTTCATTCTCATCTATTTTTACACTCAATTCTCTCTCTCTGTCTCTCTCTCTCTCTCTCTCTCTCTCTGTCTACTTTTCTTTTTACTTTATTTCGCAAGAACGTTTTATATTGTAATGCATCGAAAGAATTTCACATTTTGCAGCCCTTTTTGCCCCGACGGGGCTGCTTTTGAAGAGGGTAATCTCTTGTTAGCTTGTACGCGAGCTTTTAAATACATATCGTAAAACAAGCCTATATACTTTCTCGGCAATCTCTTCAAAATATATTAGAATAGTAACGTTGATCGGTATTGCGCTTTCATTTTCCCGGAGCTATACAAACATCGACGGTTTCTGTTTATTACGAAGGCACCTTTATTATGACCAAAGTTAAAATTCAACTTTTACGGCTTATTATGGTGTGGCGTTCTTCGATTTGTAATTTGTATTCAAATAATACCTCTATAAATATAGTCCAACTGTAACGGCGCTAAATGTGAGAAGAGTTTTCGTTTGTCCAACGCCACTTTGATATGCCCCGACATAAATTAAAACTAAACAGTCCATTTCGTGTCCTCGTAACTGATCGCAGATATTTATGGACACAAATTTATGCGGCTTTGTTAGCCGTGTATAAAATATTATGCAAAGTACTAGATTATTATTCTTTCACTCCTATACTTTCAATTGACATGTTAGCATATGCTTACACGGATTGTTAAGTAAATAATTTGCAGCCAATTGCAATTAAATTTATTACTATTATACCAACAACGCATTTAATTAAAGATGCATCCTTATATTAGTATTATATTTTAATCGATATAACAATAGTAAATTTGCACAAAATACAAAGCAGCGAATGGGTAATTATTGTTAATTGTTATATTTGCAAAGCGTTGAATAATTGTTAGATTAATTTTGGTGCCGGAATAACGAGCGGGAATCAATCGAATATCGAATAAATTATAACTTGGATAAATTAATTGGCTGCAATCTTTAAAGGGACTTTCACGATATCCTTGACTACGTTTAAACGAGCGCATAACAGTTGATCAAAGGAAGGCCTCGAATATCGGACTCTCACGAGTCTATTAGAAAAAATAGTGCAAAAGTCGGAAGTGTTCTTAACGCCGAGTGGAAAAGCCAACAACTTAACGGCCGCGACGATCGATCGCACTTTCATTATTTTCCGTGCTCGCGTAACACACGGCGCGAAACAATATAAAAACGAAAGCGGCGTTTGCAGCGCCCGGACTGGGCCCAGCCGTGCAATGGGCGGCAATGCAAATGCGTGCGCTGCACCTCCGGGCACTTGAATATCAGGGGGGAGGGGGCGAGGGGCCGAGGGGACGAGGCCCTGTGAGAAAATCCGCAGCAATTAGCGCGGCTCCGCCGCTCGCAATCGGCTCGAGCCCCGCGAGTCCGCCTGCCCTTGCCCCCCCCCGCTGCTGATGCTGCCCGCTGTCCTCCACCGCCTCCTCCTCCTCCTCCTCCTCCTCCTCGCCGCAGCAGCAGCAGCAGCAGCAGCCGCCGAGGATCAATACGGAGGCTCTCGGCGGCGGCGGCCGTGGGCCCTTGGCCGGACCCCCTTAAAAAGACCCGTCGATCGAATAAAGTAGCTGCATCCCCGCCCTCGGCCTCTAACCCCGTTCGACGTATTTCCGAGAAGCGCAGGTCATGCATGCGTCGGTGCCGCGGGTCCCTTCTGCGCCTCCCCGGCGTATATCTGTCGGGCCTATCGGCGATCGCAAATTCTGCGCTGGACCGTCACCGGTGGCTTTTGTGCGTGCCTGTAGCTCCTGGTGCAACGGCCCTCCTTCCCTCGGGGCCCCCCCCTCTCCTCCTCCTCCGCCACGGCCCTGCTCCTCCGGCGCCCCGCACTGCCCGGTGCATACGTGGCGAGTCTCGCGGGCGGTTGTTCGGCTTGACAGTGGCCGACTGCATTACGGGCTTGTTTGCGTCCGCGCTCGGCTTCCCATGCGATTTACAGTCTTGCGCGACTTTTGAATATCTCCCGGGTCGCCCTCCCTCCCTGTACGCCCTCCTCGCTCTTTGTCCCTTTTATTGAGCTATTCTCCCGGAGCGTGTGTCCGCTCCGGGGCAAATAATTTAATGGCCGAGTTAATGACACCGACACGCGCACCTTTATGATCGCATTCCCTTTCTATTTATTAGATTGACGCCGTTTCTCGCTTTCTCCGCGACACGCTGGCCTTTTCCTTGCTTTCCCATTCCTTTATTCTATCTCTCTCTCTCTCTCTCTCTCTCTCTCTCTCTTCGGTTCTTTTCCCCTCCTCTTCATTATATCGGCCACCGATTGCATACAACGCTGCACGCGTGATTCGGTACGTTCTACTCTTAGGATTCCGGGAATTTTTCATTCCCCTCCTAATCCGCCAGCTCAAATTGTAATTACAATAATCCGCGGCTCTATTTTTCTGCCCCGTGATGTTAAAGTTCATGCTCTCATAAACTGCGCAATTATGCTGAAAGATCAGCTGAAAATCATTTGTCATTCCCGATAAACTTTTTAAGTTTTTTCTCTTATTAATTCGTATCGGTGGCTTAAGTCTCACGTGTAATAGAAAGTTTTCTTTTCACTGTACGGATGTATGGAACTTAATTTATACAATATTAATGTAAGTTTATCATGTACAAAGTCACTTTTACGTAAGAATTGTTAATCAATATTATTATTATTATTATCTCTGATGTTTTAAAGCAAAAAGGACTAAAAATGATTCGTCGCGGTAAATTAATACTCGTGTAAAAAAATATTAAACAAAAGCTTCAAGTAGGCAATAACAGTTTGTTTCAAATGTTTTTGTGCGTCCTTTTTAAACGTAGTTTTATCGTCGTCCTCTTTGTATGGCTTAGCTATGTAAAAAATTTCAAAAATTCAGCTCTTCAAACTATTTGTATTTAGAGAGTCCAGTATTATCCAGAGTCTAGATAATAAAAACTAACGAACCCTCACCAATTTCGCATGTATGTGATAAGTTCGCAGTCTTAATTATCCGAGCGTCATGATCCGCGTTGGTTTTTTTTTCTTTTAAAAGGATTTCCATTGCTTCCTCGGGTATACAAAAAATATAAATAAATTAGTTTCGCCGTTCCAGGAGAGATATTGATTAGGAAAGAAGGAAACATCGACGAGCTGTTAAATTCGAAAGAGATTTATTTGGTTGCAGTGCTCGAGCGAGTAGAGCACGTCACATTTCCGCGAGGGCGACAGTTATTTATTGCAAAAGTAACATCAATCGAGTGGGACGACTGCCATTCGAAAAGTAGCCTTCCAGTTTTTCAAAATGCCTCGGTGCCCAGTACAATCGATCAAGTTACGCGAAGGAGGGGTGGGGGGTGGGGGGAAAGACTCCGAAAAATGAAAATTCCCGCCAGGTCCAGGGGGAGCCGCGGTGGGCGAGGGGTGGCGGCGTCGGCGGCGTAGGAACCCTCGACGTCCGCCCGTCGCGAGGCCCCGTCCTCGTCCTCGGTGATCCTCGGCGCGGGAGTCCGGCGCCCGACGGAGGGCGGGAGGGCCCGGAGCGGAGCCCTGCAATCGCGTGAATAATCTATTTTCAGTGGACCGGGAGTTCGAGGAGAGCCGGCGGGCCGCGCGTCATTGTCAAGCGCCTAAGATTGGCTGGCTCTCGATCCGCGATATCCGCTCTTCGGTTTGGGGGCCGTTTTGCCTTTGTTGCGGGGGGAATAGGCGGCAGCCGGGGCTCCGGCACTTTACGATGTCTTACGCGTTCATTTGGCTTCATCGGCAACGAAGTAACGGTGATCGTCGGTACGTGTACCACATGCACGCCGGAGTACTTGCGGTGCATCGATAAATTTCGTAGTACATGTTTTGTAGGGTAATCGGCAATCTATAAATCCAAGAGGATGCTCGAGCCCCGACACCATCCAGCGCATAATGTCCTGGAAATCGTTAATGCATATCTTCGCAATTATTGACTATCGGCGGCTGATTTTGAAAAATACATTTCATCAGCGATTCGCGATTCATGCGAGCGTGCCAGCGAGCTCGCGACCCGAGCCCTGGCTAAAGCGAAGCCATCGGATTCGCTAATTCTCCGGCCTTACTGAATTCTAATATGAAATAAAAAAAAAATTAAGTACTCGGGCTTTAAAAAAAAAAAAAAAAAAAAAAAAAAAAAAAATACGGAAGATAATATACGCGAGGAGTATCGATATCGAAAGATCAGGCCGCAACCGAGACAGGAAGAATATAAATTCTTAATACTTGTGTTGAATTGGCGCTTGATTTTTTTTTTGTTCTTCGATAGATCCTTTTTTTAATAATCCACCCGCATTCTTGTAATTAAGCACTTTGCTCTCCACGCGTCAATCAACTGTTTTGAACAAAAATGCTTCTCAATCGCACGGTAACCCTCTCTCTCTCTCTCTCTCTCTATCTCTCTATCTCTCCTTCTGTCTCTGTCTTTATACGCCTCGCTCACGAATTCCAACTTTGCAGACACTATCCTCCTCCTCCCCCCCCGCCGCCGCCTCGTCTTACCTTCATTTTCATTCTCCTCTCGATCCTTCTTCCTCGACTACCCACCGTTTCCTCAATTTCCTACAACCCTTCCCCGCCCCAGGCCCCCTCGCCTTATCACCCGCAGACCCCATCACGCCTGCTCACGGTGTCTCTTCGCTCCCTCGCCCCGCTCCTGCTCTGCTCTGCTCTGCTCTGCTCTGCTCTCTCTCCCTCTCCCGCGTCTTGATCTTGCATCGTGCGCCGTCGATCTTACAGCCAACGTAAGGCTTCGTCGTTGGCCTCCTTAACCCATCAGCCCGAGGCTATCAGCGTGTCTAGTTACCAGTCCCCGAATATAAGCTGCTCCGATGATTATCAGTCGAATGACGTTGCTCGACTTCGCGTTATGATGCACTTACCCCGGCGAGCCCGCCAGGCTGTATATTTTCCCTTGGCTGCAGCGAAGGCGCTTACGTGATACGCCCGCCGAGCAAAGGGAGTTTGAGGAGAAGAGGAGGAGGGCCGAAGGAAAGAAAAAAAAAATAAATAAATAAATCACGTACGATGTTGGTTTTTCTCTCGGGCTCGGGTACGCCGCTGAATTATCAGTTACCGGCGAATAATCCGATCGATGCGCGATATTCGCTTTTAATTGAAAAATTAGAGCCAGGCATCCAATGAGAAATTAGTTGCCGAGGCCCGATTATTTATACTTGAATGTAAAAAAAATTTTTTACATACTCCCGACCAATTTTTATCTCGCCTACGATATACAAATGTTATGTTAATGCCGAATTTATCAATCGGTGTCCCATCGGCTTCTTATCGATATAATTTTTCAGATAAAGCCATCTAACGAGATAAATTCTTGCGTACCAGTGATCGCCGCCTAATGTCTCTGAATGATAAGCAGAAGAAGATAAAACGTTAATAAGTTTGGTTATATTTCAAAGGTAATCGTTTTTTATTAGCCTCGTTGCTAAGCTTGGACTTTTTTTTATCCTGACACATACGTGTACAATTTTCTGTATCTAATATTTCAGCGACTCTTAAATAAACTCGCCACGTTAATACAGTCAATTTAGTAGCGCATCGTGCAAAATGAAATTAACATTTCAGCCTTCTGTAACTTCTTAGAGAAGTCAATACTGTGTGTAATTTATCATAATGTAAGATTTAAAATCAACGAAACACCGATCAAAATAAGTGACTCGTAATTCTTAAAATATCTAATTTCTTAACGAATCACGATAACAATATTGCATATAATTTCAACTGGAGCAGAGCCCGAACAATGGAATTTTTTCCCGGTTAAAAAATATACCAAAAAAGCAGAATAAATAAAACAAGTTTACGCATAAAACGGCAAAACTTCCTCCGCATCGATGCTATGCTAAAATAATAACGTAACGTTAAGCTACCACTTGCTTTTGTCTTTATATAATACATATCCATGTCGACAAACATATATGTAAGCACGCACGAAAGCAGGAGCACAGTAGAATAATAAAAGAAAGGAGAAAAAAAGTGCGCAAACAATCGAAATTCTTTGGATCGGACAGTCGTGAAATCCTGTAAACGGTCTGTTGGCTCATGATTCTCGGTGTCTCTCACTCATTCCTTCTCTCTTGCTCACTCACTCTCTCTCTCTCGCTCTCTCTCGCTCTGTTTCATTCTCTCTTCCCTGCTTTCTCACTCTTTCCTCGCTATGCGTTATCGTGGAAGATTAAGATGCCGATCGACGCGGAGAAAAGCTTTCCTGGTGTATTGCACTACGTCGTGGATATGTTAATGCACCTTGCCTTTGCTCGCTTCACGGTTTGTGGAGAAAGAGAGAGAGAGAGAGAGTGAGAGAGAGAGTGAGAGAGAGACTGTTATGCTACGAAATTGTATGGCAAAATGAATGATCGAGATGAAGACAAAGATAGAAGACCAAAGAGATGGACAGAGAGAGAGAGAGAGAGAGAGAGGGAGGGAGGGAGGGAGAGATTTTAGAATGCGAAAAGGCGGGGAGAAAGCTTACTTATAAAAATGATTGCATTAAAGTTCATTCAGTGCTCTCTTTACGCTTTGAAGAACGTCATTTTATTTTTAATAAATTCATGAAAGCACCGATAGATTATTTATCGACGCATGCGTATAATCTATTTCATTTATTTGATATTTTCCACGAAGATGAAACAACTTCTTCAAGATATATGAAAAATAATTAGCCAACTTTAGACTTTTTTAAACAATATATTATTAACGTTATGCTTTATATCACTTTCAGTTCATTTTATAATGGCTTCCTCTCTCATAATTCATATGCTTTATCAATGTGATAAATGTTAATTATACACGTATTTTGCACATTTTATATCGCTGTAATGATGTTTAACCAAATTAATGAGTTAAATTTTAGGGTTCCAATGTTTTCTTCTTTTTTTTTTTAACTGAAGCATTGAATTGTTATTATTTTATATGAATTATTATTATAATTGGATTTAATAAAATAAAATTATTATTACCTTATTAATACGGTAATATTGCTTTTATTTTCTATCGTGAAATTTTATTATTTCTTTCGTAAAGCTACGACTCTTAGAGATTGACATTTAGTTCATTCATACAAAAAATAACCTACTTTTATAATAACAATAAAAATAGAATATATATCACAATATATTTATATTATTATAGTATTGTTTCAATGAACTGCTATAGATATTTTTTTAAACACTTGATGTAAAATTTTAAAACCTTATAAATTATGTGTCTTTTTTATTAATCATTGTTAGAATAGTTAACCAACTTTTTTTTTATACTTATACAACGAAATGGCAACTATTATGGAAATGGTTTTGGCATGTGGAAGACCCAATGGGTATAAAATGTTTGCGAAATAGGTATGTCTTACAAAAAAACTTTTATTGTACTCAAAATCGTATTAAAAATTAAAGATCGTAAGAAGATTTTTTCCCCAACAATTCATTTGATTGAGCATAATAACGAGTTTTAAAAAATTAAAATAATTGAAAAAATTATTAACATTGTATCAATATCAGTATGTATAATATACTGAAATGATATAATTCGAAGTCAAATACGTTTATAATGAAAATTACATACCAGATTGAGAATGGAAATATCTATAATTGGTTGAAGATTATTAAAGTTTGATAAAAATGTATCGTAATCGGTAAGCATTACAGGTTACAAAAACAATCATTGAATTTTGTACAAGCAAAGTTTTTCTGCATTGTTGCAAACATTTATTCCCGCATAAAAATGCGCGCATGAACGCGCGCGCGTAATATTATTTACGTATTTTATATCATAAAAAAAAGGAAATCAGTGAGCTAAATCTAAGATCTAGAAAATTTTGCTTCTTAGAAGCAGAAACACAGGGGGAGTAATACAAAAGAGAAGAAGGAAGGATATTGAGTGAGCAAGAGAGCGTAAGAGATAGGCGGACGAGAGTCACGGGCGGCGGAGGGGGAGGAGAGAGAGAGAGAGAGAGAGCAAGAGACGGAATAAAAAGGGAAAAAGAAAAGATAGGAGGATCTCCACCCTGGCGTACGTACACGCGTTCCTGACCTGGCGCTGTCACGACTTTCGAACAATAGCGTCCATAGCGCAACTACGTGTCTCATTTTGCACACAAACAGCTGCAGCATCAGCATCAGCAGCAGCAGCAGCAGCAGCAGCGACGGCGGCGGCGGCGGCGGCGGCAGCAACAGCAGCATCCAACCTTTGCGAACTGGCCCCCACGACTCTCCCTCTCCCCCGGGGGGGGGCCCCCGCCTCTCCACCCGCACCGCCCCATTCTCCACCACCTCTCACCACCTCTCCGTCCTCCTCCCGTACGTGCGGACATACCGCGAGCTCGCGCGCGCGCGCGCACACATACGCTAGCGAACGCGTGGCGTACACACCGAAATAAGAAGTAGTGCGCGCGCGTCCTGGTCCCGATCTCGGCGAGAGTCTTCTCCGCTCCTCGGCCTCTGCATTCGTGCGCTCGCTCCTCTCATGCTGTTGCTACAGAGACTCTCAGGACTCTAAAGTGCGGAGACATTCCCTCCCCCCCCCTCCTCTCTCTCTCTCTCCCCGTCGCCTCGTCCCTCTCGCGCCACGGCGAGGCGACGGTAGCTTCGCTTTGTCTCATTGTTTTTGTTTCGTCCTCGGTCCTCGGTAAGACCTCGCACTCCCCTTTCGTCCACCCTCCCCCCGCCCGCCCACTCCTGCCACCCTCGCCACCCTCGTCGACCCCCCCCCCCTATTCCGCCGCCCCCCCCCTGCCCCGCCCGCCGCTCGCGCTCGATACCTTTCTCGCGCTACCTCGCCTTCTACTCAATTTATTATATTATAACATTTGCGATCGGTTCACAATGTATTTATTGGCATGTAAACAGCCAAGTGGAACGTAAAATATGACATGCATCGCTGAATACGCAGCAGCGACTCCGAAGATGTTCCGGCATTGCTGCCGTACCCGGAGCCCTGCGCTGCTCGAGTATGCTCGAGTGAAAAATTGCAATAGCGAATTCTTCTTCAAAGCTCGACCTTTGTTAAAACGGCACCGGATATTCGTGGAAAGGAAATACTATGAAGTTCAGGCTCTACCGAGATTAATTTAAGCATTATTCGCCCGCCCGGCCAAAGTCCATCACGCGGTGCGTCGCCTTATTAGTTGTTACGTTTATTGACTACCGCTTTATAGAATAAATTAACGACAAGCCTAATAAATGCCGTGCAATAATGTATCGTCGGAGGGGCCCTCGATAACTGAAAAGCTACTCTCGATCGATATTAATATTCGATGCAATTAAAATGAAAATAAATGTAAAGTGTTACCCTTTTGCATTGACTACCCTACGAATGAATGCTCAATTATTAATATTATTCTATATCTGTGTATACATTTCAGAATCGAGAATCACCTTTAATAATGCTTTGTGGAATAATAAGCCTTTTAAGCGACTGGAGGCCCAAGTTATTTTATAACGTGAAATATTATAAATGAGATTCAGTATATGATTTCCTTGTATTGTATTTCTGCTATGAGTGAGGCCATGAAGGCGATTACGTAATAAATCATGTTATTACATTTAAATCGATCGCATTCTTGGTCGATGTATAATTATTTTATCGAAGTTAGAGTTGTGCTGTAATCATTTTTTGACTATTAAGATTGTAAAAATTACTATTAGTTCGTTTGATGACCGGGTAATTATTGAAACAATGATATTGTTGTGTCGAACCATAGAAATAGTAGGAAATATAATGGCTTTTGTTATTATCATAACGTGGCCTCTTACGATGAGATACTTAATTTTAGATTTATCAACCAGAATCATTCATTTTATGTTTGCTTGTTATTTTATACAAATTATGACGACGTTAACTCAGTGCGCGTACACTTTTTTACAGTATTAACTCAATCGCGAGATCAATTAATCAATTAACGTTTGAAAATGTATTATATTTATTTCTGAATTGATACATTAGGATTGCATATATATATATATATATTGAAGGCTAATTTAACACATGGTTAAGCTACGGTATACGCTTCGGTTCCGATTTGTTGTACAAAAATCAACATCTTGTGTTACGTATGCTTTGTATACGATAAGCAATTCAATACCCATTGAGATTATAATAGAATAATAAATCAACGAAAAATAAGCCGAGTTTGTAAATAAATTGTTACGTACTGATGAAAATTCGTGTATAAATCTTACATAAGCAATGCTGGCAATTATCATTAGAATATTAAGTGGCACGTTATCCTAAGGCATTAAAATTCAACCAGAACAAGACCAAGGGAATAAATTCAAGAGGTAGTAACCGCATCGCCTTAAGTGCGATTTAATATTTGGCATAAGCAGTTCGAGGATCAAACGTTGGACATCGCTAAGGTTCGCCAGCTAATGGCTAACGAGTCAGCACCTAATATCACCAAGGAAGAGCGAAGAACCTTAGAACGGAGCTCGAGCAGCCGCTGGCAGAAGCCACCTCCCGGCCCAGCGGGCCCCCGAGAGCGAGCGCCTATCTCGGAGGTCCAAGGCGCGAATCTCGCGCATTCCATCCATCGACGAGTTGCGCGGGCGGCGAAGCCCACGTGGGCGCGAGGCTCGAAAAAGCCGGCGAAAGTTCGATCCGCGCGCTGCTTTAGGGAGGACGAGGAGAGCGGCGGCGGCGAGGGGCTGGCTCGAAAAGCCGCGAAGCACGGATGCATCGGAGGCGATACTGGAGGCGCGTATCGTCGCGAGATAGAGAGAGAGAGAGAGAGAGAGAGAGGCGCATCTCGCGCGGTAATTTATTGGTCACGGGCGCCGCGGCGAGCGGGCGAAAGGATCCAGCGGTTCGTTGCCGCGCGTCGCCCGCGTACATAATGGGCCCCGAGGAGCGAACCGGCATCTGGGGCCCGTCGGGCGGGCGGGCGGCTTGAGGCCACGTACGCGGAGGGAAAGCCGAGGGGTCACGCACGATTCGTGAACTCCGCGTCGCGACTCGCACCGAGAGTTTCGCGCCTCCGTCGTATCGAGCGTCCGCTCCTCCTCCTCCTCCTCCTCCTCCTCCTCCAGCGACCGCTTTACTTTTCGCTCGCGATTTCCCGTAACTGAGGTGGGGGGGGGCGGTGGGGTGGAGGGAGCCGGGGTCCTGTGGGGGAGGCTCGGCGCTCGGGACCCGAGATCGAGATTAGGCCCCGCGAGGCCCGGCCCCCCCCGTCGCCGCGCTACCCGCAGCACACAATGCCCGAGAGGTGCGATCGGAGCCGCGGCGTTAACGGTACGTCCCAGATTGCCGCTCGCGCACAGCCAACCACCCGCGCGAGTCCTCGCGCCTACGCCGCGAAGGCGCGCACCTTTTAATCCTAGGAGTCCCGAGCGCGGCTCCGGGCGACTTTTGCCCGCTCGTCGGCTGTTGGCCCTCTGCCTCTCGAGGCCCCTGCTGCCGAGTCGCCCCTCCTCCCCCGCCGAGGGATCCGACTCTGGCCTCTTCGCTCGTCCCTCGAGCCTCGCGACACCCTCGGCCCTCCTCCGACCTGGCCCAGGCCGAGCTTCCCCGGGGACTTCTTGGGCACTCGGCTGCCGCGCGCGCTCGGACTTCGCGACCGGGGCTCGAGCTCGATATTCGGACTTGGACGCGCTCGATCGGCGATCGAATCTCGGCCTCGGCGTCTCGTCTGGATTATTCTACTGCTTTTGGAATTTGCGGGAAATTTGCCTTAAGCTCTAGCTGAGCGCACGAATTCCTTACATTTCCAGCCCGTCGTCGAGCTCATTTCCCGTAAAATTTATGACCCACACTTCGGGCGCGTATCCGTTCTTACGTTTTTCAAAAGGACGATTCTCCTCGGGTTTTGATTTTTATAATACCGTCCATGCTATTTTTTTTTATTACCTCATGCGATACGATGACAATTCTTTAATGACCACTAATGGTGTAATTATTATCGGGGACTCGAGGTTCACGAGGCTTTCTGCAACACATTTCAAAATAATTGATTTCGCATCGGTATTCAAAATTGCGTATCCAAAATTGTTTTCGTTAACAAAATCATCCATTGTGTCCTATAAGAATTGTATCTAAATGGAACGCGACACGGTCATTCCTGCATTTGTGTCACGGATAAAATTTAAAAACGCATAATAAAGCTTTAAGAAAAGTTTTAAGATTCAAGATTCTGACTGTTCGCGTAACTTTAAAAATTTACCGCAACAACTTTAAAATAACTCTGTTATGACAATAATTGGTACAAATTATTCAAATATATATATATATATATATATATAATATGTATATATGTATATCTGAATTTACGACAAATTTTTAACTAAAGGTCTGTAAGTTGTGTAATATTTATTCAATATATTGTATCATATATGTAGACCCTATTACGCAGTACCCCTTAGAATAATATATACTCAATAGAGAATATACCATTCAGATGGTATGGTAGATGTAATCCAAAATAATAAGCGAATGTACAAGTGATCGTATAAGTATAGTAATAGGAAAACGGTTTCAGATCTAATCAAACTGCATTGATAGTTTTAAATTATCGTATAATTATCCATCGTATATACATTATAGATGGATCTTTAGTGAAATTGAGAGAGAAGAATAAATTGATTAATTATTGAGAAAATTAAAAAAAGAATCAATTTCGTTCAATTTTTTCAGTATAAAATGTCGTGGTTGAAATCTAAAATTTTCTAAAAATTGATAAAATAGAGATTACGGAGTTGCTGCACTAATTTTAAACATCTATTGGATAAATTAGGTAAAAATCATACATGTAACGTATAAAGTATAATTTAGAGCAATAATAATATATATATATATATATAATGGGTAAAAAATTATATGAAATCAAAAGAAACGATGAAAAAAATTTATCAAAGAGATACGTGAAATTAGATTTTCGATAGGTTGAAAATACATCTGTAAATGAAATTGAAGATCGAAGGAAGATGAAGTGAAATAAATTATAAATATTCTATGGCAACGTAGGGCAACGGGCAATGCATGACTTGTTAATTAGCGCAGAAATGGAGAAACAAGTTATAATGATAAAGGACGGCGGGGGCACGTAGCAAAAAAAGCTTAGGACAGGTTAAAAAAGAAAAGAAAAGAAAAGAAAAGAAAACACGTATATACAATCTACTTAAAGAAAATTGCGGCCGAAAAGCTCTTTTTACTGAAAAGGGGACAAAAGTCGTCATCTGCGAGTGCCTTCTCGTACACGTCCGGCCATCCTCTCTCCTCGACCTCATCTCACGTACTGGATCAGTCCTCCTCCTGTACACGGGGGGTCAGATCTCGCCGTTTAAGCGCGCACCCGCCAATACAGGCCTGAGCTTCTCTCCTCCTCCCACGGCCTCCTTGCCTTCTCTCTCTCTCTCTCTCTCTCTCTCTCTCTCTCGCTGACCCTCTGCCCTTCGCTCGCGGGCGGAGCGGAAACGTTGATTACGTCGCGGTAGCTAATGGCGAACGCATAATCGCCGCTACCATCGCTCGAACGTGGGGGAGAGGCTGCCGTAGACAAGGCGACTCACCTCCTCGTCGCCGTCGTGGCTTTAATATGCATGCGAGACCCGCGCGCCCGTGTAAGTACCTTACTGTCTTGCTGCGGACTCGCGTAGGTGAGAAGGAGATAGCTTGAGATGGACCTACACGTACGCGTTACACATGCACCCGCGTACGGGCGGTTGTTCATTGTGTGTGTGCGCGCGCGCGTGTATACAATTAGATAGAGATGGAGATGGAGATAGAGAGCGAGCGTGAGAGAGAGAGAGAGAGAGAGAGAGAGCGATATACATATGTGTGTATTGTGTGTGCGTGTGTATACTCTGCCCTCGTCGCCTGCCTCCGCACAAAGGCCTCTTTCTCTATTCCTCTTCTTGGCCCTTCACCTCCTCTAACCCTCGTCCTTACATCCTGATGCTGCCACCCGCTGCTTCTTTCGTTAAATTCACGGATTCTTATTATCTCCATTCTTCCTCCTCTGCGCTTTCTCTCGGCCATTCTTTTTATCCTCCTCGCGTCGACCCCAACTCGCCACTTTTTTTTTTTGTTTTTTTGTTTTTTTTTTTTTTTTTTTTTTTTTTTGCATTCCTGCGGACTTTAATTGAAGCGATTACAAATGCCGTGACTTGTGAAGCAATGCTTTTCGACGCTTTCGACAAAGTTGTTTGCGCTCCTTTCAAACACAGCACGGCCGCGCAATAGGAGGGAAAGATTTTAGGGGGCCAATCAGACTAATACAGAGCAATTTTATTAATAGGAGCTCTTTGCACTTCTATATGCTGCAGTGCTCTCCCGCGTCTTAGACAGGGCGGTGACATTTATATTTAAATTAGCCTGGATTAATTTTGCAAAAAAAGCTCGGGGGAAAATCAAAAGAAGAATTTCTTGCCCTGAATTATTGAGAGCCCCAACGCTCGGCAGCGCATTGGCCCGAGACCTTAAAGGAAATTAATATTCACCTTATCTAAATTAGTCGTCACGGTGCAATTTTAAATATTAGTACTCCTTATTTATTTCGCAGCATTAAAAAGTCCTTAGATCCGCGTACTCCTAAACGAATAATCCTCGATTGCAAAACCCGATCCGCGAGCACACATGGATTTCTAAATGAAGATCATGCGGCCGAGTGAGAATGAATTCCCTGTGTAAATAATTAGCGCTTTAAAGTTATAGTCAAAAAATATCAAGCGTACGTTATAGAACATAATTAGCCTCTCGGTATAAATGATGAGCCACGTTCAACAGATAATATTTGCATTCTTTATAAAGAGTAAGTCTCGCTAATGCACTCAAACGGAATGCCATTCGATTCAATTGATTCAATTCCTCAGTGTCGATGGGAGAAAGTAACTCAATCTAAAAAAATGTGAAATTGAATTGCAGGCAAAAGACAATATTATATTCGTAACAAAGCTCAAGCCAGTCAAAGAGTTTTTGATAAGTCGATAACATTTTTCTTGGGCGTTCGAATACTGACGGGGAGGACAGGACGTTTTGCGAAATTCTACAAAGTCATTTAATGATAAAAATGTCCAACGCTCGATACGCTACAATATTATAATGTTCTTTTAACGAGAAAGCATTGCCCTTGACACGAACATAAGTAAGAGCTCTAAACTACATATGATCAAGTACGAGGCACTTAAAGAACGAAAACAGATTTATTCCGCCCTGCGGATGCCAAGTACCTTTGGGTAAGTGTAATATATGGAGGTAATAAAAAGAGCATTTATCGTTGAAACATATTTTTAAATGATTTAAAATTTATTGTATCAGAGGAGAATCGAGCGGCTTGTATTGTTTCCGTGCATTCGCTCGCTCCAATATGGCTTACAATTAAATAATGCCTTAATCATCAAAGGCACTCGAGCTATAAAGACTTTCCTTTATCGTCTAATTTGTTTAACTTGGCACTTGTCTATTCCGCACAGCAGTCAATTTCAAACAATAACCATAACAATGGAGTTTATGGCATACACGAAGCAGCAGCCTCACTCTATACTGTAAGGTTTTTTTTCAAACTACTCCACTCTTTAGCCAGAATTCGTTGAGCAAACGGACAATTTGATCAGTGAATGCACGATGCGGCGGCGGGGGTGGACTTTTTCGCTTTTTTCCCCTCTAATAAAAGCATTTACGTACCAGGGCTAATCGCTTAAAAAAGCCGAAGTAGTCCGACGGCTAATTAATCCATCGGAGCTCTCCTACATTTCAGCATTATCGGCAAAAAGTGCCGCGCTGGAAAATTGTCGGGCGTCATTTCAACGTCGATGGATGATCTTTTTGCGTTGACGGCGAAGCTGCCAACGATAGTGAATTATGCGCTCGTAGGAGCGGCGCACTTGGCGACGGGTTATTTTTGAAAAATTGGCCGATTTCTAGGGCGAGCTGATGCCAGCCGGGGCGCGTCAGCTCGCCGATGAAGTGCCGCGGAAAATCGCTGTCGACGTCATCGCCGGGGCAAAGCTACTCGACACGATTGGATTCGTTCGCGTCATTCTGCGCGGGCCCGCGCGCGCGTCACGTACACAAATAACCGATACCCGAGGGATCGCGAAGTTTCTCTATGCCCTCCCCCCGCCCCCAGCCCCCTTGCCTCCGCCGCCGCCGCCACCGCCGCAGCATTACTATTATCTCCCGCTACTCGATTTCAAAATTCCAGAGCACCCACATGCCACGATGTATCTATTCCTTCCGTTTGTATGGGCGTTTATTTTGCCAACGAGATGCTCAATTTGCATGTCGATATGTTTTCGCGTCGTGAAAAATGTTGGCTCACGTGCTCATTTGAATTACTTTTCAATGGAGCATTTCCATTTTTTATTAACTACCCATTTATTATTTTATCATCGTGGACTTTTTTCTCTTGAATTTATCCTACATTTCACTTTAATAATACCCGGACAATGATTTTCTGACTCCGATGGCATAAGAAGCTTCTTATCCATTCAATTTTAAATCTCTCATTTTTAAAAAAAAATCAAGACGACAATATATTACCGAATAAACTTTGTGCCTTTTAAAAAGTAAGGATATTTGAATGTAAATATAATAAAATGAAACAACTGTTTTTTTATATTAAAAATTTTTTTTCCTTTCTTCTACTCGAATCCTATTTTATCCATAAATTAAAACTCCATGAATTATAATATATATATATATATATAAACTTTCAATTTTATATAGTTTTGATTTAGAATATAAATGTTAATATAATGAGCGTTACAAAACTCATTTCGTGCCTAAATTAATGAATATAATATTTACGTTTCAAAAAGTAATGAAACAACAACTTGTTTGTATACGTATGTGCATGCTTGTAATCATTAGAATATTTATACTTTTATGATTAATCAAAAATTAATTATACCTTAACCCAATCTATTTGTATATAATCTTTTTATATACTTTTTTTAACAATTTTTCGTATTATAAATTTCAGTGCGTGAAATACAATATATGATTAGAGAAGCACTGTAATTTTTAATTCAGTTGCCTCCAGAAATCTGCTAATGATTCATTATTAGTATACGCATTCCTGATATATATGTATACATATATATATATATACATGTATATACGTACATAAATATACATTTAAGCACGCATCATATAAGCTTTATTGATTTTAAAACTATTCAAACATAACCAGATGTAATGTAGTTCACCTTCGTTGCATTTATTTATAGTAAAATACAGCAGTCGGTGGTTTAAAATCAATTACAGTCGAATAATTTACGCGTAGCAAAAGATTGTAGGTTTTCCGCGCCTGCGTGTCCGAGCCTCTACAGTCATTTGAATTAAAAAAAAAAAAAAAAAAAAAAAAAAAAAAAAAAAAAATGTTTATCGGGATCTAAACTATTATAAAACCAAAAGCAGGAAAGATCGACATTATGAGTCCGCATTCATTTGCATACGATAAAATAGTAATAGAGCGTAATAGAAGTAGGAGCGCGGCCATGTTTGCAGCTAAGGATGCAACAGAGGACCGGAGGCAGTTGTAGGCGAGCGCGGGGTAAAATTAGCCCAATTAGAAAGCCTGGGCTTAAAAAAGCGACCGCCGCATCCGACGCTGCGGGCGAAGCCGCTCCAGCCGAGGACTTTCAATTTTACTCGGGTTGGCGGGGTGGGGAGCGGGTGGCAAATATCTCGCGGGAAAGAGCGGCGCCAAGCCTTCGGTAGGTAGGTCAAAGTGCGAGTCGGCACCGGGGCCGAGAGTTTGGCCGCGCTTCCGGAGAGCGAGGGCGAGGGTCGGGGGCCCCACACGTGAGCCTCGGACGCGAGCCGGTGATAAATCCTCGGAGGAGGAGCGCTATCGATCCGCCGCCGGGAATGGCCGCGATTGTGCACGCGGAGGCTCGGCCCCGATGCAACGCAGTTGCGGCTCTATCCTACGGCCGATCGATGTCCCAATTCGCAGCGGGGCTCGGCTCGGGGAGGGCGCGCGGGCCTCGCACCGAGGGGCACCGGCCCAGGGCGCGCATCCGCGCTGGGGGTGGGGGCGGGGGGGGGAGGGCCACCTACGCGCATCCTCGTGGACACGGGCGTCGCACGCAGGGCGCGAGAGCTCGAGTCGCACTGGCCGCGGATGGAGGACCTCCGCTGCCACAGAGACACAGTTTTGCGGGCGCGTGCGCAGCTGCGGCCACTTTTGCGCTCCTCTTCATTTCTAGCTGCACATGACGTATCCGCTCCGTCTCCCCGGCCGTATCCTCTTCGACGCGTGCACCTACTCGCGAATGCCCGACTCTCTCTCCTCTCCCTCTCTCGTCCCCTCGTGGCTTTAAACAGCTGTGGAATATGAAGCGCCCTCGTGCCGTGCCTTCATCCCTTTTTCCCTAGCGAAATGACGAAATCCGCGCGACTATTGCTCCTCCACCGCGCACCCCCAAAACCCAAAGGGTAGATTGAAAGTGTGGCGAGATTGGAAGCGTTCGCGGGGGCTCGAGAGGCACGCGGAAGGACCGGAGTTAACTGCCTCGGCTCTCCAGTCCTCCTTTATAATTGTTGCTACGGTTCTGACGCTTTAATTGAATTATTTTAATAAGAATGCTTTTTAATTAGAGAAAACTTTTGCTAATATTAGATAAGTGAGGTGAGCCGCGATACAATGTGAAAGACAGAAAATTGAAAAGCTACATTTTACAGTACGAACATGCTGTGCTGGAATTAACTTTATTTGAAATCTTGCGAAATTTGTCTCTATCTCTCTCTCTCTCTCTCTCTCTCTTTCTCTCTCTCTCTAAAATTCAGTGTATAAATATTCAGCAGCTTGACGGAGTTAAATCTCTTGAATTCAAAATCCATACTGATTAATTCTTCGTCAACTCTTTTTGCTTTATTAATGCGTTAATTTCAATATGACAATGCACACAATCTCGCGTTCAAACTTTTAAAGAGCTGCAAGCAAAAACACGATGAAAGATATTAGGTCATTTCTTATGCCATTACAATGTGGAGATAAGAGTTGAATCCCGTGGATTGCAACTTGAATGCTGTAAAAAATTGTTTGCTCCGATATTGCGGGAGTAGATGTTCTTAAGGCTCCTTTATCCGTGATAAACGTAACCTCGCTCTGTCAATTGTTATCACAAGTTGGATTATAAATTATTCAAGGTAGCGGGGCAAATGGCATTCGCTCGCAGTCGTTGGCAAGAGCAACAAATGCGCGGTTAGGAGAGGAAAAAATTTAGGTGCGCGTATCGATCCGCCCCGAGAGAGGCTCGGGCTCGTTGCTCACCAGGCAATCGCAATAATATTTGTAAAGCATTCCAAGGGACGTGTACACTCTCCTTGTGTCCGCCCCTCAGCGATCCGCGAATGCAATTACCCCGGCTGGAGCGCACGTAGGTGCCCTCGTTCGACTGGGTACGCGTTAAAGCGACACTGGCTTGGCGCTGGAACGGCCTGCAGACGCGGTAAGCGAGCTCCGGCTTTTCGAGCCACTAGCCCTTGAGTGCTCCGGGCCCCCCCCCCTCTGCCCCTCGCCGAGGGAAAAGCCATCGTCGCAGGAGCTCGATCGCTCAGCTCAGGACTTACTTGTATCTTGGCTCTCCAGGACTCACTTGTATCTTGGCCAAGCGATCGACGCTTATCCTGATTTCCTCGGCCCTCGAGCTTATTCCCCGTGAAAAATGGCACCGCGCGCGGACTCCTCCCGCGGTAAGAAGCGGCCCTCGCCAGCCGCAAGCTCCTGCGTACCTTCGCGCGTCTTAGAGCTTGAGAGCTGACAATTGGTGGACGTCGAGGAGCGCGCATCGAGGATTATTATCGGGAGGCTTTCACTGCACCGCGAGCGCACGTACTACAATGCGATAATTGCTTCCGCCAGACGCGCGACAAACTTGGGTTGGGCGATGGCTTAGAGGGTTGGAGTCGAGTCAAGGGTTGAAGGGTCCAGAGAGGCGTCCTAAGCTCTCGCTCGAGAGTCCGAGGTCGAGAGGGTCGAAGGTCCGCCGTCGCCCTCGTCCTTAGCAGGTGGGCGCGTCGCTCGAGGCGCGGAGGAGCGATGGGAGCTCGGAGTCCCGGTGCCCGATCGCTCGGCAGGGGCTGAGGAGGCGCCTCGTGAAAGTTTGGCAGCTCTTCCAGAGGATGGAAGGCGCCGCTCGCGCGGCCGAGCGAGTCCGCACCGGTGGAACAATGGACGTCGATCGTCTGCGGGCTACGGGGGGCGCGTCCGAAGCCCCTCCGGTACTCGGCCGCCACCCTCGCCGCCCCAACGACTCCCGGCCTCATGAATAAATCCCGGCGTCGAGTGTCTCGTTGCGGTGGCTCCCCTGGGCTTCCTCTTCACCGGGGCCCGACTACACTACCGGGGCGCGACCTTTTGGCTCGAGCGCTCGAGCGCCGCGCGAGCTCTTTCCGAGCCTACCCCCCGCCACTCACCCACCCCCCGGCGCCTGGGAGACCGCCCACAGGCTTATCGATAAGGCGGAGGGGGCCCCGGTCGCGTAGGGCCGGTCGCTGCTCGCCGACGCGATCAGAACTTTCGGCGGCCCTCGTCGGCTCGTCCCGTGCATTTTATCGATTATCGGGGCGCCCCCGATTTTGCGCGGGACTTTCGGTAGGTCGGGGCCTTCCACGCGGTAGTTGCGCGCCCTTAATGCGTCGCGATTACGGCCGCGTTCGCCTTCCACCCCGCCCCGAGAACAGGAGCCTCTCAATCATTGCGAGTTTCGATGACTGGGAGCTTGGGCTTGAAGGGAGGGAGTGAAAAAAACACCACGTCTCATCTGGAATGCCCCGCTGCGCGACGAGAGCTTAGATAACAGTTAGATGCCGCATCATTGCTGCAGGCATTGCATATTGCATTCGCAATTTGTGCAGAATTTAATTTATATATATTATAGCGATGCATTTATACACGACAGCCGTGCACTGTATTACGAGGCTGAACATTGTTTTCAATAAGCTACAAATTTCAGCTCTTTCAATAATGCAATTATTGAAACGGTTCGCAAAATGAATTATACTGCGAATGAAATCGCAAATTCCATTACGTACTGATAAATCAGCGAGCTAATTATGATACCTCGAGAGAAACAAAAGCACAATTATTACAATGATAATAAATATTGTTAAGAGTCAGGGAGGTGATGTAGCTGCATAAATCTAAACTATTGTAATTTCGTTCGGTAATTGATATTTTTTTTAATTAATACGGTCAGCATTAGTTATAAATGAAATGCATTAAAAAAAATTTCCATAGGAAATTAATTATAAAGGAAGCAAAAAAAAACGTCTCCAGAACGAAGAAGAATGTAATAAAACAGGCTTCCGAGTATTAAAATTAAAAAAAAAAAAAAAAGAAAAAAGAAAAGAAAAAAAAAAGGATGATTAATTATGGAGCAACGTCGTCGTGTAACATTTTTTTTTCATATATGCAATCGCTTTCCAATTTAGAGGACGGCCTTTCCAATCATTTTTCAGGGGACTTCTTTCTGCAGCGTGGAACGATTCAAATCTCCGGTATTAGGAATAATTCTAGAAGCGAGGAGCGCGACTCTCGTTCGAAGATAGTCAATAAAGTATTTTGGCTAGCCTGGCGAAAGACACGATTCTCGTTTCATCCGTGGTGCGATAACCACAATGTTACCGGCAATGAGAGTTAGAAATAAAAGAAATCGATGGAGAATGTAGCGAGCGAACGGGGGAGAGTCGGCGTAAGAAAGGCGGCGGCGGCTGCGGCGGCATCAGCGGCACTGTTTGTACCGGGTGCAGTTTTTCCCGGATGAGAAATAGGGTCTTGGGGGTGTGTAAACCAAGTTACTTATGGAGGCCATTCGGGTTTGCGGATTCTCTCGTCGGACTCGGAGTGAAGGGTTTTAAGGACTTAGCCCAGACATGGGCGTCCCCCGAGAGCAACGCAGACTCCCCGTAACTTGCCTCCTCTGCGCCACCCCCCCCCCCACAAATCTATCCGCTTATTTATTTACCTGCCTATCCGTCGGCCCTCCTATTCATCCATTTATTCCGATAATCGTCGCGTGGCCCGGCGCGGGGAAAACAAAAAAAAAAACAGGCAGATCTACGAGCGAGAAGAGCGGTAAGGGCGCGGCGGCCAGGGGAGGCGGTCGGGGACGTGTCCAAACAACGGGGGAGCCCTAAGAGATGGACCGAACCAAAGGAGATTGGAGAGAGGATAGATTGCAAGGAGAGAGGCTGCAGCGGCCGCAGTACGTGGAGTCGAGAGTCGAGAGGCCGTAAGGGTAGAAAGAGAACCCACGAGAGCTGGTTTACTCTTCCTTTGAGAGGGTGAGTGCAAAAGCCGCCCGATAGGACAAAGAAGCAGCCCCAGCAGCGAGGCTACAAAAGTGAGACGGATGTTGGAGGAGCAGAGGGAAGGAGCAGCCGGAGGATGGATGTGCGGCGATTTGGTTTCCAATCATGGGACGATGGGACGCGCCTCTATCGAGCGACTCAGAGGCCCGGCCATCCTGTCCCATCCGTCTCTATCTCTCTCTCTCTCTCTCTCTCTCCCTCTCTCTATATCCACGCACACACGGGCGCACACGTATATATACATATGCATATATATATATGCATAGTTTTACGTTATCTTGACTATCCACGTTACTCTTATAGTACAACCGCGAGCTACCCCGCGTCACATGCTTTGCCTCTCTCCGTCTTTCGCTTACTCTTTGTCCATCTCCTACCCAGCAGCTACCTATCCATACGTATATCTAGATATTTATTTATCTATCTATCCGTTCGTCTGCCTCTGTACGTAAGTGTATATATATTTATATATATGTGTACATATGTATGTACGTATGTATGTATGCGTCTATTCATCTTACTGCACCCGTTTCTCTTCTTCGTTCGCTTAGTTCGACTGCCGGGAGGCCTTTGGAGCTCGTGAAATCCTCCGTCCTTCCCTCTCCGCTCCTTTCTCTTTCTCTCTTCTGCTCCGCGCACGTCTCGATCCGCCGGTCGCCACTATCCCGCAGCCAGCTACCAGCCACTCAATGCCATCGCCAAACCCTCCCGCCCTCTCGCCGCCATCCCTCTCTCTCTCTCTCTCTCCCTCCGACACTCTCTTACCAACTTTCTTACTCTAGTTTTCGACCGCACACGTATACAACAAGAGCCTCCGACCTCCACGGGACTCTTTGGCTATCGCTTCCAATACAAAGCGCAACTACTGTTACTACTGCGTCGCTACCACCACAACTACTGCTACCACTCGCACCGCCACCAATGCCGCTGCCACCATTAATACCGGTAGCCCTGAGAAGTAGTTTGACGAAGACGACGACACTGCTTCGCTATATACGCACTTACACCCTCGGGCTTCCTCTCCACACCCACGCCCACACCCGCCCAGCCATCGATGTCAACCGCACTTTCCCGCAGCACCGGCAATACCCAGCCTAGGCCAATTCTGGAATCTCGCCGTCTGCTCTCTCTCTCTCTCTCTCTCTCTGCGAGCGCTGCCTCCTCCTCCTCCTCCTCCTCCTTTTTCCTTCGGCGGCTTTTTCGCCGTTCCTCAATTTCGTCTCTCTCTCTCTCTCCCGCCCGTTCGCTCTCAATATATCCGCCTCTAGATCTCGGTCTCTCTTTGTTTCGGTTTCGTATTCCACCGCGAAATTCTCGCTACTCAGCCGTTGTTACGTGCGCGTGTTCTTTCCCGAGCCGAGCCGACTTTCGGATCTCCCAGCACCGTCGTGGTTTACACGATTCTTTTATTCCTCCTTGGCTACCGATGCCATTTGATCGAACGAGGGCTGAACGCGAGGAAGCACGGGACCCTCGTTCCTCTCTGACTTCTCTCTGCCCTCGCTATGGATAATCTGGTGTCGGGATGCGGTGGACTTGGTGGGGGACTTGCCCAGCTTTTATAACACTCCGATGAACGATCGGAGAAACTAATTCATTAGCTGTAATGTCGCGCTCGCACTTGCCTCCTATCGCTTTTTAAAGCGCTCCTCCCCGTAAATATTTACATAACGCGCAATCCGGGAAATATTCAAATGTAAAACACCTTATTGTTCGTAATATTAATCCTATGGATTTCGCTTTAATCTTCGTGTATTTATTGTATCTTGAACACCCGAGTATCGTTAAGAAAACTTAATCAAATGACTATTATTATCATCATCATCATTATTATTATTATTATTTTTTTGTTATTTTTTTTTATTATTATTTTTTTATTTTTTATTTTTTTTTTTCACGTGATAAGTATTATCGATTTTTCGTAGCGAAAATTAAGCCATTGGCTTAATAATCAGTTAATTGAAATGTCAGCATTATAATGAGATTTAAAAGTTGCAACATTCTACTGCTATTCAGGCATTTCTATAGAACAAAATACTATTTATATATACAAAATAGTCGTACTTTACGATAACTTTTATTCGCATTTTATCAAATATTAAAGAAGGGAAATGAACTCCATAAATAGGATAAAAATTCTTTTATATAATTTCTTATTTGCAAAGAAATATCATTGCTAAAAAGTCGTAACAAAGGAGAAAGCAATTTGTCTCGAAATTGTCTAGGAATATAAGTTACCACCTTATTTTCCGTTAAATTTTTGAAGCTATGCAGTAGGCATCGACGTATCGATGTATATGTAAAAGCAAAACCATTTTACAAAAGTGAATAAAAGTTTCTTTGTAATGCGACGGCAGATAAGACATGAGAAAAAGATTCCGTATGACCGAGGTCAAGAAAAAGAGGGCGAAAACAATACAAAGCGAAACACGGAGATACAGAGGAGCGGAAAGTGCTAGGAAGTGAAAGAGAGTCTGAACTCTGGCAACGGATCTTGTAAACGAAAAGTTTTGTGTCGAATAGCGTAAATGCATTTAAGCAACGTAGCAATGGTATTAGCCAAGGGCTTATGAGAAAGGATACGACTTATCCGTACAGAGGATAAAATAAGATTACTCGAAGAGTATATTTGTCTACCTTAGACAATAGGTCATAAAAATAAATTTCAAATATTTACGCACTTGTGAAATATAAAATTATATTATGAAATGTACTGGCATGCCCTCGTCTATAAATGTATTCCATTAGATAAAATAAAATAAAATACTTTGTTTATAAAGAGCTAGGAAAGAAAATTTTGCGACTGATTTTAATAGAAATCTTCCCTTTGGCGCTTTAATACGATTTGACTTTAAATGCCAAATACCTTTTTGTTGAAATAATTTGCACTGCTCTCACGTAGCATTATTGTGCTTGAGCAATTCAATATTTTTATTTTATTTGTAATTTCGTAATTATAAAACAATAAAATGTAAATTTAAAAGGAATTGATGTTTTAATTTATCTTGTGCTTCATTTACTCATATTTAAAATAAATTGTAAAAACTGTGGCGATTCTTTCAATGAACAAATTTTTGTCATTGTCTTGTTGCATCAGGAGGACAATTAATCTGCAAAATATATTCGTAGACTTATATTCCTGTTGCTATTTTAAGAATGCCGTTGTTTAAACATATCTGATTTTATTTAAGTTGCGCCTTGGCTGTGAATACAAGTTGTCGTTAAAGTTTTCATTAAATGCAGTTACTAATGTTACAAGTGCAGTTATCTGTATTGAAAAAGTTGCCGATTCAACAATTTCTCCTTAAGCTTAACAGCGTTGATGAGTCATAACGTGGAGTAAGTAAAAAACCGAAGATTGCCAAACAAAATGACGCACTAATGTTGAAATTAAAAAAAAATAAAAAAATAACACGATAACAGTTTAATAATTGGGAAAATTGACGGCTAGAAAATACAAATGTCCTGTTGCTGCCGCGTACTTATTTATTTTCACTCGGTTAAGGCTCTACGTATCCATACGACGTGCAGCGCATCGATTCTAATCGAATAATTACACAATCAGAATAACATTAGTGGAACACAAAGCATTCGATAATCGGTTTGGAATAACACACACACACACACACACACACACACATATATATATAAAGAGTTATAGGAGATACAAGAAAAGGTTTAATCGCGTGGCCATCATCGGGATCGGATTTCATAATAGCCTCAGAGTTTTTAGGGCGTTCGCCACGCATTGCGTCGACGGCAATAATGATAAATAAGCACGGGAGGAGCAAGTACGGGCTTCTCAACGGTGGTCTAAAGGAAAACCTTGCCCTCCTTCCGAAGATCGCTCATTCGCGCGGCAATAAAGTCTCGTCGAATATCAGTTTGACCTAGAACTACCAAGGCAAAAGTAGTTGCAGTCGAGAAGAGCATAGGGAATAGTAGTCCTTGCTTGCAACGTTTTACCCCAGTAAAACTCGGCTCACCTCCTCCACCCCACCTCCCCCTCCAAGCCCGCTCACCCTCTCGGGCAATATCTCACTCCCTCAGACCCTTATTTTTCCGCACCCTTGCGCCCTCCCTCGCCGCCGCCGCCCCACCCCCCATTGTCCCGAAGCCACTCTCACCTTATCTCTCCGTGCTTTTCACTCGTTCCGTTCATCCGACAACGGCCGGCTTTCGTTCTCTACTATTCCTCAATTCTTTTTTTTCTTGCATCGCTTTCTCGCTTCTTACAACTTGTTACCGCTGTCCTCCTCCACTGCTCCGACCCGTGCAAAACTTTGAAAGTAAAGTAGCAGGAGTCCGCTCGTGCGTTTGCGTTTGAAAGAGCGCCAGGCATAGAGGACGAGTAAAATCTAAATTCATCTACCGCTGCCTTCGTTCGCGTAGCCTGCAGTTGTTATGTTTATGCACTGGATGCGAAATGGGATGGGGAAACGAAAAGGGGAGCAGTTCAGTGGGAAGCGGAAAAGTAAGTGTTTAACACTCCACGGTTTTAGAGGTCAACACGACAAGTTGGGAATCATTAAATTTTTTAATTACCTTGAAAGCTTGTAATGGTGCTCCGCTACTTCGTTACTAAAATTTATCTATGCTAGAATTCCAAGTAGGTCTATAAACCAAATTTTTTATTTATTTTTCTTTTATCATTCTGTTTCTTATTTTTTTTATTACCATATGTACGACACGTGAAATCTCATGTACCGGACGGTTAAATGCTTTTCATATTCCTGCTTCATTTTTAAGCAAATAATTTAACGCATTGAAAACCTTATTTTTTTACTTTTTGATGTAATAATTAAATAAATATTAAATAGCACAACGAGTCCATCGAGTTTATTTTACCGATTTAATTTTAAATATATGCGTAGACTTATACTTGGTCATTCTGAAAAATATATTATAAAAATCCATTATAAAATGAACATCGAAATCATATTATTATGTACAAAAATGTTGATTAATTTCGATGTATTAATTTCGCATTTGCAGCTACATGTATGATTTTATATTTTCAAACGAATATTTTGTGCTTATATTTCAATAAATTAAAAAGAACATTCACCGAGTATAATTGCATTACCGTTTGTAATTTGAAAATACGGTACTGTTTTAAATTACTTGCTTTTGTTATTTACGTAATGTTATAGTTGAAAATGTTACCAGCATACAAATGCCTTTATCTTGATAAATTGAAATAAATGAAATGTCTTCGCAGATGAATCGGTTGATTATACGAATTTTTGGGGATCGATTTATTAATTACATCTGGTGTAATAAGAGACTTGTGCATAGAGATGATAGATTCAATAGCGAAGGTTTCTGTTAGTATAAAAATTTCCTTTCAAATAGCACGAGCATTGAAAATTCGTCAAGGTCAAGCTCGCACGGCAAGGTACAGAGATGATTAAGCACCATAGAAGCTCGGTCCACCTTAATAAAGCAGCGCTTTAGATTCCCCGGTGCGAATGTTTTCTCCTTTTCATTTCATCCATCCCTAGAATTTCGATATTGGACCGGGCGCTTATGCGGGAAGAGACAGAAATTCAAGTATAAAGTTTGCAATCAGCGCAAAGGAGGTTGAAATCCAGACTCTTGGCACGAATTCCCGCGAGTTTGCCGATCGGCGAGGTACGGGGGGGGTCGGGGGGAGGGGGGTAGGACGAGTGGTGAATAGTTGCCGGGGCGGCGGCGCGGCGGGGCCGAAGACAGAGGCAGAAAGGAGAGCAGAAAAGAGAGGCGGAGAGCGCCGTGATTTCTGCGAGCAAAGGAGAGAGAGAGAGAGGGCCGCCACACGCCCCTCCCCCCCCCCGACCGCCGTCAGCCAGCCGCCCACACTCGCAACTCCGATTGGGAAAGTGCGTAGGGGTTGAGCACACTTTTTGATGTCCTACATAGGGCGCTTGCGGGCGAGGGGCTGCGCGCGCGGGGTTGGCGGGGGCGGCGGCGGCCACGAGAGATGACAGGGCCTCGGGTGGGAAGGAGAGCGCCCGCGGGGGTCGAGGGTGTCGGAGGAGGAGGGGATGGTGGTATCGGTGGGGGGGAGGGGGGGCTGGTTGTCGGGACGCGCAAGTGTCGCCGGAGCGAGGAAGAAGCGCACAGCGGGGAGAGGAGCCTCCTGGCGCGGGAACGGAGAGAGGGACGTAGGCCGGGGTTGGCAAAGTACGTAAGGGCGAGGACAAAGCAAGGAGGAGGCGGTCGGCGGCGGCAGGGGAACCGAACAGATGAAGAGCGGCGTTGCCGATGGGCGATGGGCGGTGGGAGCGGGCCGGGGCGGAGGGCGGGCGGGCGGGAGGGAGGGAGGTGTCGGCGGCGAGCGCGGCGGAGGCTCTTCGGGGCTCTGAGAATGCACGTAATTTGTCTTTGTCTAGCGGGCGAGCGGAGCGGCGAGAAGAAGGGCGGCTACGGGAGCGGCGGCCGTCGAGGAGGGAGAGAGGTGGCGCGGAGAAAAAGGCGGCGGTCGAGGGTGGCGCGGGATCCGGGTCGAGGGGCGCCGGCGGCGGCGAAGGAGGAGGAGGAGGATGAGTGGTGGGTTTTTGGAAAGGGGGCTCGGGTGGATTCGAGCGAGCGGCGTGGAGGGGCCTCGAAGGGGTAGGAGATATTCCGTGCTTGACCTGCCTGGGATCGATGCGTTCGTCTGCCGGAGTACCGAGTCGAGACGCCCGCGCGTCCTTCCTTTCCTCTCTTCCTGGCGGCCGAGAGCAGTGCAACTCCCTGTGTCGAGCCCCCAAAACCGATGCTCGTCCTCGTCTCTCCCTCCCTCTCTCTCGGTCGCTGCTCCCCTGTGCGTTAGAGGGAGATAGAGAGAGAGAGAGAGAGAGAGAGGGTGGGTGGGAGATAAGAGAGACGGCCCCGCCGGACCCGGAACTCAAAAACGAGAGCCGCGCGCTGGCCGTTGACGTCGTCGTTGGCGCGACACACGCGCCGCTAACCGCAAGCCGCTCCTGCCTCCGGCCTCCTGCTGCGCCTGTGAAAGAGGGCGAGAGCGAGAGGAAGGACGATAGGAAGAGAGAGAGAGAGAGAGAGAGAGAGAGAGAGATTATGGCAGCGTGGTAGGGAGCGATTGGGAGAGAGAGAGAGAGAGCGAGTGGGCGGGAGGGAGGAGCGGTACACACCGCGCGTCCTCGTCGCCGTCGCCGTCGCCGTCGTCCTCGTCGTTATCCTCCTTCCTGCTCTCGCCGTCCCACTCGCGCACTCGCCTCGGGTGCTCGGCCTCCCACTCGGCCCCGCGACCGTCGTCTCGGCGTTGTCGACGTCGCCGGCGTCTCACGCAAAGCCCGAGGATCTGCGCGAGAGACGCGCCGAGAGCGGGGGCGGGAGAGAGAGAGAGAGAGAGAGACCGGGGAACCGCACCCCGAAATATCGAGCCGCTGTTGTCATCGCTGGGTTATGGGGCCGCTATCGGGGAGCCGAAGGACCCGAGCCCCGAGTGACGGCGGCCGCGTGGAGCTGATCGGGGAGGGGGCGGCGCGAGAGGAGCCGAGCTCGTTAACTAACGAACGTCTCGAGAAGATTGGACGCGATCGGAAGGAGCGGGAGGACGAGGAGCGGGTGGGTGGAGAGCCTTGCGGTCTCGAGAAGCGCGTCGTCCGCGCGTTACCCGGACCCGAGAGCTTCCGTAGGTGGCTTGGGTGATTCCGGGCCGAGGGCGCCGGGGGAGGGGCTCGCGTTCGGAAAGGGGGACTACTCTTACGAGAGGCTAAGCATTATTTAAGCCAATCAAGGGAGCTTTACGTGCCCTACTCGATGCTCCAAGGGATGCCCATCGTCCACCCTCCGAGCTCCTTCGCTAACGGAAGAGTCCCCGGGGTGAACGAACCTCGTGTTACGAGGAGATCGACTTTTCCCTCTCGGCCCTGGCTTCCGCATCTTTATCATCCACTAGTTCTCCAACCAGGGCTCACTTGGCGCGTCCCACTTTTCGGGACTGCGACGGTCCCCGACATCCCGGCATCCTTGCCGGTGATCGACCGCCGTGGACGGGACCGAATTTGCTTAGCCCTTCACTTTTTACCGGTGCTCCTCGTCGTGGAGCTGCTACGGGATGTCGGAGGGCAGGGGGGGACAAGACCACGACGATTTAGCGAGTTCGAATCGCTCGCTGTACGAGAGCAGTCGGTCACGAGCTTACTGCAAGCGATGCGCATTTCCGAATGAATTATTTCTCCGTCTGCTCCTCCTTCCTTATTAAAGACGAATTATTTTTCCCGATTGTCTGCTCTTCGATCCTCGAGCTTACAATTATCATCGCCGACATCTGCCTATCGACGTACTCGATGCTTCTGTGCTATTATTGCGTTTAATACATTTATTCCTATATGTTGAAACATTTATTTACTCATTTATTCATAGACTCTTCTGGAACTTTAAGTCAAGCTGTTAACAGTCTATAATTCAAACGATAAAACGAAAATCAGCATATCGGTACGCCGGCCTTGTATCAAACAATTCCATTAAAAATATCGATAAGTAGGACATATATGTGTGTGTGTGTGTGTGTGTGTGTGTGTGTGTGTGTGCGCGCGCGCGTGTGTATATATATATACATGTGTAAGCAAACAATTAAGGAAAATTATAAATAGCTTAATTAATTTTTTTTTTAGAATAGCTGTAGATGCATGGCATATTATTTTATTTTTTCATATATTATTAACTTTATTATTGCGTAATAAAACCATTAAGACCGGAGTACATTACTTATTTCAATTTATTTTAAATAAATAATTAAATTTATGTTATTTGAATAATTTTTTCAATTTTTAATAAATAGAATCTCATATTTTATTTACTACATAATTAAATCAATTGCTCGCATAATTGTATGGTTTCCAACAAATTTTAACATCATGACTATGTATGTGATTCTACATAAATGATAGAAAATGTTGATACTTTTTATAATTTGTAATTCAATTAACTGTAAAAATTACGGCAATAAATGTTTTATTTACGGATAAAAAAATCTCCAACGATTAGCTCAAAACAATACCATTTATATATGTAAAATAAACTTGAAGCTATATTTGAACTTTTATAAGAACATTAATGAACTAATGATTTATATTCCAAAAATGAGAGATTAAAAAGAACTAAATAATATGTTAATAATACTGTCAGCTTCGCATATAGAAAAAAAAAAAAACATGAATCGACGTTTCGATGCCTAGAAACTTTTGATAATCCAATTGATTTTTAAGTTCCTCTTTCCGCAAGTGTACGGTAAGAAGAAAAATGTTTTAAATACCGATAAACTTTTACCGAGAAAACTTGAGCTTCGACGGCATTCCGGTAAGTACTTCCTACGCAATATTATGAATTACGCTACCGCGTGTGCAATGCAGGGGGACCTGAAAATGAAAGATATCAAGCATAAGAACGTCGAGTATATATATATATATGTGTGTGTGTGTGTGTGTGTGTGAATATATATATATATGTATGAATACATAAAACCAAAGCCTCCGGTCCTCACGCACAAAGAGGAGTCGATTAAAGCGGTTCGGGTTTAACCCGAGGAAATCTGTGCCCGAGTCCCTTCTGTTTTTACAATTGTTTTCCATAATTAAATCCGAAGTCTGCCAATAGTTTCTCCTGCTGCTCCTCCTCCATCGCGTCTCGCACCCGTGGCCAACGTCGCCCCTACCCTGGCCCATTATCAAGCGAACAATCGCCGGCCTCGATCCCCTGAGCCGAGCTCTTAATAATACACGCATTTCAATAATAATTATCGGCCCTAATGAGAAATCCCATGGCCGTGCGCGCAATTATCCGGGGGCTCGGGCTTGGCCAAAATAAAGTACCGCGGCGAGGTTCGCGGCCCCGAGGGGGAGGGGCCCGTCCAGGTCCGCTCCGGGGGTGGTTCGCCATCGGCCATTGAATCCCCTCCCCCCGCGAGGAGTATCGGTAGTGTTTCGTTGAGCCCCTGCCTCGACTCTCCTTCTCATCCTCCTCCTCCTCCCAGCCCCACCCACCTCTCAGGCGCCGAGGCCCTCGGGGTGGCCGCGTCCCCGCATCCGACGCACGATCTCGCGGTCGCTCCCCTCGTCCTCGGCGTCCCCGCGATAATCGTATTTTCGTTGCGCAGCTAACTGATCACGTCCGGCCACTTGGCCGACCGAGGACCCATCCATTCGATACATTATGTGTGCTTATAATCAAGGGTTGCGCAGCCTCGTTACCCCTCGACCCGCCCCCTCTTTAACCTCGCGCTCGTCAAGTGCAGGAACCTTTTTAACTCAGTGCCGAATGGCGGCTCAACCTCCTCACTCGCGCCGACTGTTATTCCAGCATTCGATAAATCTCTGCTCGGATACATTTCTTCCATCTCCTAACGAATCCCGAGCATCGTGGCTTTGTATTTTCCGATAACGGGACGACTCCATTGTATTCCAGGTGATTTTTCCTTGAGGAGTCGAGCGCTCCCAGGGGGCGACGTGACCCCGTAATGGAGCGAAGTCTCGCCTTGCGAAATTATTACGTCGGTCGCACCCCCCGTGTTTTTTTTCGCAAAATTACATTAAATGCCATTATTTTGCGCGTCCTCTTTATATATTACAATTGAGCACATCAAGGGGTAAAAGCCTCCGCGGCGGAGGTACAGCAGAGGACTCGCGATGCTGGCTTTAATAATTGGAGAGTTGCTAAATCTAATAAATAATAGACGTAACGCCGGAGCAATGGAATGGTAAGTTGGCGATAAAAGGATAAAGTAAGAAGGCTCGCAAAAGGAGACGAGCAAATTCGCCGATGGTTAATTTTAGCCGATGCGGTGGGAACATCGAAGTTCTTCGTGAGCGGATCGATAAGGGAACGCACCGGAAATACGTATCGTTAATTCGTTCGTTAGTCCTGTCAATTATCAACTGGCTTGGACTTTCACCCCGTGACCTCTGACTTCTACTACCAACTTGTACCTCTAAGCTTTCGACTCGGCTGCATCGTCTCTGCTTTACGTCTAACGTCTCAGTTTCCTAGACCCTCTAATTGCTGGGATACACGATCGATCGAGCTTAATTCATTTTTCTTCTTTGAAATTTTGGATTCTCTCTCTCTCTCTCTCTCTCTCTCTCTCGATTTCTCATCGTCGTCATCTCTATTCCCACGTATCGATCTTAACGTAGTAAAAACTTTGCCGGTATTTGTTATTGTTATTTCTGTAAAATAAATTACGAGCTTACGACTATCAATATCGGCCATTCGATGCGAGATAAAAAATTTGCAAACTTATATGCGATATAAGCTTATAACAATATTATTCTTTGTACGCTCTGCATATTCTCGTCCATACATATATATAATCAACAATGTCACGTATTTTACGGAAGCATAAATTATAATGGTCTCGTTCTAATTCGAATGTTTTGCGTCGTTCGAGTTTTGTGTTTAGCATCGAAACTAAGGCTAACATTTAATGAGTAGGGCATACAATATTTTTGCTCCCAGTGCAGAGTTTATACAAATTCAATTATAGCGACGGAGAATGTACGTACGGCACTAATTAAATATTAGTCGACCGTACTTTAGATTAAAATGGCCAATATTTATCCGAAAGCAAGTGCTTGTGTACGACAAAATAAGTAAGCGATAGGCATTGGAGTTAAGTTTAATTCAAAAAGTTAAATCGGCAAAATCATCGAAGCGGAGGTGGAAGTAAGGAAACGGTAAAATGAGGCATTTTCTCGATCTGCCACAAAGGCCGGCTCGTTAAAAAAAGAGCAGGCGAGAGAGATAGATAGAGAGAGAGAGAGAGAGAAACCAAGTCGGAATGTCGCGTTTCGGGCGTTGCTGCAAAACCATTCGCAGAATCCCCGACGCGCCAACAGGATATTAATTCGCGGTAAACGGCATCCGTGGCCGTGGGACGTTGGGCGGGGGCGGAGGGACTCTTCCGCGCCTCTTCCAGAAAGCCAAGGTGTCAAAATACGAGGAGGCTCCCGGGGGGAGTGTGTATCGGGTGGCGCCCGCGAGCCGGCAGTTCGCGGAAATTGCGCGGATCGCAACGCGGATGCGCCGCCGCTCTCGCCGACGGGGGTGACTCGAGTCGCCCGGGCCGCGAGTAGAGGCCGAGGAGGAGTAGGAGGAGGAGGAGGCCGGGACCGGCATCGGCTTCGCGTCACGCGACACGAAGTCATCCCGGCTGAGTTGGCGCGAGGCCACGGGGCATCGCCGGAAGCTCGCCGACGGTTCCGGGTACGCGTCGCTATCGCGGTAGGCCGCAGCCCCAGCACCCCCGCCCCCAGGGCAGCTCCGCTGATCGGCCTCGCGGGAGTGGGCGAGCACCGAGGATACGCGGATCGGCGTAGGGCCGCGCGTTGACGCGGGCGCAGCTCGAACTCGGAAAAATTGTAGACGAGGAGTCGATCGATTGATTTGCGACGAGGCACTGCGGCACGGCGTTTCGCGACTCCGCGACCCTTAGGTACCCTTCGACCGAGTAATCGACAAGGCTGCTTTGGTCCGACGCAAGGGATTCGAAAATGATCGATAGCACCAGGGGTACTTAAGACAAGGAAGCCTTTTAAAACGCCCTATCGAGTGGAGAGTATCCGAGGATACGGTAGGCGAAGAAATGACAAGACGTCTCGAGATTTTCAGTCTTCAGCGGATTCTGTTTAAACCGATTTAACATATTAAGCCTGGTATGCTGAAGTTCGAAGAATTCTTATTATCCTCTAAGTTGAGAATGAGTTGTTGCTTCAAAAGGATTACGTGCATTTTTTACATTGTTACGCGCTTTCATTGTCTTGCATCTAATAAGTTTCTTCGGCAATTTTTATCGAGAGGCCCGAATATAATTGTTGTGCATATTTAATAAAATTTTAGCAGCGTATTATTATTTGTGAGACGCTTCAGTTCATTTGATATATATATATATATATTATTATATACTTATAATAGGATGATAATTTAATCTTTATCTTCGTCTAAATGGCAAATTAAATATACTTAAATTATTGTTAGTTATGAATTTTGCATATACATTGCCAATTCTTCAATCATGGAATATAGTAAGACCAATTATATGAATACGTTATTTGTCAATTTTTCTCATGTCAATTCGCGTAATTAAATATTCTATTTTCGCTCGCTTAAATTTTATTACTTGATTCACATTTAGTTCTAATACACTTAGCGTAATTTTATAAATTCAGTTTCATTGCCGAATTCATAATTTCATTCGGAACTGAATTCAACAAAAATGAATAATGATTAAACTACTGAAATTTTATAAAATTAGATTGAAAGCGAAGACACCATTGTTAATAATTGTTTCCAATCAATTCAATTTAACTAGTTATTTATCAATAAATAAATATAACTTGATAATATAATGTTAGCAATGCCAATGATACTACTAACATCCTATTAATGAACATTATAATTCATTTTAAATAGCTAAAGGTTGATTTGTGACTTGGCTCGTTAATTTAGGAATGAAATAATTTCAATAAGTCCAGGATTGATTCTTTTCCCGATGAAAATGCCAATCGATATTCTTATGAAGTTTTCAATTTTCGATTTTTCGCAGAACGAACAATGGCTCGAAGATAATTAAGGAAAAATCCACGATTGTAATTTATTGCCTCCTATTTAACTAACCTTCAATACATTAAAATATAATAAATATGTTATACACAACAATTTTCGATATAATAAATCTTTTTGGCCGACTCCGTCATTTATTAGCGTTTACCGGACGAGTGAGTACGAGAGTCGAATGGAACACATAAAAAACAGATAAGTTACAACTGTAGATTGTAATAAATCTTACGAGCTCCTTCGCTGATTTATTAATGCCGAGTGCTGACTAAAGCTGCTGTACAGAAGAAGAAGAAAAAAAAAAAAAAAACAGGGGCAACAGCTCAATGCGATCTCGTAGGTGCTTCTCAAGGCGTATAATAGCTTTAATGAAACGTGTAGAATGAGCCGATGAGTCCTCGCAGCCTTATTTCATTGATCTAATATTCAAAAACACAGCGCTAAATCTGCTTTAGGATTAATTTAATTTTCTCACTGGTAATTTATCTCGCGGGGGAACATAATGATGTTTTTGCGCCCGGAGCCAGCGAGCATAATGAAAATCGCGGAGGTATCATTAAAGCATTTCAGATTTATGAAATGGGTCGAGAGTGCAAGGGTCACGGGAAGCCCGGCTGGTTGGGCTGTGTGTGCGGCGCGAAGGGGCCTTTAGGAGGTGGGGGGAGAGGAGGCAGCGAGTCCGAAGCCATGTGCGAAATGTGTCCCTCCTCCCGGCGGCCCTCCCCAAGCCCCGATCCCTGAAAGAGTACACTGCCGCCCGATATAATTCATCTCCGGGCTTCTGGGTCGACGCGGGGCGGCGGCGGCGGTGCGCGCGCGCCTCGGAAAAAAGTGGCGAAGGAGCGCGGAAAATTTACGCTTGGTCAGCTGCGAGGCGGCTGCGAGACGGACGCGGCGACGCGTTCCTATCTGGATTTCCCGGGGGGGCCCGAGCGGCGCCACGTTAAAAGCCGCCCCGTCGATCGCCGCCGTAACAATCGCCGGGGCTCGGCTCCCCCGGGAGCCCGGAGGAAGCGCGAGGACGACGAGACTCGGGGTTGGGGGGGGGAGGGGGAGGGCAGCCGGAGGACTCGAGCCGGCGAGCCCTCGGCGCAGGAGCCCGGAGAGGCGCGACGAGGCTCCTCGACTCCTCCGATGCTCCTCCAGCCCCATGTTTTCCATGCATATTATGCCCAACTGCTTGCTTAGCCTGGCGTCCGCAACTGGGACGATCACCAATGCCGACCTCCCGACCTCCATTGTCCTCCTTGCGTATCCGAGCTCGCGCTACTGCTGCCGCCCTCTCCTCTCTTGGCCCTCGGCAGGGCTCCTCCGCTTATTTTCCAACCGTCCTCGTTTTCTTATGCGCTCCGAGGATCGAATCCGTTGGCGATACACTCATTTGTCTACGTCGAGCTCTATTTTGGCCGTAGCATGAAGAGTCGCTCGGTCTGCGTTATATTGGATATATTTCTGTGGTCTCGCCGCCTTCTCCATTCTGCCCCCACAAAACACTCAATTATGAAATGTTCGATTATTATATTTTCATACACCCGTGACACCTGAGTTCAAAAGTAACGAGCACACGTCATGCGCATTAATGCTCCGATGTGTTCTATAATCAACCTCATATTACGAGATGAAGCGCATCACAGTTCCTTCTGGATATATCCTTTTCTTCCAATCAAATCAAAGTAATAATATGGATTTCGTAATTGAATAAAAAATTCAGGATACAAGCGGTGAACTCCTATGGTCTTAAAAATACGTCCCTAATAAAAAAAAAAAAAAAAAAAAAAAAAAACAACTTATACGAGTACGAGCGCAGAATGTGTGCGTGTGCGGAGTGGGTGTGGGTGTGCGCGCGAGCGCGCCTGTGGGTCGCATACGACAGAGAGTATCCGAGAAACGGAAATCCTAGATCGATTTATTTGTAAATGTTGAATCACGAACGTAATACCACAATTCGCTTTATCTTGTTTGTTCGGGAAACGTGAACACAGCTCCTTTCTTTAATATATTATTGAATTACCCTATAAAATGCTCTACTTATATGAGATCCCGAGATTTGGCAGTGCAGCAAACAAAAATAGACGAAGGAGAGCAAAAAAAAAAAAAAATGATTAATAGAAGGCACGCGCACATGTAGAAGCGAGAGGATAATAAGTCTTTGGAATATTAATTCGTTCGGCCAGTGATTTTTCCTTTTTACCCGATATAAAGCTGTGGCTCCGAGGAAGCGCAGACAGCTTTTCCGGTTAGAGAGATAAGGACAGCCCCGGCGGAGCGACGATGAGGAAAGAGTTGCAGTCGGTGCAGTGGAACGCACATCCCAGACGGAGAAAACAAGGAAAAAATAACCGAAGAGGGAGAGAGGCAGAGCGGAGGTGGGGGCGGGGGCAAACGACGGGGGAAAAAAGTAAAGGAGAAGGAGAAAATAGATCGGCGGAGAGAGTCTCGGAGAATTAGATTTCCCCCTCGGTGCTGCGCTAGCCAAGCGCAACGGACAGAATGCAATGGCAATCCTCCTGTAATTTGAAACGCGTTCCTCAGAAATACGAAGATCCCATCACCAAGACCCTTTTTCGAGTCCCTCGGCACTGGCACCTTTTATTTTTCCGAGCGACAACGACAAGCGCGACGACCTCGAGGAGAATAACAGCGTCAATCTTCGGTTCGGCTTCCGCGATGCGCAAAACTTGGAATTCCGAAATTTGATTGGGTTATCCGCCTCCGTTCGAGCGCTGCATTTTCCCGAATCCCGAGCTTAGGCTTCCCGGCTCATCGTGGCGTTAGCTTCCCAAGTGCCGCATTTGGCTTTCATCCGATCCTCGGCCACGCATAAATAAAGGGGGTCATCGAGTATTTATCGAGGCGCCTGCGGCTTCATCAATATCGCGACTCGTCGATTGAAAGGACAAGAGCCGAGCGTCGCTAAGTCTTTAGCCGCGGTATTTTCATTTTGGCGACGCTATAGCCAACAATCGCGGGGCACTCCCAGTGGAATCACTCGCAGTTAGAAGCTCCCGGAGTTAAAATCAACTTATACGGATGCAGTTGTCGATGGGTCGCGCGAGAGTGGCTCGAACGTTAATTTGCGCCCCAATGGAGAATTTAGCCAGGATTCCAGAGGCGCTTAGTCGTGGTCGTGCGGTGTCGGCAATGGCCTTGGCAGCCCTCGCCAATCATTATAAATAAGGGCCGAAAAATGATAAGAAAGCCATTGTAATTGCAAATCCGCGCGGGGGCTTGGCATAGCGCGTGTCCCTCGGCTCGTTACGACTTATTCGCACGATGCCGAGAGCGATTGGAGAAGTCCAAGGCGAAGATCGATCCGAGGTGCGTGCGAACCTCGGTCTGCCAATTATTCGACGTGCGTCGGCCTGTCCGTGAAATTTCACCCGAATCCAGGGCTCGAGAGCTCGAGGCTCAGCGCGGCCGAGACGTTTCAATTTATCAATGCGACGCCGACGGGATGAAAAGTGCGATTAATTCGGATGCACCCGGGGAAAACAGCGGCCGCGGAAGTAGACGATACGGAATAAGGACTCAAGGCAGGACGACCGCCGTAGCTCTCTGAGTCAGCAGAGTCGCCTCTCGGCTCGCAGGAATTTCCATTCGGGCGTCAACTCAGAGATCGACGAGTGCTTTCCCTCGTGTAATTTACGGTAATTGCCGATCTCGGCGTAGGAGCTCGGCGAGCGGCGCCGAGGATCCTCGTAAAGTCTCATGGCGAATGGCCGTCGCGGAGATTGTGGGCGTGTCACTTAAGCGCGATAAACGCTGCTCGCTTAACCTTTGCGTATGGCCGGCCACAAATTCACTTTATACTGATCCCGAGCTCCTGCTCCTGCTGCTCCCTGCTGCTCCCTGCTGCTCCGACGCCACCCCACCCCCGGAGCCGGCCGTCGCGGCGAGCCGTTCAGCGGACCTACGAGCGGGGCCGACGCCTCCTTCGACGCCTCGTCCGCTTTCGGGCGCTTCGATTCTCTCCGTCGAACGCGCGATTGCGTAATCCGACTCGTTATGGCCGATGTCGGATACTCGGCCAGACTAATCACTGCCTTCCGATAAATTTCCATCCTCTCCTCCAGAGGCACTCCCTATCCGATTCAAAGCCGTTTAAACGCGATACTTTGAATTCTCCAAAGGGGATTTGTATCGAGCGCTCGGGCAAATCTCTCTCTCTTTCTCTCTCTCTCTCCGAGCTTTGACGATTGACTCGACTGGAGCAATTATTTCGTATCTCTATGACTGATGGCTGCTGGTGACTTTACAAGAGCGCCTCTCTTCTACAAAAATTTCTAAGCAACATTGTTGGCGAAATTGAAAAACCACTTGCTCATCGACTTTCGAATGAGGCTTCGGCGGATTTCCCCTTATTTCACGACGAATTCTTTTTTTTAATTTCATCCTGGCCTTAAGTATGCACGATTTTTTGTTTCTCTAAATGAGCCGCTTTTGGCAATATTAAAAATGTTCGATAGTCCACTAGATACTCCGTACAATAATGATAAATATCCATTCGAAATACGAAAGGCAATAGACAAATAGGCATTTTTATCCCGGTATATTTAGACTTTTTTCAACTGAGGACTGACACTGTTAGGATATATATAAGGGTGCACCAGTATTAGATATCGATTCAAAAAATTGTTTTACAATTTTGCGAAAATTTTACACCACACAGCCGCAGAAGAGCGAAGATGACGATAAACTAATAATACGATCCGGAAATATTTCTGAAACTCTTTGCCCGAATGAATTTCTCAGTCGGTCGATTTTTATTAGCGTTTTCGAGATTTAGACGTAAACGCGCCTCGGTTTATTACAAAATGCTATTGTGATGCAACATCTCGGCAAGTAAGGAGGCGCGAGGTAAAAAATAAAGAGTAGCTGGCACAAAATTACAAAGCAACTCAATGATATTTCTTCGAACATGATTCCCGATGATATTCTGCTTTAGTGTGGCATTAAAATATTGATGTTCATCGATGAGGTGATGCTCTTAACTGTCGTGAGAAGTTTAAGTGAGCTGTGAGTTTCTCACACATAAATTTCTGCATAAATATGTAATTTCAAAACTTCAATCGCACATTTACATCGTAAAACGTCAACGATTAATCATAAAATTACCATTATTATACTCTTTTCGATTGCTATGTTAAAAACTTTATACTATTTTTTTTTTTCTATACAAATAGTTGTACAACAAACTTTCACAGTTGGTTTTAGCTTTATATATTCTTTATTAACTAATGCGAGGATTGTTTATTGTGCAAACTACGAGGATGAGTTGTCTTTTAATCTTCGCATTACTTGACTACCATTAAAAATGTGAAAGTTACCATCGATCTAATCATCCTATAAGCGTGTACAGAAACTCTTCAAGGTAAACTGAAAATTATCGACCGTCGATTGGTGGTATTATTTAAAAAAATAACTATACGTTTGCACGTTTGGCCGACAGATTTTAATATATAAGTCATTGGCAGCATTATTTAATAAACCAATTTCCGTCATCGTCATTAGCGAAGCTTTCCTATCGTTAGTTATGTTTAAAGGCATAGTAACTCGTTTCAAAAAAAACCCAGTGAAGAAAAAAAACTGGATTCGTAATTCTAATAAGAATTAAAGCAAGCAATGTACGCGTACCTGCAAGGTATGGATTAATAACGCTTCAATTGCAACAAACGAAGGAAGAAACACAATTTTTCAAAATAAATTTATTAAGGAGCTCGAGGGAATAGAGGGAAAATCCGTAATAGGCGGTCTTTGGCTCTCGGGCCCAGCCCTTGTCCCTCACTCTCTCTCTCTCTCTCTCTTTATCGACACGACGTCGGGAGCGTGTATTTTTACGCGGTCGGGAGCAGCGAGAGGGAAGAATAAAAAATGACCAAAGCTAGAAACGTCAATGACAACGCGAGGCTGTCGGTACTTTCGGCTCGCTTAAAGCCTTCGGCTGACGTCGCACCTGCGGTTGTTCTCGGCGCTCGATTGAATATCACTCTTTCCTCGTATGCCGGGTAATTGGGTGTGAAACGAAATCTAACGAAAATCCTTTTGGGCGTGTGCACGTCACTCGTTCACAGCTGCTCTACTCGCAGTCTCCCTCGCCACCGGCGCCCCGTTCGTCCTCTCGTACTCTCCCGCCTCTTCTCTGCCTCTCCTCCCCCCCCCCTCTCCCTCTCGCTTCGACATTGTATCTTTCGCCCCCCCGTGCCACTCGCGCGCATATCTGCATACTTACTCGCGTAAACATGTACGCGTGTGCGCGCACGCATCTGCATGCATTATAAATACGTACACGTATTAAGGTATGCGTGCATGCATGCGTGCGCGCGAGCGCGTGTACGTTATATGCGTGACACACCGATTGTATTGCGTTCAATACTCTATACTATTTCGCACGTCAATTTATTGTCATCGCTCGATTTCTCTTTGTCTATTTGGCTGACTTCTTTTTACTTCGGATTGTTTTTCATCTGTATTTTTCTCCACTCCTTTATATAATTCTTTGCTCTTTATTGACTTTTTTAATTCTTTTCTTTACTTTTTGCCTTTTCAATTCGTCTTGCCGTCTCTTTCTTTTCTATATTTATCTGTCTTTGTCCAATGGTGTATGCCACGTCGTGCGAAAGTGCACCAGTTCACGATCAAATAGTTTTACACCGGCTCTTTTTCTTCATTTTCCTTTTTCTCCATAACCCTCTATTTTTCCTAACGTTCTTTTTCACTCTTCGCCTGCCCTTTTACTTCACGTGTGTATAAGTGTTTTATTGCCACAAGGGATGCGTATGTGTGTTCCCCTATATCAGTGTATGGAATAAAACTTTCACAATGGAGACTATCAAAAATGTAAGAGAAAAATAAGAAATAAATAGACAGCGTATAATCCGTCACATTATGCTTCACAAAAGTCTATTTTTTGTTTTATATATATTTTTTTGTTTCAATTTTTTTTTTCCTTTTTTTTTTTTTTTTTTATTATTATTTTTTCTTATTTTAATCCTGAATATGGAGTTTCGACTCCGCTTATGACTTTTTTGTTTACTCGCGTACATGCCTGTATTTTTACACTCAAGTATTAATATATAGACATACACGCCTATGAATGTATTTTAATTATTATAAGCATAAGAGCGTACGAATTTTCTGATATTCCGCCTTTATGGAAATTTGAGCTTTCAAACGAGCCACACCTGTGTACAAAATAATTTACATTAAAGATACACTTTTTTTATACTTTATTATCGGAAAAATTTTTCATATTGTTTGCGTTATTTATTTTCATATGCTATTAGTATTCGCTGAAGAATTTAAAAAATATTCTATGCTTTTATAATTATTTAGTATCATTTGTTTTTAATGGATGAATTACAACCTTCTCAATTTTTATAAAAAAAAATTACTGAAATTCTTCTCTTTATAATTGAAAATTTTAATTTGTAAATTGGAAAACACTTCATAAAGGTTAACGATAAAAACTCCGTCCATTGTAAAAAAAAGTATAAATATCCAATGTATTAATCATGTAACGGTTTTTTATTTTTTATCGAATGCAATAACACGTATAGCATTCAGAAGTACTGGACCACCTACGAGTATGTTTTATTCTGCTCGGCCAAGAATTGTGATAATGCATGATAAAACTATCGCCCGAACCAAACTAGTAGGAAAGAAACTTTGTAAACTTAAACTAGGTGAAGGTTCGTTGATAACAATGTTTTCCATTATCAGAATTGCACTACTTTTTGCCCCTGGTGCATTCTTCAACATCAAACATTATTAGTAGTAATTGCTACGACTCAGTCTTATTCATCGGATACACTCGTGCTATCGCAGACCCACATTCTCGTCTTATATCTACGTGTTTCTCATCGACATATTTATAAGCAAGCATGATCAATAAATTATGATGTAACATACTACTTTGGATACTACGTTATAAAGCAGATAAATTTCACTTATGGAACATTAACAAAACTTGTCGAGTATCGTAATAAGACAATTATTTTTGACGTAGATGTCCTTAAAAGTTATCAATCCATTACTTTTGATATAGCAGTCGTGATTGCATACAGGAAAATATTGTTCCACAGTTGTCATTGATTCAATAAGAAAGTCAAAGTAAAATTATTTGAATAAGTTACAGTGCTCGATTTCGTGCACGGAAATGATAGTCCTTAAAAAAAAAAAAATGCGAAAACTGCTTAAAGCAATAGTTAGGGTAAAGTGGCAAATGTTACGTTTAATAATCGACCGTTAATGACGTAGCCAACTGCCGTAGACAATGTAAAAGGGAGAATATTATGGGATTTCAAAATGCAGTTGTTCGATGCTCGGCCAAGTGAAATTAAAAAGAAGCGAGTTTGAGGTTATTTCTGGGAAACCGCAGAGGGGAAGGTCCCGCGAAAAAGAAGGTCAACGAAGGAGTGGGAGGCTCGGCTCCGAGGAGAGCGCGAGTATCGAGGAAAGGGGCTGAAAGCGAAGGGCTAAAGCGAGCCGCGAAACGGACCGCGGATGCTCTCGCGGCAGGGCACAGCCGACCCTGAGGGATCAGAGGTCGTGCGGCAGACGAGTTGGACGGGCGAAACAGGGTGGGGCAAAGACGATCGGCTCGTAAATATATCCGCCCTCGGACGAGCGGGAGCGCAGGCCGTCGAGGCCCAGAGGAGGTTCGGGCGTAACGGGGCGCGCGAAGGAAGGAGCCGAGGGGGAGCGAGTCGAAATATCGCGAGGGGCGGGAGGGGAGCGCCGCGACGGCCCGTCAACGGGACAATCGCTGGCGATGATCGAGGCTGCGCCAGGCTCCTCCTTGTCTCCTGCCCCTATCGCCTGTGCGCCTGTACGCGCCCCGGCAGTAAGGGCGACGCGCCTCCTTTCCGCGTGGAATCGCATTCTCGCGGCTGGCTCCCCTGGGGTTCGGGGGGGGGGGGTGGCAAGCGGGTCCTTCTCGAAATCGCAGCCTTTCGCGATGCCTCGAATGCTCGGACTCATCGATCCCCGAGCGGCTCCGGGTGTGGCCCGCATTCGGGACGCGGTTGATTCTTTGCTCGCTTACCGGGAGGCGCGAGGATTGGCAGGGAGGCTCCGGTAACTCGACGCTTCATAATTGGCTTTGTTTCGTTATTAATAACTAGCACGGATAAATGCCGGCGCCGCCGCCGTCGCCCCTCGCCCCTCGCCGGCGCCCCGCGGATATTATAAGACTCGGCCTTATCGAGCCGTTAGGCTCCTTTCCGGAAAATCTTTCATTAACGCCATTTGTCGAATGCCAGATGAGCTAATATTGAGCTGCGGTCTATCCAACGGATTACTTAATGAGTTTATTGCATTATTTACTTCCGCGATCGATTTTAATTTTACGAGATGCGAAAAACCAGCAACTAAACACGACCCACGGCTCTTCGTATCTATTAAAATTTCCTGCTTCAAAAGAAAAGTCATTATTTAATTTTTTTTTTTTTTTTTTTTTTTTTTTTTTTTTTTTTTATCATCGTCATTATTATTATTATTATTATTATTGTTTCGCAATCGGAATAATAACATTAGTCTGATTGGTCTAGTCTTGCATGCACAGCCATCCATTCCGCAAATGGATTGCTGTAACGAGCTTTGAATTTATAGCTTGAAACTTACAAATGCATTCGACTTCGACAGATTGCATTCTCACGCATACGCAATTAAACCTACCACTATTATTTAAATCTTGGGGGTAATTAAAAAAAATCTCCGAGTTATAAGCTCTATTATATAAAGTCTATTGTCACGACGTGGCGTTGAGTTTTAATGTTTGATTATTATTTAAACTCTGTAATATCAAGTGAAAAGATGAAAGGAAGAATTTCATAATTTTAGCAGAGAGTGGAATGAGATAGAAGGTACAATCCGAGCCAGGGGATTCTCGTAATGTTCAAGAAATATAAGCCTTCTGTTGTTTGAATAGCGGCTTGAGGAGGAAAAAAAAATCGCATTATGATTTGACAATATGATAATTTACATGCACAAAACTAAAAGTTAGCGATACGAGAGCTTTTCACTCGTTCGAAACAACGGGAGAAAAATGATCGAGCGCTTGCGTGTGCAGCCTTCAACGTAGTGACTCGGCAAATGACCGAGAAAGAGCTGCGGCGAGGAGGAGTGCTACGGTGAGAGGAAAGGGCGGGCGGGAGAGAGAGAGAGAGAGAGAGAGTGAATTCGGCCGATTCAAGTCACAAGGCAGGCGCGAGCAAGGAGCCGAAAAGAAAAACAGTAGCTCCTTCGCGGCATTTAATCTCCGATCTCGCCTCATAACAAAGAAATTAATGTTCTCGTCCGCGGGACTTATCTCGGCGATTCTCGGGGCAGATACAAATGGACGGGCGTCGATCTAAAAGCGCGTAAGATTACAGGCCGAGACTCCGCGTCGCCCGCAATCCCTGTGCTCTTTGTGTGCGTGCGTGTGTGTGCCCCCGGCGACTGCCGGCACCGGACACCGGACCCGGGAATTCTTAGTTTTTTTTTTTTATACGAGGCGGCTTATGACCTTGGGCGTCTTTCGCCATTTATTTGCGCGACCGGCACTTCTTGCAGTCCCGTCCATCGGGCTCGACGCGATTGCTCGAGCCGATAAGCCGAGGAGCGCCTATTTCGTCAAAGCCAGATACAAAAATCTGCCGGAGCCACGCGACTATTGCGAATGGCCGAGAGCACTGCTCCAGTATCGTGCACGAAATAATATTCCAAAGCCAGTGCGGGCAACGATTAGCCTCCTCCCGATCCTCCTCCTCCCTCCCTCCAGCAGAGCAGGAAAACCCGAAGGTGGCCACGGATGCCGACGAACTCGAGCGGCGCCAGGTATTCTTATTAAGCTCCGCGACTCCGCCTGGCCGCGATTAATTAACTTCACGGCGCATTATACGAGGGGAGTCGGGGTGAGCATCGTCGGGGACTCGCTCGAGCGGACCCTCGCGCCTCGCTCGCTCTCTCGGACGAAGCCCGAGGGCTGCCCCGGGGGCTAATAAATCCACATCAGCGCCCCGGCCAATAAAACTTTCGCTTCTTGAATTATTCTTAAACGCGATTAATTGCCCGACGCAGCGCCTCGCTGCGCTTTTCCCCGTAAAAGCCTTTCGCACCGAGCCACGGAATCGCCTCTGCCCAAACGCCCCTTCGATCGTGGTGTTAGCCCCGGCTTTCCTGGGACGGGTTGGGGGGGGGAGTGAAAATTAACGGATTGCACGCTAAACAATTCCGCGGAAACAGGACTGAGTACGCGGGGATTTGCTCGAGGCCGAGGAGAAGCGACGATAATGATCGGAGCGAGGCGTCATTAGTCGGCGAGGAGTATTGCGAATTCTGGCTGGGGAACGATAAAGGATCATCGGAGAGCAGTAGATCGAGTCCGGCATCCGCTAGACCGGCTCGGCTCTCATCCGTCCGCCTCTGCCTCTCCCACCTCTGGCTCTCTCTCTCTCTCTCGCCGTTCCGGAAGTGCCGAGGCGTACGTTAGTCCCCGGCGTATTTGAGCGTTATCCCGAGCCTTTGGCCGAGGGAAAAACAAGGCCGCGGCAAGAAAACCGACAAAAACCGACGGAAGATCTTACCGGGCGCGGGGCCGAGAAGACGTTGGCTTGCGCTTAGCCGTAGCTGTTTTTCGCTCCCTCTCTCTCTCTCCCTCCCTATCTCTATCGCTATCCCTTTCTCCGATGCGTTCGCAAGAGTCCCGGGTTAAGTGCGAATTGCCAATCACTCTCGAGGCGCTTAGTCCCATTACTTTGCGCGCTCAGGGTCTCGCAGTACCGAGCCGCAGTAGCGCGGAGGACAAAAAGTCCCGCGCGTGCGCCCCTCCCGTGTAATTTCCTCGGGTGAAGAGCAATTGGCGGGAGCAGGAGGAGGCCCGAGCGCCGAGCCCACCGATGCACCTGAGCGCCGAGGCGCGATCGAGCAGCTGATTTTTCGCCGAAGCTGTCCGTTCGCCGAAGAGAAATTTCGCGGCCGCGCCAGAGGGAGAAGGAGAGCCGAGAGGCGCAAACTCCGGGACTCGTCCGAGGTCTCGTTTACGACGCGGTCGTCGAGGCGGCAAATGCGGGCGTACATCTGTGTGTAAAAGGAGCTCGCAGGGGCGACGCCAGGGGCCGTATACTCGTTACGGCGTCGTTAACTCGGCCGTTTAGTATTTGTGCGCGCATCAGCGCTCTTTTTAATAACGCGCGAAAAAAAGAGCCTCTCCCTCCCCCGACGGCCCGAGTGTCGTCGCCTTTCACAGGGAGCGCCCGAGAGCCCCGAGTCCTCTTATTTCCTCCGGGAGAGGCTCGAGCTGGCCGCGCCTCCCTCGGAGCCAGTCTTGCGCTTGTTTAAGCTCCGGCCGTCCTACGAGTCTCCTCGTAATTTTCGCCCCACTCGCGAATACGAGGATCCCGATAATACCCCGAGCCTCTGCGGCTCCGAGCTCCGGCACTCGGCCGAATCAAAGCCTACGCCTTCCTTACGGCATTTCACTCGCCCTTTGATCTTGGCTTTCTTGAGTATCTTTTTCATTCGACTCTTTACGCGCTCGCACGGCAATTTACCCTACAGCTTGGCCATTGTATTGATTTACTCCGACCACCCCCACCCCCCATCGGACTCCATGATTTATTTATATAAATAGTGTTTTCAACGTAGCGAAATTTCGGATTAAAAATTACCCACTGCTTTATAATGAAAATCTTTCGTTTTACACGAGGAGAATTTTAGATTTTTATTTTAAATTTGAATCTCACTTCTCTTTAAAGTTAAAATAATTTTACTTTAATAATGCAGTCAAAATTCATTGATTTTTCCTACATCTTATTATGGCTCTATATAATTTGATGAAGAAGTTATTAATATATTGCGCTCATAAACGTTATTCTTGTCGCGAAAATACGAATCCCTGAATTTTTCGTATAAAAAAAAACTTCAACTTTCCTACAATAATAAAGCGATAATTGAAATTTTAAGCTTTCTCGCAGCAGCTTATGAACTTCATCTAAATATTCATTTTATTCACAAATGTGCAACAAGTTTTTCTTATCAATCCATCTTATGGACCAATTTATCATTCTCTGTTCATTTTATTATTAACAAATTTCGAAAATTTGTCAATTTTCTAACTACTAATAAACAGAGTAAGCATAATACTCTGGACCCATCTTTGGACGCCTAGACATATTTGAGCGCAATAACGCATAGTCAAGCTTTGGGCGGAGGTTTTGAAAGTTGGACATATGCCGACAGTTGGAACAGATTTATTTATCAACCAAGCGGATACTAAACTTTTAACGGACATTAAAGTGAAAAAAAAAAACTAAAGTCCTCGGGTCCGCGGATACGTACTATCAAGCTGAAATGCGAAAATGTACAATTAATTATGAAAGGGAGAGAGAGAGAGCGAGGCGAAGTGGAGGAAACGGAGACGAGGATAGAACGGGAAAAAAGGGAAGATAGGCAGGGGGGGAATGGAAGAGAAAAGCTCGGCGGTTATCGGGCCGCAGGTCCAATCAATTATATACCTCCTATCCGTCGGTGCGCCCACCCTCCCACACACCCCAGGCCGTCTCGCACCCGAGGGCGGCTTCGCAGCTCTTACGCCGTGTTCGCTAAATCGGCGCGCATCTCCTCATCGGAAATCAATGAAATCCACCAGAAGCTCTTTCGTTATTGATGCACCGCGGTTCTAATGGCATCGCCGTACCGGCACCGCATCGGGCGACGCGTCGGGCCTCGCGCTTTAAAACCGCCTGGCGCGCGTTCCCCGGGCCTGCACAACAAGTCCCAGGCGCGCGCGCCTAAGCTCCGAGCTCCTCTCGCGAGGCCTCCGATTCTTCAACCCCGACGCCGCGGGATTTCCTTCCCCCCTGGATCCTAACTGCCTGTTCCCGGCATCCGCTGCGGATACTTTTCCCCTGGCTCGATGATACCCGAAGCCTTTCGCTCGCCCTCCGTCGCTTTGTTTTCTCAATTTTTCCACCCATTCCATCGCGAGCTTCGATTACTTTTTAGAAGGGACCTCGTTGCGTCCTCTTCGCGCAGTCCGAATATACAAGAGAGAGCTGCCCGCGTGGGCAAAACTCTGTCCTTCTTGCATAAAACTAATCGTTGAAACGCGCGCATACGTACGAGACGCAAGTGCACGTGTTTTTTTTTTTTTTCGTTGACAATCAAGCTTAATTCGTGTTGAAAATTGATATCGATGTGTGAAGGTGGTGCCAATCGAGGGATTACGTCACTTTTTCATTCTCTCGACCATACGTAAAGAAATGTTAAAAAAGATCCAATGGGAAAGCAGATGAGGTAACAAGATTAAACGAGGCACATTGCGACACGCAAATTGCAGCCTCTAATGCGCGAATGCTTACGAAAAAAAGTGCCCGGCCAAGTTCTTAATTTTGTCGCACGAGTTATTTAAGCAGATATACATATTTGCCTAAAATTGTGTATTTATGCGCTCCCGGTACTTTATATCTTATTTAATTGCAGGGGCTTCTCTAATCAAACAGGTACAATTCAGGGTGCAGCTAGCGCATAAGGCGAGGACGGATCGACGATAGTAGAATCAGCGAACTCTGACGTTACAGAATTGCTGCGACGCGCCGCAGTGCTCGAGACGTCTGGAATTAGTGAACCTCCCGAAACTTACTACGCCGAATACCAACTTCTGAAGATCCTATCGAATGTCAGCTCTTACCCGAAAGATGATGAGTCAGTTGAATCTTGCAGGAAGTTGTCCAAGTCGACTAGTCACCGGGGATTCAGTATTTTACACTTCGAGGTCTGAGCGACGCAATTCTCAGTTACGGCCAATCGTAATCAGGAGAGCAAAGTTCAAAGTAAAAATAATTCCTTGGCACGTTTGCGAAGATGTACCTTGGGCATTAGAATCGCCTCGCGAAATCGACCGCTATTGCCGCAAGAGCAGATATAGCAATAAATACAAATAATCAAAGCGCACCCTTTTCCTTATACGGGCCTCGAGCATACGCTTGCGCTACCATAAAACAAGGGCTTCCTAAGCGCGTCTACCTCCGAAAGGAGCTAAACATTTTTAAGCGGATACTCACTCCGATACAATGCCGTTTTCGCCGCAAATTATACTAGTTCGTATCAAATTAAGCACTTCCATCTTAATCCTTTCGCCGAGGGCTGCTATCTGCTTAATGTATTAATAAAATATTTGCCAAGCTGAACATTTTATTTCCGTAAGGTCGCTCTAATCGCATCAATTAAGTGGATGAATCTCCTTCGAGTATTTTTGATGAAAACCGTAAGGCTGATCTTAACGAATGATGGAATCGTTAAGTTGCCGTAATTAACAATTAACGCCAGAATACTGCATCCTCATTAAGCGGTTATTACGTACTCATCCTTCATGATGTTAAACGCACGAAGACTCTATAAACTGATTAACAAGCCTTTATACGGACATTTTTAAACATTAGCACTCGCGTGGGCTGCGTAGCTCATGTGGCGCTTGTTTCCAAATATACAATTTTGAATCCGCGCGGGTCGATATTTCAAAAGTCCAATAGAGAGAGAGTGAGAGAGGGGGGTGGGGTATGTTTTCAAGTTTGAAAAAAGGTTTAAAGTTGCGAGAACACCTATAAATGGACGGTGGAGAAAATACGCCCTGCTCGGGTCGGCATTATTGGCAGCATTGAAATTTGCTCATTGCCGGCAAGGGGAACAATTGATGGCTCCTTATTTAATTAATAAAAAAAAAAAAAAAAAAAAAAAAAAAAAAATTGTAAATAAATCAAAATTCCCGCTTTACCGTAATGCTACCTGCCTAATCGAGATAATACAGAGTTATTGTAATTTTAATGGCTTAACGGCTCTCGCGTAATTGCTGACGTATGTCGTAATGAAAATTTCCATTTTAAAATTAAAACGAGACGTATAATCTTGTAAAAGTGTACGACGATCGGATTAAATAGCACTTGGTGGAAAATGGCCTGCCATTGATATTAGTATTCCGTAGTATTAAGCGTGAAATGAAAAATTATCGTGGCTCTTATTATTGATACGTATTATTATATTAATTGCATTAAGAGCTTAGTTCGCTGTGACACCATTTCGAGCCGAATCGCGAGAATTTCTCAACGCTGTGTCAGAGCGAGTGCATTTGAAATAAAAAGCAACACTCGTACAAGGGTTAGCCAGCCATCAATAATACGTAGGCGTGTATCCAAAAGCGTTTATTGTTGCATCCACAAATTGTAATTTTATTAGAAAATGGCCTCACCGGCATTTCAAACATTAATCAATCAAGAGGTATTTCTGAAATTCGGTGTCTACATCATCGTGCAGACTCGATGAATATATCATGGAAAATAAAATTAAAAATGAATGCGCTAAAAATAAAATATATCAAAGCCGACTACTCAGTTCTGGCGAATGGGTCGAAGGTAAATTCTTCATACAGCGTTGGAGAGAAAAACAAAAGGGCGGTACAGGCAGAACGGCGTAAATTCGAAATGCAATCGGCCCGACCCTTCTCCCTCGGCCCTCGGCCCCTCACTCCCTTTCTCCATTTGGCCGTCCCAACCCTCCGTAACTTGGCTTTGGATCGATATTAAAATGGTGACCGAATTCCGTAGCCACGTCGTGTTCTCGTGAGCTTCGCCGCCGTCGCCACCGCCTCCTCCTCCGCCATGACCTACCCTAAAGCGCTTCCCTACAACCGTCCTCGACCTCCTCCTTCGCCCTCTAGCCCCGATGTCGTTGCAGTGCCCCCCCCCACCTCCCCCCAACCGCCGCCGCCCGACCATCCCCCTTCTCCTTCTGCTCGCGCTCTATCCGAAAAGTTGGCGTAAAGGTCGCTGGCGCCAACGGAGTTCCTATTGCTGACGAGTTCAGCCGCGCGTACAGTGCGAACGAGCGGGTGCAACTCTCTCTCCCACTCTCCATTCTCCTCTCTCTCTCTCTCTCTCTCTCTCTCTCTCTCTCTCTCCCTCTTCGTTGATCGCGGGGGCTCGCGCGGGCGCGACTCCGCTCACACACGCAGACTGTAAGGGGGCACACGGAGGCGCGTCGCGAGCAAACAAACACACGCACGTACGTGTGCGCGCACAAACACACATTTTGAGGTTTAGCCCAGGCAACGTCAGCTTCTTACGGATCGATTAAAAAGCTGTCCTGGAACTTGGGGGGGGGGCATGAGGGAGGAGAGGTGGATGCCACACACTAGAACCGAAACTAGCTTCGATGCCCTATTTAATCGAAAAATGCATCTCAATGTGGACCAGTTCTTCCTCGAGCTTTGCTCACCACCGTTTATCTTGTCGTCTTACCAACTTAAATTAACTTTTCTCCTCGTGGAATAAAGACATTTAAAATAAAAATTGCTTTTATTTATGCGGTTATTTTGCAGTGGAAAGGTTTTATGATTCATTAGCGTAGAGTTAAATTGGACTTCTCGTAAACTGCACGTTGTTTGTTTCCCTTATTTTTAGCATCTATTATTTTACCGATAGCCTTGCTCAAATTCATCCTATTATTCTTGCATATACGGCATAAGCCAACACAAATATATGTGTGTCTATACATATATATATATATATATATATATTGTCCAAATTATATAATAACAAAAAAATAAATGGCAATGTTTCATTGAAAGAGATTTTTTTTTGTTTTGAGAAACGACATAAGACAACGTAGTCGTTAAAAACATCAAGCGACGAAAAACTTTGTTTTCGACATCTTTTTATTAAAGCGAAGCATGAAATATGCAATGAAGCGAATTAAATTAATGAATTTTTTAAATGAGATAATTTAACTCGAAATCAATTGTCAAACAAAATTTTTTATTTAATACGGTATAAATTTTTTGTAATTTATCGAAAAAATTCTTCTTATTATTATTATCGGTTCTTACATTTTACCCATTTGGATTTTTTCACCATGCGAATACTTTCGTCGTGAAATATTCGACGCCGAGTGTTTTTTATTAAATTTTTTTTAACAAAATTTTGTTTTTTTTTCCATAAAAAAAATTGCTTCAGAGCTGAAAAACATTATTAAATCCCTCATATATTTTTTATAAAATGCATTCTTCGGAAAAACTACTATTTGACTCTCGATTCATTACCGTTGACCTTGATTGATAATACTCTTAAATTAAAGTTATATATTTTTTTCTAACTATTTCAATAAAATAATGTAAGACTTGGGGCAAACGATCGATATTATTTTTCTCGTAAATTTGCTCACACTAAAATATGTCCATTGTTGTCCAACTAAAATCTACCATCACGTGTATTACTTTATTAATCCCGTTTTATGAAGACACTTTGGTACAAGTTCCCCCTTTTGAATTAAAAAAAAAGAACAATAATTTACAAGCATTTCAGTATTACCTAGTCGATGACGACAATCTATCGAGGGTTTATTTTTTTGTACTCGGAGATTTATCTAAATAATTTCTTCCAATGAGCAATAAACTACCATATGGTAATGACGTATCAACTTAAGTAGTTTTATGTAAACAAATGATACGCTTCCCCTCACTTTTCAATTTAATATATGTGCACGGCATAGCAAGAATGAAGTTTACCGAACATATCAAAGTCAATACTAGGGAAAGCTAATAATAGTCGCTATCTTCAAGTTTCCGTAGTCTATTTAGTTTTAGAGCTATTTAAAACTATGTAGTTACATTATTAGCCTCGTGTGCATTATGTCAGTTGTGTGCATTGCAACGCGGGTATCTGATTTCGCGGCACGATTATAATACTAGGGCGACAAATAAAATAGCGCACAGCGGCACATAGATAGGAATGTTGGGGGCATCGGCCACGAAAATAGATGGGGTCGAGTTCGATTTCTGACCAACTAACACCCTCGACTCGCCTTTTCGAGTCCTTCCTTTTAAATCCCCGCCCGATTATTCTATGAAGTAATGCCCCGCTGGCGTATATTTTAAGAACGAGTCTTAATGAAAAAAAGAAAGAAAGAAAATAGCCGTGAAAATATTTGCAATTCCCGAGCGATACTTTTGGACGTATTTCACTATGTAATTGTAATCAATGTGCCTTTTGCAAGCTAATTCGGCGAGTGGCGATTAATTTTAACAAATAATGCTTCGTTAAATGAATAATCAATTTCAACAGCTACGAATCTCTTGAAAATGTCTTTGCTCAAAAAATCGATTGTTTCATTTGCGCGCTACTGTTATTTTATGGACATTTTTTTTTTAACATTCTATCTGTTCCCGGGCGTTGTCATTTTTATCCTTTTGACTTTTTTTTCACGCAGCGCTCAAAAATATTCAATAAATGACAACGTCTAGTAATGCAATTAATTATAACAAGCTGATAAATACTTCAAGCATTCGCGATGCTCGGGCCAAATATTTTAAGAATTCCACAAAATAATATAATTTAATCAAGATATAACTTGTAACGGATGCTGTCCATCAATATAATTAATAGAATTGTGATTCGCAAAGAGATTCCTTTTATACGAGAATAAAAATATTCTAATGCAATCTTCATCAACGGTTTCATGGGAATTTTATGGTCCAAAAAATGAAAAGGCATCGTAAAAATTTGCGATATATACCAAGCCCAAGTATTCTTATACGAACGACTGTGAGCTGCAGATCAGACAAAATATGAAATAAAAGCAGGCATGTATTATTCGACTATAGCTTCGTATACTGTTACACATATGAATGCATGCATACGAATGTTTGTTCTGATGAAAGAATAAGGTGGACAAATATATAGCAGCATAAAAAGAAGGGATCGACCTACAAAATATATGGGAAGCATGATGGATGCGAACAGTACATATTGATAATGATAGGTATAATGAATATGTCGGTAAAGAATAATAAATAATTTGGATAACGAATAAAGTCCATAGCATTTGTACTCGTTTAATCAGAAATGTTATTAATAACTTTTAAGAACGAAGTGCAAGAAAATTGCTCAAAGAGTAATTATTTAGAAACATTGTATTGGCCATTCAAACATTTTTGGTTTGAATTTAATTACGGTTTTTTAAATTTATATTAAACACAAAAATAAAAATGATTTTATTTGAGGTTTATTTACTTAGGATTTTTAAATAAGAATAAATTCTTACACGCAAGTTATCTTTAATATATATATATATAATCTTAACATTAAGTACTAAGGCTCATGATTAACAGTATCAGTTAATTTATACTTTACTATTTTATAGTAATCATATTTTATACACCTTTACATAACGAAGGGCTTTGACTTTACGAAATACGCACTCGGATACAAATAACAAAAAATGTATCAAGCAAAAGTATCGTTTTGCTTATTATCGAGTCTTGTAAGCGCGTTACGAAATTTTCTTTGAGAATGAGTGAAATTACATCCGATTTATTGTGCGAGTATATCAAGTCACGAGATGTTGTAGATAAAAATACTTATCAGTGATTTAACGTTTAATTCTTTATGGTCGAAAGAACTTCTAGATTATTTACTTTAGTTCTATGTATGCTGTGCAATTATTTTTATACTAATGTACGATGAAATTTTTAATTTAAAACATACGTAACGGTAAAATATTTTAAACATTGTAACTTTTTCAAATGCTTTGATTGCTTCAAATTTTTTAATCGTTGTAATTAACGAAATAAAATCTTTTTTGTCGGAATGAAATAGTTTAAATGGAAACGTACCATATTTAAAAAAAGCTACAACTAAATATCCAAAATTATTGTTATAAAGCATTCATAATGCTTCATACTGTATAAATTAAAGCCTTTAATAAAAGCGCTTATTAATATATAAAAGTAATAATACTTATATAAGATTTTGATCGATGCATTGTCATGGTTGAGACTTATTATATTTTGGAATGACAGTCGTGAAATCTATAAGTTGATTCGATACTACGAGGAAATATAATAATTAATAACTTCACGTTTAACAAGAATAAAAAAAAGAAAATATTTTAGTTCGCAATATTTGAAATTGTGTCCTTTTCCCCATACGATCTGTTGGCTTGAATTTCAATTGCGCTTTGTTTCTCTTAGGAAAGCGTATTCGCAGGTACGCAGATATCCAAGCCGAAGAAGGTGTAATGGCGGTGTAAAGGGAGAGCGAGGCACCGAGAGAAAAATAGACAGTGAAACGGTGTGACAAAAAACGAATGGCGATACATTACGGCTGGCATCTCCGCTCGATTCATTTGCCGAACGGGGTTGAGGAAAGGTGAGGTCTCCCCGGACACGGAGCGAGGGCCCTTGCCACCCGGGACCAGTGTCCGATCGGGGCCCGGAGCTCCAATGACCGACGAAGATACAAGTACGCCGGGGCAGCAGAAGTCCGAAGCGGCGGCGGCGATCGATCGCGATTCAAATAAATCGCTCGCGTTAATTGACGTGCTATACAATTACAAAGCGTCAAGTCGCTTATTTTTGCGCCCCTGTTTATCTTGAGGACATTGACGCCTGTATAGATCACTGATCAATAGCTTATTCTTGGTGTGCGTGGGAGCCTCTATCCGTTAAGATAATTCAAGTTAAGAGTCCTCTCGTAAATATCTGAAACGCGATGCTCCACTTCTCATTAGCAATCATAGTCAAATGCACGATGCACTTCTGTAGGGAATTACACGAGTCGCTGGTCTGCGTTGAAAGGAAATGATGAAAAGGACAGGGACAAGTGGGGTGGGGACAGAAGCCAAAGCCTTACAAGGTTTATAATCGATGTAACAACTATTGTAAGGAACATTCCTAATTTGGTTGCAGAAATCATAAATACTAATTTTGTCCCTCGGTATATTTTTATGGGTATAAAACTGATGAAAACAACAGCATTGATAAGCTTAAAAAACGCACCCACCCACAACCACACCCACACACACACACACACACAAATGAATATATATATAATTTCTAAATGTACAAGCTGACTTCTTATGTATTTATGCAAAAAGCATTGGGTTTAATATTCGTACGAAAATGAATCGTAAAATGGTGATTGAGGACAATTCAAAAATTCCCATCCATCGATTTCGATGTATAATATCTACTATTTTACTGGCGATCTTTCTTTTAGCTCATCTCAACTTTATTCCGCTGTCTTATAATACTACCGGCAACTCCACCACGACCATAACATTTTTTATCGCTATTACCTTTTTTCGAGTTTGAAAAGAACTCCGTCTGTAATCTAAATTAACCTTTATTCTTTGAAAAATTTGATTTTTATAAATTGAATTTTGTAAATTTAACAAAGTTGGAACTGCAATAGGATAAATATTAAAAACATCAATTTCGAGCAATTTCCCCTAAGTTTCGCTTACCTAATTTATTAATCTAGGATTGAGTTACTTTTGTGTGTGTGTGTGTGTGGGGTGTGTGGGTATGCATGTATATATGTATATATATATATATAATATCGTAGGAATAATTGCGCAACGGATTGGAAACCTTAAGGCGAAAAATAAAAATCAGTCTTCAAATAACGACGCGGGTGTTAATTAAGAATCCGCTGCAGCTTAGAGCAATAATGCAAGGCTTGCTTGTAGCGAGGGGGGGAGTAATTGCGCCGAAAAGAAAGAGTCGACGGTAGACAATAGGGAGTCCCGAGCCTCTCCTTCCCCTCCCCCGCAGCGAGCAGCATCGTGTCGGCATCGCGCCGTAAACATTGTGATCGCGCCGGCGGTAATTTTCTGGTGGCAATGGCCCCGGAAGCGCCATCATCCGGAGTCCATCCACTAAGCAAATTCCTCTTAATCAACTTTTCGCGGGGCTGCGCGACGCCGTGGCGTATAATACGCCGAGGAATTATACGTCATTATGGGCAGAGGCAATGATGTCAACGCCGTATAATCATTACAATTGTATTTTGGCGAGCGCCGACCGCGGCCGACTTCGTGCCCCTCGACCCCCCCTCCCTCCCTCGCCAGGCGCCCTCGGCCCCTGGACGATACGCACCGTGGCTAATCTTTAGTCTCGGCGGGATCCGCGCCTCGAGCGCCGAGGCTCCTGCCGGCCTGGGCCCTCGTGGACGAAGGTGCAGGGGCTTCGATGCGAACGCAGAAAAGGCACCTGCGACTAACGGTAAAGCTTACTTGGAAAGGGGCCCTTTTTTAATATCTATCGGATTAAGAGCTCGCGATAATTAGAAGCCGATGAGTCTCCATTCCGTGCGAAGATTCGTGCCGAGGGGCCGATTCTTTTCGTCCCTTTCATCGCGGCGTGCGTTCCTAAAGAGAGAGAGAGAGAGAGAGAGAGAGAGGATAAAAAAGGGAGGAGGGAGAAAAAGGAACAAACAAGTTCTGGAGCAATCATTTTAATTGAAATGTAGAGCCCGAAGTTTGGAAGCAGATGGGAAAAGTAAAGCACTTGAAATACAGAATTAATAGCCTTGCGTACCCGGAAAGCAAGTGCTGATGTACCAATAAATAAATCTACCAGTAACCTCTCATCGATAAAAGAAATGCCCTCGAAGGCGCGAGAGGCCATTAAAGGGAAAAGTCGTTTTCGCGCGAGGAACGAGGACACGGCGGGATCGCAAGTTTTTATCTCTACTCGGCAGCAATCTTACCGGGGCCATCGGCTAATCCGTTGAGCATATATTGTTTCGGCGAGTGGCGCGACGTTTGAAAGATCTTGGCGAGTCTCCCCCCGCCCGCCCGCCCGCCCTGGCCCCGAGCCGACCAAGACCCGCGCCGCTCGGCCGGACGGCCAAGAGGAACTTTCCCGCGCGATAACCGGCCCCGTATCGCCTCTGCGAAATCTCCGGCTTGTACAGCCTCCGCGGATGCGTAGCTGCCCCGGGGGCCAAGTGGCAATGGGCGGCGGTGGAGAGGGTGAGACTGGCTCTAAAACTACTTCGCAAGACGGACTCGCCTCGAGCCGCGTCCGCGTATTTGCGCGGGCCTCGACTTCCCCCTTCGTCCGCTCGAGCCGCTCTTCTGGATGGGAGTCGCGTATCCACCGGCCGGATTAGTTCATTACCTGGTGGGCCGTTTTTGCTCCGCCGCCGCCCTCGACCCCGGAGCGAATCCCCTGCTAGCGGCTGCTGCGTCCCCGGCGTCGCTCTCCTTTTTGCCGCTGGCGCCCCTACAAACGGGGGCTGGCCGCCCCTCGACGGCCGCCGAGCCCCCGAGGAAGGCAGACGCACGCGAGGCGTACGAGAGCCTCGGCTCGTTGTCGCGTGCCAGCCCTAATCCGCCTCTGACTCGCAGGTCCCGAGCGACGTGACGCGGATTTATCAAAGGCGGTGGGGTGAGATTTCGCAATTATCGCCGTCACGCTCCTTCGGATCGAGAGGGCCGACGTGTCATTCGCTGCTTCGTTTCGCCGGCCGAGGTTAGCTGCCTGGCTCGCGCATCCACCCCGCCCCCCCCGCCTTCGACCACGCGATGCCGAGGCCCCGGCGATTGGCCCTCGCGATCCCCTCAAAAGCTAATCATCGAGGAGCCAGACATTGAGACGCTCGAGCAAATCCGGCGATTAGCCGAGAGGCAACTTTGAAAGTTTTTTAATTAAATGGACTCCTACGTACGACGGCTTATTACTGTCCCTCTCGCAGCTAATAGATCGCGTAATACCTCCGGGGCCCTCGATTCCGGCAAGTTGAAATGGCATCGGCGCCGAGAGTAGCGAGTCTCCTGCCTACTGGCAAAATTACCCCGGGGCAGAGCGATGTTATCTATTTTGCACGGATAATTCGACGTAATGCGTGGCTGTGCGCGTGCGCGCTTTATTCCGCGAATGCTTTTGACATTGCGGCACTCGGCTCGACGTTTTAACCTGATTATTTTGAAATCCTATGCAGTTGGAAAAGTGTCCGCGCTTAGAAATTCGATATTTTTATTTCGCCGGACAGCTGGGAGTCCCCTTACAGCCGGTACATGGGAAATCTTATAAAACTCAATGTTAAGCCTTGAATTTTGTTTTCAAAAACATGCATCTCATATTTTATTATCGCGATGCGGGGTCTAAGGGGGACTTACATTGCGCGTATAAAATTTATCCATTTGATAAATGTTTTCGATGCCGCTAGTAGGTACGAAATAACGCTCGCACAAGCGAATACGCGGGCTTTAGCATTGAAAGCTGCATAATAATATCAATAGCTTTATCGTCCTTAAAGGAGGAGAATTATTCTTAACTAGGCCTGCAGCTCAAAACAAATAATTTCAAATGTGCGCTGTTTACCCTAGTCCCTTTTTAGCCTGCCCGTAATTCTTTACGCATACTCAATACAAGTGGAGGCAAAGGAATTCTTTTAACTCGGCTCTCTCTCTCTCTCTTTCTCTCTTTGACTTGTGAATACGTCTGTAAAAAGAAGTTGCATCTCGGCAAAATTTCGCCCTTGCGACTCCTCCATCTCACTCCCCTTAACCTTCCTTATTCTTTATCGTCTCCACTTCTCCTCGACTCCCCATCGCCCCTTTCCCTCGCAATCTCTCAGTCACTCGCTTACTCAAGCTTTCTCTCTTTCTCACAGCTTTTTACCCTCTCCGCTATTCCTCCCATCTCTCTCTCTCTCTCTCTCTCTATTGTGCATTCTTTCTCTTTCTCTTTGGGTGGTCGTTATTCTTTGTGCGCGCTTACATCAATTTCGTACTCATTGTATGCGTCAAGGCTATAGCCTTGCATTCCCCGGATATCAAAATAGTCGGTATATCATTTCTCTTCAGTTCACTTTCAAGTCAACGCCTTAGAATATATTTACTTATTTCTTTTCATCCGCATGATTCAATTTTGAGGTTTATTTAAACAATACGAAAATGATATAAACATAACCGGATCCGCGTGCACACTTGTTTATGGCCTTACGTACATGGAAGGTGACGCGCGTGTGGGAATTTTTCGAGCGCGAATGAGTGTGCGGTTTAATGTTTGTCCTGAGAAGCTGCTCATCGGAGTATTTTCTATTTATAAATTATGCAAGTGAGCTCCAGTATAATTACGATAGATAAATAGCACAGCTCAAGCAAACAATTAACGAATTAATTAATTTTGTGTTGGTACTTATAAATTACAAAAAAATTACAATGTTTAATATTTGTGCGGGTAAAAAAAAAAAAAAAAAAAACTTTTGGATTTCATTGTTAAGATATCAATGAATAATAATTAAAAAATCTATTGTATATTTATAATATTAAGTTTTCAAGAATAAATTGTCTTTCTATTATCGTTTTTAAATTATTCACTGTGCAGTCGTTACTATCAATACTAAACAAAGTAAATAATTTTTTTATACGTATAGGCTATATATAATAAATATAAGTAAATAATTTATCTTTATAAGATTTTTTTTTTTTGTTTAAATATATGTGTTACAATTTTTATAAATACCTATATATATATATATAAATATAAAATAAAAAAATAAATATTTATTCAACAATTATTTTCACAATTAAACATCTTAACGTAAGTAAAGTATACCGCATGGGAAATTCAAGTCTTGTGCTGATTGCACAATCTTGCAAAGGATAACTATCCGAACCATTAGTGCACTTTCTCAATACTGTTAAAGTTCACGAAATCACATCCACAACCTATGACTAAGCTTCGCCTTATCCTGATATTAATTCAACTTAAAAGAGCAGACCGTAACAAAGCTTAAAAAGGGATGTATTTAAACGCAAGTACCTTGTATAGCTAGCACTATAATATTTCTAGAACAATCTGGAAGTAAAAGGTTATTCTGAAGTTTAGAAAACGGTTGTAAAGAATTGAAGTAGTTTTAGAATTACAGACACTCGAAGAAAATTATCCGCGCGCAATACGTAAATAATACATTTATAATAACAAGATGAGATTTGACTTGAATTGAATTAAATGATTCCGAGCTAAATGGAAAATAAATGTAATGATAATTTACAAAACTGATTATTCATTAATCACGGATAATGGCGCTAATTTATTTGAAAGCATTAATCATTGAAATAATACATATATATATGTTCTGCAATACATTTAAATAATGCAAGAGATCAATAATATTGAATATCGTAATAAATCAATAATACAAAACTTATTATTTAACACTGTGTTCCACAATGAATTCTCAATACCTTCTATTATACTAATATTCAAACGTATTAAATGGCAAGAGCCATCATTTTATTCATTAATATTGTTGTATATTAGAATACAAAAATAAAGTACATTGGAGTGCGACTTTGGTAGAAGGCAGGAGTACACGTAAAAAATTGTAACAATTGAGAACTAAATGGAAATAAGTCTCGCTTAAAGATAAGTAACATTAAAAATTCTCTCCTAATCTCCTAAAGTGCAGGAGAGCTTAGCGTGAAGTCCAACCGCTCGTAGTTCACAAGCGTAGATCATCTCCGCGTTCAGCCTCCCCTCCGCCCTGCGGCCATCGGATCGGCGAACCTTTTCCGAAAATGTTCATCCCCCGTTATATAAGCCCGACGTAATGCGATTATTCGTCCCGCCCCGGTCTCCGATATTCACACGGAAGGTGGACGTTGGTCGTTTTCCCGTAATTTTTCCAAGCTGCATTCATCATTGTTGATTCGCCTTTCATCCTAATGAGATTTCCCGGCGGTGCGCCTTCCTGCGATTAGGCAATAGCTTTTGTCCGCGAGCGCCTCGCGCCATTATTATTTTATAATTGCTGACATCGGCGATGCATCTTTATGCTGATGGAGGTCCGTTCATCACTCCTTCCTTTTTGCCCGCGCAGTTGTGCGAGACGCGCGGAGATCGTTCGGCGCTGCTTTTATTTCGTGATTGATGCATAATCCTCAGGTGCTAACGTATGCATGGTAAATAAATTGTGACTCTAAATATTTAACGCGGAAGCTTTAATTTGAAAGGGTCCTGCCCGAGAAGATTATAAATTATGCCATTTTCAGATCCCTTAGCCATTACGATTTTATGCATACATCAAAATAGTAATTTCCTAGGCACTCTTTACTCAATATGGCTTTCGGCCTATCGTTATATTATGCCGGTGATATATTATAAGCGTATCTATTATTTTACCTAATATTTATAAATTTAATCTCTGTCGCGCGGATTTATCACTTTCAACAAAATTAACATTGCCCTTCGATGTAACGAATCCTCGTATTTCGTTGAGCATTTTTCAGACTTCGATCATTGTCTAATTCGTGACTGATAAACACACTATAGCTAATAAAAATAATCAATGCACGGATTACAAGACTTTAACCGTCGTACTTTTTTTTTTTAACATAATAATTATTGTACTTATTTCACGGGCATTCGATTCGTATAACTCTTAATCAATTTAACTTCAAACTCCCAGGCTAGAATGAAAGCAGAATTTGCTATTAAATATCCAGTAATATGACCTCGGTATGCAACAGGTTAGATACTTAAAAACATTTTTATATACAAGTGTAATAACAATTTACAGCGTAATAGCATAATTTAGGATTCCATAAATTTACTTCACCTCACTAGTTACATTATTCTACATTTGATGAACAACGGTTTTTTTTTTGTTAAATTGACCCATGATCGAAAATGTTTACTTTTACTAAGAAGCTTGTCGAAAAAAGGCCACACAATTTATCGGAAAACTCAAATACGACGTCTCAATTCAATATTATTATCAAGCCTGTTTTGAATTTTTTTTTTTTTATCACTTAAGAGGCAGCGCATTTATTTTCAACATCTACTTGACACTTTTTCCATTCTCACTTTTCCATCTCATCGCTAAATAACTCACACTTGTGCACTACAAACTGGCATACCAAAGCAAAGTCACGCTCTTTAATTAATGTTTCATTGACTTTGTTCGCGTGTATATAAATTTTGACCGAGCACAGCATAATAATTGCGAGCACGATTCTCGAATATTATTGCTATAATTAGATTTAATAAATAGCAACGAGTATGCTTTTGTAAAGCTTACACTTCTGTTCGTATTATTATTCAAAAGCATACGACGTAGAGCCCGGCCGATAATATGCGGGAGGATAAGGCATTGGTTGGCGATTTTCAAATAGGGATCCGTCGGGAAGTGCTTTACAGCGGGGCGATGTTCAATTGTCGCAGGGTCCAGGTAAAATCCAAGGGCAATGAAATATTAAAGCTCGACAGGCGCATTGCTTTTTTCATCCCGCGGCAGTGGCGGCTCAACAGTTGACGTAATAATAAATGTGATAATAAAGGCCAGGAGGAGTAGGAGGAGGAGAGTCCGTTGTTGGAAGGGTCCTATGGAGGAAGAACGACGAGCTTTCGGGGCGAGCGCGGAAAGCTCTGGGGCGCGCCTTCCGAGCGCGGCCGCGTTCCCGGCGACGAGGCTGCGGGGCTCGGGCGGTAGCTCGCCGCGTGCCGGGATAAAAAAGTCCACGACCGGGAGGAGGTCAGCCGCCTCTCGGGCCGAGACGTCGCTCGGACGCCCTGGAGGGCCTCCCTCGAAGAGAGGCCGCTTTAATTGTACGGAATTACACAGCCGCGGCGGACAAGTGGAATGCCCCGAAAAAAAAGGAGGCTCTCTCCGGCCGGCCTGTAATACTCCTTGCGTATTATCCCCCCGACGCAATTTTACGGCGGAAAACTCCTCCACCTCCGGGCCCAAGCTCGTGATTCGTTTCTTCCTCCGAGGTTCCGAGCTCTTTGTTTCGCGTGCAATGTGTCTTGATTAAGTATTACCGCTCGCTGTTGCGGCGGGGGCGGGGGCCGGGGGCGGCCAGCTCGACCGAGACTTCGACCGAGACTTCGACCGAGACACGAGATGAGGGTCTTTCAGCCCTCGTGTGCGTCTCGCGCTGCCGCGACTCCGGCATGTCATTGCGACATTTTGCCATTTTTCGAGTGGATAATGAAGCCACCGGAGCTTCGGCCACTTTCGGCTCTGACTCCTCTCTCTCTCACTCTCTCTCTCTCTATATATATATATAGAGAGAGAGAGAGAGAGTCCCGTATTACTGTGATCGTTTCACATTTTTTCCTCTATTCGTTCGGTTTCGTATCCAATAATAACCATTACTTAATTAACGCTCGATTAAAAGCTCTTGCAAATTCAATGGTAATTTTGAAAATGAGTTTCCATCGCTCTGCGATATTTGGTCGGCAAATTTTAATTTATAAATAAAATTAAATGAGATTCCTTTTAATGCTGCATTATTAATATAAATTACTTACGAATTCGATCAGTTTTCAACGAATTTCAAAATTACTCATAATTATATATATATACATATATGTATATAAATATATATATATATATATGTATATATGTATGTATATATTGTAATTTATTTATAATAATTTCAATTAATAATAGTTGATCTGGAATTAATGTTTAATATATTTTGGTTTAAAATTAATATTAATAAAAGGATTTTCATAAAGTTCATATTTTTAACGCCTAATCAGTATTTCAATAAATTTTATTTTAATTTATTTAAATTTTGTTTTAATCGCTAAGCACGAGAAAAATAACATCGCAATATTTCTTATATATATTATTATACAGATATTGTGAGGTTATTGCAATTTTTTCATCTGATTTAACGTATTGAGCAATTGCTGCGTAATCTTGATTTGCTAGTGAACTTTGGTTTTGTACACGTTATACTAACAATGAGTTAATTAATTGGTAAAATAAGAATTTTTTAAGTTATCAGGTGAGCCGATAAATGGATATTAAATTTTAGTTTAATTATTAAATTTGAGTTGTGTCCTCGTAATATTAAAAAAAATGTGCTTTTTTAAGTTTTAACGCTTAAAATGTAAATTTGGAAAGACATCTATAATACATTTGACAACCGCGATAAATTGCCTAGAATAGTTTATGCAATTGTATAATATAAACAATGTATAGAAAAATCTATTACGAAGCAAATAATGATTAAAATTAGAAGCAAAAGTTGAAAAAAAATGCTACTTGTAAAGAGTTTTTGCATTCTAATTTAATCAAAGAAGCGTCAATGAAAATACAGTTATTAATTTGCTTTTGATATAAAATTATTATTACAACTCATGTTTTAAAATATTTTTCACGAAAATATATGCAGAGTAAGTATGACTATGGGTTTCTGGTGAGTGAACGTCAAATGTCTTTATCGAGCTCTGCCGAGGAGAGACGAAAGATTATTAATGAAATGACGACGTCGAGGAAAAGTCAGTGATTCATTATTGGGAAAGCACAAGCTCGTATAATCAATACATCACCTGGATAACGGGGAGAATAAACGTCAATTTAAGAAAAAAGGAGAATTAGAAGAAAGTATAATGCGATTTTGTAGAAGGCTCGCTAGTGGTGCGAGACTGAGAGAGAGAGAGAGAGAGAGAGAAACTTCCGGAACGTAATAATAAGCTACGCGGCAGGGTTCATTGGCCAGTGTCAGAAGAATAATACCGCCTTGGCAGCATCTGAAATTGTTCGCAAGCTGTTCGTAAAACCGAATTTCACATTCCGAGGGACGCCGGCTTTCCCGCGCGAGGCCACACTCGCTGCGCGCCGAGCGGAAAAATCGCCCACAATAAAGAAAACCCCCAATTAGCCGGCGAAACAAAACGCTCCTCTTTTTCGTTCGCGAGCTCTCGAGCTCCGGGCCCGGTCCGGGACGGCGGCGGCGGGGGGGCGGGCGGTCGGCAGGAAGGGTCTACGGAGTTAACCGCGAGGAAAATGGGCCGCTAGGAGGAGAAGCGCCGAGGCTCATCTGCATAAAATTTGTAAGCGTGGCGCGGATAGGCGTTGCTCCGTAGGCAATAATGCCGCTCGGCTCGCGAGTGCGTGTCTGGGAGAGCCCCTCGGTCGTTCTCACTCCGCGTGCGTGCCTGCCTGCGTGCGTGCGTGCGTGCGTGCGTGCGTGCCTGCGTGCTCGACTGCACCGACGGCGATGGCCCGTCCGCTCCTTCCCGTCCGGCCGAAGGCCGAGAAACGCCCGTCGAACGCAGCTCGCCGTCGAGGCCTAAGGGACCCCACGGCCTTATCGCGTATGCGGCGCTCGAATTGCGAAGGGGCTATAGTTTCGCATTTGAAAGATTCCCGCGCTCGTCGTAACTGGCTGCGCGGGCCCCGGGGGACTCGTAATGGGCTCGACCCGGCGACCTTTGCTATACATAACGCTGCCATTATAAATTGTGCACTCGCTCTCTCTCTCTCTCTCTCTCTCTCTATCTCGAATAAAGCCTTCATCCGTTGGAGAAATTACAAAAGACAGTTTCGCGTCGCTCCGTGTATCCTGTACGTGGCTTTCTACTTACTTTTCAAGCCACTTTATTTTTCCGCTGCAAATTAAGCCGGTTAACATGGCCAAGTCAAAGAAAATCTACCTCTAATGGCGAAAAGTTCGAAATTCCTTTTGGGAAAATGACCATTTTACTTCTCCCCGTGTACCCAAGAACAATTGCCGATCCTTCGTACGCGAGGGGTATTAAATGAAAAATGAGGGGAAACTCCGGATGCCTGATTTGCAGCGGCTCCTTTCCAAACTCTTTATCCTTATATGAAGAAGCATGCGATGGTGCGAAAGCTACGCGAGTCTCGAATCGCCGCAGTCCCGAATCACCCGTACGTCGAGCTTAGCCGGAGGAGGAAATATTTTCCATTAGTGTCGTATGGTCGAGGATCGAAATAGTATCAGTTTCCGATTTTGCTCGTTAATTGAATTCTTTCGAGTTAGGATATTACGGGGACGCCAGGAGTCCTCGCGCACCTGCGCGTTGGCTTTCACGTGGCCGAAAGGCGACGGCCGGTCTCTCGACAGTTGCCGTAGGGTCCGGAGCCTCGGCACGGTGGCCGAACAAAAAAGAGGCCAGAGGTCGGGCAAACGTGGCCCGACGCTGCGGCTCCTCTGCAAAAAAGCCCGTAACAAGGGAAGGGCCGTACTGTTGGGGGTGGCGATCGCGGCGGCGCGGGACGACGGATATTCGGGACTCTGCGGTATCCGGAAAGCGCTCGGTGTATCCGGGGGAGAGGGGCAAAATCGTCGGGGGCACGGATTAGGGAATACTTTGAGAGACGAGGATTAACGTCACCGGCGGGGGCGGAGGCGACTGCGACGGCTCCCCCCTGCCCTGCCCTGTCCTGCCTGGCTCCTCGCGGAGCAGCCGTCGCTCGACTAGGGAAACGGACCAGAACCACGGGGAAGGCACCCGTGAACATTCCGGTTCGCTCGGCTCACCGGAGGTGTGGGCGAGGGCGATCGCCGAGGCGAGAGTAATTTTGTAACTGGCGCTCTTGCGACGCAAAACCGCAGCCCGCCCACCTCCCGGAAACTCGTTGAATTTTACGCCACGCGGTTTGAGAGTACCGCGAGCCCCGACCGGCGCGTGCTACATCTTTTTGGAAATTAAGAGTTTTCGGAAGTATGCGAATTAGTCGGCGCGCGGGGGCCGCGAAATTCCGGCGCGCCCGTCTCTGCTCCCTCCTCTGCTCTACTCTCCCGCTCTCTCTCTCTCTCTCTCTCTATCTCTCTCTCTATCTCTGCGTGCACGCGCGACTCTGTCCGTGTTTATATGTGCGCGCACGCGTGCACTGGAATATGTAGCCGCTGAATTATGTATTGGGTGCGCTATGCTCGTTTCTTTTTCTCCTCCTCCCCGCCCCGCCCCCCCCCTGCCCGCCGCCGCCATGCCGCCGTCCGCCACCGGCCCCCACCGCCAGCCGCTACGATTTCGCGTTGGTATTCGATCAACGAAGGAAGAGGACTGGATAACGTTTTTTTTTCCCAGACTGACTCGTTTTATATAATTAAGGGAGCTTCGGAACTGTCCTCTCTCCGTCGTCAGCGGTCGCACGCTCATAATTTTACTGGTAATTAAATGCGTTGGATATCGAAAGGGGGAAAAAAAAATACGGGAATGACACGAGAATCGATTCGTACCCTTCTATTTCCTTACCGGAGCGTACGAGACTTCTCTTAAGAATCTTTTAGCACTAGACCACAGGAGTGACATAATTTCCTCTCAAGACTTTGAGGAAACTCATTATCGATGTTGTCAGCTGTTTTTCAACGTTCCGGTAAAGTAACCAAATTTTCCGATTGCTTGCCGTAATGTATATTATCGTAAATTATATTCATATACATGTATACACATACATATATATTCATACATATACATATGCGTGCGTGTGTGTGTGTGTGTATCACGCGCGCTTCTGAAAATACAACACTCGTATGGGAATAATGAGCATATTGCCATTGCAGCTCGACACGTTGCGAATATATATCAACAGGCCGTACTCTACGTACGTAGTTTGAACTATTTTGCATACATAATTGAGAAAAAAATTCATAACCACCCGAGCCTGCTTTATATTTGCACACTCTCGCGGCACACACACGCATATACACACACACACGCACACACACATATATATATATAGATATAGATATAGATATAATATAATATAAATAATAAAGATGAGCGCGAGTGTGCAAACATAGGAATGGTTTTATCCAAGCATTAGAGTAGAGCTTCATTATACTTTGTCATTCAGCATGCTGAAATATTGAGCGCGGACTTATTCGATCGGCTTACGACAGCCGCCGAGCGACTCACCGGGGGCTAGACGAGGGCTAGATATCGCTCGGGGTTCGCAGATCCCCCGGCATCAATTGTGATTCGTGGGGTGGTGGTTGTCACTTGGCCGAGCCACGGCGGGTCATTCTTCCGGGGGCCGTTGAGGCTTCGATTTCCGGGAGGGAATCCCGGTCTTCCCCGATAGGATCGGCGTGCGAGTCGAGGCATCGAGGAATCGAGCCTGCCCTAGTCCGGATCGCCGCCGGGACGAGCCGATAGGAGCCTTACCAGGAAGAGCCAGCCCGGCAGCCCGACGGGCTCTCAACTGCGCTGCTTCCGGCCCCGGCGATAGGATCGCCAACCGGGAGCAATTAGCGATAGTCGCGCATGGATTCCCACAAGAGTATCGCGCAACGTGGGGAGCGCGAGCCTCGGCTGGGGAAAAATGGCCAGCCCTCGGCCTTGGCTGATAGCCCGCCCGGTCGTCCTTCTCCCGGCTCTCCAAGGTCGCGGATGCGTTAATTTCGAGGAAGCGGCCGGTGGGCGCGCCTCCGCGCTCCCACTCGGTGCGCGTCGCTCGGGGGGCATTCCTTGTTGACTTTTCCCCGGCCGTCGCACGTGAGCTCGCCGAGCCGAGCTTTTAGCCTGGAGGTGAATCTTTGGTATTTGATGAATCGCGATTATGCATAAACGCATTGGATTCGATTCCAAATGCCGGCTGGCGCAATGTCTTCCGAATAATCGCTTTTAAATGCCTTTCTCGCAAACAATGATTCCAGCGAAGCTCGATTCGGCGCAGCAGTAAGTTTCTTTTTCTTTTTCTTTTTCTTTCTTTCGACTTGACTCGCATGTCTGTGGTGCGCGCGCGCGCCGCCTTGAATGTACGATTAAATAACTCGACGACTTATTTCATTTTTCCTTCGTCTTCGGATGTAGGATAAAAGCGTGATTATAAAAATCGCTATTAGCGCTTACAAGGAAGGCATTCTAGTGCACGAATTTACGCAATACCGATGTTCCTCTGAATTCGCATTGCGTAATCGCGAGTCTAATTTGTGACAGGAAAACTGCATCACAAAAATATTGTATAAGCCGCCAAGCTTCGTACGTATACGCGTACAAGGTCACACACGAACGGCAAGTTTCAAGCGAGCTTATTCTTAATTTATGCGTATTGCAGGTGTTGATTGTGTGTGCGCGCGTGTGTTTTTTTTATATAAAATTTTGCTTTTATTTCCATTGCTTTTGTTTGTGTTTTGTTATTTTGTTTTTTGTTTTTTGCCTTTTGCTCTTAAAGCACTGGCTTAAAGCGTTATTAGATATTTGCGTCTCCGAAGCGGCCCGCGAAACTTCTAGACAGTTGAGCAGCCTAATATTTATTCGCGGCGTACGCGTACGAAAACTATCAGATTATCTATTTACCGCGAATATATGGAAAACTCGTGGGCCCTCCCCCCTCCGTTGACTTAACGTGTAACTTTGAAAGTTACCCGAAAGCTGGATGGAAAAGTGCTGAAATGCTTTCACGGAACGGATTTCAGACGTGCATTGCAATTCGGTCTCCGTCTTTCAGATTTGTAGCAAGCTACGGAGCTTTAAGAAGCCTTTCCAATTCCGCCGCCATTTCTGCCTTCGTAAATTACGCGAGAAATCTCTGAGTTTTTCCTCTCTCTCTCTCTCTCTCTCTCTCTCTCCGCGTCCACCGCCGTCGCCGCCCCCCCCTCCGCCCGCCTCTTGCGTCACCCGACCCGAGAGCGTCATGCGCTATCTACCTCTCTCTCTCTCTCTCTCTCTCTCTCCTTCCATCGCGTACACGCGCTCTTGATCCACGGTACGGAATTGCGTGTAGTCGGACGCCCACGCATACACGCCAGAAATCAGGCGAGAGAGCGGGAAGGGAGGGAAGGAGAGAAGGAAGGAGTGCGTGCAGCACGTTTCGGAGCGCAGAGCCTTTCGAACGCGATGATTCCTGAAAATTGGTGCGATGCACGGCATTCGTCGATAAGGAAAAATCGATCGTTATATACGTGCCTCCGCGCCTCCCGCCTTGTTCCGGGACCGAGCGGGTGTGGGTGCCACACCATTACACTCGGCCGACGGCGTAGGCAAGCACGCGCGCACACTTGCGTGTGCACACTCACGCATTGGTCATACCCTCGGCTAGGTCATGCTCTTGCGCCTTCTCCTCCCGTGCCGACTTCCTTCTCTCTTTTTGCACATCCGCATCGGAGGCGCACTTAGGCCGAGAGTAACGGAGAGGGAGCGGGACGGCGAGCGGCGCGGCGGGGCCAGGAGAGCGCGCGCGAGGAATGAGGGGCAGAGAGAGAGAGAGAGAGAGAGAGAGAGCAAGAGAGAGAGAGAGAGAGGGAAGCAGACAGTGAGAAGGTTGCCTATCTCGAGCTGCTCGTTGCTCGGCGCTGGTATTTACAGAGGCACGGGCAAACAGAGTCGCTACGGTATATACGCTTCTCGTGACCATTTTCCTGCAGACTTGGGATCGACCTTTGATCAAGTCTAAATACACGTTCGACGCAGCGGTGCAACGATAGAGAGAGAAGCAAAAAAAAAAAAGGAAAAAAGAAGAGGAAAAAAAAATGCAAGGAAGAGAGAAAGAGGAGCTCTTCGCACACGTACGCCATTGCACGTGAGTGCGTGTGCAATCACTGGCGCACACACGTAGATTTGGAGAGAGAGAGAGAGAGAGAGAGAGAGAGAGAGAAGCGTTCCACGATCGTGAATTCAAAAAGGGGACTTTTACGAAGGGGGCGGGGATTGTCGAGGATCGCCGAAGATCGATCTTGATGAGCTATCTCGGTTATCTGCGTCTTCTTCTTCTTCTCTTCCTCCTCCTCCGTCGCCGCCGCCACCGCCGTCGCCTCGTCCGCTCCCCCCCCCCCGCACCCAAAGGCCGGCTCGATCTCTCCTTTGCATCCTTTTGCTTTTTCTCGTAGTCCGTCTCTCGTACAGACGGACCGTCGTACCTTTTGTTATTCCTCATTGTTATTTAAGCGGACCTAACGATCACCGAGAGGCCCTCGTGCGTGTCATTATTTCTAAAACATCGTCGCGGTCTTTTTTCACCGGCTGACTCGTGGACGCTGTCGTGGCTTTATTATAGATGCGTTCGCCTCTGCGATTGCGGACACAGTCGCTCGTTATAATATTGCTCGACACGTTAATAAGTACGAGCCGAGCCACGTTTCCCTCCTGCTCCTGCTGCCGATGCTGCCGATGCTGCCCCCCGCGCCGCCGCTCTTATCTCACGACTAATTTTTATTTATCGATGCACCTCGTCCTGCCTCTGTCAATTACCATTAGGCGCACACGCGGGGCCGTTGAGACCTCTCGGCATCCAGTCCCGAGTGCCCTTTCATTATAACAATTATATACGCCCTGCTTTGGATATCTCGCCCTGCAACCATTTCGCGCGGCTCTGAGTATCGAAGGGCGTTCGAGCGCGGTCTGAGAGATAAGCCGAAAGCTAAAGAACCGACGTGGCTCGCACCGGAAGTCAAAAATAGTTTATAAGTATTTCGTAATGAAGCTGCTCCCGCTTGCGAGCGGCCGGTAAATAATTGTAATTTGGGGACAATTTGCTCCCGCGGAATAAGGCTCATTCGAATAAATAAACATTGTACTATAGACGCGCTTTCGACTAAAGGAAGCCATAGCGATAATAACTTTTTATGATTTATTAGGGCTAAATAATGGTCACGAGTCCATCGGAATATACCTTTTTTAATTAATACTTGCAATAATACACGTGCAGCTCATATTTATAGTTGTAAAGACTGTGTCTTCTACGTTTCTCTTTCTTTTCTTTTCTTTCTTTCTTTCATTCTTTTTGTTGCTGTCTATTAAATTTTCATGAATTTCCATAGTTACTTTAGCGGAAAAATAGTTTTCACTCGATGCCCTACGTATATGAACTTTTCAAAGCAAATTAATTTAAAATTAACGTTAATTCAACTTACTACCAACGCAGTAAAACTTTATTATTTCATAGCAACTCAGGTTTCTGTTTATCAGCGGCAAGTATCGTAACGTTATTTATAAATGCTCGCGGAGGAGGAAAATTTTTAGCGAAACAATTTCCATGATCGCAAACTTTATGGTATCTATTAAAATTTCAATTTAAAAATGTTTTCCTCGAATAACTGCACTTATGAGAGTCGGGCACTGGAGCCGCAGCGGCCATAGGATCATCGTCGAGGCCTCGCATCTTTAAATAAAAAATATTTTAAGAATGAAATGCCACAGAGCGCGTGGCTCACTCGGTGGAATAACTGACGCATCGCTGCGAAAAAGTGGAGCAGCTTCCATCGACGGCGCAGCCCGAGTCTCCGTGGCTCGAAAAGCCGCCCAGCCGCGCGACTAATAAGCGATTGAAAAGAGTTGGGCAAGAGCCGTGGCTGGGGGGGGGCGTCGGGGGGGATGTAGGGAGCAGGCAGTTGAAAAGAGAATCGGAAGCGACCGCTCGGAGGGGGGGGGGAGCGCCTCGGGAGGAGCGACAGGCCATCGTCGTCGGTCGGCGGTGAGGAGGTGAGAATACCTCCGAAAGGTAAATATCGAAAAGGGGCGAGAGAAGGAGCGAGCGTCTGGCATCGATCTGCTAAGAGAATCCCCAATATTTATCGAGAGCGGTTCTCGGAAGCGAGCGGCCCCGCAGAACGGAAGTCCCCCGCGAAAACTCGAGGGTATCCGCGTTATAAATTTCTCGGGCAAAAAGCCCCGGGACTCGGCCGCTCGCTCGGCTCCGGCCAACAAGAAAATGAGCAATTATGCAAGAGCGCGTTTTACGTGCATCAATTACCGGTGGCTCGACCTCGGGAAAGGACGTCTCGCGCGGGCGGAGGCGGCGGTTGCCGGGGCCGGGGCCGGGGCTGGGGGGAGGCGAGCAGCAGCCAGGGCGGAAGCGCGCCAAGCAGCCTCCGATCGGCTCACGCAGGTGGCCGGACCCCGTCTCGCGCTCTCGGACAAGCGCGCGTCCCCGAGCTTTTTTGTCACCGAGCGACGTCCGCGGCGGCGGCGATTGGCGCGGGTGCGCGCGGCCACGGCTCCGCCGCTCCCAGCCCCCTTCGGAGGCCTCGGAGGCAGCCGCGGCCCTGGCTTTTTTCATCCCGGCCGGTATCCGCAATTACGGATGGGATCTTGGAAGAGCCGCGCCCAGCATCCGCGCCAGATTCTCTGTCACGGATCAGCGGTCCGCTTTCCCTCTACGGGGCTTGGGCTCCCCCCGGCGACGTCCAACGGAGCCTCCTGCCTCCCCCGCCCTCGAGCCGTCTGCTCCCCCTACCCTCCCGCCTCGTCGCCACCGCGTTTTTGTTTGTTATTGCGTTGCTTTTTATACCTACCCGTTGCGTTCGCTCTCTCTCTCTCTCTCTCTCTTCTTTTTATTTGCGACCATCCGCCACGCAGTCGGCTACTATTTGCGGGCCTCCCTCCGTTCTGCAACAATTGCTCGCGAGTTTCGATTCTGTAATTCTTTCGCTTCGTGTTGTCGCGCCAAGCTTACCTCCATTATCCAATAAATGAACTTCGTATTGTACGATCTCATCTTCGTAGCTCTCAGCGCTCTTTAGTTATTTTATTGATTGTAATATCGATCGATTTGAAATCTCTCTCTCTCTCTCTATCCAATGCTTATTTACCGTAACGATTTCTAAACAGCTGCTTTTAAGTTTCTCCTCTATGCCCTTTAAATGTATATTAAGTTCAAAATTATTTAAACTATATAAGTTCCATCGGCTTCCCACGACTCGTTTCAAACGAAAATATACTCACTGAAATATAAACACACATACGTATGAACGCAATCGTATTTATACTTGACCTTTGAATAAAACTAATACGCAAAATGTTACAACAAACTACGTAATATTGTGCAATTTTTATAATTTTGTAAGCAAAATACTTCTTGCAATACCGGATAAGTCATTAATTACATATTTATTTCCTTCTGCCGGTAGATCAATTTTTACAATCAATTTTCATCGCAAAGAAATAAAAAACACTATCGCAAAAATAATCGCACACTAATTACTTATAATTAATCGGAACAAGCTCACTAAAAATTAATTTTAACAGTAATTTATGATAAAAGAAGCATTTAATATTTTTGTCAGGGAGTGCTATAAGATTCTTTGGGTTAGACGTTTAATTAAATTTCTAAACTGCAGTAAAAGAACGAAATTGTTACCAAGTTGACAATATTTCTACGTAATTATGCAACTAAAAATCGTCTTCTTTATTGCTCAGGCGCGCGTTGCGTTATCTAAATTCATACTTCCGTATCGGCGTCACTTTTATCTCTAACATTCGCAGCTGAGACTTTACACTGTCTCATTTCTCCCTTGTTATCTTACCCGACATTGTAATCATTCTCTTTGCAGCCTTCTTTTTCTCGCAAGAGATATACCTTACCTACAAAATTAACCGCGTCGGTGGCTGATGATGGACAAAGAAAATTACGCTTTCTTAACTTGACTCCCTCGACTCTTCTACCAAGCTCAGTCATGCGAATCGCCTTCGTAACTATTCAGCCTCCGTGTCCAGGGACTATCGCACAACATTTTCTATTTTCGTGCATAATTTCTCTTTACTCGATTGTATGTATGTATATATATATATATATATATATATATACACATTATATACTACGACTTAATTGGAATTATTATTTAAAGCGAAATTCGAGCCCTCGATATAAATGTCTTATAAAAAATTCAAACATTTTCTTAAATATCGGATCCTTACCATTGAAATTACTCAATAAAATAACATTTTAGAAGTAAAAGGCCTGAATTTTAGCATTTTATTAACTTTAAAATCAATAAAGGATATTAAAATACAAATAAACTTGCGTTTTAACCTCCAGTCTTTATGAAAACATTTTCTCAATTCTGTATGTAATCTGTGCACAAAAATTATACATATATTACTAAAATATTTTAAAACAAATTTATACACCTAATCGATAATTAAATACCTAATCAACGAAACATGCCCTAACTATTTGTAGACATCTTATACATAAAATGTAGAAATTACGTGAAAATTCTTCCCAGAAGTTGTACATTCCAGATTATTACGGATGAAAATATTTTCGATTCTTCCTATATTTCAATAATTAATCGGTGAAAAAAAATGCACGACAATATTTACAAAATGTAAGCTACAGCGATCCAAATTGAAATGGAAAGCTTTAAAAACTATACTCAATTCTTATATACATTGCAATAAAATATTTAGAGCCACACTCTTGAAATTGGTAAGTACACAGTTAAACAGTTCACCTGTGGAATGTCTTATATAAATAAAGCGTTAATTTTATATAGTATTAATCGAGGTGATAAACATTCGAGTAGGTACGAATCTAAACATTATACTCCGAAATTACTCGGAGTCAACGAAGAGTCTCGTGCAAATAGCGCGTCAATGGGTAGGCGAAGGAAGAGGCAACTTTGCCCAAGCGATAAATGCCGGCAGAGCATCTAAAATAAAAGTTACTCGCTTAAAAAAATTAAAAACTCTCGGTCTACCGTCAAGCTCGTAAGCTCTCGTGAGGGAATCCCATCTTACGACCGCCTCGAGCAAGAACAAACACCGACGCGTTGGATCTAATCGCCGATCGGCCAGGACTTTGCCGTACTTTGATAATTCCCATTCGGAGTTTTGCCCTGTCTCGGACACGCATGCACCGACACCTCCGAGAGGTAGGCAGAGAGGGAGGCAGAGAGGGAGAGAGAGAGAGAAAGCCGGAGCTCGCAGCTTAGCAACAAGCCGCTCGGCGTTTGGCAATCGCTTACCCGTCGCGCGTTAACACCTGCATACGTAATGCGCATCGGCGTTGGCGGCACGCGCAATCACGCGGTTTCCCGCGCTCGGTTTTTCACTTTTTTCCTCCGACGGCAGCGCGCTTTGTTGCTCCTGCCGCCGCCGCCGCTTTCCCCTTCGTCGCGAATCGACCGCGCGGAACAACGACGCGGCGGCAATTTCATTACCCATCGCTCCCCTCGCCCCTCGCCTCCGCCCTGCCCGTAGCCTTTGCTCAGGATTTTCGATACTCGCCTCCCTCCCTCGCGACCTACCTACCTACACCTATCTCCCGTTCGCCCTTAGCCCTACCCAACCCCCCGCCGCCGAGAAGCACGGGCTCTTCGCGAAGTCTCCGCCGAAGCCGACGGGGCTTTCACCTTTTTGCCCGCCCGCGCGGGGAATCGATTCGCGCGACGGTCGGCAGGGGGCGGGGAGGGGCTAGCCAAGGGCTCGGCTCCGGGCCCTCGTTAAGCCTGGACGATTGTCCGGGTCGACTGTTACGGACGATTCCTCCCGCGTCACGATCGGCGGTCCTCCCCGGATAAACGCGGGAACGACGTAGCCCCGATGCCATTCTTACCTCTAACGACTGAAATTATCCCCAACGAGCAAACGAAACAGTATTGAGATTAGCGGCAGAACTGACATTATGCACTGCAAATTATGCTGTACACTTTTGTCGTCGCTCTTGCTGTCCTCTTTGTACACATTGGCCAATGGGAGAGCATTTCTCCTTGATGCCAATGGAAAGATTGGGGGTGGGGTGGGGGGAGAGGGAGAAATCCGAAAATGTCAACGCTCAACTTGATGAAAGGAGAGAAAGCACCATAAGTTTTCATCGGATCTCTATCTCCCGATCGACCTCCATGCATCTCGATCAATGGGTGAATGCCACGAAAGTAACTGGGCTTTATCAACCATTGATTATCGGTTCTGATCGGGCACGATCGGAGCCCTTATATCTTGGCGCTGAAATCGATATTTCCATCGCTTTCCGTTAATTTTACGACTTGCGAAAAGAAAAGACTGCGAGCGAAGAAACGGGCCACTACTGCATTCAAATTTAATCTGCTAAACATGACAGTCGGTCATTTTATCTTTACCATAAACACGGCCGAGATAACTGTACGTACTTATTTACAAAATCCGTTCGGAAATGAACGCGACATCTTTATCCTTAAGTACGCCAGTCGTTGTACAATATATTTCATGCACGAATTACATTTTGCCAAATATTATGGTCTACTTATTAATCCTCTCATTTGTTTATTGCGAACACTGATATTACGAGCTTTGCTGTCAATGTTATTAATGGTGACAATATTTTTAAATGCACTTGTATAATACTTTTACGTATTGCGACAAATAGTTGAACGTTAAAGCATTTAACTAAGTATTAGTTACAAATATAAAAAATAATCCTTTTGGATAAATAAGAACAGCGATGGAAAAATGTTTAAAAATATAGTGTTTTTACAACGAGTTTAAAAAATTAAGACGACATTATACGCGTATAAATAGATTAGCGGATTTGCTAAAGTAAGCAGCGAAAATTATTCTTTGCTTCTGCGTTACGGTCGCGGGAATATTTAAGCGGCCCTTTAAACGGTAAAAAAAAACACTTATTATAGAAATAGATTTGCCCTTCCAATTAAATTGCAAAATAACCCGGTAGAGTTAAAATATTGTGATACTGTTGAAGTAGGCGAGACACCATACGAGGAGTGGTGAAATAATAGTTATTGTTTAGCTTAACCGGCGAGTAGATTGACCAATACCGGTAAAAAGTAAAACGCGAAATTTAGATCCTCGTTTAATGTAGCCGAATAAGAGCTTTCTCGATACTCTGCCGGACCAAATTGACGATGTTTATGCGATCGACTATACGGTTGTGTGGCACTTATCGCGGGGTGGGGGGCATTAAATCCCGCAGTGGGCATTGAGCTTTAATTGGGCACAATCGTGCGTCGGACTCTAGGCCAATGGATTAAAAGAATGGATTTTAGGATTGGAGGAGGGGAGGAGGAGATAAAAAAAGCGAGCAGACCCAAGGCAATATTAAATACAATGAAATCAACGGCAGTCTTGGGCAATAATAAAATGCCGGCCGAATGGAAAAAGCGGCGGCGCAGAGCAACGATTGTTTTGAGATCGCGGTGAAAAGATCATAAATCGTAATTGATTTCGCAGAATGATCGGGAGAGCGTACCGGTGTCGGCGCGACGGACACGGGGGCGATGGAGGGCGCGAGGGGGTAGCGTTGGTGCTGCGGAGGGGGGCTATTGGAGGAGGGCAGGCGAGCAGAGCCGGTCGCCTCGGTAACGCCGAGGCTAAAACACCGGAGGTGGCGATGCTCGGGCCAGCCAAGTGCGCCGGTGACACGTATAATTAAGGGCCGGTCACGTGCGCCGACTCATCGGCGTTACGGATCATCCGAAATGAATAGAGATTCTCGGTCGCTGCGGCTGGTTTGTCTCCTCGGCTTGTCCCAGCCGGGCCGAGGCTCCAATTTCCAGGCTCCCCGCGGCCTACCCTCGCGGGCAACTTCGCCCAACTGCATGGGATCGCGTGCCGGGCCGTGGCCCGAGAAGCTACCCCCCCCGCCCCCGGCGCAGGACTGGCCGAAGGACACGACCGTTAGAACTATTTCCCTTCTTTCTTGGCCGGCCCCCTCCCGCCCCCCCCGTCTCGCTTGGCTTCGCCGCTTTCTGGCCCGCGCATTTCTTAAGGCTGAAATTCCTCCCGGCCGAGCGAGCGACCACTTGGAATTCACGCTCGTGTGTATGGGGCGTAAATTTTCAAGAGCTCCTCCAACTAAGTGTCAAATTTAGCGTCATTAGGAGCGAGCTGCAGTTTAACTTTACTATCGGGCAAAAAATCATGATACTTCTGTATGATGTGATAATAACTGTTTGCGATACTTTACAATCCGATGATCGCTCCTTGAACGCTGACTCCGCTTTATTATTATGGCTGTTGCTGGAGAATTTCTCCCTCTCTCTCTCTCTCTCTCTCTCTCTCTTCACTCTTCTTTCTCTTCTCTCTTTCATAAACACTAATTTATTTATCGCACAAATGTTGACCCTCGCTTGTCTTCAATTTCAATTTCCCACGTGCTTTTGTTTCTATTTATTATTAGCTTCAACCTGTCTAAGCTTCGACAAAATAAATTTAACGAACGATTACATTTTAATGGCTTTGCCTAACTCGCTTGTTGACACTAAAACAGATTTTCATAGAAAATAATCATTTGCTATATGCCATTGGCAATTATTTGTATGCATCGAGAACTTTTATACGCGTGAAATGCTTTTTACTTACATGATAAATAACAATTTAATAATATATAAAATAGTATACAAACACGTGTATAATATTGTCAATATAATTAAAGATTACGTAAAATAGAATTTCCATCATTTAATACGTCGCTCACGACTGGTGAAGCTAATAATAACAGAATAATTTTTACTAAAAAAAATCAGAACTAAATTACTGAATAATACAAACCTCATTAATCATGGATCGAGCTTTTCATAAAAAAAGAAATTTTTATTCAAAAGTTCGTCATAATAATGAGTCATATATATTCCTTTATTTCTCTCTTCCAATTAAATATCTTCATAAGATACTATAAGATGAATAAATTACATAAATCGATTAGATGTGTCGTTGAATGTTTGATAAAGAGTTCGCTTAGCTTCCAATATTCGTTATTTGTGAACGGAGGTCTTACAAAGTAACAGCCGAATCGTGGCGCAGGGTTAAAGAATATTTTCTCAAAAATATGTACAAATTGCCGAGGAATAGGAAACAGGGAAATTGATTTTTTCGGTAAAAATAAATAGTCATTTAGAAAGAGCCGTAATGCGGAACGTTGGTGTGAGAGTATTTTCATTATACTTTTGAAGTGCAAATCTTTAGCCTCATAAATAGGAAACAGGTTGAGGATAATTGAAGGCTCCTCAATAGTAGTTCGCTGTCGGATTGTCAAATTCTAAAGGCAAATAATTTAGCTTTATCTAAAAATTCGCGAAATAGTTTAGAATCGTGTTCTTCCTAGAATTTTATAAAGGAAGTATTACAAGGAAAAGGTTAAGCCTTAATATATCAAAATAAGTGCCGGCTAAATAAGTAAAAATAATGGAGCGTCCAGTTTTGAAATCGTGTACGCATTAGCAAGGCAAACTCGTAGATAAAAAAAAAAAAAAATAAACACAAATTGCGTATTTAAAGTCCACAAAGTTTTCAGCGCTGCAATCATATACATATATTAAATAATTTTTCCGTAGCTTTTGTTCTCTAATTTCCGTCTCACCATCTCCCAATCTTTTTCAGCTCCTATCCGAGTATTAATACCCGTAGATATTCCAGCAACTTTGCGAAGAATGGGATAGAGAGTAGGGGACCGGGAGTGTGAGAGATGCAGAGAGAGAGCGAGAGCGAGAGCGAGAGCGAGAGAGAGAGAGAGAATCAGGGTCCCGCACTCTCTAGGATAAAAGGAGCGTGGAGTCGTTCGCTCGGCCCGTACACTTCCTCGGCTATGAGATAGGCCATCCCCCGCCGCCCTCGTCGCTCGCCTTCTCCTCGGCCCATCTCCCTGCCTCTCTCTCTCTCTCTCTATCTATCTCTGCCGAGCGAGAGATCTTCGTGGGAACCGCTGGTGCGTCTCTCCCTTGCGGCGCGGGCGCACGATCGCTTCCTTCGATTCGCGGCGAGGAGCCGCGCGCGAGAGCACGACGCGCTTTAGGACCTGAAACGGAAAGTCCGCGCTCGCTCGCTCTCTCTCTCTCTCTATCTCCGTCTCTCCATCTCGGCGTCTCTCACTCTCTCTTTTCGCATCCTAACACTTCGTCGACGAGCTGGCCAACACGGATTACCGTTTCGCGAACACACCAGCATTACGTAAGGCCGCGACGCCGACTGCACGACCTTTTTTGCGCGTCTCTCTCCCCTCGCCCCCAGCCCTTGAATTCCAAGCCGCCTCGGGCCGCAGCGCCGCTCGGCTGGCTTTGTTTTCGGCTTGTTTTTTGCGCTCGGACGAGCCGATGGGGAGGGAAGGTGCGTAGCACCGGGAGCCGCTCGCCCGACCCCGGCAATAAGTGTAACGGGATAAGCACTTTTTACATCTGGATGCCGAGTAAGTTATCGCTTGTGAAATCGCCTGGCGCAGTTCCGCGTTTATTATTTTTGGACGTCGGATCACCACCCCCCCCCCTGCCCCTGCGCACGCACGCACATCTGCACTTGGCGCGAATCGCTCGTGGAGCTACGTGCGATAATGGCCCTGCAGATTAATTTATCGTTCGCGTAGCTTAGCTCCAGCCTGGCTTTGGACAGCGAAAGCCAGCGTTTACGAAATGACGATGGATACTGAAAAATCGAGAAGTAGATACTGGATGAGTTTGGTTAGACAGTGATGCCTATTGGTCAGGTTTCAGCGGATAATTACGCTGCTTTACTTAGTTTTTCTACAACCTCAACATATATTCGACAAAAAAAATCTTCATTTACTTTCTAATTTTAACGTTAACTTCTTTGATGCAATTTATTCTCGGCGAGTAAGAGTAATTTAAACTCATTGAGCGCTTTGCTTTTAAAATATTCCAATTGCAACAGTTAAATGCTGTTATTGTTTTGTATTGTCTTTCATCCCACAACTATTGCCATAGATTTTTTCCATACACCTGCAAATGAAGCTATCAATTCTGCAGCTAATTCCAAACCAACCTGCATTCATTACATACATCATAAAGCACGATCGATGGAATCTTAGCATATTATTTAAAACGATAAATAATGGCTTATGGCAACAAGAAATACTTGTTTGATTTAATTAAAAAATGTTTTTACTCCGTTATTTTGGAAACGTGCGTGAATTTTTTTCTATGTTTCTTAAATTACAAAACATGTCGCAATTGAGTTTCAATGTTAATTCTTGCGTTACGCAATAATTTTAGAAGAAAAAAAATGCAAATATAAAGAGCCCATAAATCAAAAAGCACAAGAATATTAGTAAAAGCATTTAAGTTTAAATCTTGGTTATAAATATTAAAGATATTTAGATCAATTTAAATGTGTTAAAAGTTACAGTGCTGTTTTAAAAACTGTATAAAACACTCTTAATATTCAATGAAGCATGAGATATATATTTTATAGCCGTTATCGATATTTTTATTGAAAGCTGTAGCTCAAAAAATAAATATGAAAAAAGTTGGTAAACTTATTAGAGATACTTAACTGACTTATAAACTAGCGCAAACTAACGTATATGTAAGCTTATTCAAATCTACCACATTATTGTATCTTACAAGAGTGTTTTTTAATGTCTTTTTTATTGTTTTCTTATTTTCTACGCTTTGTAATTTTAATGATATGAAAACAGAAGCTAAATGTCTTACGAATCGATTACAGAAAAATTGCTTACGAACTATAAAGTCATGTTATTTGCATACGATGATTAATATCAATGCATAAATAAATTTACACGGCAGCATTTACGTTTTTGTATTTAATTGTATACTTATGCTTATTTCATATAGCTTATTATCATTTTAGTATGTAATAAATATGAGTTTTTTCATTTGACGCTGATTTAATTATACAAGTACTTTGAAGATTTACATACACGAACGTTTCTATTTAGTAAAGTCATTAAATAGAGCAGACCATTAGGGATAATTATATGCCATTCAGTCTTTAATGCTTTTTAACAGATATATCTAATAATTTCAAATTCGATGTATAGGAAAAGGTTACGGAATATAATTATCTAGACTAAATTATTGATGAATCGGTACCCACGATCGAAATGTTTGAGTAATTTAGTACCAAGAAATTTTGTATGCATCGTGTGTTATAATAATATAATTATACATATGTGTGTGTGCGTGTGCGCGTGCGTGTATTTGTTTAATGTAAAAAAATTGACTATCCATTAATTAAATTTCAATTCATTTGATATTTATTGTACAATATAGGCATCGAGGGTATTGATAACTACTCGGCGCAGGCTTATTTTTATCCAGAATTCAACATGTAGGCTTGCGTGATTTAAGAGATAACGCGGAATGATTCTCGTCAAGCCCAATTAATTTATAAATCATGAGGGAGTCTAGTTGAGTCTATCGGCAATCGAAGGCCCCGCGATCGACTAATCGGCGTTCCGTTTTTTTCCCGCGCAGCCGCGCGCACGTAAGCTTTAAACATCTCGAGCCGGGAAATCGGTCCAAGTGGTTCCTTTTGAAAACTCTGGACTAAAGCTCGAACATTGAGATACGCATTGGGAGAAACTCGATTCTCTTCTACTTTCAAAAGAGACGCAGTATTATTTTCAGCATCTTTCGACGCGTTGGTTTTGCCGAGTGTGCAAGTAAGCGATTACTTGTTTAACATTGATTGGCTCGAGTAATTTACATATATAAGATCGAGTGCATTATCACTCTTATTTTCCTGAGCCAACAGCCGTGTTTTCTAATCGCTCTCAAGCTGAGTTACTTTAAAGGGTAATTCATATTATTCGCTTTAATTAACCGAGTGAAAAAGGATGGTAAATAATGAAAACAACGAACGACAAGACAGAATAGTATACGAATTTTACGTAGTACGAGTATGGAGGGCGCATTTCCGTAAATCGAGATTATTCTAATTTTGCACTTAATCAATAGATATAATCGAATGTAGAACTACAAAATTTGATCGGAAGAATTAGGCGACCGCGGAAAGTAAATTGTTTTCATGCATTAATAATATCAATGGCATTGCGATTGCACATAGATCGTGCAATCAATGGTTAATTTGATTGTTCGGCAATTTGCATAATTAATAAAATGTATAATGCAATGCACAATATTCGACAACATAGTATGTAATCTCTTCGTGGAGTAGGGCTAATTATATTACAACTGGAATTACAGCTGTATTCCAAAATGAAGCGATGTTAATTTATTATAAAGCGCGAGGTCAGGAATTTTCTCCGGATGAATAACCATAATAGATATAACTCATAGGTCCTGGAGTACAATTAATTATCGCTTCAATGGGAATGGGCATTATCAATGGCTCTTCCACCCAATGCCGTATTTACTTATTAGGTATATTTTCAAAGCCGGAGGTTTCACGAGGAATCCTCGTAATGACCGCTTGGACGAAGTACATCCGAACGGTTGAAAAGAGCTGCGGATCTTAAGCTCCCGTGCGTAAGCTTAACGAGACGGCGGAAGGCTAATGCGCGGCTCAGGGGAGGTCGCGCGCGGTAGCGAGGGCGGAAGGTAAGCCAATGGTAACGTCGACGTCCGAGGGGGGGGGGGGGAAAGGAAGTCGGCTCGCGAGGAAAGCGATCGCAAGGAAAAAGCCCGGATTCGCAGAGTGGACTCGAAACAAGCGATAATTAAAGCTCGGGGACGAGATCGCGCTCTGCCGCCGTCCCGCGATCTCGCGCTGACCAATCCGATCTCTCTCTCTCTACCCCTAAGCCGGCGGCGGCTGGGTTTCCGGTTGGCCCCGCTCGGACAACACCTCGGCAGGTGTCGAGACCTGCCGAGATCGGGAGCGAGCGGCGACGCGTCCCCCCGGGGGGGGGGCCCGGGCGCGCGTACGCGAGAAGAGTCGACCGCCCGGGGAGGAAACGCCGGGGAGACCCAACGATGGACGAGGACGACAGGCCGGTCGGGGTGCAGGGGGCTGCGCGGAAGCCGGAGGACGCCCGTACGCGGGCCGGGGCCCGGGGCTTGGGGGGGGGCCCTTTTTCGGCCCTGCGAGGCGAGGGGGGGCGCCCCCGGTTTATGCAGAGCAGCCGCAGCGGCGAGTCACGTACGCGAGGTGCAATTTTGAAGCGGACGCGCGGAGTCCCGTGCAGAGCATCTTCGAGCTTTGGCCTAAGCGGCCTTTATATTTTAATCATAGCCTTCCCTGAAATACTGCCAGTATTATTACTCTTGTGACTCCTCGTCCTTTCTCCTTTGCGTAATGAATACGTTACTAATGGATTATTTGCTATTCCGGCGAATCCATTTTACCCGCACTTCGCCCATACGTGACGTGAGCCTCATTGGAGCCGAACGAGCTTTTTTTAATTAGCCGGCAGTCCGTTTTCACCTCTAGGAACAATGCCGGGGCTTGTATTATTCAGGGGCAGCATTGTTGAAATTCGATTTTTATCGAATAAGATTTGTCCAAAAATAGAGACCTCGGCTTTGAGCCATCCGATCGACGTAAGTAAATAAGCATTGAAATGCAAGCCAACGCTTTGTAAAATTATACTCTGAATAATCAACAGCTCTTGCCGATGGTTTTTACATTGCACTTTTCATTTGCAGTCACCTGTCGACTTCAAATGTCATAATTGCATACCAAATAACGATGAACCCGTATTGATTCTAAAAGTATAAATAAGTGACAGTGTTATCATCTCATTTTTAAGTATAACGCAAGAAATAAATATTTATATGAATTACAGAGTCAGCCCAATAATATACAATTATTTACCATAATACTGAATTAACTTTATCATTATTGCATTGAGCCAATTCTACGAAGGCCCAATAATGAATGCAATTTGTATTTGTATTCTTACATCTTCTTGAACATTGATTACGTTAATAATTACTATGGCCCAAACGTTTTAGCGGGCAATATTAATTAGGTTCATTTGCCTTCGTATATCTTGGCAAGCCTAAAAATTATAATACCGTATAAATTATCATAATTATCAATAATGCCATCATCGATAATCATATTCAAAAATACAAAAACAGAAAGTTCTAAATAAGCCTACCAAAACGAATGAATATTATCTAAATTTAATCGTACTTTGTACACGATGAAAAACCAAAAAAAAATTTTTCTAAAAAATTACGTAGATTATAAAATTTTTGTAAAGTATATCGATGAAAAAACAAACATTTCATCACAAAATACGATATATTATTACTGAACTAGAAAATGCTTTTATGAAAATTTAAAATCTCATTACAAAATTTTACAAAATACCAAGAGTCAACAGTAGTATATTTTGATTAAAAAAAAAAACAAAAAATTAGTTCTTATAACAGTAATTTAATATTGATTTAAAATACGAGCAAATGTATAAAATTTAAATGCAGCTGTAAATATTGAAGTTGTAAAAATTAAGCCCTCGAAACGAATGTTGTATAGTATTTGTATCAGAATTCAATACGAGAAATTATGTTCAAAGTGCCAAATTTAATTTATAACTTTGGAGTTCTTTCAATTTTGTAAATAAAGTTAAGTCAATGTAAAAGAAAAAAGCTTCACGTTGAAAATTTCCGGAGCTGCAATACTCATAAGAATAACAATCGGTAAATAAGTATAATCTGTTTTTGAAAAGTGGGTTACATCCGTTAGGATGCATTATGTACGAGACAAAAACATTATCTATTCATGTGAAAATCAGTTATTTAAAAAAATGAAGGTAACTTTATTGTACCAAGTTATCTGATAATTTTTAAAAAATTAATACTCGAGCTCTCCAAATTTACTGCAATTGAGTTATTTTCTTTTACGGTAAAATATGTCTACGATGAAATCCAATAAAATATAACGCCGCTAAAATAAAGTCTGAAAAGCGTTAAATGTTAAATGGTAATACGAATGAATAAGCAAGGTCATTACATACATGATAAAATGTTTATAGGAAAATAAATATAAACGTAGATAACAAAAATTGCAGCAGCAGCCCCTTTTAGTAATGCATGGCTCTAATATACTGTATCTCACGAATTGCCAAATTAAGAGAATTGCTAAATTTAAGAGAAAAATAAAAAAAATATTTATCGCGTTTATACAAATACACACACACACACACACATATATATATATACATTTTGTAAAAAGTAGGAGTAAGACGGTGAAGCTTATAATATAATAAAATAATTCAATTTCTTATAAAGCGACACGTAAATTCATTATTAATACCCAAGGGACTGTAAATTTTTAAATGATTTTTTTTTTAATTTTGAGATTTTCTTTTTATCGTATATAAACATTAACATGTGAAAAAGTTTAATCAATTTGTATTTCCTTAATACAAGCATACGATCAATATGTCACTTCTTATATATATTATTTTACAAATTATTATGTGGATTATTTACTATGCTTTCAACAAAACATAATTTTGATTTTGCACGTAGTAATAAGATACTTGTAACTGAGAGGATATGATATCAAACTCTGATTTCAGAGATTCTAGTTTGAATCCAAGACTGAAAATTTTATTTATTTTTATTTTTTTTTTTTTTATAATCTGATATAAAATATTTCCTTTTTCAAATAAAAAATGCAAAATTTATACGCGCACTCGTTATAATGACAAACAATAAGTTAAAAATCAACTTCGAGAATACGATTATAGAATTAAGGAAATAAGGCGCGAGGAATAAATAATTCGTATAAACTATAATGTGGGGAAGTGAAAACAATGTGTGGCACGGGAAATCTTAATTGCAATTGATGTTGCGCTACTTATTCATATTCACATATGCACCACACTATCAAAATACAAAAACTTATAATTACAGAACAAGTTAATTTCATTAACGAACTCAATGACGCGTATACGATGTATCTTTATTACATTTATCGAATGTAACAGATTTTCTGTAATGTAAAAATTTCAATTTCGATTTCAGTCAGTTTCATATTTATTTTCATACAATAAACTTTCGTTTTCCTCTATCACGTATTCCGTCGCTGTGGTATAATCGCAAATTGAACTTAATTTTCTGTTCGCTTTTAATACAAATATGAGCACACTAGCTTATACGGAATAACATCGATGCGTTAAATGATTAGTATTCGTATGGTTTTTTGTAATGAACGAATATTATTAAAATTATATCAATGTATTCTTTTTTGGATACAATGTAACTGATTTGGATATTATTATTTCATTGTCTATCGAGTATTTAAGATAATAAATCACAAAAAAACATTACATACATTAATTAAAAAAGAGAAATGAGTGCTTTTTTCTCGTTAGAGCCATTACAGAATAGATAATAAAACTTTTATAAGATTTTCAAATATTTTTGTATAAAATACACATTGTTCCAGATGTACGCAACAATTGTTGAAATATAAGGCAAAATAGAAAGTGCAACTGATTTCCATACGTTTTTTGATAAGATATTTATTTTACATTTAATTCTTAATAATGATTACTTAATTACTCACCGGTATTTAATGTAAAAATTTAATCCGAATTTATCAATGCAGGATCCTTCGTAGTAATTATTCAGGTAGAAGACTGTCCAATGTAGAGCATAAAGAGCTAATTTTGTATGATTTGTTAAAGCTAAATCAAGAGAAGCGAATCCTAAGTAACTTATTCGGACGTATAAAGTCAATATATAATCTGTCGTTGTTAAATTTTTTATTAACGATATACCTCTGTTTATCTTAATGTAGTAAATAGTATACTGTATTTATAGGCATTAAGTGCATCGTTGTAAGTAGAGTTAAATTTATAGCAGGATAATTTGAATAAATGTTAATAGGTATTTGTAAAAGTTTTACCGTGAGTTTTCGAAAATAGCATCTAAATAGGACACGAGGAAAGATAATTTGACCCGAGAGTTAAAAATAATGTTAGCTCTTGTATACAGCAAATGAGAAAATTATTTATTAGACAAAAATAGAGCGAAGTTAAGCGGTAATTTTTAGTGGAAAAATTGTCCTTCCACCGATAACCAACGTAAGCGCTCAAATTACTTAATTTGATGTATTTGCTATCCGCCTTGAGCCGCGAGCAGCGCCACCAGAGCCCGCCGTAATGCCCATTATACTTTTAACTATATAAAACGAGCGAAAAGGAAATGATTTTCAGGAAGACAAAAGTGAATTTGAAATCAAATTCACCGCAAAAAAGGATAATGCAGCTGACTCGACGACGAGAAAAAAGTCGGCGCTCGGGCAATACAACTGCCCTTCCACGAACGCAATTTCCACTCGTAAAAGTAGGCCTCCTCTTTCGCTTTTTCGAGAGAGAGAGAGAGAGAGAGAGAGAGAAAAAAAACTCGGTAAAAAAAAATGGGAATGAAGGAAAAAAAGTCAAGTGCCGCGCTCGTAAGAATAGACGCAGACCGTAAGGTTTGTGCACGGGGTCCTGCAGTGCCCGACAAGAGCGAGGAGCAGGAGGAGCAGGAGGGGGAGGGGGAGGAGGCCTCTAAACGGCAATTTGCAGTGTCGGAAGAGGAAGGAATGCCAGAGCGCAGCTTGTGCGTGATGTCGAAGGTACGAGGTGGTAAGGCGGCGGCGGCGGAGGGTCTTCGTGCGTGTGCACGCGCGCTCGTGGGTCGTGCGTGTGAGTCGGCTCTGCCGAGGCGCGGGCGGGAGGGAGGCGGAGGGTGCGCGCGCGCGCGCGGAGAGAGAGGAGAGGAAAATAGAGCGTGCAGCCCTGTGGTTTCGTGCTCGTCGGCGACTCGTACGTACGCGACGCTAGACGCCCGGTAATTGTTGCCCGGGACAAAATAACCCCCGTGCGTGCGTGGCCGTCGAGCGCGGGTCAACTTGGTGCATTATTTTTGCGCTCGAGAATCGACAAAAAGCCGCTGCCCGAGGACGCCTCGGGGATGCCGCCGTCCTTCTCCCGGCCTCAATCGGCCTCGGCTTTCTCCGCGCCGAGATGCGTGTCTCGCCTCCTCGCCTCCCCAACCTGACACCCCTACCCTCCCGCGCCGCCTTTTCATCCCGGCCCCTTTGTCCCTGTGTGTATCTCGGCTCCTCGAGCCTACGTACGAGTCCCTTAGGAAGTCGCGTAAGTCCCGGCACTGCCGAGGGTCGCCTCGCTTATTAGAGCGTCCCGCGTCTCCCAGGGCTCGAGGCCTGCCGGAGGCCCCGCGGCTCGCTCCAAATTTTCGCAGGACCATCCTCGCGGCACGAACGGCTCTCTCCCGATGCAACGGCGAAGCATCGCCAATTGGAAACTCTCGACGCAGTTTTAGCTCTACTCGAGTCTCGAGCTCCCCTCGTCGCTCGCTCTTTGCGAGCCAGGATAATCATGAGAATCATCGAGCCTTCGACGAGCGCGGGCTCGATTAAATCGCGGAGCTTCGCGACAAAAATGTCTCCATTATTTGCCTTCCCCGAAAGGGTAGCTTATCCTCGGCGCTTTCCCAAATACCTTCCAAGTGCGGATTTTTACTGGCATAGGGGCGAGGCAGTCGAGGGGCCAACGGGAATGGGCTCGCGTCCTTAGCCCTGCGTTAAGAGCAATCGAGGGAAATAAATAAGCGAACGAGCCGCGAGACGGTAATTATGGGAAGGAGGCTCGACGGATAACGTGGAAGAGGAACTAACCGGGGTGGACGACTATGGCAAGGGGGTGGGTGGGTGGGGACGGAAGGAGAGGCCAGAAGTCGGATGCCCCAATGGCCGAGAGTGGCCAGCGAGTCCGAGTAAGCGAACGATCTCGCACGGGATTGAGTTATAGAGCGGAGCAATAAGAAGCAGCAGGACCGAGGCCGGCAGTGTTTTCCACGGAGGGAGCAGAAGCCGTAACTATAAAACCCGAGCACCTCTAATGACGATCTTAATAACATGCAGCGGGAAGGCCGAGGGGCTTTTTTCTAACGTAATGTCCACCGTAGCGACGTACCTCGGGCTAAAAAGAATCTTATAAATCAGCAATTTCACAGGTGCAAGTGTACCTCCCCGGCGGAGTAAGCGCGCGGCAGGCCTCTTTAATCTCTCCGAAACTTTCCGAGAAGGCTCAAGGGCCACCGAGGCGGCGCGGAGTTTTTTTGCAGCCCTTGCCGCCGCCGCCGGCTTTTTGCCGCTCACCCTGGGCGTGCATACGCGTCCCGCCTCCGCCCCGCGCGCAACCCTTCCTTGCGGGGGCCTTTTTGTCGGCGGCCGCGCGCCCGCCGATCCAAAACCGCACGGTGCCTTCACAGCGAGGGCCCCCCCCCCTCGCGGAAGGAGCGATTTGAATCGGTTCGCGGTCCGCGCAGAAAAATCCCGCGGAGGCCGCGCCGAGCGCCGCTCCGGCGCTAATCGATTGCGCAGAACCTGTTTCGGCCGATCGCCGAGGGACCCCCGGACCCCGCGCTTACGCATTGTCTCTCTTTGGCTGCCCGCTCTCGGCAGCCGCCCCCCGCCCCCACCGGCTGGCGCACACCTCCAGTCGGCCGCACTTCTTGCCTAGCGGATTCTCCCACCTCGTGTTCTTTACCTCCTCGCTCTCTCTCTCATTTTCTCTCGCGTTTTTGTCGGGCCGATCGCGGACCCGCGCAAAACCTCCTCGATCCTCGAGGGGGTGTGAAAGTCCCAGCTGTGGCCGACGGCCATTTCACACTCGATCCTGTTGAATAATTGCCATCGATGTGGCGCTGCCGTTTACGCGATACTCGGCCATTTTTGCAGCCGCACTTGTAACTCACCGGCCACCGTTACGACTGTTGCGACTAGGCCTCAAATGTGTTCCCCCTGCATTTCCAGCCGTGGGCTCTAAATTCTCAGAATTTCCGACAAAGTCTTTAATTTCGCCAGCACGGCTAAATCTACACCTCCGAGCATTTTGATTATTTGATCTCTCGTTTTACATTGCGGGACTCTTTAAAGCGTCTTTCCTTCGCGTTAAATTTAGCCTCTGCTAAATTTCCCTTGTTGCTTCGGGGCGCGTGTTTTTCCATCTCAACTCTGTTTACGAACTAACTTTGAAATGGAAATTTTAATTCCGCTGGATGTGCCTCGTACAGCCATGAAAATTCTAGATTGTCCGCAAAACTTCTGTAAAAAATGTTACATCCTTTAATATTTCGAAATAACGGCTGCGTACTCTCGCTTTAGATAGTGGAGAAACCAAAACTCGCACTTTGTCACCTACGTTAGCCTTGTACAAGAGCATTTATTTTAACCGCATCGTTGTCTAACCTGATATTCCGTTGAGCGCTAGATTTTTATTTTCATTTATGTTTCTGTTATATATTATATTTAAAGTATACACAGCATATATATATAATATATATCTACATGTATAAATGACTTTCACACTGAAACATTTACTTTCCAGTAACGTATATATAAGGAAGGTTCGAGTCATTATACTTAAAGTGTTTAAGAATTCTTCACATTAACATGAAATTAATTTTGTTTTCAATACACGACTACTCATCATCTGAATATATTAAACAGTGCTTATGCGTATATTTAATTTTTAAACACTTACACTTCTCGTAAAAATGCTATTTACTTTTAACGGGAAATTTCACTTGCGATCGGGTAATAGTATTACTTACAATTTTGTTAGATGGTTACTAATAAACGCCTTCGTTAAATGATTAGACGAAAAGTTATATCAAAATTCAAATACTTTTTGAAAACATTACCCTCTACAATATATGACGAAAATATGCTCAAGTGTTTGGCATCCCATAATATAACCACTCTAACGATAATATAAATATTATTAACAATCTTGCCTAGTCTAGAACTATCTTTATTTGAGACGTAATTTTATATAAAGTATATATTACTTAAGGATTTCAAATCCAGTCCCGAACACTTTATAAGACACTTTATTATATATAAACGCTACAATTTACAAATTCATGTACATCGTAATCACTTTTCAAAGTGTACGAAGCTTAGACCGTAGATATGCTTCAGGTTTCAGCTGGATTTCATAACTGTATGGTATACAAATAAAATAATATCTATATATATATATATATATATATATAATTTAACTGCATGTAAAAGAAATAGTATCTGAAATACAAGTAGATAAAAACTCAACGATTATAAAATACGCTTGTGATTTTGTCACCTTTGATTTACGAAAACTTCAGCGTCATAACAGCGTGTACTAAGAGCTTTGTCAGCATAATTCGAGTAGCTACTCGCAAAGATAATTGCTCATTTCGGAGAAAAATGCTTTACATAGCTATGTAAAATTTATATAAAGTTGCTGAAGAGGGAGCAAACCGGGTCACAGAAGCTCCGATTAATAATGTATTTATTGTTAATAACATGCTTGCTCATTTATAGTACGCTTCATTGCGATTGGAACGGTATTAAAAAAAGGAAAATGTTATTCCCCTCAGAATGCGTCGAGCTTGAATGCAGCGGCGGCGGGGGCGGGGGCGGGTGGCGAATAACAATATTGCCACCGAGTAAGCTTCTTAAATAAAGGAACCCGTACAAATTTTTGTGAAGCAGGCACTGGAGATACTTTACAGGAGAATTTTCGCAGTATCGGCTTCAATTTAAAATGAGGTCTTGCGGAAAGGGCCTTTCTAAAGTGACCTATTCTAACGTCTTTCAAACATCGTCGAGTGTTTGCGTGCATTGCGGAAATCTTCTTCTAATGCAACTTTGCACGAGAAATGAACCTTTTTATTACAATTTCTATAATAACACTACTCTATTGATAAAACGTAGTCTTAAAAAATACATTTAATATGAATGCACAATGCGGAATACCCAGCGTCTATTCAGCTTTTCTATGGATATGAAGTTACAAAATTAATATATATATATATATATATATATATATATACATATTTATAAAGAAATGTAAAGCTGTACATTCAATATTCTATGGACGTAATAATTGAGATTTTAAACAGATAAAGTTTTATTTCACCTTAATATGGAGCTTATGAAGTATTTATTATAAGTGTACATTTTAAGCCTTTAGTACGCCACTATTATTGCTTGTCCTTTATTATTTTAAATTAAATACTCACACAAGTTTGTAAAGTAACATTTCAAATATGTTTGAGTTATCGTAGATTAATTAGCACATATTTTACGTACAAATATGCATATAAATATTGAAAACGCGCGCGTGCACATTTAGAAATAAAGAATATTAACGTAGCCATCGACTGATTATCGATTTCAAAGAGAAGCAATTAGTTTGAACCTAATGACCTATAAAACTCCATTACACAAAAGTTATAACAAAGTTTTACAATTAATTCTAGCACTGTATTAGCTATAATTTTTTTATTCAGATGATTATTCCGGAAAAAAGCTTCGACGAGTAAACAATAAACTTACATACAGTGGAAAATAATGAAAAATTATTCAGCTACGATAAAACAAAATTGAATAATCTTACAATGAATTTTATCTTATTAATATAGTGGCAAATTGTAATAAATGTATATAGCAGCTTATTTTTATTGAAATGATCTAAGTTACAATGTAAACAACAACCACGTGTTTGGAGGCTTACGGCTTACCTTTATGTATTTGTATTAATTCAATTAATGGAAGTAAACTGATATGATATTTGTCAGTCACAATTTTATCCAAATTTTTTCTCGAACGTTTAAAAGAAAATTTGACTTATCATGAAACTTATAATACAATTAAGCACGTAAATTTATTGTAACGATACGACTAACATAAAACAAATAACGATCCAAAATTCTTACGATGCAACATTTATGCACATCCGATAGAAAGAAGTTAGATTCGCTAATTTTTAAATATCGGATGACGAATTAATAAATCGACGGATACAATCTTATAAATAGTTATAAATACTAGCATTGAAAAAATTTAACTAGGGTTGCATTTGAGTATTTTAACACTTTCGAGGTGTTAATTGTCCATAAAAATTTTTCGAGCACGTGTAAGGTAATGATTAAGGTTACGCCTCAGTTATTGCCGTTCTAGTTTTGTAACTACTGCTAGTAATTACTGTCGGTATACTGTCAGGCAGGAAGCAGTATTTTTTATGTTTTTGAGCATGTTCTCCTACGAAGGCAGCTTTATAAATTTTAGTTACCGTTTATTGCGTTTATCTAATCGCAATTATTATTGCGAATAAATATTATTATCTTAAAATACGCATATTAATATTATATTAGGAGAGCAATACTTAATGTTAGGCTGAAAAGTAATAAATCGTTGCATTAAGTTGAAAGAAGTGTATAGTGTCTTTTTAGCCATTAAAAATTTATTAACTTGATAAAAACCTTTATAGCAACAGTTACCCTATACATAACGTAGGTACATATAAAAGTGGCATTAAATGCTCTGATTTATATATACACACATATTTCTAACTGTATCAATAATTATTGCTTACAGCAGCATATAATGTACTGAAAAATCAATTAATAATAAAATCTAAATAATACATCATAGATTATTAACGCCATTAATTATAAGGCGTGTATAATTATATTTTATTTGCCTTAAATAAATTTCAATACGCAATCTTTCCACAATTAATGTCAGGTTTGTAATTTGTAAAATACAAATTATTTTTTAGATCTTATATCTTATCGAGAATAGAGGCGCGCTTAGAAATTGGAAACAAATTTCAATGCAACTACTAAATAAATTAATATAGCAAAATGAATTCATCAAAAAATTTGCTGGAGTTGAATCGCAAACGAGGTTAAAATTATTTGGAAATTTCACCAAGTGCGTATTAAATATTGTTTCAAAGTAATTAATTTAAAATTAGAGCCTAATTAATCAAGGACCGCTAAATAAAATTTTGTTTACAAGATTGGCAATGTAAATACGCTTCCGAGGCAGTTAAGTTGATTTATACTCCAAGTCCTTAAAGGTCGATAGAGCCAATATACGTACACACACCCACACCCACACACATAAACACACATATATTATATATATATATATAAATGGAGTATTAGTTCTCCAGCGCTCGGAGCACCGAAACAATGATCTTAAACACCGCGAGTCACATTTATCGGCTACGCGGCAAGAGCCCGGCCAGAGGATTCTCACAAGGGCCTCATTTGTCGAGCGGGGCCGGGTCAAGCCGAGTCCAGTCCAACTCGGTCGTCTGCTTCCCGGCCGGGCCCGGAGCAATCAATGCCAGGGCAGTTGGAGCCGTGGCGGAGCCGCTGATTCCGCGAGTCCTCGGGCAGGGCCCGGGGGTGGAGGGGCCCCTCGACAGTGGCCGGGCCGCGTCTAGTATCGGCCTCAAAGGCCCGGTGGGGGGGGGGGCCGCTGCGCTCGGCCGTGTGTCCATTAGCATTTCATTAATTTGTCCGGTAGTATCGCGGCCGGGCTCACGCATCCATCAGCAGCCATCCGAGGAGCGATGAGCCGCGCATCGACGCCTCGGTTCGGTGGCGCGCGGCGAAAAGGAACCCGAGACTGCGGCCATCTTCTTACGCCGAGTGGCCTCCCGCCCGCCCGCCCGCCCGGCGTCCATCCTTCACCTCCTCCTCCTCCTCCTCCTCGTCCGCCGGGCCTCCTCGTCCCTCGAACCTGCCGCTGCTCAAGGACTCGAGAAAGAGCGGCCGGAGCCAAAGGAGATTATCGCGCGGCGGCTCGAGAGCCGCGGCTGGAAATTATAGTCGCGAGCATTTTCGCTCGGTATCTCTCGCCCGTCCCCTCCCCTCCAACCCCCCCCCCCGTCCCACCGACGCGCACACACGAACACACGCGCAGGCACGCACAAATCGCTTCCAGGTGTTCCGTTTCTTATTCCTGCGTACGGGTCCCGACGGCGATTTACATTGTTGGGAGCGCGAATGTTGGCAGCCCAGCGATGATATTGCATCTCCGGTACGTGGCAACGCGTGCGTGCGTGCGTGCGTGCGTGCGTGCGTGCGTGCGGGACTCCCAGCCCTCGTTTATTATTCTTTGCCGCTCGCGCTCGAGCGCGTTTGCTCGTTTCTGATCGCCGAGCCGACCCCGTGAACCCCCTGGTATTTTTATCTTTCCGTCTACCTTTTTCGCTTCATTTTTTCACTCTCCCTCTCCCTCCAGCTCCTCCTCTTTCTTTTCCCCCCTCGATGCGAGAGCAGCTCGCAGGCCGCCGCGGTATTACATGCGTGTCGGTGATTTCTCCCGATGCTTTTGGGCTCGCGCCTTTCGCCTCCTCGCGCCCCCTTTGACCCACCCCTCCGCCTATTCCACCCCCCGCACCGCCCTCCGTTCCTGGCACGCACTCCCCCCACCCCACCGGTTCCCCGCCCCCTCCGCGGCCGCGTCGCCCGTTCGTCAAGCCACTTTCTCACGTTGGCGATTAAAACGAAACTCTGGGTATTCCGGAATTTTATTTTAAAATCGCTGGAAAAGTGATAACGAGCCTCCAGTCGCTGTTCGCAGATTTATAAGAATACATAACTTACTCCTGTATCGGCTAACCGGTATTATTAAATAGCTATTACAGTGGTTTGAGGGATCTTCATTTTTCTACTCGACTCTACTAGATCACGCGTATTCTATACGTCACTTATAACGATACATGGCTCTTTTTCTCTTGCCTTTGTTAAGATGCTATTCATTTCTGCAGATTTTTTTTCTTTTTTTCTTTTTTTTCGTTGGTGGATCTTGGCATCGCATAAGAAGCTGGAATCACTCGTTAAAGAAACCATTATTAGGCTGACTCTTCGAGTTATCATGCTCGAAAAGTATTGACAATTACGCACTCACTTATCCCATGATCATACAGTCGGCTAACATTAATATTCAGTTGTAGTGAATATCTGTGCATCTTATCTCAGGTATAGCTTATAACAAAGTAAATACCAGGAGAAGATAATTGTATTCTACCTAGGCTAAAACCCCGAAGAGTGCATTCTTTACGTTTTCTCCGGGTATTTTAAAACGCGATATATTACTCCTTTCAAACATGTGCAACCAATTAAAGAGAAATACTACCTCCGACAATGTATTGCTGTTGATATACGATAAAAATAAAATAATTTGTAATAAAGATACACAATACGAAACATGCCAATATTTTAAGCAATTACCGAGAGCGATTACAGAAAACAATAGTACCTATCAACTGACCGTATATAGGCAATTAACCGTAAACGATTATTTATAAATTATAATAGTATAAATTGGTAAATTGATCCTACATATAAGCGCCTTATCATACAGATAATCACATAAGCGGCAATCTATTAGGGTAATACCACAAAGGAATGAGATATTTTCTAAATAATGTAAATAAGTAGTTACATATCATTCAGCGCAATACTGCTGAGTAATAATTTAGTACAATAAATCATCCGCAAATTGTCTCAATTATGAGTCAGTGTTAATTATCGCATTCACGATTAAAACTTATCAAATCATACGATTCACTTGATTGGGAGTTAAAGAGTCGAGTTTATTGCTTGCACGCTAATAATTTGGCCCGATAAAAGGGAAGGAGCATCCAAAGGAATATAAGCGAGACGTTTTGTTTTTCATTTGCGTCGTACTTTGAGGAGCAATAATTTACTCAAAGACTGTAAAGGTGAATTGACGATGCAGGAATAAAATCGATGGGGTAAAAATAAAAAGAAGAAAAGTCACAACAATAAAGAAAGATACATTCGCGCTTATAACTGATTTTACGCCGCAAAAAGTAAATGGAACACGTAAACTAAATTCTCTCGCGATTTCTCTCTCTCTCTCTCTCTCTCTCTCTCTATCCTCACCTCGGTCTCCTCCTCCCCCGGCCCGGCCAAAGCGGGAGGCCGTCGTGGTCGCGGGCGCACTACAAGCAAGTGAGAACGAAAGAAAGATCAGAGACGAGGAGCGTCGATAGAGGAAACATTTGCCCGCGGCGGGAGGCACTCCTACAACGTGCGATACATCCGCGAGAGATACATCGGAAGGCCTCGTAATTTACTCCAGGGCCGTCCCCTTCGCGCCCTCGCCTACCGCTGCGTCGTCTTCGTCGTCGTCGTCGTCGTCGTTGTCGCGGCCGAGAGCCGCCGGCGTCGGGGTCCGCGTAATTAACAAGCAATTAATCATAAGGATAATTAGCGGGCGGGGCGGGGCGGAGGGCCGCTCGTTGCGCGATAATTGGCCATCGATCCCAATACAAATAAGGCAGGGCCGCGAGGAGGTGGCCCTCGGCCCCTCCCCGGGCGGCGGCGGCTCCCGGGGGCGATCGATGCCCCCGGAGGTGGCGGCGGACCGCGGGGCAGACGGGCAGGGGGAGGCAAACGGGTCCGTTCGCCGGGGCGATCGGGTCCTCGAGGGGGCCGGGGGCTGGGCGGCACCGGGGCTACCGCGACCGGCCGAACAAATGCCCCGATTACGACGGAGGCGCTCCCCTACTCCTCGGCGTAATTTCAACCCGCTCGTGCCGGGAAAAATTATTATACCGGCGCTCGATAATCACAGCCGCGCTAATTTTACGGCGACTCTAGGGCTATTCTCGCATGTTGCGCCGGGATACAACGGCTGATGCATTAGCCGCGACGCACACCTGCCATTATATTAATTCAATACTCGGCGAGTCGCTTAATAAAATGCAATAATTTCGAGTCCCGCAGCCTTGCGAAAAATGGCTTCTCTAGGCTGCATTTGATTTGTTATTATAAGACTCGAGATTGGTATTGCGCTTTTACGAACCAATAATTCTTATTTTTAGGCCGCGGTAATGCGATGCCGCGTAGCGCCAATTTCGAATAAGCGTCGGGCCGTCGCGGCCCCATCCCAATTTAATTGGTCCTTACCGAATCCACGCGTCTGTTTTAAAAATTACTCATTTATCCGGAGTTTATTTTGTCACTTTTACGCCTTTCCAATAAAAAGCAGATAATTTAAATTTACTGCACGATAGTTCTTCGTTCCTGGTTATCATTTTTTTTTTTTTTTTTTTTTTTTTTTATTAATATAATTAACAATTTTACGTATATGATGCACGAACGATCGTATTTATGAAAATGCCAGTACTTTCATTCTCATATTTCACTTTTATGTACTATATTATTTCGAGCATAACTTTGAATTATATTTAAATGCATACATGCGCGTAATATTATATTTATTGTAGTACTTAAGTGGTACTTAAAATACAATGATACGGTTCAAGAAAATGGTCTCTTAACAACAAACGATTTTCTATCGCATATTCAATAAGGTACACAAATATATTGAACCATACTTACATTACATTACACTTATTTAAGTAAGCTATTTCGAATAAGAGTTATATATCATACTTAAAAATTACGAACATACGAAATATTCCGTCGGTAACTCGAGCGTCAATTAATTGGATTCTTCATTACTGATTGCTTTTTAAAAGCGGAGACCTTTTTTTTTTTTATAAAATATGTATTCCATTGCGTGTGATTACGTATTTAATATGCAACGTAGGCTTAACATTTTTAAGATATTTCTTTCCATTTTTAAAAAAACAAAGCAATTTCTTTAATAAGTTTTCACTGAAGCACTCCTGCAGTGGAAAAAAAAATACAAATGATTTTTATTTTTGAATAGGCGACTGTTTTATACAGAATCATTAAGTCATCGTGTTTTCATATTCGAAAATAATTTGTACGATGTGTTGGGCATAGGTTTTTTTTAAATAATGTTATTAATTTTTTTTTTTGCATTATTTTTAAATATTATTCGTTAGCGGCATTTATTAAATATAGTGTATTGATATAATTACGGATTATATCTACATTCATGCATCGGTCTTATTGTTTGGATTTTCTATGATATTCGAAAAGATGTCTGTATTTTTATTCTTGCTTTGATACAATTTTAAATATAAATTAATTTCTATGCTCTTCGTCTAATAATCCATAGTATAACCTTTTTGGCGGCACATGAAAAATAAAAATTGTCGCCCTGACAATAGCTAAATAATCGGAAGCAAATAAAGCATTCAAAACGTTAATATATTTAACGTTTGATAGCAGTTACGGACATTGCGGTATAAAAAGATACTCGAAGATTAAGCGATGTACAATGGTTTGCACCAGCTAATCTCGGAATTCAATTTAAGCAATACAAGTCCCGATTCATCGGATGGGCAAAGTAGTTTGAAAGTTACTTTTCTAAATAGCGCGACAAAATAAAGAGGGAGATAAGTCGCTCATCCGTAATGAAAGTTCCACACAATCTCCGACCGATCGATACAGGACTAATGGCCGGCCACGGCTTGCAGCCCAAGCGATCAAGTTTTTCCTCGGATGCCGTTCGCAGAAGCCAAAAATAAAAAGGCCCGCGTCACCTGGATATCCGTTTCGGATCGGGGAGGGGCGGAGTGCGGCATCCGCGGCTCCGAGAAGAAAAGTCTCGGTATCGCGGTAATCGGCCGATAACCGGAGGGCGAGAGACGCCTGAGGGCCATTATTTATAATTGTCCCGATCGGCCGGCTCCTCCTCCTCCTCCTCCCGGACTCTCCCCCCGTCCCAAGCCGCTGCAGCTGGCGGCAAACAAAGGCCCGCCCGACAGCGGCCTCCCATCGCTTTGCGGGCTCCTCTCCGCCGGAGCTCGCGACACCCGCACGCGTGCGGGGCAACCCCCGTAGGCGGCGGGGGTGCGCGGCCTGTGACCGATCGCCGTCCTTTTTGCCCCGAGCGCAGCGGCGGCGTATCGCCGGCCTTTTTGCCGGGCGGCCTCAAAAGCCCCGAGGCCCGGCGGAGGATTCGCGCGGCTGCGCAGCCGCGGGAGGAGCGAGGGCTTTTCTCGCTCTTTGGCCGGTTTTTGTCGTCCGCGGGGGCCCCCCCCCACCCCCAATTGGCCAGGAGAGGCTAGCGGCCCCCGCAGGGCAGAGGGGGGAAAAGCGCGAGGCCAAAAGTCCGACCCGGAGGCTCCGAGGGTTTCGCACGCAGGCCGCTTAGGCTCTCGGCTCTCTCTCGACGAGCCTCGCCGAGCTCCGAATACAAAAAGATGCGCGAACGGCGCGATTATGTTCCGAACGGTAATACGCGAGCCGCGAGTGCCGGTTATCCCCGGGTAGCCGCACACGCGTACGTAGTCGGTGTGCAGCCGTATGGTAAATCCCATTCAATGCTCTCAATACGGTAAGGCTCGCAGCTTTGCTTTTTAAATGCTCGGCCGCTCTATGCGTCTATAAAATATTACACACGCCGGGCACATCCACTAACGGCTCAGACATCCTCGGACCTGTTGAATAAGCTACGCGTACGCGAAATGAGGAATAACTCTTGCACTTCCGATACGAATTTCTTATGCAAAATACACCGCGTTCTGGCACCTTTTCGTTTACGAGCTTATCTGACCTGGGAATAAAGCGATGCCTGTGTAAATTGCATCCACGGGCAAAGTTATTGAAGAGGCGCTCGTTCAATCCAATCTGAGAGGCCGAGAGGGATTTTTTTTTTCCACGATCTCGAATTGTAATTGCGCGCTGCTCTAGGACAATATTTTTCAGAGCCTTAATTTACATTACTTAAGTTACGAAAGCCAAATTCAATATTGAGGCGATAATTTGCTCTGTTTATTCTTACACCAGTTGCAGCTTACATGTATAAAATACAACTGAAAGCATTATCGAGCTACTCCCATAAGCGGTATTGGAAAAAATTATCATGCATGATCGAGCTAGTAGAATTTTATTTTAGAATTAAATTTCATTTGAAATTAAACTTTAACTCGCAACAAATTTATACGTTACAATTATACAAATGTTTTATTCTCGAAACTCCTGATAAAACCATCTGTACGAGAAGCTCATTGCCACACGCATTATCTAATTAATCCATGCATTCTATTAAAAAAAATATATTTTTAGGAAAATATACGTGAAATTGGGAACTGAGAGATTATGTAATATTGTTTTTAAAGCCATTGATTTTAAAGCAAGATACGCTCGGGAGCCAACGATTCATTCTTAATTGCACATTTTCGAAATTAACTTTTCGAGTCGAACGCTTACGACTGTATCAATTTCACTGGAATCTCAATGCATAAGTACGACAAGCGTACGCCAAGCTTACCGAGAAATCATTGTAAAAATACGTTTCGGCACTCTTAACACTTATCCCACCGATGCAAGAATCCAGATTTAAAAATATCGCCGGCTTTCCGTCAATCATGATTGGGCACCCGATATTTTGGCAAGCCTAAAGAAATTCTGGCAAAAATTGAGAAAACATAAATAAGGCCTTCGAGGAGGCTCCCGCTGCACGCATTCGTAAGCGCTGACGTAGGGTACGTGCAAGGCAATAGAAGATGGAATTAGTTAGAGCACGGAAATAAAGGAGAGAGGCAAGACGGAGGAGGCTCGGCAATGGAGGAAGCGAGGCGGAAGAGAGCGACTGCTTTTGCCGCCGACGCCGACGCCTACGTTAAAGTCAATGTCGACGCCGCCGTAATGCGAGGGGAGATAGAAAGGGACAGAGAGGGATTGGGAGAGGGAGAGAGAGAGAGAGAGAGAGAGCGGTAGGGGCGGCGGGAGGGAATGGGGAGATAGATAGAGAGAGAAAGAGACGGAGAGACAGACCCACAAAAGGATTACCCTGGATGCTAGATTAAAGGGAGAACTTACGTGCGCAGAAATGCGAGACTTTTTTATCCTATCTTACTGTCATTAAATGAATCTTTATACGCCGAGGATTTATGTAATCATTTTAAAAGTACTTGGTGATCGGCTCTTGCTATCCAAGAATCAAATTTCGAAATTAATTCTCTTTTATCGCTTAGTTTCCATGCCAATTTAAAATACGTCGTTTACTCAAATCTCTTCTCGATGGAAGTTTATGGACCCAACGCTAACAAATTAATTTCATATTAGACATTTATCTGCTAAGCATTGATTTATAAATTTGGAACTGTTGAAATTCAAATGCGTTAGCCATGTTTAATGGGCAAAGTTTCGCCGCGTCTTTGAATGTGTGTGAGATTAATACGCGTATGTCTCATTCTTGTATCGTGTCAACGAAGTCTCATACATACTAAATACATTGAAAAGTAAAATCAAGATTTTTCACATCCAATCCTACTCTATCTGCTTCAGACGTTGTATCGAGTTCATAATTCGCTTAATATAGTAATTCAATACAACTTTTGATCGATTTAATATTTATTATCATTAAAAATACAACGAACAACTTATTCGGATAACTAAATCTGCAATAACGAAAAGAAAAAAAATTACGCACCGCTTGTACATGCGATTCAAGTTTGAACCGCTAAGTTACGTTAAAAATGATAAATGTGATTTTTTTAACGAAACGTTGGAAAAATTTTTCGCTGCCAATATCAGCGCGTAATTAAAAAATCTTTATATTATTATTTCCTAGTGCTTCAGTCACAGTTAAAAATCCCCAAGATCCAGAATCACCTACTTACATTGAAAAGATATGGCTATAAGATTTTATGGAACATTGAGGTTTATGCGTATACGTATAGAGGCGAACGAAAATGTTCAGTGTCTTGCTGCATACCTAACAGAATAAATCCTGTAACAGATCATCTGAATCCTAAAAATTTTGTAGTTCTAATAAGATTTTATTTACTGGTCGGATTTTGAAATATATGCTCGTATAAGCGATGAGCACAAGCGTATAATGGCAGCTAATCAGTTATAAGCTAATGTGTAAAAACATTAAATACGCATTTATATATATATATATATATTAAAATAAGTGCACGCTCGTGTATGTACTTTTTCAATGACCGAAGCAAACAATCTATTAAAGTATTTATTATATACTTATGAAACATGCTATGTATCATGAAGACGATTATCGACTTCGTAGAATCTCAATTTGAGCAAGACTAAACGTTATGTTTGCCGATAAATGATGATATCCGTATTTCTTAATACATTGCAATATAATTGAAATTCTAATACCATTAAACAGTGAAAATGTCAACTCTTTATTTTAGACTTTTTATGAAATTTTTATTTTCATGGGCTCACGAAAGCTGAAATAAATAAACGATCGATGAATATTAAGCTTGACTTTTCAAATTCGTCCATCCAAATATAACAAAAACAATCAAAGCATTGAACATTAATGTGAAATACTAATGAGACGCGATCTTTTAAATCGATATTGTTAAGCAGCTATTCATAAAATTAAATCAGATAAATACGACAATCAAAATCTAGCAACGACGATTATTTAAACACGCATGAAAATTTTTAAATTGCAAAAAATATAGTATTTACTTTAAAAGCAATTAAAATGATTGCAATGTTAAAAACAAAATAAGATCGATCAATGCAAGCAATAAAGTAACCGAACAGCTAGAAACAAGTGAAATTATCATTCAACCTTTTTTTTTTTTTTTTATTATAACCTGACAAAAATTTACCGCTTAACGTTAGAGCGCGACTATTCATTATAAGTCAAACAATAAAATTTATATTGTTTGGCTCAACACTGGCATGCGTCCCTGGTGGGAAAAATGATTTTTTAAAGGAGAGCAGCGATGGGGGTACGAAAAATCGCTAATTAATAATGAAAATTAATTTGCGCGCGAGCGGCATATTTTTCTTGAAAAGGCCGAAGGCGATACATTTTTCTCGCTCTTATTCAAACGTAAGCGAAACCTCTTTTAATTTCCTTATTAAGCCGAGAAATTTAATTTCAAGAAATTTAAAGCTCGGGGGAACGAACCCGAATAATGCCGCCATATGGGTGAGTTGGAAGAGGGATCGAAGGAGGGATTGGAAGAGGGATTGGAAGAGGGATTGGGGGGGGAGGGATTGGAGGAGAGAGCGAGAGAGCGCGTAATGGAGAAAAAGTCGTCGTCGCCGACAGATATTACGGGCGTCAGAGGAGAAGTCGGTGAGGTTACGCACGAAAGGTGGCGTGATCACAGAAGGATGAGGAATGAAGAGCAGAGCTTAGCGGATGCCGTTGGAGTGGGGCGTCTGAGGTGGACTAGGTGCGGCGGCGGCGGCGGCGGCGGGGTGCGGGACCGACGACGAGGGGTTGTTAACTGGCGCGGTGATCGCCGTGTTGGCGGGCGGGCGGGGGGAGGCTGCAGCGGAGCTCTGACTCCGTTTATCACCGGCAGGCATACATTTTGCAGGGCCGTGATATAGAGACCGCGTCTTGCGTCTCGGCGCGCGGCGTCGTTAAGGGACGACGGAGTCTGGCAGCTAACCACCGCCCGTACTCCCGACCCAGGGATCGACGTCTCAGCGCCTCGATCCTGCCTTACGCTCCGGCCGAGACTGGCCTCGGCCACGCCTTGCCTTTTTCCCGCGGCCTCTTTAACCAACCCCTCCGACCCCGGCCACTCCACGCACCCTCGCTCTCTCTCTATCGCGCACACACCCTCCCCCACCGACCAGCCAATACGATCGGCCCCAATGTGCCGAGCACCGAAGGCCTTCGCTCGCCGCCCGCGACTTTCCCGCGTCGATGGATTTAATCGTTCGCGGCCGGTCAGTCGACGCACTCGCCGCGCCTCCCGGCATTTTAAAAGGATTTCCCTCGAGTTATCGCTCAAGGAGCTGCGATCGACTCCTCCTCGCCTTAATGAAAACTAACGATCGGCTCTCGATGCGCGAGCCTCCGCGCTCATCACTATTACGAGAGTCTCCCGCGTTGGCTCGTCTTCTATTTACGCGATCGCGTTAATAATTGAGTGGAAGCAATTTTTTCCCCTTCCCGACTCGAACGCTCGCGCAGCATTAATGCTCACGATGGCTAAGTTTAATGCTGCACGCTCGTTAAAAAGCTATCGCGATGCAACATCGAATAGTTAATGGTTTGCACTCGTCCCTCTCTGTATTTTTTTTTTGTGCCCTCACTAGAATCTGGCCAAAATTCGGAACCAAAGTCAAAAGCTTAATTTAGCCAACGAATGTAACGAATGAACTTCGTTTCGATCAGTTTGCGCGGGTATCGAAGTGAAAATTTTTTTTCGTCACACGCAGACTTATCCGGGAATTTTCACTTTGATAGTTAAAGTTCCCTTTGCGTAACAACTGCTCTACAATTCGTCATCTTGTATGCTTGTTGAACAATATTAAATTTTTATATCCTTATCACATATTTCAAAGCCAAGCCAAGTGAAGTCTTACTATCTTGAACTTACCTTTAAAGGTCAACTTACATACTAAGATAAATGATACGTGGGCTATTTTAGTCTAAGCTTAATTGCGGTCAGAAGCATTTTTGGAGGTTTAATATTATTGTTATAAATACTGTTTTCAATTATCGATGAATCCGATTTAAAAATTCAAGAGACCTGCTCCTACATTTATCGAAGAATTTGTATCGATACCATTGATTAACTGTTCTGCGTCAAATATGTTTGAGATTTCAATTAGCTGTCATCTTCGATATGGGATATAAGATAAGAACTATCTATACGAAATAGTAAACACTATTTTTATAAAAGTCCCTATCAGATCACGACATCTTTTGTTGAATAAATAAAATTTTATGCTTGATAGGCAACTTAAATTACACTTAACGTCATTTAGCCTTTTGTAACAATTTTTGCCAGGGATAAATATTTTATTTAAACGGTGTACAGCGCAAGATGATTAATTTTTGTTTTTTCTCATCCGAGAAAGCATTGGTTCTAAGTAATAAAATATCGATTCGAATATTAAGGTGCATCGATCGATCATTAATTTAACCAGAATTGTATTAATTTGTTTAAAAAACAACGAACATATTTATTCGCGGCAGGGTTTTCTATACCGGCAGATATTTTTGTCATTATAACAATTCAAGTCAATCTTAATAATGTTCGCGAAATAAAATCGAAGTCGATCGACCCTGTAAAAAAGTTATGCAAACACATTCGCCACAGTCAGCCCAACGATTGTATATTCAAAAGGGAAATATAATTCGTAAAACGAAGTTTCAATAAAATAAAGTGCAAAATAATCGTTTCGAAATTCAGCATAGGTCGAGCAAAAGAAAGAAAGAAAGAAAAAAAAAATCCCCCAAAAAGGCAGGCGCGCAGCAGAATCTTAACGCAGGCTTAACGTCGATCGAAGCTCGGGTTAGCGAAGGCGAAAATTCATCTCGAAAAATCGGACTGGCGAGGCGGAGAAGAATTCCCGGCTTAGGCCGCGCGAGAGAGGCTCTCGCCGTTAGTTGAATGGGAATCATTAGGGCCGCGAGAAGCCGCAGCCGCGACTAATTAACCCCAGCCCCATTATGCGCGTAGGTACTCCGAGTTGGTGGCAAGCATTAAGAATGCCAGGTGCCTCGAGGCCAGCCCAGGACAAAGTTGGGGGTGCGCGCGACGAAGCGGAGGCCCGAGCTAGATTCTTCCGAGCCCAGGGAATCAACGAGAACGTCCAATTACCGATTAATTTCATATTCTTTTCCGGCGCTCGAGCGGAGGGATGGCCCGTAGCCGGGGCAGGGGCGCGAGGGCTCGTCCCGATCCGGAGAGCGCCCGGAAGCTTACGCAATCATCGTCGCGGGATCCATTATCGGGAGCCGGGGAGTGCAGCTGCGCCATGCCCGGGCGAGTGCTTCGAATTTTCGAATTTCCTTTTCAATTTTGCCGAGCTGCGGATCATGCAGGCCTCTGGAGTTGACGCTGAAGCGAGCGCGCCTCTTATCAGAGACGCCGGCATCGAGTAGTTGTGTAATTAATCGAATGAGCAGATTAAAATAACGCGCCCTGCAAATAAGTTTCTTTGAGATATCTCCTAGTTCGTAACGCAGGTTGAAGGCTTGATGGCAATATCTGTGCATTAGCGTACCCACCGGGACATTGAGCTTGCATTGCGACGGCTGGGGATAGTTTTGCAGTTTTGTTCGAACGCGCGACTCGAGAGGAAAAAATTGTCTCGGAGAAGTCTATAACCTTTTAAATAATTATCAACGTAAGGCAATGATAATTGCACGATGCGTAGATAAATATAACAAACACTACGATTACGTGCTTACTAAGAATTTTCATTTCATTGTATTATAATTTTAATTTTGTGTAATGCTGTACACACTTTGGTTAGGAATAAAAAGGAATATGAAAATTACAGTCCGCTACTTATGAAAATAAGGATTTACATAAAATGCACAAGCTCGCGTTTCCGTATTTCTGTAAGTGCAGAGCCATAATTTTTTCAATATAACTTTTCAATTGCTTGTACTCAAAGTATGCAAGTTCTATAAACAAGCAATATATAGCACATTTAAGAAATAGGTGTACAACAGAAGTAAATAATAAGAGTTCGTCAAAATTATAAACATATATTATAAGAAAACTAGGTTATTCACTCAAGAGGTAAGTTTCATTAATAAATAAAATCGGCAGCAACTTCTGTTGCAGTCGTTATATCATATATAATATAACAGCCCGAATACATTGAGTAGAGAAGTAAGATAATTGTAATATATCTTTTTGTCGGTCATTTAATGAAGAAATAGTCTTTGACTCGTATAACGTTATGCGAAACTAATAGTTTTATAGCTTATCAAAATTACTTGATTTTCTAATTTGCGAACAAGTAATAAAACATTTAAATTATGAATAATTTCTCACTTCGAGTTAAATTAACCTAATTGTAATTTAATTTAAATAAATTAACGTATTAACTAAGTTCATTTTAATTGCCTATGTTATTTATAATTCAATTGTCATTGCATAAGAAGCAATTATTATTAATAACTGAAAATAAGGATATTTAAAATCCATTATATCACTCTTATATTGAAAATGATATGAATAAATAAAATGTTATAAAAATATTAATAAAATAACTATTATGAATTCTATTAGAAATTGAGTTTATCTTAATCATTTTATATATATATATATAACAACTCAAGAAAACCCAACATTAAGTTTAGAAAACTAAACTAAACCTTACGACTGCAATAAAACTATTAAAGTTTTGTATTTACACCCACTGATATCGTAACATCTATCCTCTAGCACAAACGTAAGCGCGCGCTCGTGTACACACCCACACACCCATTTATATAAATATATATATATATATATATATATATGCAATATATATGTATATATACATAGGTTTCTTTAATTTAATTGTATACAATGATTACATTAAATATGAAATATGTTTAATTTTTATTTTTTCTCCGTTGTCCTTATAAAAATATACCAACTATTTACTGTATATGAATCTTAATAGTGTTATAGAGTATTTTTTAATAGTGTTCATTTTTATTCGTATGTATACAATATTTTTCCTTTACAATAAAATGTCAATTATTATATAGAAAATTACGATGCACAGTTGGTAATATAAAAAATACCGGTGCATTCATTAATATTTCAATTTCAGCATTTATAACTATTTATAGAGTATATAATATTGATTGATTTCTATTATTTCAATAATCAAGCCATTATAAAAAAAGTAGTTCAAATTACAAGCAAATGAAGAGCTATTTTTTAATTTACCGCTCTATATTGGCACTGACATCTAGAAAATTCTTTTATATTCGAATATAAATATAGTTTTTGATTTTTATGTATTTTTACGTACACTCCATAATTGACTATCGAAAGTTTTTAAACACTTGATTAAGAGGAGCTTTTGATAATCAGTTGACCGTACTATAAATTAATACTGTTTTAATAAAAAAATGTAATTATAAATACTATAAATAACATCGCATATATAAATACGTTTGAATTATTTTGAAAAAATTTACAGTGTATTATAGTGACCACCAAGTAAAATGCTTATGTTTTTAAAAAACAGGTTTTGTATTTATTAATATCATACAAGACCTTATATAAAAAGCTACCAGCTAACGTAAATAAGAGTCTTGGTTCTTCATACATTACTTATTAACATCGATATTATCTTAGCAAAATAAGCTTTATTTTTATATTTTAAATTACCATATAATTTACTTTTATATCATTTTAAACAATTATTTGAATCGCGACATTATTATCATTTAAGAATATGATAAGCTTTAAATTTTTACGTAGGAAAATGTAAACTTTTTTTATCGACAATAATAGATTCCTGTTGACTTATATTTTTGAAGCAAGGAAATAATTGAGTTTAAATTTCGTTTGCAAAAATCATTGGTTTTTCTTGTTATGTAAAAAAAATTCTAGAATTTGTTGTATCTTTTTAAATGTAATAGCATTTTTTCTTGTACCTACTTCTTAACGATAACATCTTTTTATAAATTAGTAATTTCAATAAAAAAAAATCTATTTTTATATAAAATACCTCAAAGCTAGTTAACATATAACAAGCAATTTTCTTCCAACCCCATCTTCCGTATTTTCATTCTACAGTCCTATTTGATGCCAACTCATAGTCTTTATAAACTGCTATTTTTAAAGTTTTATCTTTATTTTATATATACGTGTATGTATGTTCGGCATTTAAAAGCGAATTATATTGCAATGAAAAGTTTTTCACTTCAATTGGGATTTAATTATATTACAAAATAACTTTCAAAATTATTCTAAAGAAATATATATATATATATATATAATACATAGCGTTATAGTATATATGCTTTAAAATGTTATGCAGGTAGTTCTGTAATTTAAAACAAAAAATCGTATCGTATCTAATGGATTATGACTACTAAAAGAATAATAAAAAAATATTTTCCACATCATGAATATTAAAATATTTATTTTTAATAAAACGTACTTTTTTATGAAACCTTATTAATTCATAATGCCGACTCTTTTGTAATGAATTTTACAATATTTGCAAGCTACGTAAAAAAGTGGTCCTAATCGTAAAGATTTTTTGCATTAACGTATCAATAATTGTTTTCGATAAATTATTATGCAGTTCTTATCGATCGGGTGTAATATTATCAGCGTTCTATTTTTGAAATCTCATCTTACTAATACATCTTCGTATCACGAATTGGACGATAAATATACAAGTAGGAATAATTTAAACTCTTTATACGTACTAATGTCGCTTCGCGGTGTTGTTTTTTATCGAACATTATTCTACGGCCGAAGGACTTAATTAATGTATTTTTTCATTTAGCAATTAGTTAAAGTGGCGAAGCGCATTCGTTGCCATTAAAAGTTTGACTAACAATATCTACCTGGCTTAAGCATTATACAATTTAACGACCGTCCGTTCATAAACAATTTTTTTAAGCTCCAGTCAACTAAACTCAACGTCAAAGTTTTTCCAGAGCGTCAGTTCTGTATAAGTGACAGGGGATACATTTTTCCAATAACTTCTTTCTTCGTACGGTTGCACGAGACGCCACAAGCAGATAAGAAGAGCAGCCCGGAGATAGAGTGAGAAGGAGGGAGGGAGAGAGGAGGAGGAGGAGGGGGGGGGGGGGTTGCAGGAGGGTTAGAGTGCGTGTTCGCGCGCGCGCGCGTGTGGCTGCTCGCGTTGTAAATGAGAGATATGGGGCTTGGGGCGAGTAGGACGAGTGCGGCGGGCGAGCGAGAGGTAAATAGGCAAGGGAGCCACGCTATAGCCACCGATGATGGAGAAGAAGAAGAAGAAGAAGAAGAAGAAGAAGAAGATGATGAAGAGGAGGAGGAGGAGGAGGAGGAGGAGGGTGTAGGAGATAAAGGGAGTATGTGAGAGGGAGCGCGGGGGTGTTTGGGAGTGCGAGAGCTTTAAGCGAGTGGCGAAGAGAGAGGAATAATTGGAAAGGTCCGGGCGTAAGAGCCCCACGCGGGGTTGAGAGGTCGAGCTTCCTCGCTCGCCCTCTCGCCCTCTCGCTCGCTCTCCTTCGCTCTTGCCGAGGCTCGCGCGCCGCTCTCCGCACCTCACGGGTGCAACGCGACGGCTCGGATCTTTGGGAGTCTGACAAGAATTATCAGTGGGCGAAGGTAGCCAGTAGCCGGAGTCGGCGGGGGGATCAATACCCAGGCAGACGTCCATGCGCCGACGAGGAGTGCACTATCTTTTGCTCTCGCTCTCCCGTCCTCATCCTCACCCGAATCCTCGCCCTCCTCGCCGCGGCCCTCCTCATCTATATTGAGCCCTAGGGCTAGGCCAAAGCCTAGCGGAGGAGGCTGGAGCCAAGAAAGGGACGGAGACAGGGAGAGAGGGAGGGAGGGAGAGAGAGAGAGAGGGCCGGAGGGAGACAGAGGCGGACAGTAATAGCGGGAGTGGGCGTTCAAGGGTGAGGGGGTGAGATAGAGGAAGAGCGTTAAGGTGAGGTTAGGATCGTGGAGACGTCGCTGCGTAAACTTCGGGTCCCCATAAAGTAAGCCCTGGAGTTCGCGCAGCCTCGACGACGTTGCGAGCCTGTGGTCTTTCTCGCCTCCTTCTCCTTCTTCCTCTTCTTGCGGTCTTCTTCTTTTTACTCCTCTCACCAAACTTTATTCCGCCTTCTAGCTTCCTTTACTACACATTATATATCTATATATATACATACATATATATATATATATTTACAAAATCTGCACGCACCTTTAAGCTGGAATTCTCGAGCTATTCTAGCTCCGTTATTTTACAAATCGCTGCTATCACCTCATATTTAATAGCGAATCTATGGTGCGGATGGGTCGTTACGAGCCTCGTTTTAACACTTCATTATCATTTTCTACGTACCCAAAAATTAAGATTAGCTTCTTACCATTATTTTTCTTCTCGGTAAAATAATCTGAGCTTAATAAATACGTGATATGATAACTCTTAAAGACTACAATTTTTCTATTATACACACCTACGTTACAATTCACATTTATATATATATATGTGTGTGTGTGTGTGTGTGTGCGCGCGCGCGTGTGAAAATCTTAAATTCAATGAATATTATTAACAATGAAGAAGAGCTCTTCCATTCTGTATTAATTTTAAATACTGACTTTTTCTCGTGAAATTGTTTAAAATTATTATTTAAAGCCTTTTAAGTATGACTGTCACGTTTGCCACAAGTTCATATTTTCTTAAAAGTTTGCGGAATAAAATTTTTATTTTACTTCGCCTGAAAAATAAAATTGAAAATCGAGCAAATAAAAATAATAAGAAATCTAATTAAATTATTATGAGGGGCATTAAAGTCATTTGTAATAGAGCGGTTGTGAGGAAAATTTAAATGATTTTTAAATGTTAAATACCCTGCGCAATCTTTTGAAAAAGGAAATTTTCCCTATAAATTAAATATAACTTCCACCCTTAACTTTAAAACTTTAGGACTCACTGTAATAACCAAATTAAAGCTCGTATAAACGGGTGCATTTATTTTCAGTTATATTGGCCGCTATCGTGTTTTGTTTTTCTTTACGATTGCATGCCGTACGTACTCGCAGTTGTGTTTATAAATTTCAAATGTCTTTATAAAGACGAGTCTCGATTGTCGAACTTTTAAGAGGACAATGTAAAGCCATCGCTTATCTTTGAAAGGATTTTACACAACCGAATGAAAATATTAAAAATACCCTTCCTCTTGGCATTGGTAATACAATGTATTATGCTGCAGTATAAAATCCATAGATCTTTGCGTTGTTGCATAAAAGAAACGAAAATCCTGCAATGTGATTAAAGATCAAGGGTCGGAATACGTATGCGTTACATGTTTTTTTAGTAGATTAATCGATAGCATCGTCATAAATCGGAGAAAGCTTCCTACACGCCAGAGCTAATAGCGAGTAGAGTTGAGCTACACACGTGACTTTGGTAGAGCAGCTCTCGTAACTTTTTGTTGCGTTGCCGTGGAACGGGAAGAAAAGTTCAACTCAAACAATAACGACCCTATAGATTATGAAAGTGATGGAGCCCCTTTTAACTTGAGCGCGTGCTGGGCTCGAGAAGTAGCGGAGGGAAGTTGTGGGCCTTTGAAGTATTAGCCGGCATTTTCCTGAATTTAAATCAAACGCTAAGTGTTAATGAAATAGTGGCGATTCTTTAATATTTGATCTGGCGAATCATTTCGGCAATACAGGTAGACGAATTTCGAGCCTGCATGGCCCAGCGACGCGTCTCGTGAATAGTGCAAATCGCTTTAATGACTTCCAGTCCTAGGAAATTACGTAAGCCACACGAGCCTTTGAGAGCTTAACGCGGGGCAAATCAATACGACGCGTATTCGATAATGAAGGAGTTACAAAATATTCTTGACGCGTGGGAGCCGTATTGGGAAATGCTCGCGGAGGAGCAAAAAAAAAGAAGAAGAAGAAGAAGAAGAAGAAGAAAATGATATAGAAAGGGAGGAAAAGGCGGAAGAGAAGGGAGAGGAGGCTCGTAAGTAGTACATTTATTAACTTACGACGCGGCGCCGAGGCTACGAGCATAAAAATGATTGCTTTCCCTCATCGCCTTGTTTTTCTCCATTCTTTTCCGCGCCGCCCCGTCATCTTCATTCTCTGAATTTATATTTCACGTTCTTTTTTAATTAGCGCGCTACTCTCGAGCACGTCCTTTTTATAATGCCGCATAGCTAAGGTCATAAGACGCGAATAGCGGAGGGTTATAGCGCGAGGAGGCCTAAGTATAGCAGAGCCGTAGAATAACCGCGACTCCTCAATTTCCCATTAAACGAGTTCACCGGCGCTAGCAATCTCCTCGTATATCGCCTCGGTCGTGGTTGGCTGGCACGTGATGCCCGACGTACGGGACCCTCTGCCGTCCGCGAGGGGGGCTGGGGGCCGGCGACACACATTAAGAGAGCGACCCAAGATGCGCTCGCGACTCGCGTCCACTCCCGGCTCGTGGGGCTGCACGCAGGCGCATATTTTCGTGACCTAAAAATGCGGATGAAACACAAAGACTACCCCCGGGGGGAGAAGGCGAAAAATCACGTACAGGGGTAGGAGTGGGACCGGCCGCCGAAGAAGCGCGGCCGCGAAGGAGCAAGACATCGTCGGGCAGAGCGAGAGAGGAGCGAGAGAGGAACGCGAGCGCGGATGGAAGGAAAAAACGCGCTCGGGGGAGAGAAGACCCCTCGCGCCCCAGAGAGATAGGGACAGAGATAGATAGAGAGAGAGAGAGAGAGGTAAGTAGGTAGGTAGGTGGGTAGGTGGGTAGGTGGGCAGGGGGGAGGCGGAGATAAAGCGCAGCCACCACCAGCGGGCGGGAGGTAAGGAAAAAACGAAGCAAAGAGCGCCCCGCTCGGGTGGGCGACACCGGTGGGACGCAGAGGTGGCGGCGGCGAGGGGGGGGGACGCCGGCGGAGGAGGGCCGAAGGAGGAGAGAGAGCCCGACGTCAGCGACGTCGTAGTGGGCGGCGGAGGCGAGCCTGCGTCTGGCCGCCTCGAGTCTGGGCCTGCGTGACGACGCGTACGCGCCAGTGTGCAGTTACGCCGCGGCGGGCGAGGAGGGCCACGGGGGGGGGGGCAGAGGCCGGGCAGGAGGAAGAGATGGAGCGAGTAATGCGTGGAGGAGGTCGCGGCGGTGGCTTCGACGGGGCTGAGGGCGCGCTGTCGTGCGGAGGGGCGCTCGGAGAGGGACGGCGACGACCACGACGACGACGACGACGACGACGACGACGACGACGACGACGCCGAGGGGCAAGTGCTGCCTTGGTACGAGAAAGAAAGAGGCTAGGTGGGTGGGTGGGCGGGCGGAGGCGGATGGGAAAGGGTACGATTGATCCGCAACCGCCTGGTGGCGGCGGCGGCGGCGGCGGCGGACTCCCCGGACACCCCCGATGCACCGCACAGCCCTTCTCTACCCCCGAATGCCCATTAGCCAGCCGCGCCTCCGGCCCGCTGCCCTCCTCTCCCCCAGCTTTACCTGGCCCCTACCTGCGTGAACTCGGCGCCGCGACCCTAATGCACGCCGAGGCAAATGTATGAAATTGCGAAACGCACCGCTGATAACGGTAATTTATTACCTTCCGGGATCAGATTCCTCCTCGCTTCTTTATTCTTTGGTGGCGCTGCTTTTTTTGCGCTGATTATCCGACCCCCGAACCCTCCCCTCCCGCAGTCCCGTGACGTCCCCTGGCCCGCCCGCACACCAACCCGAGCCCAACCACTTGCAATGGATCCTCTGCCCATCAATCTACTTCTCTCTGGTTTCACCGAACTCACTCAACTTGAATGTTTTAAGGCAAACTTTATCTCGTAAATCGGTTTCCTTTTACAAATCTGATTTATGTACGGACAAATTATATTTAACGTAAGCGCAACATGCACCGAAACTCTTATACTATTGGATGACTTCCGACTTTTATCCTTGAATGTGCATTTTCTTCTTTTTCGTGCGCGCGGCTATTTCGGGCCTCATTAATAATAAATCCAGCGTACGCCGATCATTACTCGAGAAGGAGCCTCGCTCCGTCACGTAGATAAGAATGGAATCGAAATCATCGCTATTTGTGAACTGACAAAACAGAACGTAAATTTCTTCCGACGCAATCAAAGTCGATGGCTAACTGTTTTTCCATTACCATTTTTTTCCCCCCTTCTTCTCTTCCTTTTCTTTTCCGAATATTTGAATATTAACGAGCGATAAAAGCACGCAGATTAAACCTAATAAGATTAAAAATTTACTTTCAATATCTTTTGTTAATAGCTATTTATTTGCCTTGGCTAATGGAAATAAATTGCGTGCAAATATTTGATCGACTTATCAAGGTTATAAACAAAAATTTATGAAAATAACAAAAATAGTCGTTCAACTGATGTTTGCATTTTCAATTGAATAATCCTAATAACCTTGATTTTTCACTTTCTATTTATAATCCAATAAAGACATTAGATAATCATCAATTTCAACCTGAAAAATAAAAGTGAACAAAATTGTACAAATAAAAAATAAGCATACTACCGTCGTTTTTATTCTCGTGAGTTAAGTATTAATAAAATAACACAGCTTTAAAATGCTTTTTTAAATGCTATTTCTTTATATTAAATCAAATATCGTAGATTTGCACAGCAACTGCTCTTGTCATTTTTTTTTAATGTAACGTAATTTAACGATATTTTGAAAGTTAAAAATATATATAAATTGTTAAATACCAAAAAAATGTCACCTTAGCAAATAACAGCTCTTTTGGTTTTATTGCCATCATTTTCTTGATGATACTTAAGTCAGGAAGTTAGTACTATTACCTATCCAAGTTTGAAACTATTTAATTAAGCATAGGAAAACTTTCATCGTAAAAAATATATTAATTCATTATAAATTATATGCAAAAATCTCAAAAATATCAAGCTTATTTTTTAATATAAACAGATAAAGTATAACTACCGTAATATTTTAACAATAAGGTGAAATGATATTTAATGCCATGCGCTCAAGAATTTTTATGTAAATAAATTCATAGAGGATTTGAATGCTTCATAAACTGTGTACAAAGTAATCTTTTAAAGTTATTAGTTCTTAATAGTATGATACATTAAAAGAAGTTTCATATATTTTGTAAAATTATTTGGGCCAATGACTATAAATGTTATGTGACGTTTTTAAATATAAAAATGGCACATACTAATCGTGTAATAAATTAAAATTTAAACATTAAAAATTAAACATTAAAAATTAGTCTTTAAAACAAATCAAGCTTTATAAAAGTCTGTTTTTTTTATAAAATTTTGTCGATTGAATGCCATAATAATAATTATATTACTATAATAGCAATGAACCATCAATCATTAAATATGCAAAAACTAATTGTATTTTAAAAAAGTTGAAGCCCTTTTAATAATTTTTGATAAAATTTCTTTTTTAAATTGAAACATTTGTACGATGACTAACTTTTTCCAAATCTTCTGTCTTTGACTTTCTTGAAATTGAATTGGAAAATTGAAAAACTGAAATACAAACTGAATTGGTAATTTTGAACATTGGATTTTATATACGATTTGATTGGATTCTTGAGGTCAAGATAATTTTATGAATTATTTTAATGGTCGTATTTGAGTTTGTAATAATCGCGGATCAATATATAGGCATTATTTCATAAAAACTAAAAATAGCTTCGCCAATTAAAATTAATTATCTTGTTCATTGTTTGTATAACAATCAAACCTACCGATCAGCTTTACTAATTTGAAATAAAAATTCAATGCAATTATTCTTCGTATTGGAGCTGCAATAATGCATCTAAATCATTAGTTATTTAAACTATATTTTCTTCCCTACGACCTATTAATCACAATATATATAGATTTATATAACGACTTCGCGCATTCATAATGAATATCTTATTAATTGAGATGATTTACAGAGTTACGTTTTCGTTTGCTTTCCAGACTACTGGAATATCGTTAACAACTGTTGGCATGAAAATTGGCATGCAAAATTTAAGCAAACGACCTTAGGCCACCGGCGGAGAATTTGTGTAAAAAAGAAAAGAAAAGAAAAGAAAAGAACGGAAAAGATAAGAAAAAAAAAGAAGCCGAAAAATGCTTGGGGTTAAGAACAATGGGAGTACCTCGACAGTCGTCAGAAGTCGGGATATTAGCTGGCAGAAAATTAATACCCGTCACGGTATAAAGAGCGAGGACCGTAACATAATTAATTACACATACATAGCGGACTCGAGCTTTATTTTCCCAGTGCTCTGTCTCCTGGCCCTCGCCCATATTAACGCACCACTCAACATACGAGCGGCCAATTAGGAGATATCGAAGATAATTTTATAAGCGGGGCTAGTTTCCTTCTTTTGATTTACGCGTTTGCAGAGCAGCTCGCCGTCGCTAGCGGCAGATCGTGCACACCTGCGCACGATCCTTCCTCTGTTATTTCTCTCTCTCTCTCTCTCTCTCTACCCACCCACCCTCCACCAACCCACGACGCCGCCGCCGTCGCCCCCGCCTCGGTACCCACACCCGGCCTTACCCCACCCACTAGGCCGAAGTCGCGCTCGCTCGCCGTCCGTTTCTCTGTCTTCGAAGCGTATGCAGAGCTTTGCTTTTCCCCGTGACAATCGATTACGGCTGTTGCATCGCCGGAGCGAAAATGGCGCTGGAAATTGCTCTTTCATTACGGGCCATTGCAAGTTAACTGGTACGAAAAATTCTGCTTATGAGCCCCGACCGTCTAGAGTGCCTTCGCACACCGACGCCGACAGTCGCTCTGCCTCACGACTGGAGGTGATGATTGTAAAGCGATCCATAAAGATATTTTATAAAATGGTCAGCCATTATAATAAGGCTCAATTATACATCCGTGAAAGAATTACCTCGCCCAAAGGTACTCCGTTCTTTTTTTAACGCGCCACTTTTATTGGTTAATTACTGGATTCGCGTTACCTCGCGTTCGTACAAGTGTTTTATCGGACAGAATAATTCCTCGATTAGTGCCACGGACTCGTTATGCGTGAAAAATATCAAATCAGTAGTTGTAAAATTTTCCCATCTACGTGGAATTTTTAAAATGACTTTGACTGACTTTACTCGATCGATAACAATAATCGAGCTCCTGGGCTTTTTTAAAGCTAAGTTTCCATAAATGCTGGTCCATTTATTAGATTGAGCTTTATAAATTTTTCAAAAATTGCGACCTCAAAACCAATGGCCAAACGATGTTATTTATAAATGCGGTAAAAACAATCGGATTTTCGACTCTTTCGAAAGAAAAGGCACACAGTTCAAATAGAATGTTCGGAAATTCATTAAATAGAGAATTTAATTTCCAGGGAATAATTGCTCTGTTATGCGTACGAAAATTACTTTTCAGAATCCCGTCAACGTAAAAAATTATCAAAAAAAAATGGGCGACACTGTGCGTGCCAGTTTCGACCTTTCAGATAAATTAACGCATTGAATTCAGCCAACGGACAGAACGTACGAGAGGACACTTGCACCCCCCCCCCATCAGCCCGACGGCGCCGAGGCATCGAGTATCACTGGATGAGCTCGATAGGGAGTATATGATTTTTCAATAAAGGACCTCGTCGTCGACGGTCCGTAGCGCCAAGCGAAGGGGCTCGAGAGGCGGCCGAGCCTCCCCCGCCCCGCCGCTGCCTCCCGTCAACGGCAAAGAGATTGACGCGGCGAAGGGCGGCGAAGGGCCGCGGAGGCCGGGGGCCAGAGCGTTGAGTACCGAAGGCTTCGCGCCTAACTTTGGCGGCCGTCGGGATTAATCGGCCGGACGACGATGTGGGCGCGAAGGGTTTCGATTATTGGCGAGGGCCGTCGCAGTCGACGCAGCCCCTGCATCGATTCGTTCGCCCTGCCCCGTTCCCTCGGGCCCCTGCAGCAGAGGACCGCGGCTTTGGCGCGGGCGGGGGCCGGGACGAGGGGCTGGCAGCGACGAGGGTTACTTAACTCGGGATGGGCAGGGGGAGGCCTTCTGGCGACAGCAATTTTTCAAGGAGAGGACTCATCGACTGTGAAAAAGGTCGGACGCTTCAAAGTGAGAAACTGGATGCTCCGCGATTTTCGGCGATCGCCCCACGCACTCGATTCGATTCTCTTGCTTCGCTGGCAGGCGCGCGAGCTTTATTTACAAGCTTATGCTTCTGCGAGATGAAATCGATGCTTCGGGAGATTGGCCTTTTTCCCGTGCAAACCTCTTCTATCCTTTATTATGTTTATTATGGTAATATCGTGCCATCGTCGAATCGGCGTGTAAGGGGCTAATTGTTTAAAGATATTGTTCGGGTAAAGCCGAAGCGTACCAGCATTCTCCAAGATTCTAATCAAGTATTAAAATCGAATGCAATTACTTAGGTTGTAATGGCTAAAATTGCACCTTAAATTTATTACCATTTTTTTGGCCTCGAAGTAATCTCACTGGATTTAGTTTATAACTTTTCTGATTATGTCGTTTCATTAGAAGAAGGATTATAGGTAAAATCTAAAGATAAATTCAACCTATACTGTCATCGGAAGTTATAGGAAATGATATTAGCTTTAATGATCGGTTTGACAATGTATAGCAGTAGAGCAGGTCAGCTATATTATGCTAATTTAGTATCTCTCAATCATAAATATTGTCTATTAAGTAATGTCACTTTAAATCATTTTTTCTGTTACATCTTAGTACGTAATTACACTGAAGACAATAGATTTAGAAAGATAAAACATTCAAGATTATTGTCTTATACAAATGTGTGGAATTTTATGCACTTAAATATTTTTTCGTAAATGAAATTTAATGGGAATATTTTTTTAAATCTACATTTATATCTCAATACAAGGTGTTAACAAAATCATAAATAAAGAAAACGTACAAAAGTGTTTTTCGTACATTAATTTTATTTTCAATATATCTCTAATTGTATTCCACAATTGAGGATCATCGTCGCATGATTATTCGGACACGTTGTTTCTTTAAAAACGAAATAAACAGTTTTCGTTATTTACTCAATGTTCAATCAACCCCTTTCCTAAAATTTTATACAGCTATACAAATTTAGCTCGCATAAAATTGACATTTTTTTTTAAAACTTTTTCCAAATATCTCTTGCAATATTCTGCATTTATTAGCATGCTAAAAATAAAAAGTAGAGTTATTTAAAATGTGTTTGCCCTACTAGTCAAGCTCCTGTCGGTATTTCGAAATATTTGTTGCGAGGCCTACGTGAAAAATATTTCCAATATGCAGAATAAACATTCTTTTAAATTCGCAAAAATTTAATAATACAGCAATAGTAAGCGTTAATAGTAAAACTTCTTTGCTTTTGATAATTCTGAATAAATTTTTCTTAAGTTCCCGATGAAGAAGAAGACCTTACTTTTAATTATATTCTATTCCAAACAGTACGTATAACATTAATTTTTATCGCGTGCAGTTAGTTCTGGTCTTTGCGCTTTGGAATATATATATTTTTTTTAACTCAAAGTAGCTTTTTATTAAGGAAACGGTAAATACAAAAATTCCATTGTTATACGATATTGATCTGAAATCGGAAATAAATCCAATTTTTTCGTTAACTTTTGAGAAAGTCTAATACGATAGGTAAGGGTCTTGTAACCTCTCGAATAGCCTTATTATTTCCTCACTGTGTTACAAGCATGCCAAGAAAATAACTTCGAGACACTTGGGTTAAACTTTTAAATGGGAGGTGGCTATCATTTGGAAATGTGTACTGCATTATAGTCAAGCACCAAAGTAGCAGGGGTTTATTGAATTTATTGCTACGTCATGCTCAGGGGCGGGGGGGAGGGAAAAAAAGTAAGAAGTCACGAAGACAGCGGTCTGATTTTTCCAATGAGCACAAATCGTCAAATTGCAGTGAGTCGTACAGCACTGCATGAAGCTTGAAATTTAAAATCAACGATACACACGCTCGCACACACACACACACACATAAACCCAAATATATCTACACACGCGGGCGTACACATACACACGTAAATGGAGTTAGGCAGTGTAAAATGTAGAATAGCTTTTAAATGCAACAGCTGGCTTATAAAATTGATTAGTTCCATTATTAAGTTTGGCGGTTACCATATAACAGAGCGGGATAAAATCAAAGCTTCAATTAAAATATTCATCGCCCGGGGTGCTTTATTCAAAGTCGCCGTTGGACTCGGCGCCGACAGGGTCAGCTCGTTAAGGTGTCCTCGCCAGTGGACGGACTGCGGCCGATCGATTTCCCTCGGGTGGTAACGATCAGTAGTAACGCCCGAGTCCGTCTGGTCCAGGGGCCCCGGCCAGGCGCGCCCGGGGCCGAGGCTCGGGCGCGCGAACCGGGCCGAGGAGAGCCCCTCTGGCTCTCAACCCCCGGCTCTCGCGCAACTCTCCCGGAGTGCACCGCGCGCCACTTGCCACCACTCGCGACTATACGTGCCGCGCGAGGCGCGTACGAGCGTAGGAGCGCGCTTAAAAAATTCAGTAGTATAAGGTAGCGCGCGTATATATACGTATCGCTATTATTGGCAATTCGATTAGGTAGCCGGGCATGTAACTACCCTTCCTGCTCGGGGAGCGCGCTCGTTTTCTCTCCCTCCCGCCGTCGTCGTTACGGCGCGCACCACCCCGCCCCCGCTCGCCCTGCCCCCCGGCCCTCGCGAGCCCAGTTGCATAATGCAACGACCGACTGGTCCAGCCCGACTAATTGCCCGCGAAATTAGAAGGACGGAGGCGTTTTTAGCTCCTGGTGAATTTTACCCTGTCGCCCGTAGCGGTCGGTCGGGGGGGGGCGACTCGTGACCTACGTACTACCCTACCGGCACTTACGTCCCTTCTAGCTGAATCGCAAATAGAGTAAATTCCCTCTGTCTCATTGTCTTTGCTGATTCGTGTACCTACGTTATACGTTACCTTTCCCTACTCGCTTCTGATTGAATATACATACGCTTAACATTATTTACCGTTAAAAGATATTAACCAAATAGTGACTCTTGCTACCTTACTTGTTTTTTTGCATTCTAGTCTTGCTTTTGGTAAGTTCACGGTTCGATTATTCTTTGTAACAAATCAAAAGCGTTTACATGACCGGAATTATTTAATTCGCACAACAGATATAATTGCTCAACGGCATAAAACTAGGCGAAGCCTTAATTTTTTCAGCAATGTGCATCTATTAACGTCGTATCTTGGCTCAAGAATTAATTTAAAAGATCTATACATCTTTATAAAAGTATCGACATCCGATTGGTTTGGTAGCATGAGTAACCTTTAATTAAGATAATATAAAGTCTTTGTCATCTTACGTCAAAGCTCACACAAGTCGATGGTACATAAATATTATAATAAATTTAATTTAATAATACTTTCGTACATGCAATAGTCCTAACAGTCCTTAAACTCGGATATTAAAATTTTTAGTACCATTCAGGATTAATAATATAATATCTCTTTTTTGGTATGGAATATCTACGAAACGTTTTATTAAATATTTATTTCGTGAATTATAAATAAATAATTAACTTAGGTCTTAAAATAGTGATATTTAATTCCATAATAAAATGCCATGGATAAATAAAGAAAATCTTTAACTAAAGTAGTATTTTCAATTTATTAGAAAGCATAATAGAGGAGAATAAATTATGCTAACACTTTATATAATCAATTTTATAACAGACTCTTATTTGAATAAAGAATAAAAAAGGTTAAAGGAAAAATATTTGTGCGACTACGATTGCTTGTGAAATAATTAAGTTAAGGTATAATTCAAATATCGGCGTGAAAATTGTTAAAAATCACAAGAAAGCAGGCATGAATAATTGAAAAATTGCAAAAGCTCTGCAATGAAATAAGGTCGGATATGTGGAGGTATCGCCAGCGATAATCTCCGTGAGGTCAATTAAATAAACTTCGGTCGTAAAGGAGAGCGCGGCTCGCAGTAATAAAGCAATACAAAGTCAAAACAACAGAAGCAGTAACTGAAATTTATCAAATTTAAAAGATCGAAGCTTAAAGAGGGAGACGCAGTCCGAGCATTAACGAGGCGAGGGAAGAATACGTGACTGGGAAAGTCCTCGCTGCAGTGAGTTCCAATCCGAGGGCAAATACCGGGAGGCAAGCGTTGGCCTTTGGTTCGCACTGGCCGGGGGGGGGCGGGCGGGCGGACGGGCGATATCGGAAGTAAGGAGAAATAATACGCGAGCCGAAACGGCTCCGGGAGGAGCGAATAACAACTGCAGGAGGAATGTCATTAAGTGCCGTCCAGAGCCTCGTATCTCCCGATTCGTCCGGTGCATTTTACACCCGGCTTGCTCGTAAAGATGACAAACGGCGGCCTCGCCGACCCTCGTTGCCACCGACTCCCGGGCTGACGCATACGTGCTCCGGGGCAGTGCGAGCGCGCCTTCGGTCGCCTTCACCGGCGGCGAGCCAAACGGCCGAGGGGGAGAGACGCCTCCTGCGCCAGGAGGACGAAGGGCACGACGCCAATTTTCTGCCCGCCGCTATTCGAGGGACCGATGCCCCCGATAACGAGCTTCTCGCCCAAGGATCCGGCCGGCATTACTCCAAATGCGAGCTCTCTCCCCCCCCTCTCTCTCTATCTCTCAAGAGACGATCGGGATTTCCGAGGAGGTCCGTCGAGCTCCACCTGCTACTTCAGCCTGTCGCCCGGACGGCGCGGATTTATCTCGCTTTTTCTCCAATTTCCATTCAAACTACGAAGGCCAGTGGATTTTATCCGTGGCAAGAGTTTTCGCTTCCTCCGGACGAGCCCCTTAAAGACCGACGGCGCTCCCTTTAACTCGAAAGTACGATCGTCGTCTTGTCAATGGAATTTCATTTATGAATGAAGCCTGATATTGGGATGAAGTTTTTCATCGTTAAACAGGATCCACCGGCTATACCCTATCCCTATCGACTACACCTGCTTTCGCAAATTGCCACCTAAATTATATTATTACGAGAGAACCCTATCGTCTTCGTATCAGTTCTCTTTCGTTTTCACCAGTCGCAATTTTCTCGAAATCATCGTCAATACTAATTCGAGCACTTGTAAAACATAATAATCATCATTTTTTAATGCGCGTTAGGCGACAAATTAGAGAGAGAATTTATATATTTTTCTTCTTGATAAATCTTTCACTTTATTTTCGATTCATCGGCGCCTACGATGTTGGTCGATCAATGAAAGAAAGAACAGTCGCGCGTCTTTTCGAAAAAAAAAAGTTAGCCATTAATGTAGCGCACCGGTTGGATAATACGGAGGACTCGAAATAATTGAATCTCACCCTTCTTCGGCAAACGGAAAATGCGAACGAATTCACTCGACTTTTATAAAAGTGCATGAATGTATGCATTTGGTGATTTACGTTCTTGAGCGAAGCCCCGAACAGTATCCGCGATCCGCATCGTCCGAGCGCGGCGCTGAAATAAAGATCCAAACTCGAGCTTTCCAATAATTACAAAAATAAGGCAAAATCGAGAAAGCGAGAGAGCGACGCCGAGGACCTCGCTCCCCGAGTCTCTGGTCGTGCCGGTGGTTTGGCAAGGGCGGGGGCGGGGGCGTGGATGCTTGGGCAACAGCGAGGAGCGAAAAATTCGCCGTCTCCTGCTCGCCAGGATCCACGGGTGCGCGTTACCTAAGAACGAGCGCAATGCGTTTATTCATGACTACCTCGCGAGCCAACGAGCGACGAGATGTTGGTTGTGTTTCTTCTTCTTTTTTTTTCCGCGAGCATCGCTTCAGAATCGCTGCGGTAATCAGGGCTTACGCTCATGATTTCGGTCCCCGGCATCGCAATAGCTTTATTTTTCAACCTATTTATCTTGTTGCTCTTTAAAGGCCTACACCCAACGAAAGTTACTCGAATTGGGCTGGACTCTTTTCTATTATTTATACGCATCCTTCACTGAGATTGATACTTTGGCTTGCAAATTATTGTTGCACTTGTAAGGCCGTAGGATTTTAATGAAAGATATTGTTTGGGACGCTCTGTGGGAGAGCTTTTTCAAAAAAAAAAAGGCATAACCGGATAATTCTCAATGCTCGATTAGAGTTTAGTTATAATTGCTATCAAACTGAAATAAAATTTATGTTCTTCGTAGACGATGTTACAAAAGCATACCCATATAGTGACGAGCCTACATTTTTTATTACATCCGTGGAATGTTTAGTTCGTGCACAAATTTGCTTTGTCGATCGATAGTAAATGATTTTAATGATACGCGTAGATAATAGAGAAATCGATGCGAATGGAAAATAGTTTAAATTCTTATTGGTTGAATTTGCCAGAAAAAACAGTTACGAAACATAAGACAATGTATTTACAAAGATAAAGGAGCATCAGGATGGGTATAAATTTTGATGTTCACAACAAGAGCATAATTGTGTTTCATTGCGAGTGCGCTAAGATTCAGGCGCTGTTTGATAACTTCAACATTATTATCCCAAGTCAAATATAGCTTCAGGATATGTTATGTATCAGTTATTAAACAATGCTGTCGGTAAGAATTTTACTTTATCCCCGTAGATAAGATCTGAAAATCTATAAATTAAAGTACAAAGGATGAAAAATAATTTGTTGGCCATTTCCTCGCAGCAAGAGCGTTTTAAATCAAGCCCAACAACTTGCGCTGCACAGACGTAATCTCTCTCTCTCTCTCTCTCTCTCTCCCTCTCCCTCTCTCCTTCTGTTTCCCTCTGCCCAGTGACTTTGAGCGCAGTCGTATATTTTATCGTGTTATTTTGCATTATCAATGATCTACAATTCTATCGTGTAGCAGATGATTTTCGCGGAATAAGCGCGGGCGAAGCGAGGCTTCGACAAATCTAGCGACGCACAACTGGCCGAACAAAAGCCACGGCCTGGGCTTCTCGTAAAGAACGGCGATGATGCACGAGCGTACTTTGGTTACGGGGTCTGGGTGCACTCGACCGTAGCCTCGCCTTCGCCTCCTCGTCAGTCCACGAGTTCGACGTACGAGGCGCCGAATTCGGCAGGGGCAGTGTATATAACTCTCTCTCTCTCTCTCTATCTCTATCTCAACGCCTCCCGCCGGTCGGAAGATCGCTCAATCCGATGCGCCGTTCACGGGCTCGCGCTTGGCGGAGGGCCTCTAGGCTCGGGCCAATCCTGTCCGGTCGGGAGTACCGAGATCTCGAGCCCAAATAACGCGTAACGGAGACGCAGCTCTTTCGGCTAAAGGGCCTCGTCCTTGGAGGGGAGGTCCGGGATCCGGGGATTCCTCGGGGCGGCGGCCCGGTCGAGCTCGGGCGCCGTCAGGCTGCCCTTGGGCCCCAAAGCCAACTCGGCCCTCGTCATTCCACGCCGGGGACTGCATAACTCCGCGGCAAAGTGCGTCGGCTGTTGGGGCGAGAGCCGGACGTTGGCCGACGGGATAAAATTTTCTTCCAGCCGGCACGGGAGGACGGGCGAGCGGCAGCTCCTCCGAGCTCGGTGGGAGAATAATTAGCCAGTGGTGGGACTCCTCCTCCCCCTCCTCCCGATGCCCCGCGCCCCTATTCTTTCGTCTAGCCGGGCTCGCACGCGCGTGCACGGGCGTGTGCGTGCGCGCCCCTCGGATCGCGTGCACTCCCGGGCCCCTCCGAGCCATTCGGAGTAGTCTCCTCGCCCGCGCGCGCATATCGGTTAATTCGTGACGGCACGTGGTGCGCGCTGCGCGGCGGCCGCACGTGCGGGAGTGTGCGTAGCCTTCGAGGCTCCGCGCTGCAATAATGGAGGCTAACGCGCGTTGGGAATTTATTCGTCCCGCACACGGATTTACGATGGCGAGCCCCACACCGGGGCACGATATTTACGCGCGCTCGCGAGCGGCCGTTGGGTTTTGCTCACCTCCTTCCGAGGCGCATCCTATCTCCCCCCCCCCCCGATGCCTCCGCGTGTGTGCACGCCTGACCCTGCGCGTACGTCCGATGCAGTGCGTGCGTGCCCGTAAACTCGAGTGCACCTGCGCGTGCGTGTGTGTGCGTACGAGCGGAGCGCACGAGAATCCGCCTGCCGGCGGGAATCACGCCGCTGAACTTATAACGAGGGCCTTATCGTTACTTCGGCCTGGATTGGCCGAGGCGATCGTCGGCCGAAGGCGTTCCTCCTTTTATAACGTAGTCCGAGTGATCGAAGGTTTCGGCGGCACGTCGGTGCGTCGAAGGAGGAATTTGAGTTTCCGGGGGGGAGGTGGGCAGGAGAGGCCCGTCGATTTTTAAAGGCCGTTTCCAATGGCCTCCGGATGATTCTACCTGCGATCGGCCCACCGGATTATCGAGACCGAGGATCGGCCTCGCCGACGAGCGACGAGGTGCAAGTTTAATTCGGCTGATCCTCGGGCCGCGGAGTCGAGTTTTTCCGGCGGGCGGGAATTTTCGAACGACTCATTCGTGATGCCATCCGCTCGCGCGCCTCCCGCGGTCCGGGTTTTCACGATCCAGCAGGCGTCTCTTCCTCTCTCTCTCTTCCGCTGACTCTCGCCACTGGACCACCGACTTTCCCCCAACCCACCGCCAACCCTCGCGAACTAAGTTTCACGCGAAAGGTGAGGTGCAGGCGCTCGAGCGACTTGCGTTACAGCGGACGATCAGGAGTCGAGGAGAGAAAAGAAATTTCCCCGGCTTGTTTCGCCATCGCACTCGATTTTCCGGCTTACTCCGGCCCGTGGATATCCTCCTCTCGCACTCTTCCTCTCCAGATACACATCCACCTAGAGCGACAGAGAGATAGAGAGATAGAGAGAGAGAGAGAAACGGAAAAAAAGAGGAAAAGACCGTTAAAACAAAGCACGAGGAGTTTTTCGGGGCGTGGACAAAACACAAGCCTGGATTAAGGCTCTCGTATCCCGGCGATTGCGAAAGCCGGCACGGTTAGGATAGCGAGTCGATCTCTCGGATTTCGCGCTCGTTGCATCGCCGGGCGCCTGAACTCGTCGAGAGCGCGGTTTCACTCGGCCGCCACAATTATCTGAATAAATAAGGTGCACTTGGCGCTCGCGATTACCGAGGATTACGGGGAGTGTCGACGCAGGTGGGCCGATCTCTGGGAAATTCGGCCGCAAGGACTTGGCGGAGGTGGCGCTCGAGGTCGACGAAGCGCGCGGACCCTCGGAGCTGCGGCGGTGCAGGAGGAGGAGGAGGAGGCGGCGGTCGGGTGGGTGGCGGAGCAGGAGGCGGCGAAGGAGCGGCGGCGGGGGGTGGCGGCGCAGGGGCCGAGGCGGCGGAGTAGGGGGAGCGACGGCGCGCGCCTCGCCGCTGCGGAGCCGCCGAGCGCCGAGCCGATTGATTCGCCCGCTCGGTAAAGTTCGGCCGCGCACGGTAGGTTAGTTGACCGCGGGGCCGAGGAGGCGAGCGCCCGAAGAGCTCCTCGACAGTAGGCCGGCGACGTCACTGTGGGCCGGTTCGAGTGCGAGCCTTTCTAACGCATCCCCCCGCCGCACTTCTCTCCAACGTAGCCTACGACACGTTTTTTTTCATTTTCTCGATTTACAGACGGGCTCTCCTAAATCATTCGTTTTACATGTAGCAAGGTAATTGATAGCGATAACGCACCATGTAACGCGAGTAAGCACATGTACTCGACGCGCGCACGCACCCACGAGCACGCACACGAGCAATAACAAACGAGCAGCCACGCACGACACGCACCCACGACACGCACGCACCCACGACACGCACCACGAGGCGCGGGACGAGCGCGGGCGGGCGGAGGACGAGCATCGGGAGACTGGCGCGGCGCCGCGCGCATCCGGGTCACGATCGCCTCGCGTCCTCGTCCGAGCCCGCGCCGCAAGCTCGGGGGAGCGGGGCTCGGTGGCGAAAAGCTCCTCGGCGGGCCGCGCTCCCACGGCCCGGGGCGAGCAGCAGCAGCAGCAGCAGCAGCAGCCGCGCAGGGGGGGACCAGTGCTCTTGCTCGGCGGGCCGCTACCGCGGGGGAAGATCGGGCTCGAGTCGCCGATCGGCTCGACGGCTCCGCCAGTCGGACCGATCGAAATAGAGCCGGAAGCTGGGGAGGAGCGGCGAGGAGGAGCGCCGAGAGAGTGCGTGAGTGCACGCGTGCACGGCCGTGCGAATGACTGGTGGTGGCCGCAGGCAAGAGGACAGTGGGTCGGCGCGGGTGGGCGGCCGAGGCGGCGGCGGAGGAGCCGGAGGTAGGTAGGCGCGGAGTGCAGCGCTATTTTTAAAGGACGCGCTCGTGAACGTCGACAATGACATTCCCGTGCGAGAGCGGCCGGCCCGCCGAGCAGAGGCGACCGCGGGAGGCTGGGCACGAGGCCACCGCCGCCGCCGCCGCCGCCGACCAAGACGACCAAGACGAGTAGCAGGACGAGGACGGCCGGGCTAAAACAGTGGTGATCCCTGATCGGAAGAGTGAACCGAGAGGCCGGCCCTCAGTGCGAGGTCCATCGGGGACTGGGACTCTCGAGTGGAGTGGCCGCGGACCCTCCGCCTCGTGCGGCTTTTGTCGAAACTCGGACCCGGCTCCTCCTCCTCCTCCTCGTTCCCATCCTCATGCTCCAGCTCCGCGCCGGCGAGGGAAGGCCGAGGGACGGAGGAGCGCGCCGCCGAGGCAGAGGCCCCCGAAGTGGAGGCTCCTCGACGATACGAGGGCCCAGTGTCGTGCGGCCGCGGGTCCCCGGGGAGACTCGGCTCCCCTCCTCGGCGTGCTCCCTCGTTATCGTCCCCAGGCTGCAGCGGTGTTTGTGTCAGGACTGTGCCAGAGGCGAGAGACCAGGCTCCTCGCGCGTTTCCGCCCGCCCCCATCCTCGACAATCAGGGCCGATTAACCGTTATGCGATCGTCGTCCAACCCCCGATGCTCCCCGTCGATCTCGGGCTAAGGCCGAGGCTGATCGCCTCTGTCGCGCACAAAGTCTCTGGCCCCGGATCGCGCGACTCCTCCTCGTGGCTCGCCAAGCGAGGTTTTGGCTCGCGCCTCTTACTACTGCCGCTGCGAGCGAAACTCTCCGCTCTACGCGCCTTTTTACTTTTCTTACGATTAATTAATCCGAGCTGCCTCTACCGTCTGACTCATAATTTCGAGCGCTCGGTTATTATTGACGAACCGCACGTTTATTCGAAACGGAGTTTCGAATGTGCATTTTCATTTGCAATTGAAAATAACTTACTCGGTACGTTATCCAGCTAGAGGCGCATTGCATATCGTTCGTTTTTATTTTGTTTTGATTCTCACCTCTCTTTCTTCTTTCTTTTTATTCTAGCCTTTGTATCATGCTGCTTATTTTTACTTTTGCTCCCATCTCGCTTCGTTTCTTTTTTTTTCTTTTTTTTTTTTTTTTTTTTTGCTTCCTTTCCTTCTTTATTCTTTTTTCTCTCTCCTTCTTTTTTTTGCCTTTTCTTTTTTGCAGCGAGCACACGATGATTATATAATCCGGAATAGCGCAAATGCTTTTCGCAAAATATTATTTGAAAAATATACGTGTTTCGATCTGACACTTAGTATTCCTGCTTGTAAAGAGTTGGCTATATTTTATTTTTGACAAGGTCGTCTCGCGCGTTTACTTTTGTGCGTTTTTTTACTTTCATTATGTCTTCTATCGGGAAAATGTATCCTATTGGTGATAAAACGAATTGCGCGACAAATAATCAGCAAGGTGAATTATTTCTGCGTTATGTTAGTTTAAAATATTGTTTCTTCTTCTTTTTCTGTTTTTTTTTGTTTTTTTTTTTTTTTTTTTGTTTTGTTTTTGGTTGTTTAACGTATAATATCATGGTGCTAATCGAAATGTCATAATATTTAAAAACTACTTGAAACATGCACACGTTAATCGCCTTGTAATGACTACAATTTTGTACGTATCGTACGTTTGACTGTACCGACATTGTAAATTCATTTAAATTAGATACTTGTTCAAATATAATATTACACTACGATCCGTATTATTAATGTATAATTTTCATGACGTGCACTTAAATATTATATTTTATTATCATTTCATGAATATCAAACGCATATTCTTCTAATTATTATAAAATTTTGTAACTTTGGACACAAAACAATAATGAATAATGGTAACGGTCGCACGTAACGACTTCTATGAATTTGCACATAATTATAAATAATCCCGATAAATATACAATTCTCAGCAAATAAAAGTTAAGAGCGTTTTCTCACTGATAAAATCAATTATTAAGAGAGAAGAAGAAGAAAAAACACGTTATAAAGTAATTAAACATGCGTCTGTGTGCGAGAATGTATTTATTCGAGCTGCAGAACGTTAAAAACAATGGACAAATTCAGAGAGACGTATTTTGTGCTTTTGTTTTCACATTTCAATAGATAAATTTATATTTAATCAGACAGCTATGATTAGTATTAAATAAAATGTGCGTCCGCATAATGACACTGTATAACATATGAGCAATTTCACGTGAAGCTTTATGCGCATAAAGTTTCGAGTCGTAGCAGCCTACATGCAGAAATGTAGAAAACCCGACCATAAAATTAAATTTATATACCAGAGCAGGCGCAGGCTATTGTGAAAAAAATGCGAATAATAAGACGAGCAAATTACGAAAAATTCAAAAAATAGTAGAACAATAACAAAAAGCAAAATCGATCGATAAAATCGAATGAACTCTCGCGATCATTGGAGTTGCTTTTTTTTCTTCACTTATCATTATCATCGTCGCTGTCATAAACGTCATCGTTATCATTATCAGCATCATCGCTATTATCATTATTATCATCATCATCATCATCATCATCATCGTCATTATTATTACTATTATTATCATTATTATTGTTGTTGTTGTTGTTGTTACTATTATCATTATTATTATTATTATTATTGTTTGTTATTGGTTGTTACCCGGTTGTTATTGGTTGTGTTATTGTTCGTCGCCGTTATTATTAACAAGGCAATAATAGCGATAATGTTTTTCTCGATCTCGAAAATTCGTTTCCCTGGCAAGCGAAAAGGCTACGATCAATACGGCAATTCCATTTCGGCCGCGCACGAAAGTAAAAGATATATATCCCCGAGCGTGGGAGAGTACGGGATTTGCAAATGCGAAATTCGCTAAAGCTCGTGTGACCTTGCTCCACGCGCGTTGGCGCGTTTTGGCAGCCGAGAGCCAGTGCACGCAATTCCGTTTTGCCCGCGCATACGCGCCGCGCAACGGCACGTACGCACACGTGCGTGTGCGCGTATGTGCACGCGTGGCCGCGGCCGCTGCGCGTAGGTGCATGCGCCCGCGTAAGTAGGCCCGGCCGCGCGCGCGCGCGCACACACACGTGCACACATGCAGAGGCGACGGAGAGGCGCTCGGAACGGCGTCGGCCGTGCATGTGGACGTCGGGAGCCCGCGGCGCGACACTCGGGGGATACGCGGATTTGCGCGACGAGCCGCGGACACTCGCGGAGTGGCGGAGAGGCGACTCCTCGGTGATGGACAATTTCGAAATAATCTGCCCCTCGCCCTCGCCCCCTCCCTGCCCCGCCGCCGCCGCTCTTGGCTTTTCCTTCCTTCTCGCGAGCCACGAGCTCACCACCACCTATCGACGCACGTCTCTGCCTCAGTCACCCATTCACTTCCTTACATTTAACACATTATGCTGCTCCCACACGGCACAATGCATTCTTAATTGATTATCTCCTCCCTTGATCGAGAGTAAACAAGTGCTGATTTCTCTATTGCATTGTCATTTTTTAAGATCCGAGGATGAGAAGTTTGGACGTCAACCAAGTGATTCTTGGAGCTTTTCTTCGGCTTACTCTCGTCGAGTGTATGGTTTTGAGAAGATTACAGGTAAGATTACCTTACCTTTACATTTTACGTATAAAATCCAGATGTGCCTCGCCATTGAATCGTTACCATAAGCCAACGCTCGCTCGTTTGTTTCGCAAATAATCGATGCTCTCAAGCGATGTTATCAAATTAGACGACACAAATTATGATATATCGAAGCTACGCTGATTTCGCATACGTTTGCTCTGGCGTTGTTGTTTTATCGCGTCTATATCTGCATCGATGAAACGAGCAGACTACTATTTAAAATGCCGTAATTGTAGATGTATAATGCATTTGTCAGCGTGCATTACTGGATAAAAAAAATTCGTACAAACAGTGCAATAAAGTTTTTCTCTCGATCTTAAATGTCGCACTTCGGTGCGTTTAGTAGTAAAATCCGTCAATGAAAATAATTCATCTTATAATATTGCCTCCAACGATTTCGAGCAAGTGAAGCGTTATTTATATCCGTATCTTTTCTCTAAATATACAGAAGCAAAAATTTAGCGAAAAAGTTGATTCGAAAAGTAGTTTTAATCTCAATAGCAGGAGAAACAATAGAAACATATGCAATAATGCTATTCGACCTCACCCAATCGTATTTTATCGTCAATTCTCCATCGATAAAAATTGTTGCGAAAAATTTCCTAATCTAAGATGACAAATGTCTCGAATGTTTTGGATTTTCGAGGTGAATTCGAATAGCGATGCTACGGAAAAATTATTGCACCAGATTTGTCGAGGCTTATTTTAATGCACGTGAACAATTAATGCTAAATTGTACATACGAGCCGTCGATTGGCCGCCATAGACCAGTGCTTGACACAACGATAATATAAAAGAAAAACAGAGAGAGAGAGGAGAGAGAGAGAGAGAGAGCCAACGGCAGAGAGGAGGCGATTAGGAAAGAATGCCGAACATGCGAATCCCGCGGTACGTGAAAAGCTGGGGAACGATAACGGAGAAGAAGAAGAAGAAAAAAAAAAAAAAAAAAGGAAAAAGTCATGAAAATCCACGTGGCTGCTGGTATTCGTAGGGAGCGCAGGTGCAGAGTCAAGGCGATTGAGACGAACGCGCGATCCAATAGACTCGCGCGCGTTGGTTTTTAGGGTCGTGTTGATTAGGCGGCGGCGGCGGCGGCTGGGGCGAGCGGAGCGAGAGGAAATACTCGAGTTTGGCCTCCTCGGGACGGGGCTAAGCCAGCCAGGCCGGGAAAAGGGGAGGACTGAGTCTGACGTTTCGCGAATTCGCCGCGTCTTTTCTCCGCTCGGACAATGTGCGCTCGGTCGCGTTGGCCAACTGCCACACGCACTCGCCTCGGGCAATCTGCTCTTTTTACCCTGGACTTATTGCGAGCGGCGGGAGGACAGCGTAGACAAAGTTTGAGAAGTTCGTTGATCGTACGGGGAATTTTCATCCGACAATTCAAGGGGAGCCGACCCTCGGACGCGCGGCTGTGGATCTGACGCTGGGCATCGGGACGAAACTGTTGGAGACTTTTTTTTTACCAAGATTACCGATGCTACTTAGTCGTGCGCGAACGCTTTTTTATTTAATGCCGCGCTCTTTTAATTTGAACTGTCGAGAGCGATTAGTTTTAATTCGAATCACTGTCATTGATATTCTTATTATTTATTTATTTTTTTTTTTTTTTGTAGCCTACAAGCCAGCGAATGAATGATACGAGTATTTTTAAATTATCGTCAATGAGTCGTCAATCAAATAGGACTATAAAAAAAGGGAAAAATTGCGCGCAAATATTCGGAATATTTTGTTTATCGACTTCTGAAAGTGCGCAAGATTTTTGGTATTATTGAAAGATGCTGTTCTCCACTTCGTATTATACATATATATATATATATATATGTATGTATGTGTTTATATATATATATATACATATATATAGAGAGAGAGAGAGAGTGATTTACATTAGTGAGATCATACGCGAAGCAGAGAAGGCGAAAAAAAATCAATTGAATCAGCGTTAAAAAAAGGATCATTCCTAGGTCAATTATCCCATAGCCAAAAATCGAAAATCAGCCAATCAATCGTAAGTAGTATGGGTTGTGTCGGTAAGCCGAAGCGGGCCTGTGACTCCCGATCGTGGAGCATTCGGCGGAAAAACGAAGGCTTCTCGAGTTTCGAAAAAATCGACCGGTCGGCCCTCGACGCGGCTTCCCCGATCGGCCTAGCCGAGAAGCGCGGCTCCCGGATGGTTGGCAGCCGCGGGCCCGCACAAGCGCTCGCAAACGCACATGTGGAGACGTCGGAGCGACGGGCGTTTGGTATCTCGCGCCACTTGCGGGACGAGGAGGTGCCGAGCGCGAGGCTCGGCCAGCGATCGCCGCGAGGGAGACGAAACTAGTCTTCGCACGTGGAGGCGCGCAGTCTGCGCGAGCCTCGTCGCACTCTGGGCTCGCCCGCGTTGGCGCTCCTCGCTTACGCCGCGGCACTGCGAGCGCCTGCACTGGCCCGCGGACGCTCGCGGCGTCCCGCGAAGGTCGCCGGCGAGTCGAGCGAGTCGAGCGCGCGCGCGAATCGCGGGCCGAGCCCCCCTCCGCCCGCCCGCCCGCCCGCGAATCTCACGCACGTACGCACGCGCGTATTTAACGGTCGTTAGGCGTCGCGATCGCGGAAAGCGCGGATCCTGGCACGGGGCGGCCGGCCGTTATAAGACGAGAAGGCGGCTCGCGACGTCGGAACGACGCCGGAAAACAATTATTTCGCATTCCTCCCGCGGACGTAGCGTAAGCGCTACGCCCCCCCCCCGCCCGCCCGCCTCCGCAGCCCGCCCCCGCGGCCCCCGGCCGTCACTCGGAGCTCGCGTGCGCGCAGCTCCGTGCATGCGCGGGTGTGCGCACCCCCGGGCCCCCCCGCCCCCGTGGCTTTTCCGCGCCTCTAGCCGGCTATTTTTATTTCTGCTTTTCACCTCCGCCGCTCCAGTGCCCGATGCGTGCCTCGATGCGGATCTTTAGGCGCTTCTATTATCGTTGCATTTTTAATCCGCGTTGCGAAATTGCGATACGCGGCCTTTAGTCTTGCGCTCGAAATAAAAGCACTTGCTCGTAGCTTCAAGATCGATCCTCTAGCGTTCGTATTTCGCTTGGGTTTTTCTTTTTTTTTTCTCTTTTTTAATTCCAACTTGTACTTATGCCTGCCAAGTATAATATTCAATGCAATTACGTAGCGCCGAGCTTTAGAGCTTATCAATACTGGGAGCGTGAGTGTAATATAATTTTACACGTGCTCCGACGCCTACTTTCAAACGATTTCCCTCTGAACGGTTTGCTTTTATCCCTTCGGTGACACATTTCTCCTCATTTCGAATTATGATTATCGACTACGCACGTATTGATTTACGCGAATCCTTCTCACTTTCCGATTCAGCGAATTGACAATTTTTTAATCCCGCTACAATTTAATCAAATGCATATGCTAATATCGCGTTACTTTAAAATCTCGTTACAGACAATTTATCAAATTTCTTCTTGCTCTGTCGCTTGATATTACATTACCGATTTTGTTAACCGAAGCTCCTTCGACTACGGCTACGTTATTTTAATAGCTGCTTTTGAATTATTTTAACAATAATTTTTAATGCGCGCCGCCCGATATAAATGCGTAATTTATTAAATTGTTTATTTTCAAATGCTCAAGTTATCTGGGTTTATCGCCTGCATCGTATAAAAATACATCCACTATTTCCACACACTGCAATACAACTAGGAAATATAATTGCCTTGTAAATTAAAATCGCTTGATTTTATGACATCGGATTTTTTTTTTTTTTTTACAACTGTCGTGAAGATTTGAAGATGTTTTTTACCTTACTTTTATTATTTATAAACGCTGCGCTTTATTTTTATATCAGTTCAAGCTGCACCTACAATATATCATTATTCGCTTAATTGTTTAATTGCTTTTAATTCCCATGGCTCTTTCGTATTGAAAAGAGTTTGGTATTTATGATTCCAATGTGTCTGCATTACAATTTTAATCCGTTTTATCCATATACATTAGTACTTAAATTTTACCGTATAAAATTGCTTTTCGCTCTTGCATAAATCTGATAAGGTATACCAATATTAAATTGAAGATGGTAGGTGATAACGCGTCACCTTGTTGTGATCTATCGCAGATCTATCGTATTCGTAATTTACCGTAACTGCCATTAAATAAATTTGATTAGATTTTCTCGCTTCTGAGAAATTTTAAGCTCATTTAGACACTTTACATTTTCCTACGCTGAATTAGAATATCGCCTGAGCACTGGGAGTATCGTTTCGTCTAATTGCGCAAAATGAACGATAAAATTCGTCATGATGCAGAGATAACGTAACAAGCACTGCTCAGGTATTGACACTTAATTTCTCTGATATTTCAATTTTTCCTCTTACCATGATAATGGCGCGCGGAAAAGAGTAAGCTCGATCATCACACTACATGAAAAATATAGCTATCGAACACCATCTTGGAATCGTTCGACCATATCCTCTAATATGGTGTTATTATAACAAGACTATCGTATCCGCTTCATTTATGGCTTTTCTAAATGCATCCACCCTAAAGAGTCTATAAAAATTGCACTTTGCTTCTTTAATATTTTTTTATTTTTCATTCATTCGCAGTCCTACTAAAATGCTTCACCATAAAGATTCAGAGGGAGATTAAGCTTAGCGATACCGGGACAGCTGTTGTAGCACCAGGGATAAATATTTTACCGAATATATATATATATATATATGTTGATTTTCTAGATGATTTACGATTGCCTTACACATTGAACCGAATTAATTTTACCTAATTACTTTTTTTTTTTTAATGTATGCATATTTATATACATATACAATATATTATACGCATATAGCAAGCACATAATTATATTAACGATAACCATCCTAATTTGGCACCTGACAATTTTAATTAGATAATCTTCAACTTGCATCAGCCAGAAATAAAATTTCGTTTCACTGTTCGCGGCAACTTGAAATCCGCCAATTTATAAATTTTACAAACAATATTAAGCGACCAAAATGTACAACTTATACGAAAATTCGCCCGTATGTATTCGGTTTGTAAGAAATTCATAAAATAATAACTTAAATGAATATTTGCAAATTATCGGGCATATGATAATATTACACGAATGCCTTTAAAAACTAGAGCTACGCATAGGCGCGCCCACGTACGCGTATTGTAGGGCACGCGTGTACGTATGCACGTGTGCACAAGTGTGCGCGTACGCGCACACATACCACTTCACCCTTTCAGTAACAAACATTTCAATGAAATTAATAGCTTGCAGAGAAAATGGAGTACGCATTATTGATATTCACATCGTAATGGAAATGTTGCGTTGCATGGGGAATTGTAATCAGAAACTCCTTCATCCGCATTCGATTTAACAACAGCACGAAAAATCTCTCTTTGCCTTCCGCTTGCGCTCGATTCCACATTATTTCCCCGCCTTCCACGCCCCCTCCCCCCTCCCCCACCCCCCAACACCGCCAACCCACCCACCCCCGCCCCTTCCATTTTATTGTATTTTGTTCTATTTTTTAATCAGACAAAAGAGAGATAGATAGAGGGAGGGAGAGAGGGAGAGGGAGAGAAAGTCGAAGACTTCATTTTCACATTCAATTGAAGCGCCAATCACGCGGTCATCGCATCGCGACGCGCATTGCGTCGCTTCATCGACTTGTTCCGACCGATTGCTTTTCCCCACGATCGCCCAAAGTTATTCCACCCACTGAGCGCACCTACCTGTACCTGTTATGATTTTTCAATTAAAACTGTAAAAGGCCAGCGACAGCGGGGAAAAGCGCGCACAAATAAAAAAAGAGCTATGGCGCCCGTCGACGCGTTGCCTCGCTCTCTCTCTCTCTCTCCCTATCGGGGCCCACGCGTCTGCGGATAAGCTCTGCGCGCAACATTTTTTAACTCCCTAATGCAGCCGAGCTCCGAAATCGTCCGCGCGCGCACGTGAGCCCACCTCTCTCTCTCTCTCTCCCAAGCTCGCTTCAGCCGTCGTCTCTCACCTGGTGGACTTTTTTACCCCTATTTGGATTTAAAATCGATTTGCTAACCGCGCCGTGACATAAAAATTCCCGATTTTCACTGACTCGTTACGTTATATCTCGTCCCGTGTCTAACGAATTCATTCGCTCGCCCAAGCACTTATGAAAATTTATCGTTTTCGAATTTGTCACTCTTGCACAGCGGAGGGGGAGGGGGGGGTGCAGGTGGGTGGCTGGGTCGGAGGGCACATTTTTCTTAAGCACCCTCCGGCTAATTCCGTGTTTCTCGATATCGATTAGAATCCTCCCCCATTCGAGGCCCTCTTAGACATTAAATCTCATTGCTATTTTTATCTTATATTCCAACTCCTTCCGGATCTCCCTTACTTTTCAGGATGGAGCCTTTATTACTAATGATATAACCAACTTTGGCTATTTAAGAAATGTTTGCAACAAAAGTTGCAAACCCATTAGTCTGTTCAAGTAATGCTTGAAGTCGGCTTTGAAGCAGTATTTTAAGTTTCTTTTAAATTCTCAAACTAATTTAAAATATAAAAAAAACTACCTGTTCATATATATATATATATATAGGTTACCCAAAAAAAAAAATTAAAAAAAAATATCAATATTACGTTATTGAATATATCGACACAAAATCGTTTTCCCTGTTACTTCTTTACTTTTTTATCGACGAAAAATTTAATCGTTAAATATTCATGATTCGTAGAATAAAATTCAAATCAAAATCTTGCAATAACAAATTCATTGAATTAATGTATCAATTATTTTAAATATTTAATATTTATAAATGGAATACACCTAAAGCTGAGATATCCAAACCGGCACCATTGAGAGCTTTTAAAGGCTTTATTAGTTACTAATTTATACGAAGTACATATTCTGTTGAAAGTAAGAAATGAAAAATTTTTTAAAATCGTAAATAAAATTGAAGAAAAGAAACGATGAACTTTTACTTCATTCAAAGTTTCATTATCAATAAAATTTTATTATAAACTTAACGTTCCTTATTTATTAGATATTATTCAAATTTATTAATAAGAGAATTTTGTTTAATGCTTTAGTCAATTCTCTCATTAACCTTTTTAAAGAGACTTTAAAATTTTTCTTACCTGATGTATTATAAAATAATGATATAAAAAGTATTTAGTATTAAACAATTTATATTACATAATCCGTTTAGTATTTTCGCTTTGGAAAATAAACAACTTAACAATAAATACACGTAATCTTATACTGCTATGAAGTACTTATAATGTTACCAACGTTAATGAGAACAATTTATCAATAACTTGAAATGATTTTAAATATTTAAGCAAAGCATTATAAATTTGAAAATATTTCTTAGTATCAGAAAGAACCTTTTGCATCTTAAGTAATGAATTTGTAAAACATAAATCCCTTGTAATCCCTTTCAAGAGCGTTACAAAGCGGGGAAAGAAAGAGCTAGAGAGGATAGAGAGAGAATAGAGAGAGTCGGAGAAAGTAAGGGAGAGTGAGAGAGTGCGTGGAGGGGGGCGGGGGCGGAACGAGGGAGACGGCGAGAAGGTGGCGAGAAGGGGGGGGGAGGAAGATCAATTGCAAACACAAGGATCAGCTTTCTCGAACTGAGGCCAGGTAAAAATGTCGGCTACTATTTTCGAGGCGCGTACCGTGGAAAGCATCCAGATTTAAGAACCGTCTTAATGTCTACCTTATTAGTCATTCCGTCATGTTAAACCCGCGGCGGCGTCAAAACAGCGCGCCGATTTACAACCGCGCCTCATAATTCACGGCGCTGACTTTTGGCCCGCACTCGTCCGCCTGCGTTTCTCCGTATTTCCGCGGTACCCCACCCCCGCCTGCCCGCCTACCTGCCACCCCGACGACGCTTCCCCGGCCACCTCGCCGCGGTAATTCGCCGACGTCTCGACGCGTCCCGTCAGTCTTGTCCCCCTGCGAGTGTGTGGGTGGGAGAGAACGACGCGAAGAGCCAACTGCGTCGTAAAGGCTGTCGGCTAACGACGCGCGCACTCCTGTAGGTGTGCGGACACGTCGCTTAAGCGTCCACCCGACCCCTGCCCTTCTTTCATTCTGCCTCGCTCCCTTTCTCGCTCTCTCTCCCTCTCGCGCTTGCAATCTCACTATCTTTTGTTCAATTCGCATGCGGAAACCAGAGCGAAAAGTCTCCAAGTACGACGACCTTAGCCGCGCTCTCGAGCCTACGGTGAAAACAAACAAACAAACAAACAAATAGGAAAAAAAAAAAAAAAAATATCGGAACGTATACTCGCGGAGGTGTCGGTGAAACGAACGAAAGAAGAGATACTTTTGCGCACGGTGTTGGTCGGGCGGGATCGAGGGGCGGGCCGGGGTGAGTCGTCGCGGATGGTTAAAACAAGGAGAAAGCCAATGGAATATGGAAAATGTAAAAGAGAAAAGTTTCGAAGCGCGAAAATAAAATGGTCGAGTTAATGGCCGTATTGTGTTCCAATTGTTCGTAAATGACATTAATGAACTCTGCTCTGCTGGTGGAGTTTTACTTTGCCGACCTCGGCTCGCTCAGTTTTGTTCGAATACTCGACAAAGGGATAGGGCGGAAAGAGTCGTATAATTATTCCGTAAAACAAGACATTATCAATATTTTGATACATCTCTAATCATTTCTATTTTAAAGTTGGATGCAAATAGAGCGCGACGAGCAATCAAATTTTTCAAAAACTTTATAGCTTAGCACTCGAACAGTGCAGTATATATTATTTGCCGTACGCACAAATGCCCATATCACAATTCATTTTTTCCAAACTGCGCGATCTTTAACTTTTTAAGACTCTTTAAGAGTTGGATTAAAAGATCCCTTTTTAAGGAGATTTAAGAAAGCTTTCGGCATTAATCGATCAATTGTCAGCTTATCCATTGGCGCGTAAGACCCACACGTTCTATCAAATTATTTGAACAGCAAGGTAAGGACAAAATACCGGACTTTTAATATAATTGGGAAGAAAGTTGTTTTTTTTTTTTTTAACGCAGAACAACATCTATCAGCATTACTGTAATTACATTTTTATACTTAAACTGTCTTGCGAGTAGTTATGCATGTGTATCTGAAAGCAGTGCTTTACTAGCAATTTTCGTATCATCAATCAGTAATAGCATATGCTGCTCTATAATTACTACAATGATCTAAATGATGTAAAAATAGTCTGTAACGGAGTGGAAGTATTCAGTGACAGCTCCTCTCATACAAGCGGATAATCGATGAACATAAAATAAGCGATGGTCGTGTATGATATGTTACTTCGATTTAACAACGGCTTTTTCTGTCTGTACTTAAGGCTCGGCTGCAACATTAAACTAGTACGAAGAATATTTGTTTGATGAGTTGGCGTATACCACTAATCAAAGGTAGAAAAAAGACGAAAGTCGATCGGATAAATATTCGATTTTAAATTTAAAAATAGCGACATTAAAATAACTTACAATGAAAAATTTTAATCCACTGCGAGAATCCTGAATTGTGCGAAGCGCAAACGTGCTCATACTGACGATGTACTTTCGCTCCGGGAATATTAGGAAAGGTCATGGGTACTGATGCATTTACTGATTTCCGACGAAGCAGACACAAATAAATCAAATGCCAAAAATACATTGCGGCTAGTGTACACCATACATTTTTACAATGCAGCTCGAAATCTTATTACCGATGTAATATAAATATACTAAAATAAAAGAAAAAATTACTCTTTCCATAATGAACATTAATTAATTTATCGGACGAACTTATCGAAGTTGACCTAATTCTAGAATTCTATTTGTCAATTATTCATTAGCATAAATGAAGAATGATCCTCACTACTTTTTAATATTGATTTTTATCATTTGTTGTAGACTAATTTATTTAATGCTCTTAAACATTATCAAAATAATTTCATCCAAGTAAAGCTTACTACACTATCTAACACAATTACTGTATTGTATTAATGTGTAACGATGTAAAAATTCAAACCATAAAGAGCAACAAAAGGAGCAATTAAAAGCATTTTCAAGAATATTTTTTATTTATGATAATCGATTGATACAAAATATTACACTAACGTACTTACTTCGTACGTACATCGTAAATCGTACGTACTTTAAAAAATTACAAATTAAATTCATAATGTTTTGAAAACGAATAAAATACTTTCAACTGTCATACATTAAGTAATTAGTCATATTAGTGGCATGTGTGACATTGTAAACATATTCTAAAAGATGAAATACCACAACGTATTAAGAAATAACAACGTTAAAAAAGTTTTAATTTTAATAACGAATCTTACCATACGTAAAACCAGAGCAAAATAAATATTTAAACTTCTATTTATGGGATTTGTAATTAGTAAATAAAAAAAAAGAAATAAGAAATGCAACATTATTTTATAAATCGGTTAGATGTAATTTCTGATTTTACACTCTATTATCAAAATACTATAAATGTTAGGTAATAGAATAAAGTACGGAAAATAATTGCTAATAATAATAAAATTAATCAATTTTTAGCGTAAAATAATTTTCGATATCCGTAAAATCTGTAAAAAACAAATGCTTAAAATAATTGCCAAGAAACTGCAAATTTAGAGGTAATATTTGTAGAAACTTTGTACGGTAATATTGGGATATTTGTAGATTTGGCCTGACAGTAAAAATGTATATCTATAATAGCATTGTGTACAACAAAAACAAAATTATCATCTGCAAAACACGAGCTCGCAAATAACTGTAGCTAAAGTCTTTATATTAGTTAAGTACTTTTGTGTAACAATCTGGCATCGGATTAGAAAAACGTTGTGTAGGGGTAAAAAATTAACGGAGAGATAGAGATGAAATAAAGACAAACGCAATGTTCACGAAATGAATCAATCGAGTCGATTTTAAAATTTAAAATCCAGTAGTGAAGTCATATATATGGAGGAGATGACAGTTGCGGCAGAAGAAGAAGGGAAAACATTTTTTCAACGATGCACGAAGGGCATAAAAACCCGACAAACAAGAAAAAAATGAATGAAGAAACAAGGCAAAGCGAGACGCGAAGATAGAAATGATGACCTCCAGCAACTTTTCATTCGGCTTTTACGAGATCCTCGTAGTACGTAAATGCGCGTACGAAGCGCTTTACAAACCCATAACTCCGAAGAGACACCCAAATATATATATATACATGTACACACACACACATATATATATATTCCGAGCCCAAAGGTTCGGTTATACATTCGTAGACAGGCTTTTGGTGAGCTCGTGTTTATGTGGGCGTGTATGAGAGAGAGAGAGAGAGAGAGAGAGAGAGATTACATCTATGTACGAATGTGTAGGTTGGTAGGTCAAAGTATTAACTGTACTGCCGGGATTCAGCTAAGAGTCCTTTTGAATTGTTTCCAAATGGTTCAGTTCTTCGCGTGCACGGCTCTCCTCTTCCCTCTCCCTCGACGCTCAATTTTTATTAATGATCGAAGCACTTTATTTATACACTTAATAAAGTAACTAATAGCTAGATAGGCATAGTCGGCTACTTTTTATTTCATTTACAAAAGGCAAACGTGAAAACGTGTACAATTTACGCTTAATAAATTTCAATGTGAGATATGGAGATACGGAATTTTTTAAAATTCAATTAGCAGGTAATTGAAGATCATCGAGAAAAAAACATGCCGCGATAAAAAAACAACGATACTTGAGGGAAAACTGGTATTGATTAGTGACAATTTAAGACAATTTAATAATGCTAAATGCAATACACATTTAAATCAATGATGCAAATTTCTTAGGCATTGACTAAGAAGTTACAGGGAGCTTCGTTTAACGAAGTTATTCATTACGAAGGAGGAATTGCACTCGGTTGATAATTTTTGTATTAATATTTATATTTTTTTAATGTCATATTATCTCTCTTAAACAATCGTGGCTTTGCGTTATTACCTTCCTATACTTTTTTAGATTTTTTAAAAGCGCACAATATAAAACTGCGTCTTTCTTAAATGTGCGTTTCAATAATTCAATTTAATTAGATCGCGTTAAGATTTAAGTATTTTCATTGCGTCAGTTGTATACTTCCAGGCTATTTTCCTTATGTCCTCGTAAGTAATTCCATTAATTTCAATAATGCCTCTCCTTAAAGACAACTCCCCAAAAAATATTAGATAAATCATTGGGTAAATTAGGATAAATTTTAAATGCAGAGGATACATTATTAAGAAAACTTGATCATTTGTTAAGGCGTTAACGAGTTGCATTCAGTATTGCGCATAGAAAGGCAAAATCTAGACTATGCAGCGATGAAAGTACTTTATTTACATATTGAATGCATAACCACTGGATAATACGAAGAACATAATGTTACTAAAAGTTTACGGCTGCCTCATGAATTGATAATAACGAGGAAAAGTAATGCTACTTTTTGAGGTGCCAAGCAATTACCGCCGGTGCTTTCCTCCGTAGGGTTCCGAGGCTATAACTGCAAGCTAATAATCATTCTCAATGATAATTGTTGTTGCTGCTGTTGTCGTTGCCGTTGTTGTTTTTTGTTTTGTCACCCCATCGCTATTCTTCGATCTTAACAATCGAAGCAAATCATTAACGAAGTCTGGCTACAATTTTTTTTTTTTTTTTTTTTTTTTGAGCGAGAGATACTACGCGTGTCAGCTCCGGCTTCGTCGGCGTCAAGCGTATCAGTAGTTACGGTCATTTCCGATGCGACGGCATAAGCCGACTCCTTAGCCTTTACAATGACTTTTTAACGATCAATGGATTTTAACTCGAGCTCGATTACTTTTGCCGCTACTGCAGTTTATCGAAAAGCCATGAATACGAAAACTTTTTGCGAAGCCTATTCAACCGCTAATACGTAAGCCTTTCAATTTTTCTTATCAATTTTAGCCTTTTAAATATAAAGTACTTTAATCTGCTAAGAACGAGAGCTTGTGGGTATTTAAATTTACAATGATCCAGTCGATTGTTATCATTGATGGACAATTGGCTTAAAATATAATCTGCATTTTCTGAAAGCCAGATATTTATAGTCTATATACATTTTATTCGTACGCGTAGTAAACACGTTGAAATTAAAAAAGAAATTTTTTTTAACGTCAATAATATTCAATGTGTCGATAATTTTTTAACAATTTAGTCATTAATTTTAGTGCAAATTTGATTTATTTTCAATTAAATATAACTCTTACACCAATTTATCGTATATACTTTGCATATGTAAAGATATATAAATTTTTTACACAATAAACATTATTAATAAAATGTTGATACTTAATGCCGTTGTTACTACACAAATAATAGATACGTTGGACACTACATTTGCAATAATTCTTGAAAAAGACCGTATTACAATTTTCTACTAAATGTAACATAAGTATTAAACGTTTCAAATTTTATTCTAGAAAATTTCTATAATTAGACGATCAGTCGAAAAAGAATTCTCGCAAAGGCGAAGCTTTATGGTAACAGAAAATAAAGAGGAAAAGAAAAAAAAAAAAAAGAAAGAAAAAAAAAATACAAACGCAAGGATTAATCGAGCAATGAATATGCCGTCTAATTTTGTTTATAGAAAAATTATTGCTTGCATCAGTTAGGCAAACATTTGCAGAGAGAAATCATAGTCTGATCATTACAAATCGTTAAACTTATCTTGACTATGACGAAGTACTCGCTGCATTTGAAAACAGTTTTCCGCGACTATATAATTAATCTAAATTTAAAAAAGCGCGTGCAGAAGCTACGCTATAGTAGCTATAAGAAAGGCTAGCTCTGCGTTAGCGGCAATCGATGAAAACGCAAGGAAGAGAAGTTGATGCCGAGACTAGCATAAAATGCGCGCACAATAATTGCAGGTAATACGACGTATCGTTGATGCGCGCGCCTTCAGTTACAAAACGCACTTCAAATCTTAATTTTAATTGCCAGTAAAAGTCAGTTTCTGTCGTGCTTCTGATACTGTTTGCATTCAACGTATCCTTTTACCTACTCACCTTTCCCCCTCCCGCTTAGCTCCACATGTCGCTGCGCTTCCGCGCGTGTGCGATAATCCGTTCGTTATCAAGCAGAAATGTTCTCAGAGGTTGATAATTTACATTACAACAGTTCCTCCGGTGCTTCGTCATTTAGGACCTGGGAGTAAGTGCAAACTTAGATGCTCTACGACAGCGTAATACGCATATCAATTAACGAGCACCTTTGCAAAGTTTATCTATAGCCTTCGTTATATCTACCTCTCGACTTGTCTTTATAACAAATTGCTTGCTCTCTACTCTTTTATTTTTTAATTTTGTAAATTTACATGAAATTTCGACTCGCGTGCGTGCTCCTTCTCAGCAATATATTCATAGAAAAATACATAATGACAATTTTATTCTCGACAACAAAAAAAACAACTATTGCTGATAACATACCGTACGTACTACAACAAAAAAAACAAAAAACAATTTTGTACAACAAGCAAAAAAAACCTAACCACAAACATTGAAATTGACGTGGACAATTTTAAACATTATTATTTTATTTATAGAGATTGATACACTAAATTAGATTTCGAATTTTACTGTCAATTATAAATATTCAAATAAACTAATGTACTTATGCGTTTACATCTAAATATTTTTTTTCATACTTCGATCATACGATATAATCCATATATATGCCATTATTCAAATATGCCTATAATAATCGTTTAGTATTTACCTTTCATTTACATAATTTTTGTTATTTATCATTTTTATAATATTGTATTAATATTTTGAATTAAAAGTAGTCTCGCATGCTCTGTTGTATGGATTTATTTATACACAATTCGTTTAAATTATAATTAAAAATATTTCAAAATCGATAAATTAACAAGAAAAATATATTTTCATTTTACGCTTATACTAAACTTGTGCAACGTTAAATTTTTTTAGTATAAATTTTTTAATACGTATTTCAAGAAGCCCATTAAAATATTTAATTAATAATTTTCATAAATCATAATAATAACTAAAGTTATTTGGACTTATCTAAAATATTAAATATTTGCTATATGTAGTTTTTAAATTTTTTGTAAAAGAAAATTAATGGGAAAACGTTATAAAAAACGAATGTTCAAAGACTAGTATAAGAACTTATTAATTATTCTCTTTACAATTAGTTATAAATGTCTTTCTAAGAACTAAAATTAAAAAACTTACAAACTGAACTATAATTTGGCGTTGATAAATACGTACCTTCAATTTTTACGTAAATTAAAAGAGCACTTTATTATGGTACAAAAACATAATTGAAACGACTTTTGTTGCAATTATTTTTTTAAAAACCAACTTTTTTTAAAAAAAAAACGTGGTTAAAATAATTCATAATTTGCAATTAGGTGCATATTATTTGATTTTACTTTCAACTTTTATATAACGAATGTAAGCCTTTGATATTTTCCATGGTATCAAAATATCAATACTCTTGTCACGCTTTTAAAAATAAACATTCATGAAAAGTATGTAATCAATAATGAACTTTTCTAAAAATTTCTATTAATAAATTATATATTTAAATAAATTATGCTTTTAATTATACCCGTAATCGATTAATATTTTGATTAACTTTTTCCGGGAAAAAAAGTTGATTCGTTCAAATGCAAAAAAAAAAAAATTAAATATTTCTTTGGTTATCAGGACTAAAACTTAATAATTAAGTAATGAAATTTTTTTGTAAATCATGTTAAATGGTAATAAAATCGAATCATAACTACGTCATTAGCTTACACGATTTCCATGGCAATTTTATCTTCAAGTTTACTGGCCTTCACGATTGTGTATATTTTTCCTATGAGTTTACATCCTCCATTTAGCTGCATCCTTCTCTCCTTTTTTCAACTATCTTACGGACAAATGCGTATACTATTGTCTAACGTTCGTAGACGCTAGGAAAACAATATAAATATGCACATACTGTTCACTATTTCTTTAGATAATTACCACACGCATATACATACATATGTATATATGTGTGTGTGTGTGTGTGTGTGTGTGTGAGTGAGTGAGTGTGTATACAATATTTACGACGAAAAATTCTACGTTTAAGTATCGTGATGTATTACCAAGCTGAAGTACATAATTCCAGGAACAATGTGGTCTTCAAATAAAAATTATACCATAATTATATTGTTATTTACTATGAGAAAATAACTATCATTTACTAATATTGTTTAAACAATAAGATACTATAATTATCAATATCAATGCTGCTCGCAATTTAGTAGAACTATATTGTGTTAAATAATATTTAGCACCATGTATGAATAATCGGTTAATTTTAAGTGCGTATTACGTAAATAATAGGCAAGTTCTTAAACATATAGCACAAGTAGAAGGGATCAATTATATTAACGAAGTTAATTCAATCTAAAAATAAGATTCAGTTTATGCAGACTTTTTATTCTAATAGGCAGTCATTTATGTAACATGATGCAGATAAAATTTAGCATCGATTGTCGTACCACTTTTCACGACATGTATGTCGCTTGATATAAATCTAACGTTGAACTTATTCGAAAAATATGATTAGTAATTATAACATAAAGCCGCCTCTAATCTACGTTTTCAACAGTTCTTTATAGTTATAAATGCACATAAGCAATGCTTTACAAAGCTATCGTTTCACTTCCCGCAGTATACTAAATCCATGCAAGCATCGTTAAAAATACGACTAAACTTTTAGTCTCAAATTAGGATATTTTTAATCGGCAGCATTGCTGCAATATCACGTTAGCGCTGATACAATCTGTCAGGATTATGCAAGTGGAGTAATCCCGCTTTATAACAGCCGAGTAACGCCAGTTTGCGTAGAGTCTCTTACGCGGTCCACTCCATCTCACATCCAAAATCGCATGGGGGAGCTCTCGTTCCGAAGACTTGGAAGCACCGCGATAATGGCGACAATTCCCCCGCCGCCGTCGCCTCCCCCCGGCCCCCGGGCCCCGCCAACCTGAAAATTAGCAATTACGCAGTGCGGGTTGAAAAAAATTTTCGCGCTCGGCGATTGTTGTGCAAAGGGGGCAAAGTCGAGCGCAGAAAATATTCACGTGTGCGTTGGTGCGAGCAGGGCGTCGCGTCTTGGCGTTGTATTGTAAACGGATTGACCCAAAGAAAACCTCTAAAATCACTTAAATAACCGGCTCGCGCTTCTGAGCTTATGTAACAACCGTCATGACAGCTGCAGGAAGGAGAGAGAAAGAGGGATAGTCAGAAAAGCAGGATAAATTAGAAGAGGAGAGAGCGATAATTAATGCGTGAGAGAGGCAGATACAGAGAGAGAGAGAGAGAGCGAAACTTGCTTCGTTGCGTGGCGAGAAAAACAGATGTTACCGCGTCGCTAACGTGAAGCCATGTAATTTCGACATTTTATACCACTACCATCATGCCCAAACTCATTCGCTCCAGTTCAAGCTGAGCACTAAAAATTTTCCTTCAATTTGATTCCTTATTTCATTCCTTCGTTTGCGTCGATCGATTCTACAAGAGGAGCTTTACTTTATAAAATTCTTTTGCGTTGTTACAAAAAGTATTAATTGCACTATGGCAGTTATTCTCTTTTATATTTTTTTTTTTTTTTTTTTAAGTATTCTTTGAAGGTGCAATACAGTGTATATGCAATTAGTTCGTTATAGTTAATTATCAGGGGATATTTATTTCAATGTTGTTTTTGCATATTTTAATTAAAATTCATAAATTGTATTTTCATTGGACGTGTATGATTAAAAATAGCAACAGAAAAAGCATTTAAGAAACTCTTTAAATCTTATTAGACTTTGAAAATTTTTTTATTAAAATTTGTCGAACGAAAGAATTTAATTATATATGCACACGCGCACGCGCACACATATATTTACATGTATACATATATATATATATATACACACACATACACATATATACACATACACACATATATATATATATATATATCACCTAACTGGAAAAAATCAGCTTAATTAATTTCAATTATAATACAATTGAACCGAATTTGTAAAAAAAAGTAGGGATAAATTATCCACGTAATGTGCAGATGCACAACAGTTGCATATTAGAGATGTATTTAAGATATATTTGAGAGTATCTAAATACAATGAATGAATTGGAGAGCTTAGAAGAGTGTCTCTTAAAACTATGATAAGCTTAATAAACCCAACTCAACGACAAATTTATTTGCAAGAGCCATTTGCAAGAGCATCGAGCAAATGCGCACATTAGATTTGAGCATCCGACTACGATGCCATTAGATAAAATAGTGAAAGCAGTCGAGTAATCGCAAGCGCGAGAGGCTCGGGCAAAGCGGCGTTTTCGAATCAAATATAAATAACAACCTCTGCCGTACCGCGGGCTTACATGTGCCGGGCAGAACAGAACCATGTGTGTACCCGCGTCATCGAGCGCCGAGGCAGGAATTCGAAAGCGAGCAGCGAGCATCCGATGAATAATCGAGATTTAACAATGGGCTTTTTTCGAGGAGCGATTTCTATTGCCAGTCGCGCCACGTGTGCAGCAGCAGCAGCAGCAGCCGCCGCGATTATAACTTGGCATCGACTTTTTGTTTTCTTTTTTTTTTTTTTTTTTTTTCGTAAGAACTGGGCTGCACGGCCCAACTTCCGTTACCAGTTGGCAGCAGATCGATGGATAAGATGTGTGCCTGCCCGACGAGGAGGCGCGCGCGCGCCCCTCCGCCTGCATTTGCGCGTGCGGCCGTTTGTCGCCCGACCCCCTTTCGTTACGGTAGGTCACGATCCGAGAACGACACTACGTGATGCCTCGCATTGAACTCGGTCGGCCCCTCCACCGCCCCCCGCCTGGCGCCCCGCTCGCAGGCCTCGGCCGGGCTCCCCACCCCCCCGCGAGCCAAGACCGAGCCGAGCCACCCGCTGGCAGACTCCCCCGAGATGTTGGATATCCCCTCGAACGCTGTTACCCTTAATTCATAGCGAAACGTGTACTCCCGCTTGGCTCGTCCTCTTCCACCTTGTGCGCGCACACCCGCGCGCACACACACATATATATATATATATACGTATACGTGCACGTGTGCGTGTACACAAGCGTACGCGTGTATCATTTTATTTTTGCCTCCGCGAAATAAGGTATAAGTTTTCAGCGAGAAAGACGAGCACTTTTTGGAAAGAATAAAGTGTCGGCTTAAATGCTACGCTGCATCAGTGTATTACGTGTTCAGATGGACTTTTGTCACGCTTGTCGCTGCATTAGTCCCACGTTGTTTTTTTTATCTTTCTTTCTTTCTTTTTTTCTTTTTCTTTTTTTTTTTTTTTTTTATTAATTTATTGTTACGCTCGTATTACTGCGACTACTGTTACTAATGTCACAAATGTTATTGTTGCTGTTACTATTGTCATCATCGTCATCATCATTATCATTATTGTTACGAGGTTATCATTGTTGTTGTTGTTGCCCGTTGGCATTTTTATCAATGGGCGTGCGCTTACCATTGGGGGAAAAATCGCAAGTACGGTTAGAATGACTTGGCCGGGGATCGATATGACGACGCGTAGAATCTTCAGCTTGGGACAATCGCGTAGAGGAGGAGTCCGTCCGGGCGCGTACGCGTGGGCCCGCCAAAGGGAACGGGGGCAATTAATAGAAGTAAATCGAATGTAAATAAGTTTAGCAAGAGCGTCGGAAGGATACGTTTTGGTTTACGAAAAACACTTTCTGATGATCCGGCAGACGACCGCTCGACACGTACGAGGCTCGAGCGAAGTTTAAGCATGTTCATGGCGCAGAAAGCTGAGAGTGCTTAATTAAGACGTTTATAATGCTGTTATTGTATGCTAAAACTCCAGGAGTTTTCTATGAAAAAAGTTGTTTATGATAATGCGATTCGGGGAAGCGCAGATAGGGAACAGGATTGAGACATTTCGTATTCTTTTCGTACGAAAAGGAGGCCTTGGCACGGAACACCTTTTTAAACAGTTGCATAAGCTCGTTCCCGGTATCTGACTTCGAAAAAAATAAAGTACCCGCGAAATGCACGTAATACAAGTTCATACGCTCGCGCCCATCTTTCATTACGCTGACCAGCAGTAATCATTCAGTCGAGCCGTTTCCTAACCGCAGGCTTGGCAACATTTTTTTTCTTCTTTTTTCTTTTTTCTTTTTTCTTTCCTTTTCTATCCTTCCTTTATTTTTTGTGTAACCCTTCGAAAATTAGCATATCCTTGCACTATTTTCCTGCGCGCAACTGCTCGTGTCGTTAAGAAATATGCTTGAACTTCTTGAGCCGTTTGATCTTACCTTAGAAGCCATTTTCTTTGATTAAACGAGCCACGAGAGCCAATTATTTGCAGCTATTCCCAGGACTTGAAGCCGAGTCGAAATTCGGGCTCCTCGAGCGAGCGAGCGTGAAACTACTTAAGATATGTTAAATAAGAAGTTTTTAATTATCGAGCCTCAATATGCATTTGATTTAAATATTTACTTTTAAAAAAGCTTGTGCTTATAAATTGAATTTCGGGAAAAGTTATTGTTGTTATGCCATCATCCGGATACGGCTCTAAATACCGAGAATATTATATGAAAAATAAAACTTGGAATACCAAAATACGATAATTACCTGTTTAAACAGGAAAGTTTTAGCACTAAAAAAAAAATTTTGAAAACTATAAATTAATGCGCGCCACTACCGAGTGACAATTAATAATTGATACATAATTCCAATATTGCGATATAGGCTTTGAGCTTTATCAACCACAAGTCTCAATATAGTGTACAGCGTTAAAATTTACCACAGAGCCGGGACATCGTATACTACTTAAATTCTGACAAAAGAATTAGCGAAACTTTTAGTCGTCCCAGTGAATATAATCGTCTAACAATAAAAAAGACAGGATTCAGTTTCAACAATAAGAGACAATATATTTCTCGTGGCAGAAATTTTTTTACTATATCAATATTTTTTATTGTGCATAAAATGTTAATTTAACGATTTTTCATTTATTTATATTTATGTGCTCTTAAAATAAATATCTATATGCAGTTCTCTGTTCGCATAGTTTGAGCCCCGGGGAAAATTGATAGTATAAAAATTACGGATAATACGTTATTTATTAAATGGAAAATTGAAGATGCATTAATTATGTATTTTTAATATTATAATTTGAATTAGAAAAAGTTTGTGGATTTTACTTCTAATTAATAATTATTAGCCATGAGAAAACGTAATTTAAACTAGCATATAATAATCATGAACTGATCCGTCTTAATCGCGAATTAATATTTTTTTGGTTTATAGATATTAATATTAAATGCCACACTATGTTATAACACTATTGTTATAATGTGACTTATCTGAAATTGAACATTTTTTGTCGTAACTGTATTCGAATATACAAGAAATTTGTTAGAAGAGAATGGATGTGGATGTATTAATTAAACAAAAAAAAAACAATAGTAGAGTTTTCGAATTAAAAGCACATAATAACTACAACACATTTTTTTATGTATTGAATATTATAATTCAATTTTATAACTTTTATTCAGAAATATCTTTATTATTTACAATATAGAGATTAAAAAAAATGGACGATAAATTATAGTACAAAAAAATTTATTTCTTCTCTCTTCTTTGTTAGTTTACCAAATAATAATATTGCTCAATAAATAAATAGAGTTTACAATTTGAATTGTAGCTTACGTAAGAGCTTAACAGAATTCAATCTGAAATATGAAAAGGTATACAAATTGAGTAATGGCTTAACCAGTAAGGAAATTACTTTAAAAAAATTTAAACAGAACGCGACTTGGTATAATAACGTAAGAACTAATAGTTTTCTGACATTTTAACCAAAGAGTACTCGCAGCCAAGCTTATTGGCTTGACCATAAAGTCGACGTTAGGAAATTCGAAACATTTGCAAGATGTCAGAATAAAAATTGAATAGAAATTGGTATTGAACGAAGTGCATTATTCGCATTAGGAATGTCACGAAGGATAACAAAGTTACTCGTTCAAAATAACGAATGGTCGTGTAAGAATGATTTAATCGTAAGCGGCGCAGCATCAGCAGAGCCCGAGAGAGAGAGAGAGAGAGAGAGAGCGAGCTCGTGGCTCAACGCTAAGGAGAGAAAAAGTCCGCTTCATTATTCAGGCGGGCAGCGTAGGATCAATCGCTTTCGTCAAAAGCTGAGCTTTAACGCATAAGCAGCGAGGTTTTTCGCAAGTAAATTCCACAGCGGTTGCGCGAAGCGGGAAACCGAACGCCGAGCCTAAAGCCCAGGGAGAAAATCAATGCGGTATAATCGCTAATTATACCCTTCGAACTTTCCGAGTAAAAAAGCTGAAATGACAAATTAAATACCTTTATGCAAATGCCGCGCATACTTTTCAGCTAAAGCGGCCGAAAGGGAAAAAATATCGATATAAGTTGCACAGGGTCGCCGCGGAAGCCAGCCGTCATTAATTTTTCTCATTCCTCGCTCTTTCCTCCTCGGGCCGCGGCGGCCCCCGGCCTTCCCGGACTCTGCCCCGGCCCCGGCCCCGCGCGCAACGGCCGACGCTCGCTCGGAGGGCTTCCGCCCCCCCCCCCAGCCGGGAGGCAACGATCGAGCCGGCAATCGAAGCACGCAATTAGCATCGCCGTACCGGGCCGATGCATGTGTCACGCGAGTGTGCGTGCGACTCGCGTGCATCATCTCCCTCTGATCCCTCTCCGGGCCGGTGTGGCTCTTGGCGCGCACACGCGCACGCACCGGGCCGCGCTCGGGGGGGTCGGTGGGCGGCGGCGGCCGAGGCGAAAAAAACCAGCCTCGCGAGATAAGGTCGGCCCGCTTACTCGCCGCCGCGCTGCAACGGCGACGCGTGCAGCCCTACTCGCCGATGCGAGAATCAATAAGTGCCGTTGGCTCTGCGTCTTGGCGACTCACCGGGGCGGGGGGGAGTGGAGTAGCGCTGCTCCTTCTTCTTTTTTTTTTTTTTTTTTCACTTCGACTTTTTTCCCCTTACTTCCATAAGCCCGTAAACTTGGTCTGGCCGCGAATTAAATATTCCAGCGCTTCTCGCTCTCGTCGCTCGAGCCTCTTCCGAGCGGCGGACTTCTTGCCCCGGACGCTTGTCGCGACCGTGATTTGGAGCTCGTTTATTTTGCCCTCTCGCGGTACTTTCGTTTAAAATTGCACAATTCCCATTGCTTTTTGGGTCGAAATTTCATAGCCGCCCCCTTAGCAATTGGCATATTCCATTTGGCGGCGCTCGCGCGGGCGGACGTCAATTTTCCGAGCTCGGATAGCTTCGCGAACTTCTTGATTAAGCCCGGCGGAGAGACTTTTTCGAGCATCCTACCGTAGTGCCCACAAAGGAAATGGCTTTTTACAATTAGCCTGGAAATGTTTTTGTATTCCACGTGGTGCGCTACTCGCTCCGCGTCTGATCTCGTATAAATTTTCGGCCTTTTTATCATAGCGACGATCGCCTTTTTATCATAGCGACCTTTAAAGTCCCGTCGTTGAAATTACGCTGAATAAAAACTCAATTACCCTTAAAAATTGATAAATGATGGAGGCAAATTGCTCGCGATCGTTGAATTTATTATTGCCTCGCGCGCATCGATCGTCGTAATGACTTTGCGTATTAGCAATACTTTATCGCAGTATCTTTAAGCCTCGAAGCTCACCGTCAAAATCCGAGCGTCGACTTTGGAAAAATCCACCCCCCCCGCCCGCCGCCGTCGCCCGCCGACAAAAGAAGCGCGGTGGGGCTGCCCCTACGAGGAGTCGAGGATCCTCCCAGCCGAGTCCGCGGTCGAGGAATTAACGAGGCTCGCCGAAAGCATCGAGGGTCACGCGGAGGAGTCGCCGCGTACGTAGGCCGGAGCCGAGGCGTCGATGGGGCAGAGTCGCAACACGCCGGTGCTTCAAAACGTACGCGCGGTGAAATTTATGGCGCACGCGCGACTATTGGCATGCACGTCGCGCGAATGATAAATTAGCGAAAACACCGAGGAGGCCTGGGGCCGACGTAGCTGCCGAAGAAAGCGACGCCCGCTACATCGGCCGCCAGTGATGCGGCGGCCGTCCTTTGGTGTGGGTGTTGTGCTCCCGAGAGGGGTGGGGGGTGGGTTGCGACGTAGCGGGGGCTGGCGGGGAGGGAGAGTGCGTCAGATAAAGTAGTCGAGCGGCGAGACATGACGGCACTTCGCAACGCATTATCAGAGCGCCACGTGTAATACATGATCGATAATTCATTATGCGCCGAGAAAAAAGTGACTCCGTGTACACGTTCCGCCCTGCCACCTTGCCACCTCCCGCTCTCCCCTCGGAATATTCTCCTTCTTCCGCGCTGCCCTCCTCTGGCCCCCTGCCGCGCTCTCGCTCGCGCCCTTGGCCCCGTAGGATAAAGTTTATTATCGGGATCGGGCACATTGTAAACACTTTCGTGGAAACCTGATTTTTTGCCTTTTTACGCAAGCACACTGGGTAAGTAAAGTTACGTAGTGCACTTATAATACTCTGCATGTCGATTAATATTACCGTGATTTCAATTGTCATTGATTTCATCGGGCGATCGTCGGCGAATGTTACTTCTACTTTTCGTAAAGTTTTTTTTTTAACTTAAAGGAAAAAAATAATAATAAATAAAGGTGTAATTTTCGTGCAATCTCTTCTACCCTTTAGCCCTCGCAAGGACTAAATGTCGCGTTGCTGTAATTAAAGCGAACGATAAAATTCAATTTGACGATGAACAGGCCATTAAAGTACTGGCATTATTAATTTCCTATCGATGATAAGTCTCTTTAATATTCGATTATGTATCTCTAAACAATAATAAATCCGAATGTATTTATTAGTAAATAAGGCATCGGACATTTTTATCACAAAGCACAATACTATACATTACGCAGGAATTACACGTGCATTTACGATAATTAAGATTTATTTTAAATTTCATTTCTTCGAATCATAAGTATGAATTATCCATTTTTATCGCTTTAAAAATAAATTAATGATATCTAGAGAATGATTATATATACGCGTAATAGCTTAAAATTCTCAACGAGCACGAGAGATTCGATGCATTGTAAAGGTTGGGGGGGAAGGGGAAGAAAAAAACAATATTAAAGCAAGACAAATCGATCCTTCGATAACATGGGAAATTTTTTAATCCAATAAAAATTTTTGATGTCCCGATGCTATTTTTAAATGTCGAATTCTTCCTTACCTTGAATTGCCATTAACAGTTTATCGATGTGTAATAAAACGATAAATATTTTCAACTGCACGATATGTTAATAAATAGATTGCTATCGTATGTTTGTATTAATAAAACTTACATACTTTTGAATTACACGCGTTAAATGAAGATATAGGACGCATTGGCATTAGTCGCACGCAGTTGGTCGCGTATAGAAAAATTCTTATACATTCCTTTCATTGTGGTCTCAAGCCAATGCGTGGGATCTTTTTAAAAATGGGCAAGTGTCATTTCGGCAGGAGCCGAGGTTTTACAGTGCTTTGAAATTTTCTAAAAAATTATTTCCCCGAGACGGCCGATTTTAGCGCGTTCGATAAAGCGTTTGCGCTTTACTCGGAAAAATATTTGCTCACGCAACAAGCGATTAAATAATAACGCAAAGAAATAGTCAATAGATGGGAGGAGAAGGGGCAGGTGTGCGTGTCGCCGATCACGACCGGCAGAATTAACTTTATTTAATTCATGCAGCCAAATTAAACTATTGTAAATATTTTGAATTGCACGCTCGCCTTACCGGCAATACACAATAAAAAAGAAGATTATCGCACAAGGTAAATAAATTTTATCTGATATTTTACGTTTTGGTAAGATCTAATACGCGCAATTATAATTATGTGTATTTCTCGCAACGGCAAAGTACAAAACGATAATGCGTGAAAGTTAATTAAAAATTAAATTGCCGAGTGGTCTTCACTCCCGAAATATATTCTCGCACTGACAGTAAGCCGCGGCGAGTAAAATGTGTCGAAACGTCCTATCGAGCCAGCGGGCGAACACTTGCATAATAATTAATTAAAATGAACATCCAGGGACGTCGATTCGTTCGAGCCCAGCCGACGCATGAGCGCTGCGAAATGGGCTCGTGGGTGAAAAGAGCAACTGCTTTAGAGCTTATCGTATTGAAAACCTTTAATATCAATGTAGGGCATCTTATGAAGAACAATTAATCAGAAGGAGCGCGAGCATTGAGCGTTGCCGTGAGCATAATAGTAAAAAAGTAGCCACAGAGATCGTCCGATTAAATTAACCTTATTTCGTCGAGTGGTGAAAAGTCCGGGGGGTGTTTGCCGAAGAAGGGGGGGGGGCGATTCAATAGCGAGGCACACGCACGGAGTACCGAAAAGTCGAGGGCAGGAGAGGAGAGCCGCGCGGCTAAAGGCTCCGTCGCTCGGGAGCCGAGGCGGAGCCCGAGCCAGCCTCGACAGTGCCGGTGGACGTAGGGGCGGGGGGTTGCGGCGGACAGGCCACCACTAACCTCGGTCCTCTTTCAGCAGGGTTGTGGGCAGTACAGACATGGGAAGTGAGCATTACTGCCTGAGGTGGAACAATCATCAGAGCAACTTGCTGGGTGTGTTCAGTCAGCTGCTGGAGTCGGAGTCGCTGGTGGACGTGACCCTGGCGTGCACGGAGGGCCCGTCCATACGCGCGCACAAGGTCGTCCTCTCGGCGTGCTCGAGCTACTTCCAGGCCCTCTTCCTCGACCATCCGAACCGGCATCCCATCGTCATCCTGAAGGACGTGCGCTTCGCCGAGCTGCGCACCCTCGTCGACTTCATGTACAAGGGCGAGGTGAACGTCGAGTACTGCCAGCTGTCAGCCCTCCTCAAGACGGCCGAGAGCCTCAAGGTTAAGGGCCTCGCCGACATGACGAACATCAACGCGGCCGCGGCCGCGGGCCACGCCTCCAAGGACGAGCAGCAGCCGAGCCAGGGCTCGGGCCCGCATCAGCAGCAGCAGCAGCAGCATCACCAGCACAATAACACGACGGGCTCGGGACCGACGGGGACGACGACGGGCGCGGCCGCGGAGGCGGTGACGCAGGACGGGCCCGAGGAGCGCCACCGGCCCGAGCCCAAGGAGGCCAAGGAGCGCGAGCGCAACCACGACAGGGAGCGCGACTGCAGGGACCGGGACAGGGACCGGGAGCGCGACCGGGAGCGCGAGCGGGAGGGCCGCGACAGGCGGGAGGCCGGCTCGAGGGAGCGGGAGCAGCAGCACCCGGGGGAGTCCGCGGCGACGGGGGCCGCCGGGGTCGTGGTCGCCGCGGCCGACGAGGTCGAGATGAGCGAGGGCCCGAGCTCGCCGACGACGAGCCGGGCGCCCGCGAGCCCCTGCCCGGGGCCCCTGGCCCTCGACCGGCCGAGATCGCGGCGCGACTCCGACTCGGCCGCGAGCCTCGAGGAGACCCGGGGCTCCCTCAGCCCGCTCTCCGTCCACAGCGGGCCCAGCGACATGAGCCTCGGCAACAACAGCCTCGCCGTGGCCGGCATCACGCCCGTCACGATGCCCATCGGCGGCCTGCCCCAGAGCCGACTTCCGTCCCCCCACAGCACCGAGCCCCTGGCCGGGCCCTCGGGTCTGCCCCCGGTGCAGCAGGTCCCCCTGGTAAGTACCGCAGCCTCCCTAACGCAGCCAAGCTCTTCGCTCTCTGGCTTTACTTGTGCCGCCCTGCCGCCCAACTTCCGCCCTCGCGGGCCTCGATCCTCCGCGCCCGCCCCCGACCCCCGACCCCCGACCCCCGACCCCCGGCATCCCACGACCGACCGAATCGACGCTTCCTCCCATCGATGGTTGCGAGGCCCCTGGACTTACGAATGACCTTTGCCGCCCCTTTTATGCGCGATACCTTCATTTACGATGTACGACTTGTGGCGCTTCGAATGAGCCTCAGCTGCTACCGGAGAAAGCATTCGGTTCCACTGAGACCAATGTCTAATTCAATTTCTTGTTTAACTTGAATCGGTCACTCGAATCTCTAAGCTCTAAGCTCCCGGACCCACTCGTCGTACGACGGACTCTTGCCTAATATACGATGCATGCAAATAACACGAGTCGATAAACCAAAGATTACGTCTGATATAGGCTCCCCCACCCCCACTCCACAACGCTCCCATAAAACTTGATTCCATTAAGATTTCTTCAATGGAGCGGTTAAGCTCATTTCTAGGCTTTACTTTATACACGTAAAATAATTATAATTATTGTAATGTTTTACAATGATCAACTTTATTACCATCGTATAATAGAATTCTTGTTGATTAATTAAAGCAAAATTAAGTAGTAAACATTTCGCGGGAAAAGTAAACATGGGATATAAGCTAACGTTTTTACAGTCAATGGGTAAATCAAAAATACTTCTACCGTGCAATTTTATTATTACCTCAAACACAATAGTGAAAGTAAAAAAGTCTAAGAATAAAATGCAAAACTCTACTTTATGATTTCCATTTTACGATGAAACAATTAGATAGTTTAAAGTCTAATTATTAGCTTATTAAAAATAATGAACATATTAAACAATGATATGTAAATTATTAATAGCTCGTGTAATTAATTAATTTTAACAAATATGTTACATCGAAAAAAAAATAATATTTCATTAAATGATAATAAGATTTTATTTCATTGTTATTGTACTATAAGTAAACAATGTTGCATCAAATTTCATTAATGAGCATTTATTCAATCGATTTATAATGCAATTTTAATTTTTGAATTAAAATTTTATATAAAAATCAAAAAGTCAAAAAGTGTTTCAATTAACTTTTTATTATTGTAAAATATAAAAATTCAAGTATAGTTTGTATTACTTATAAAATTCAAGTATATTTCTTTTTTTAAATAATTTGCAATTGTTAATGTATCATCTAAATTGATTGTTATTAATGAAAAAGTATCAAAAATTTTTATTCTTAAATATACTTTATGCAGAAAATATTAAATTATAATCAATAACAAAGTATTACAATTTAGATCGATAATAAAAAAGTTCAAGAATATAAATTATAATAATTACATTTGGCCAGGAGGAACAGTTTTAAAATGATTGGATTATTTATTAGAATGAAGTTGCTTGAGTTTCTTGAGAAATAAAATGAAGAGCCAACGTAAAATAGAGGAGATAATAAAAAACACCGCACTGAGGGTTTACGAATAGTTGCGTAAAATTGCAAGAGTTATGTCAATGACGCATGCATTTATAATAATGTATTGGTTTATAAGTATAATTTAGATATATAATATTTGACGATTAGCCCACTATTTTTCAAACAGTCAAACGCTACTCCTATTTACCCCGAGTAATGTCTCTAGCATTATGCGGAATTATAAGATTATTTTTTCATCCTACAGATTACACGTATTAATATTTAAAATGAAAATGCAAAAGTAGTGTACTTGAATGGTGGGTAATGACGTTAATTGGTTAAGCACCTCGAGCAGTCGCATACTTTCGTAAAGTGTAATAAAGAACGCCGGAAGATGCATAAGGAAATTCTTGCTTAATAAATGTAGGAACGTTAAAATATCTCATGGGTTAACTATTTGTCGGGGCATTTTTTCCCAATGATTTTGCTCCGTCTCCGTGTAGAAGATTAGAGAAATCGGTCTCTTCCACGCTTATGAAATTCGTCCGGAGAGGCGAAGCTAATACACACCCGCACGCACACCTATATATATATATATATATATATATATATATTGTGTATGTATTTGTGTGCTTGCGCGGATAAAAATATTAGGTAATCCGATAAGATAAAAGCGCGTCGGAATGGGCGCGTAAGAATCTAAAGAGTGAAACGTGTCCTTTCACAGTCACTGAAGAAGGAAGTGGACTGGGAGAGATCAACGGAGGACCGGAGCATAAGCAGCGAAATGTCTAGTGACTACCGACTCCCGCCAGATCCGGTGAGTGACCCTTCCATCTTATAACTTTGATATCTTATCGATTATTCTTGTTCTTGTATTTCTCTCTGCTCTGCATAAATATACATATTTAATATTATATATGTGCATACATGTATGTATATGTATACATAAATATATATATATATATATATGTATATATATATGTATATACATTTGTGTGCGTGCGTACGTGTGTGCGTGTGACTCGTGTGAAGTGTGTTATTATGTGTGGCTGTATATATAATGTGTATGTATACATATACATGTAGGTATACACGCGCATCCCACACTCACGCACTAACTTACACGCGTGTGCTCAAGCACACACGCACCCACCCGCCCACACAACCATATCCACGCACACACGCGCCCGCACGCGCAGACGTATATATGTATTTATATATGTGTGTGCTTGTGTTTGTGCGTGTGGGCGTGCGTGTGTGTACATGCATTATATGTAGATACATATTTAAAAGCATACCGTCGATATAATTATCATTATCGTTACTGTTACCGTTATTAATTATTGTTATAACAATGATTTCAACTATTTTTATCACATATGTATACATACTCGCACGCTGGCTCGCTCGTACGCACGCACGCACGCACGCACGGACGCACGCACGCACGCACGCACGCACGCACACCCGCAAGTACACACGCATGAACGCGCACTAACGACACAAGCGCACTCGAGAACAAAGGCACAACACTTATGCAAATACACATACATTTACCATTTGATCCTAGATCTAGATGCCCTTGTATCTTTGATTTTGTTAAGCGACATAAGCAAGTAAATCGTAAGCAAAGCCATTAGGTGGCAGATGATGCAGTTTACACTCATTGCGAGACGATACATAATTGTACCCGCGATCCGCGTCCCGTGCACATGTCGCATTGTCTTGTATATATATTTTTTTTTTAATTGATAATTCGATTCTGACTCCGCGATTCTATTAATACACTTAATTTCTACTTGTCTTATGAACACTATGTTTTACTTACACGCGCTTGGATTATTTTCATTTGTTTATTTCCATTTTCTTGTTCACCGTATATCCGGCAATGAAAACAAAGCGTGATTGTTTAATTTACTTTATTTTCTTATTTTGGCTTTACTACGTTTTGTTTTGCGAAACGAGGAGAATGCGGTAATTACTTAGGATATATATATATATATATATATATTATATTTAACGTTTGTTTTATGGAACTCATTATAAAATACTGTCATACAGTACAATGAAATTACAAAGATACAGTAATGAATGGTTGCATGTGGATTTGCTACTGATCTCAAGTGCTTTGCTATCTGCTGCACACCATTACGAGTTTTCTTACATTTAAACGAGCTGTTTATGCCATTACTCTCGTTAGTTTTGATATTTCAAAGGCTCGACATTTCATTGTGTGTTTTTCAGATATTTCAAAAATCTATTGTCCAATGTCTTATTCGAACGTTTTTTTATTAAAACCACTAGTTTCGAAAAATACCTTAAATTCATAAGCTCGTATGTACTTTCCACTTTTACCTGCATCGATTATTATTGAGCCCCGGCAGCGGCAGCGGAAAGTATCCTCGAACATTTTCTCTCGATTTATTTATAAATAATTGCACACAAAAATCGGACACTTTAATTTATATTTCTACTTACATTTTAGATAAAAATACCTCACTTGATACCAAACTAATTTATTTCTTTAAATCCCTAAGGATCTAGATTACTTAAGTAAATAGAAAAATTTATCGTACCTTGTAAATAATAAATTAAATGTCTTTATTGCTTGATTAATGTTTATCCCGGTGTTTTTTTTTTTATTTTTTTTTTTTTTTTTTTTGGGGAAATAGGATAAAATTGTATCGAGTAATAGCAAATATAAATTCAATTGCGCATATTCTGATAGAAATAAAAGACGCATAACAATATAGCAATGAAAATTGGAACAAATTTCTACGTTACATTAATAATGATCCGATATTATAAAAAAGCTGGATGAATATTCAATGACACAATTTAACAATGTCACAATTCACGTAACCAGAGGCGACTCGAAAATAAAGAAAGAATATACATACACACACACACGCACACACACACATATATATATATATATGCTCGCGCGCGCGCGTGTGTGTGTATGTATAGTCTTGAAACCAACTTTCCGCCGCCTACTTGGCTGTAGTTATATATGCGCATCCTATTTTCTTTGCTCCTCTTTTATCTCTCTTATCAAAGCTTCGCGTCTTCTCCTACAATGACCTCGTACTTTGGTCCTCTCACTGCCTATAGTCGACGACTCTGTACGCGTTTGCGCGTGCGCGTCTCCGTTTCGACACGCACCCACGCAAGTTCCTTCTGTCTTTTAATTAGTTGGACAATAATTTAATACTGAACGTAACGTAAAGTGGACGGAGGAGTATTCTAATGAAGCAAGTGTCGCTTTTGCACGTAAGTGCGAGTCAATTTAAAAAAAAGAATGAAAGAAGAGATAAAAATAAAGTGCACACCCAAACCGCAACTAACGGTCTAAGATCACGAATTTCTTCTGCTTGACAAAGTTGCACCCGCTTCGTGTCCATTCTGTTTTTCACGAATGTGATATAATTTCACAGATGGAGGGACACAGATCCAAGTATTTTTTTTTTCTTATTATTGCCATTGCACAATTAGTGGCGCGAAGTCTCGGTCGAATCAAAAACATCGTAACATAAATCCTCGATATCGAACAAAAAATTAGTATAAGATCCAAGAGCTATTGACAATTATACTTACCTATTGTTATATTATCAAAACGTTCAGTTTTATTTCAATGCGTATAAGTGAATCGCGAATGATTTTTACCATTATCTTAAAATTGTACATTTCAAGAAACCCTTAAGCGTCACAGAAGTTGACATTTGTTTTTTGGCTTTAAAAAAAAAAAATAGTTTACCATTACGTCATTAATAATATAAACAATATATATGTGTTTATCACTCGTTTCAGTATAATAAATAAATACTGTTGATTAAATTGAAGCTTTCTGTATTTCTTATTAATTACGAAGGAAAAAATGCGAATAATTTATAACAAATGCACCGAACTTATAAAAAAAAAACTTACATTACGCTACCTGTTTTATTCTACTTTTAATAAAAAAAACACAGTTATGCTTAAAAACATTCACGTTATTTCAAATTCAGGTAAAGAAAAACTCTTAGTTATTTACGCACACATATATATATATATTATATTATATATATTATATATATATATAAACACACACACAGGTACACTAATAAGAAAACAATCGTGTACACCTTCGTGTGTCATACAAAGTTAAAAAATAAAATATAAAGGTCACTGTCGACAAAAGCAGTACGTACCACGTATATATCATTTACTTTCTTACTTTGTTACATTGTCACATATATAAATGTATATATGTATATGTATATGTATATGTATATGTACATATGCGCGCACATACATTTTTATATGTATATTTGTTTTTCGGTTGCTGTTTGCGTTGAATGCAATTTGCCTTTGCTTCTATGTTTATACATCGCAATACATCGTAAAGTTGTGAAAGTACAATGTTGCGATGCATTATAGAAGTATAACGATAGTAAAAAGATAAAAACAAACGCCGTTCTAAAGTCCATGAACACGCAGCGGTTGTTATTATAAAAGTGAGGAACGGGGCTTGAAAATTCACAAACAATATGTATATACGCACATACATATAGTGCATGTAAGAGAAGGAAGCCAAAAAAATCTTTTTCTATTGCTCTGAGCTCTTGAGAGAGTTTGGACTTTGAGGTTGTTCCCGCTTCTAACATGTTTTTGTTCGATTGTTTATTACTCTATATACTGTCTTTTTATTCTACCAAATTGAAAATTTTGTACAACACGCAAATTGTTAATTATTTACCTTGTTCTTCATCATTGAGGCTAATCAGCTGTAAAATGAAAATAAATACGAATTATATACTGACTACAATAATAAGAAAACTATAATTAAATGTAATAATTGCTGAAACGACCGCGCGATTCTAGCGGTGACACGCGAGCGCGCCAAACAAAAATGAGCGTCAACTTCTTGTGCTGCTGCCGTATATCCTCCATGTACGTATATATATATATATATATATATATATATACGTAAACACACACACACGTGTGTGTATATATATATTTATATGTATATATATATATATATATATATATATATATATATACATACGTAAAACAAATGCAAAACCAAACTAATGTACAGTCCTGATAAATTATTCTAGAAAGCAAAGTATTAGAAACGCGGCAGAAGACATTTCTTGCCATACACTTGTGTATATACACGATTTACATTGATTTATACACGATATGTTTAGCTTGCGTTTTGTAGAGGAAATGTGATAGAGAAAAAGAAAATTATTTATAACGGATGTAGTTCACCGAATTCTTCCCTAAGCTTATCTCAATGCGGAGCACAGACTACACTCTTCTTAATTCTATATCTGACCTCATCTCTATCTATCTCTCTTTTTCTGCATTAAGTCTTTCTTGTCCACCGCAAGTCTTTCGATGCGATATTTTATGAATAACGTACCATGTAAAATCGAGCAAGAGCAAATAATGCAGTTGTGAGTAAAGCAGTTAATAAAACAAGAAAATGGTGGCGGTGGCGGGCGGGCGGGGGCGGGGAGAGAAGATATATATATATATATATATTATACGTATAATGTATGCATATACATACACACACACATATATATATATATATATAGATCAAAAGTAGTGCACGCGGTTCTCCGTAAGTACTTTTTGTACTACTTAGTATCACCTTCACTGTGATGGGAATCTTGATTTACATTAACCTAACGTAAATGTCTGCATTAATACGAGGGAAACAAATTGGCACTTTGAGTTTGACAACAAGTTGATTCGATTCAAGTATTACTGCGAATGCGAATTGCTTACCGGTAGTGAGAGAGAAAAAAAAAGCAAAAAATAAAGGCGTATGTTTTTAAGCAAGTATTAAAGGCATATTAAAAAACGTATTGTAAATAAAATTTGGTAAATTAAGAAAGTAAACAAACACTACTATGTACTAAATACTTACGACTCATAAGTTGGTAATTTTTTCTTAGTAGCTTGAAAACTGTACTGTAATGAAACTCGCTCTTACACACATTATATGCTGCACCCGAGACACTTTGCACTGCCGATAATTAGTCTAACCTCAATGATCCATCACATGTACCTAGAATCCATTTTGTAAGAGTAAACATCGCTCTTTTTTTCTATCCGGCTTACGAAACTTGGCTGAAAGAATTGCAAATCTGAGAAACATTGAATAAAAGTACAACAAGAAACAACGAGTAGCAACAACATAGTATTTAGAACACTAACGCATACATAACTATAACAAAAAAACACATACGAAACGCTAGAGCAAAGAGAAAAACAATGAACAATATGTCGCGTGATGGGGTGCTTATTTGCCTCTTGACCGTGATAGAGAATGGAAGAGGTAGAGTGATTGCGTGTGCGTGTGCGTGCGTGCGTGCGTGCGTGGGTGGGAGGGTGGGGGTGTGTTTGTGGGCGCGCGCGCGCGTGAAAGAGGAAGAGGGTGAGAGAGGGGTTGGGGGTGGTTGGGGGGGGGGCTTGTGAGAGAGAGAGAGAAAGAGGCGGGTGAGCGAGAGGGCGATAGAGAGGGTGGGAGGGGAAGCGAGAATGGAAGCGCAGAGTTGAAGAGGCAGGGCGAAACGCGTATAGAAGAGTCTGCCTCGGGTCATAGAAAACACGTGCAAGTAACGTTGACTAGGTGAGCGAGAAAAAATTTATCCATTTATACTTGTGTACATAGTTAGATGGGTAGATAATGGATATATGGACAGAGAGAAAGAAAGAGAGAGAGAGAGAGAGAGAGAGAGAGAGAGAGAGAGTGTGCGCGTGTGCGTGCGAGTGAGAAAGAGAGAGAGAGAGAGAGAGAGAGAGAGAGAGATTAGGGGATGAATACAGAGGATTGAAAAGAGAAATAGAAAAATAGAAAAGTAGAGAGAGAGAGAGAGAGAGAAATACGCAAGAAGTTGATGTTCTTAATTTTGTTTGGTTGCAGGAGTTGATGGGTATGGATGAGCGGGTGTTTGCGTGCATGTACTGCGGTGCCTCGTTCCTCCACCAGAGCAAGCTGACGCGGCACATCCTCTCGCACAGCCTCGAGTCTCTCAAGTACCGCGAGCAGGCAGCCCACCTGCAACTCCAGGCTCAGCTGGGCCTCGAGCCGACGGGGCTCCACCTGCCCCCCGAGGCCCATTACCCCCCGGGGGCGGGGGTCGGGCCGATCGAGCCGATGGACCTCGAGCTGGCGGCGGTCCACTCGGACCCGACCTCCGGCCTCGTGCTCTGCAAGTTCTGCGGCAAGTCCTTCCCCGACGTCGGCTCCCTCATCAGCCACCTGCCGGCCCACACGGGCGACAGGCCCTTCAAGTGCGAATTCTGCGGCAAGGCCTTCAAGCTACGGCACCACATGAAGGACCACTGCCGCGTCCACACGGGCGAGCGGCCCTTCCGCTGCTCCCTCTGCGGCAAGACCTTCTCCAGGTCGACCATACTCAAGGCCCACGAGAAGACCCACTACCCAAAGTACGTGCGCAAGTTCCTGTCCCCGAGTCCCGTCGATCCGGTCGAGGACGAGGCTACCACGGCGCCGCCCAACCCGCCCAATCCCCATTCTCACCACTGAGCAGGGAGGCGCATCCGCGACAAGCACCACCGGCAGCCGGAGCTGCTGGAGCAGCGTCGACGCCGGCAGCGGCACCGGCACTATCCTCGAGAACAGCAGCAGCAGCAGCAGCAGCAACAACAGTTACAGCAGCAGCTCCAGCAGCAGCAGCAGCAGCAGCAGCAGGAGGAGGAGCAGCAGCAGCAGCAGCAGTACTACTACTATCACCACCACCACCGCCTCCATTATCAGCACCGTCGCGAGCAGCAGCGACTGCTGGAAGCCCAACGGCAGGGTTCCCTCGAGCAGGAGCCCCCACCCCCCGCGGCGGACTCCCTCGAGGGCCGACTCTCGCCCCTCGCCCTACTTCTGCTACTGTCTCGCTGCTACTACCCCGACGATTCTGTCTCCTCCCTCGCTCTCCGGCCCGGCGTTCGGCGCGAACGATGACGACGGCCGAGTCCTCGATCCTCTCGTTCCCTCGAGCCCGAGCCCTCCGCCGTTCTTGCCGTCGTCCTCGCGCCGCCTCGCGGCCCCCGAGGGTCGCGCGATGCGAGCTGCCGCCACCTATTCTCTAGTTAGTCCTGTGATGATATTCCTTGCGAGTTGGGATGCGATGCTCGCGCACCCCCGCCCGGCCCCGACCCACCCCCACCCCGCACCGCCTCTTGGGCCGATTATAGCGCGGCGCGCGCGGACGACCCGCGGTGGCCGGGCCTCGACCGACGCCCGCGCCCCGGAAGCTGGAGGAACCGCCGCCGCCGCCCCCGCCCCACCCGACCCGACGCCGTCCCACGCACACCCCCGAGCCCCCGCACGCGCCCCTCGCGGCTTCTGGATCCGCGCGCCCATCGTACACAGGCTGACCCGCGCGCGGAGGCGCCCCCCAACCCGTCACCCCGGCCCCATCCACAACCGCCCCCCCCCTTCCCGCCGCTCCTCGATCCCCTCGCACGCCGCCGCCGCATGGCCACGCTCGATTACGCGTGCGTCCCCTTCGAAGGCTGCGGGACCGGCGTACGGGTCGCGGGAGGAGGGACACGTTAAAAGACACGAGAGGAAAGTTATTATTATTGCGCGGATGCTCCCTCGCTTGATCAGTGCTTTAAGAGAGATAACAAAAAATAAGGAAAAAAACAAGTAGCAATGCAAGTTTATTAAAGACAAAAAAATAGCGTCTCGATACGCAAACTGTATAAAGATTATAAGGTCATTTAAGTGCGACAACCGTATATGTGTGTATATATATATATATATATATCTATACATATATATACATACATATATAGAAAAAAAAATATATTATATATATTATATATTATATATTAAACATACACATATATATATATATATATATATATGTACATAAACACACTCACACAGACACACACACTTACGTATAAATACTTATGTATAAATACATATACATATGCATATACATACACTATATAATTATCGGTGAAATCTCTTGGTAAAGAAAGAGGACAAAGCCGACAGAGACGCTGAGTGAGATAAAGCGCGTTATACAGTTCGAGTGAAAGTTAAAGCGAGAGAGAGAGAGAGAGAGAGAGAGAGAGTGAAAGAAAGACGAAGTGGGAAAGGGATAATAAAAGAAGGAAAGGAAAAACACTAATGTAGACATAACTAAGACTGAGAGATTTTACAGGTGGAAGCAGATGCTAAATAGTGACGTTACTCTCGCAGTGATTAACGAATAAGAGAAATTTACGACGACGATAGAAGGTTATAGGAACGACAGCACGAACAAGAGAAAAAGGAATGAAATTACGTGTTCGAATGATAATGAAAAAGAGCGAATGAATTCGCGAATGTGAATCGCTACTGCTGGTGCTCTTAAGAGATTTTGATAAAATGCTGTGAATATTATATTGATTATAATAACTATAGTTGGTGTAATGCCTGTGCTAATACGTTTTACGATTGTGCGATGAATGTTGAAACGATTGAGAATATTTTATACAATTCACAATGATTACGTATGTATAAATACGCATGAATCTGAATGTAAGTGAGAGAAGGGAATTTTGAATGAAAGTGAATTTCCGTTAATAAATTAGTTTGAATGTGTAAGCGCGTATGATGCTGAGAGACTGAGAGAAAGAAAGTGTGAGAGAGAGAGAGAGAGAGAGAGAGTGAAAGGTAGAGAGGGATTAAGAAAAATAAGAGATAATAGTGTGCGTAAGTATGAGTGCAAGTGCAAAAGTTAGTACGTGTTCGCCTGGAAGAAACAATAAGACAAAAAAGGAAGTTTTCAATGATCTTTTTCTCTCGTTCGTAGAAGTTTAAATCGGTAATAGAAATGAAGTTCTGGTGAGAGAATTAACGTCGAAACGTCAGTACAGGCAAGAGGATTAAAAATGGCTAGGAAATGAACAGGGAATCTTTTTAGATGCACGGCGATTTAAAGCATTATTATAAAATTATTGTAAATGAACAAATACATTATTAGGAGTGCGCTGACGGTGTACGGCAATTCTTTCTAAACGGCAAAATCGATTATACAGAATTTATTGGGGCAGGATCGGGGCATGGGATATGAATCTTTCTCAAATGAAAAGAGCATTTCATGGTCTATTGTCGCCTGGATTTGGTGCTACTATATAATAACTAAGCTAATTTACGTCGCGTAATCCACATAGAGTGTAAACAGTGTAATCTAGTAAAAAAAGTGGATCGCACGACGAGATATGTATACATATTAAATGAGCAATATTTCCATAGACCGAATCTAAGTGTCGATTAGATATAAACGACGTGAATATATCGAAGGTTTTCCAGTCCGTCATTATAATTACCGCGGTCTTAAAGCTTTTATTTTTGCAATCTTATTCTTAGCTCGACCCCACCAACCCACCAACCCGCCACCTCCCACCCCCATAATCTATACTCTAAGAATACGGTTAAGGCGAAAATTTATTAGGTGACACGTTACTGACAATTGGACGATGCCTTCGATATTCTACTCGAAAAAAAAAGAAAAAAAAATACATATTTAATGTATAATCGATTTGGCGTAGCGGAAAGACTTTTCGTAAATACAAAATAATGAAATGTTGTGCAATCAGATAAAAGTTAGTAGTTTTAAAGTTAAAATCGTAAGATAGAGTTACTGGCAATGAGTTACTAGAACAGACCAAGCATATATAAATATACTATATATACCTGATGATGCGGTAGCCATCGAAAATAGTGCAATAAAACGAGCGCCGCTCTTCTCGCCTTCGCCTTTGTTATTAAATTTTTTCGTTCCATTGATACCTATATAACATACAATGAATCCTCGCATTCGTAGCCCACATATATACAAGCGCTCACGTGGAAATATTGGATCATTCATTGATATATTGTTATTTAATTGCTGTATAAAATTAGGTCGCTTTTTAACGTTTAAAACGGTAATGTGAGATATTACACAATGAGTAATTATAATACTTGATGGTAAGATTTAATTGCTAATATTAGAATCAAACTTAGCGAATCAACTTTCACACGAAGGTCGTCCTTTAACTAAGTAATTAACGATTGTGTAATTTTGTTTCTCCTACTATAACATTTCTTTAGTCTTAACGGCAAACATTTGTTTTCTATGGGCGGAAGTAACCCTCGAGTACGAATGTTAAATCCAAACACGAATACAGGGGCATGAATCTGTGCTTGATCAATAATGTAAAGCAGTTACATAAAACAACACAAACGCTTTCTGCAAAGAAGTTAAAGCTACTTAGCAATGATAAAGACCTAGGAGATTATTAGTTTTGTGATCTACTTAAAATGATAATCTTGCTCAGTAAATTAAAATAGACGATAATAGACAAATCAGTATTTATATAATAAACGTTTATTTGCAATTAATTAAGGCTGTTGAGATTTATAATAAATAACGAGTCTTTTATGGTGGATTACAATTTTTTCCTTGAAACAAATGAAATATATGCAAATGTTCAATTTGAGAGAAAGAGAGAGAGAGAGAGAGAGAGAGAGAGAGAGAAATTAATATACGCGTTCGTCTCGGTGAACGAAAAAATGAAAAAAATGAAAAAAAAAAAAAAACACAAAAAAAAACATATAATAAAGCATAGGAGAATTAAGTAAGCACTCAATCGTATCAGGTAGATAATACGGCATAGTGAAGAATGCACGTTTCGTAGCTGAACATTTCATTACTCCAAGGACCAAATCAGGGCATGGATTCGCTTTCGAGACATTCTCAATTGCGTTTCGCATTTTTTCAAGCATCGACGCTTATCGACTAATCCAACTTACGATCGATTTTTTTACTTGCTCGAAAACTCATCATTATTAGGCACGGTTGTAAATAAAAATGGTAATGGACGAAGCGCATTTATCCACGGCTAAAAGTCACGCCGCGCAGTCGATTGTGGCCACCAATTTTTTTTTTTTTTTTTTATTTTTTTTCCCCTTTTTCCCCCCTTTTCCTTTGCAGCTGCACAATTCCGTCGACGTAGACTCACGCGTTTGAAATATTTAAGGAGCGCGACTGACGTTTTTTCCCCCGAGAGCACAACAAGAGACGTAATGCTCGGTCGAGCCGTTGTTGCGGCCGACCTAGAGACGTGAGTATTATATATTCTGAAAATAATTTAAGACGTATTCGTAGCTTAATAATAAACTATTTTAATTACGTGTCTAATCGGTTGGAATTAATTGTAAAAGTTATGGTAAGCTTGTAGGTTATTTTCAACTTAAACGATAAGGTTAGTGAATCATTCAACATTGCAGGAATCTCTACGAGCTTGTTAAAAAAAAAAAAAAAAAAAGAAAAAAAAGAAGGGTTGCATCAAATTTTTATTGAGAATTTGATTATTTTAGTTAAAATTATCGTATTGTCGTAACGAAAGTGTTCAATTTCGAGGATAAATCTCGAATGTGTCTTCTCAATTTATCTACACCCCTGTTTCTCTGTTTTGTATGGTAATTGATATACCATTGTTGATGGACGGACTCTCGACAAATATTCCGCAACATTGTTTTATCCACCCCCTCCCCTCCCCCACCCATTGAACGAGGTTTTTAATCACTTGGATTAGATAGGAAAATCTTTTCCCTTCAATGGATCATCGACAATTTATTACGGATTCGGGTCTTCTTTTCAGTATACGGCATCGGTTGAGATGAATTAAAAAAAAATTTTTTCAATGTGATTTATTTACAAAATGTAGAATTAGGGGAAAATGTTTTTTGAAACGAGAGTGATCTCAGAGCTGTGATGAATATACATATTACTAGGTGAATAACTACAAAGTAGTAACGTAATTTTAAGCAAAAGGAAAAAATTTTAACAATGGGATTTCAAAGAAGAACGGACACGGTATAGAAGGTCTCGGATTTCAAAGGAAACCCAAGACATGTAGCATTATTTAACTGGTAAACGTGTCTTTTAATTCAATAATTCGAAATTCCAGTAGACGAGAAAAATGTTACTAAATTGCGAAGTCGCTTTAAAAAAAAAAAAAACAAACAAAAAAACAAACGCATAATCTCATAAGGAATGACATTCTTTTGGCATTAACCGCGACGTCGAACATTATTATAATTAACGGCACTGATTAAAGTAAATTTCTCATTAAGCCAACGGCAGTTTGATCAGTGGCGCGCGTTCTCGGAGTCTACTGCAGTTGCGAGGGTAGCCACAAGCCGTGATCGTCCTTCGATTTGAAACTCATTCGATCAAGGCGTAAATTCAAAAGAAGTGTCACGCGTCTAACAATACATTCCAACAAATGCCTTTCTCTGTTGTCGCATAAGCTGAGCTCGATTATCTTTTCGGTGGCGTCTTAGCCGCGCCGGCATTCGGCGCTGAGCAAAACTCCTGATCTCTTAAGTCGCTGGCTAAGCTCCCGCAGGCTGAGCCTCGTCGGGCGCGGAAAGCCGCGAGACCGACGCGCGTTCATAAGCGAACGAGGCGAATAAAGTAGAGCTTCGCCAAGAAGTTGCGGAGCTCGGCTCGTAAGAAAGCCGTTGCTATCGGGCTTGAGTGGGGCGGTCGGGTGGGGGGGGGGCAGGAGGGCAGGAGGGGCGCCAATGGCAATATCACGGCCCTCCAGAGATAAGCTCTAGCAGGTGATCCTCCGTTCACCCGAGGGCGATCGGCTTCGCGCGGCTGTTCAACTCTTCCTCCCGAGCCCCAAGTGAATACCCATCGATTGTATTCGACCCTCTCCCACTAATTCCCCTCTCGTGTTCCGGTCGATATCGACGAGGGTACAGACACCGATACCAAACGCGAAAACTGTTGTGTTTACGCGCAATCAGGGCGAGACTCACCGCACGATTCATGGCTTCCCGTTGACCACAAATAGTCACGCGTTTCCCCTTCTCTCTCTCTCTCTCTCTCTCTCTCTCTCTCTCTCCACCCCCCTCCTCCTAACTGGATACATCCAACGCATTTGGATCAAATGTGCAACCTCGTGGTCTAAGCGATGGTTCTGTCACGTGAGCGAAAGCTTGGCATGCCTCGCTCGCGCCCAGCCACCAATTCTCTTTGGCTCCTTTTACTCATCTCTAATCTGACTTTCGTCTTTTATAAGGCGGCGACGTTAATATTAGGTAGTTGAAAGTTAGAACTATAGGTTTCAAGTTTCTATAGCGCTTAGATAATAATGAAAGACTGTGTTTACGAAACTGGGTGCTCGTGCGTGTGTGGGCGGGTGTGCGTTTGGGTGGGCGGTTGTATGCGTGCTTGTGTGCGAGAGAAAGAGAGAGAGAGAGAGAGAGAGAGAGAGAGCTGGGTAGTGAGAAACGGCGATGATAAGAGGGGAAGGATAGATGGACGGAGAAATAGAAAAAATAAAAAGGAGGGAGAGAAAGATTCCCATGTACCTGTACACTTCTTGAACATAACGGTCTTAGGGTTAGGTGGTCGTTACTTATATTATTTAGTGCGCGTGTAAATATCCGCCTGTCGTATTGGTGGAGATTGTAGTGAAGAGAAAGATCCGCGATGGGACTTGATGCGGAATCGTGCGGGTTACCTTAGATATTTAGAGCCTCTTTGGCGCGCTATTTTATATCTTTTGCCTCCTATATTCTATTTTCTCAATACCTTGGAACGTTTATCGACAATTAGAAGAATGCGATATAATGTGCCTTTAGAAGAATTACTTTTTGTTTGTTTTTTTTTTTTTTTTTTTTATTCACTGATGCTTCGAGTTAAACATTTTGAATGCTTGTTTTTTAACACGCGGTTAAACGAAGAAGAAAGAAAAATCCACGTAACTCTTCGGTTTTCGACTGTTTTTGATGCTTTTCGCTGGTCAACACTTGTAAAATACTAATCTCAACCATAATAATTTTTATCTATTATCAAGCATAAAATCTATTTTGCGAAAAGGAAAAAAAAAAAAAGAAAAGACCATAGCTGCAAACTTATCGATATTTAGTAACTTAAGCATCCTTCGCGCCTTTTGCAAATGTACACGATTAATTAACTTATTAAACGATTTGATTCAGTTATTAATTTCCTGATATAAAAATGACCTGAACGATGCACAAATTGCAACACAATCGTCATCTCGCGCGATTCCAATCGATCCCGCAAGGACATTATTGCCAGAAGTATTAATTAATTTAATTTATTTCGAGCTAGCGCCGGCCCCAAGGGCGTTGAATTGTATATAATAATATTAAAGAAATGAATGAAAATAAGATAAAAATAAAAAAATTGACGCGCGACTTTCATGCTGCCCGAGAGTATGTTTTAGTTCAACTGCGCACGAATACATCATACGCTAGAAAATTTTATTAACAAGGCATCTAAACTTTTCCGATCATTTGCTTACTCCCTATCCCTTTAATTTTACGCACACTCGAATAAATGTAAATAAACGCGAAATAAAGAATTAATTCGCTCACGCTCTTAGTTAATTTCGCGTTTCGAGTTCGTCTGCATTAAGTTTCTCTTTCACTACACGATGAATGGATACTGAATTTATCGGGCAAGAAGGAAATCAGCATAAGATTATTTCAATATACATGTAAATATATAAATATATACATATTTATATGTAAACATGGGTGTATATATATATATATATATATGTATATGCATGTATATTTGTACATGTATGTATGTATAAATATGTATTTTTGAAGTATTACAATAAAAAATGGACATCTGGTAGCGATCCAAACCATACATACACACACACACTTATATATATTTATATTAAAATCCTTACTTTTTTAATTTTAGCATTACACGTTAAACAAGGTTTAAAAACTGTAAAAGCCGCAGCCTCAATCAAAGATGTTCGAGCTCTAGCCAATATTTTTATTGACTAAATAAGGAACTTAAAATTTTAATAATAATTTTCTAAACGTTATAAATTTTGCTTTTAAATATCAATGTCTTTATTTATTCTACGTGTACTGTTTAATATTATAATTCCTTAAAACTTATAGGATTACGTTTCTATATCTTTTATCAAAATGATCTAGAAATGTGCCATTTATTTAAACAAATTATTTTATTAATTTAGCTCAAAACTGAGTCCTACATTTTCAAACTATTCATTCCAAAATCATAATTCACGTGCATAATACTTTTCTCATACATTTTTTGTACGCACATCTGAGTTGAATTATGGCATAAACCTTATTCGATTAATCTTATGTACTCGCATCACAATGTCGTTTAATATTTAACTATTTCCATACATTCAGATGATAATTTAGTTCGTTATGTAGGTTTCCTACGGAGCTGTAAATTCTTTATCCTTCGGCTATCCTTCGCGAAATCGAAAAATAAACCATTCAGAGAAAGGCGAATTTTAATATTTTTCTCGCGGTCGATAGTAAAAACGACGCGAATAAGAGCCTCGGCGTGATCGCGCACGCGTGTACATAACCTTGCAATCGTGAAGGTCTAAAAATATAATGAACGTATGGAAAAATGAATTGCTGCCGCTCAACGGCAAGATAGATAGATAGAGGGAGAGACAGAGAGAGAGAGAGAGAGAGAGAGAGAGATCTTATTTGTTTGTTTGTTTGTTTGTTTCTGTGTGTGCATGCATGCGTAGACATGAGAGGCAGAGAGAGAGAGGGAGAGGAAGATAGATTGAGAGAGAGAGAGAGAGAGAGAGAGAGAGAGAGGGAGAGAGAGAAATAAACGCGCTATCAGCGAACGCAGCACATGTATATGTATATACATTCACGTGTATGCGAATGCGCACTAGTGTATAAACGCACGATTGCGATAGATAAATCGTTAATTGGACAGTGACTCTCATTTTCGCCTGAATAACCGACTATTTGTGGCAATTTTCTCTTTAAAATAAAGCTTTCCGACTTGTGTAAATCATTTTTCAATACGTAAAAGTACGTAAATTACTAGTTAATTGAAAAGTGAGCAGACTTAAAAATCGAGCGCGTATCAAGTATTTAAAAGTTTGCGACTGTACAGAATTTATTTTAACAATAAAACATTTGTTTTCATTAATCAATCGTTTTTCTTCAAAAATAGATTTTTCCTTGAAATATAAAATTATTTCGGTAAATCGATTAACTTTTGTAACAATTTTGTCTTTTCATATACTATAACACTCCAATCAAATATTTCTATCATATTTTTATCTTTTTTATTTTTCAACAGTGTAGTGCATATTTTATACATATTTTGTTTTAGTAAATGGTACAATACGACTTAAGCATTTAATTTAAATGGCCAATTCTCTCACCTTTGTAACAATGAATTACAATAATTTTTTCATCGTTAGATATGGCATTTAATTTTATTTTGTACTAAATATGTAATTATTTGATATAAGAACTTATCCAAAACGAAATGAAATTTTATATTCTTTTATCAATCCTAATCTATTTTATATGTATATTAATTGTTTTTATAACATATAGATTAACATACCAGTACAACTTTTATTTTAAAATTAACATCTACCTAATTGAACCTAATGAATAGATACTTGCAATATACTTTTTAAATATTAATTCGAATATATTAATATGTATATATTTTTTTTAACACAAGTCTTTAAATATAATTTCATTCAAATTATATATTTTATTTTTACTCTATTTTTACACCATTTTTACAAATATATATTTCAAAATCCTTTAGGAAGTTCGAAAACGTTGATTCAATATAAGTCGAAAGCAATGGTTAAAAAAACATACACTAAATTTTTTTCAATACTCTTTTCCTAAAATATTAAAATATTAAAATACAAATTAATAAATTTTCATTGTAATAACAGCAGTAATAAAGAACGTGCAATGGTTATGTATGCATCGACTTGATAAGATACTTGAACGAGTAAAAAAAATTAAGCAATAAACTTTAAAATATCTTATAAAATAATACGTAACTGAAATATGCAATTTTATTTGTGTATTTGAACTGTTACAATTGAATGATTATAATTATTTATTGAAGAATATAAGACAAGATAAGAAGGTAGCTTTTCGCTAGTTTTTGACAATACAAAATAATTCTGAGTATTGAATACAAGATTTCTTTAAATATCCTTCGATTAAAAGAAATTTTGTATGGATGCACGGAATAAATTGAACAATTTTTCATTATATGACTATATTGTATTGTTAATATCCTTCAATGAAGCTACATAATCTTATTGCACTTGCTAAAATAAAGTTTACCCCTGCTTATCTTACACTTTCATGAAAATATTTAAAACTTGTTTAAATGATAGATCGCGATTTAAATTGTTGAAAGGATATTTCGATAAAGATTCAATATGTAAATTTAATGCATTTGTTATCGTATGATAAACGTTTAATGCATTTGTCTTTGTTTATTCAATTAATGGATGCAGCATTGAATATAAAATTTTTTTAGAACATGAAAAAGACTCACATATGCGTAGTAAATGAATAACCTAGTTTCGAAAAGCAAAAGCATTTTATAATATTATCTGTATATTATTTATAAACTTTATGTATATATTCGTACAAAGTACGTTAGGCATACGAAACAATACAGCATAAAAAAGAGCGTTAGACTGTAAATTATATCACGGCATACGATCCCACTTCTGAGCTTAAACATATCGAATCATTAAAGATTCTTTTTAAAAATCCAATGATGCTTGTGATTTTAAGAGGAGTATTTTTTCAAAAAAAAACCTTTTTCAATTAAATATAGCAGTTGTTTTCACTGTTTTTTTTTTTTTTTTTTTTTTTTTTTTTTTTTTGAAATATACAAAATTAGTTTTGCAGGCGTTCAAGAAGTTTAAAGATTCAATGCAAACATCCAAATCATATTAAGAACTTGATCCGCATTGATAAAATAAATTAGCTTGCGATTAATTAAATTGAAAATTACGCAAAGACAAATAATTCTCAATAGGCAAGTTTGACATAATAATGAACGTCTTCATAAAATTCATAAGACAAAAATGCGTATTGATAATAGAGTTCCCTTTTCAAAAATTATTTTTCGTGCTATTAGTACGCGCATTAGATCTTAAATGAAAACCGTATGAGTTTGGTTCAACGTGCAATCAGCGTTTCTTATCCAATGGGATAATTATAAATTAAAAAAAAAAAAAAAATAAATATTATTCGACATGTAAAAAGAACCACGACAGCCCATCTCTTAAAGCATCGGGTGTGCAATTGCAATCGTATTACGCCCGTTATTAAAATGCCATTTATCCTAGGCCGTTAGCTCGAGTGGAAATGTTTACTTATGAAAGAAAGTAATTGCAGTAGTCAAATGTTCCTTATATAATTACAATTAATAGCAAGTACTAACCATAATTTAATTCTCCAAAGGACGATACAATTTTATTACACAAACAAGCGACGTGCAGTTTTATGTACGCACGCATACATTTACATATGCATATACATATATACATATTTTTTGTATGTGTGTATGTATGCATGTATGCATGTATGCATGTATGCTCGAGCACGTTTGTACGAGTGCGTACGCGGTGTGTGGAAAAAAAAACAAAAAGAAAGAAAGAAGAGTTGTTGTGTTTGTAATCGAAGTATACCCTCGTTAAACTGTATCGGCATATTGCACAATTCGGTAAGTTAAAAAAGGCCCCGTTATTGAGGAATTCTCGGATAAGATTAAGACTACTTTAATATTATTCTTAAGTTGCAATCTATCCTGTTGACAGTGAGAATTACTTTACTCGGCTTTTCTTTGTACACTTGACGATATCGTAATCTGTCTCTGCTCAGACAACCTGTTAACTTATTAAATATATCTGTACGTACGTTATATGCACCTATACGGTACAACTTGAGAACATTTACGCGTGGACAAAATATGTTGCCGACAAGTGTACTTATTAATTTCAATTGCGCGGGTTAAACGATCCTTCGTAGTGGCTCCACAATAGTGAAAATCAATTAGGCCGTACTTTACAGTTACGCACTGTTTGGCACCTACTTTTTTTTACTTTTAAAACGACACCATTTTCCCTTAGCAGCCCTTTCGCCCTGTTCTATTATAGCCCCCCCCCCTACCCCACCTCACCCCACGCTTTCGCATAATGTAATAATAATAGACAAGACAGCCGCTCCCGCAGTCTAGACTCGATGAACGAATTATACAAAGGCATGTACTCTGTATAAATGGCTCGCTTCTCTTTAGGTTATTGCGCGGAGTTACTTTTGATACGACTTCATCGAACTTTTGCAGTACTACATTAAACTGACGATGAGGAACTGCTTAATGGTACTTGGAACCAGCCGAGACAGACCCGCGCTCCCGTAAAATATGTTCACAATGGCCCAGCCAATAACACACAAGCATAGATGAATATAAATAGGAGCTAAAGCAACTACGAAATCGAATCGAGCGCTCGTATGATCGGCCGTTTCACCTGTTCTCTTTTTCCTATTCAATCTCATTATTGATTCGGCTCTCGTTATTACCAACCGTGCAAAAGGTCGACCTTTTTAAATTCACGGTACAGAAGAGTGATGTTCCGCTTTAAATTTTAATGCCAAATAGGCAATGTATTAATTTTCAAATTTTCCGATTGTATTGGCCAATTCATGAGTCGGATTTAAAGTTCACTCTCAGCCTGTATTAGCAGAGACGCGCGACAAAATTTGTCGAAATTTATCATAATATAAATAGAGTAGTTACGGCGGTACTTAATAGTAAAAATTTCCCTATAAATTTACGTTTCGGCGGTAAAAAGATTGATCTCACGTTTCTTGCAATAAAAACATCATTTATGGTCTAGAGCATTGATCTCTTCGATAATATTAAATAGGCAAACGATAGGCGTTAGCATAAGGATCACTTAACAAATAAAGTTTTGTACTCGATAAAGGATTCTTAGATAAAGTGAAAGTATCTGATGGGGAAAAGTAGTTGATTGCTATTATTATACTTCATTTATGTCCTCGTGAGCATGAAACATATTCAATGGCAGATGTAAAATGTAACAATGTATTAAAAAAAAAAAAAAAACATATTGAAGAGAAAATCTACGAAAGTATGTAAGAATGAGTGAGAAGGTGACGAGGGAGAGTCGCCCGAGCGCGCTTAAATACGTACTGTAGGATAATTATAGTTGCCTGCATAATACCATACCTTAATACTATTCATACGTTTCTGGACTAAAGTTCCTTAGGGGAGTTTCCGTTGGTCCCCAGCAGGACTACGGATGTGCGCCCTAATGTGATGACGGTGCTTTGTTTCTCTTTTATTTTTATTATTATTTTATTATTATTATTATTATTATTATTAATTAATTATGAATGATTAATTATTAATTATTAATAATTAATGATTAATGATTAATTATTAATTATTAATTATTATTAATATAATTATTACCTATAATTATTATTGTGTACAATGAATAATTACCGCGGTAATTATTATGCATAATTTTAGGTTTTCATTGTGACACACACACACACTAGATACCTAATATTGCGGCTAAATTTAAGTTACTTCAAAAAACTATTTTGTTACTTTTTAATGTATTTAAGGAATTATTATTACTTACTATTACCTATTATCTTATTATTATTATTATTATTAATTATTATTATTAATTATTAGTATTATTATTAATTATTATTAATTATTTAAGATTATTATTATGTATCATTCTGTTTAGTTTAATACATATTATTATAAAATATAAACTTCTATTTTGAAAAGCAATTATTTTAATTATTATTTTTGTTAATTTAATATTTATTCCACTGAACCTAAACCACTTTTGTTTTCCCTTCTTTATCAATATTATTATTTAGCATTGGGATGCTTATACATGCAGCATATCATTAATTTACATGCGTAACAAGGCAAAGATATTGTTAAAATATTAAAAAAGTTTATCTATTGAAATAAGGTTACCGTATCTTCAGGCAAATTTGTGACTATTTTTTATTTTATACAATAGAGAAATACATGGATGCTAACAATATTCATTGCAAGCATTCCATAAAATTAAGTTTTACAAGTTTTTTGTTTGTTTATAAAAGCATACCTAGTACAATAATTATTATTCATAATGAAAAATATAGGCATCACGTGAATTATTGACTAAAAGAAAGTAGTTGTATTCGCATTGCGTATTGGAACGACCGACGGCGCACTCGACTGATTGTAAGGATAAATGTAGGCTTTAGTCATTGCAATAATGAAAAACATATTAAAAAGAAGATAACAATGAATGCGTAACACATATGCATTACCCTTCATTCATAGTATTTTATCACTAAATATATTACTCGAAAGATTGGGCAACTTAAGGATTGATTGTGCATGCGAGAAAGACTTGATTCTTGCGAATTAGTCATTGCTTTTCTACTGAATACTTTAAAGGGATAAAGCAGTGTTGGCTTTAATAATTTTTCACCATGATTTTTAATGATAATTTGAGAATTGTTTGCGTGTTTGAATCACCTATAAATACATATATATATATATATATATATATATATTAACAGAATTACTTATTAATGTTTATAGTATAAGCATAAGTTGTTTGTAAGTAAAAGTAACGTTTTTAAACGACGTGCAGAGAGGAAAATAATGTACTTTTTGAAAAATCATTTATTCAACGAAATATTATCACACGATAATAACAGTTGATGAATTCACGTAAATTGATTGCACAGCCGAAAGAATTTGCTCACATGGGTTACGTTAATAAGCTAAATCTTTATAGAAGTTTCAAGAACGATTTTACTCAATGATATACGAAAATTTACATAAAAATTAATCGTATGTGAATCTAAAGAATTCGATCTAATTGCAATTTCGTAATTATTAAATAATCCTTTGCTAAAACGTTTGAATTATCGTATAACAAGGGATTATTATCACCGGCAACTTTTCCCCTCGGGTTCTAATATTTTAAACCAATAACGAAGAGCATCCATCGGCTTTGGGTTCTCCTCGCAACTGTTTAAGGCCACATCAGGCATAAATAGAAAGTATCTAGTACGACGGCACTGCTGAACAATAGTCAGCCGTGGACTAAATCCAGACGGGGGCTCGCGATCGATCCTAAATTCACCAGCGACTTTCGGAGCCCGGAGCGCGCGCGGCTTCCCCGAAGCCTCCCGCCCGTGGCAGTTTCAAAGGCTCGCGCGGACGCGAGCGTTTGTCGATCGCTCGAATACAAAAGAGCGGCGGTTTCCCGGCCCGCGCCGACGCTCGGAGGCGTCGCTCGCGGAGCTAAATAACCGGGGGGGACCTTTAATCAAGCCTATCGTCGGGGCCAATCGAGGCCTCGGCACGGCAACGAAATTCCTCGGCTTTTCTCGGCGTTCCCGGGCGACGAGGCCGCGGGCCCGCGCGCACGCACCCACCCCTCGGTCCCCGCGAGATCTATCGGGCCCGAGGATCTGCGGGCTCGATCTCCTCTCCAGCCTCGGCAGGGGCTGCGATCCCCGATAACGGAGCCCGGGCGTTGATGGATATACCTGGATGCACATAATGGGCTACCTTGGGCGCGAGCCTCGCCAGATTGGCAGGGCCGATTCCGGGCCCGGCTCCGAGGGGCCCGACATCGCGCCACGGCGCGTACTCGCGGCTCGACTGACGGCCTCCGTAATGGGCCGCTCTAGTCGAGGGCAGCGGATCCGAATCTGGCGCTACCGCGACCGCGAGGTCGAGCTCTGCACCCGCGAACCGGTGGCTTGGCTTGGCTTGGCGGGGGGAGGGCGAGAGACCGCCGAGAAGGAGGCTCGCTTTTGCCGTTATTAATCAACGCCGTTGCGTAAGTCGAGCTCGTCGAGTGCTGTTGATGCACGGAATGCCGGTCGCTCGTTGGCGAGGCAGCGAATGCGCCTTTACACTCGCCTACCGATAATAACGACTGTTTCATTACAATTGCGCTGAAAGCACCATCCGCACTTTATTTTAAAACTGAATAAGCACCTCGGCTTGAATTAATATCCGAACAATGGTTTAATTGCCGCTTGAATGCCAACTTAACCCGTACGTTTATAAATATGATTATTTCCATTATGGCTGATGCACAGTGCTAGGAAATTGTCATGATTATTACTAATACCGTTACTGTTATCATCAGTCTCATCGTTATCATTATCCGTATCGTCGTGTACACATTATCATAATCATTACACCTATTATTATTGAATTTTGCAATACACTCTGACGCGATTTTAATAATCAATTGTATTTACACCACACGGTCGAAAGCACATTCTCTAATTAAGGGTGTACCTGATAATATACCTTCGGTAAATACAAAATGTTCACTTCAATCACGACACTTCGTGTACAACCGCGTGTAATTTAAAATTAATTGTTCATTTACTTCAGCGGCGAACTTAAATAGTCTTGCCTATTTATACAGATTTCGTAAATATTTACACAGAAATCCTTCATTATTATTTATTATACGATTGATAATACTTACATTTGTTAACCCTAAATACTTTGCTCGCTCACTCGTGAAAAATCTTTAAGCGGATCACACTTATAAAGATTTTTTACATTTAATTTCGATTGCAATTTTAAATTATCCCAAAATGTACAGTTTGTTAGTTAAGATCAATCTTTGGATTGGACAGGTGAAAATATAATTTATAACGGTAAATGCAAATGTTTATTTTTAATTTTTAGCGGAATTTATGAATTTTCACGGAATCTCTAATGCTTTCGGATATAGCTTAATATAATTTTAAAGAAGCCCTTAACTATTTAAATTTTTTATTTATACGCAGTATAAAAGTAAATTGAACCTCTTGATATAATTATATATCGTTAGAGCAGATAATTATTTGATTATTCATCTGCATTATCCATTTTCGGTAATATAAATGGGAAAGCGATGATAGTTCAAACCAGGTCAGGTTTCATGAGAAAGAAACACAGATAGAAAGGGATTGCACTCAATGAATATAATTTGAGATATCGATTAATTTGAAGGTGGGAATATTCGAGTGTATACGTTAAACGGAAATAAAAATTTTAAAAAATCTCACTAGCGTTCAAACAAAATCTTGAATTGTAAATTCAAAACAATAGATTTATTGGAAGCAATGAGAAATTTATTAATCTTTTAAAACAAACTATTTATATTATACATACTGAATGTTAAACATCTTTCTAATTAAAAATCTTTAAAAATAAAGTTAAAAAATCTATTTCAATTCGAACTTTTTGTACAAGCAAATTAAATTACAAATAATTTTGAATTGCTAAACGTAAATACTTAATATTTTTTTTCAAATGACAAAATTCACTGTGTATTAATTAAATTTAAACTCACCAAAGCAGCTGAATTTATTCTCATCAATATTATATGTTTTCAATGATAATTATAATTTTAATATCAGAATATTTATTACCAAAATCACAACACAGAAAGGTTATTTAATATTAACTGCTAATAATATCAACTATTAATATTAAATTTATTATCACATAGCTACTTATTTATAATGACAATAATTTATTAAAATTTATTAAAATGTTTCACTGTGATAGAAATATATAAAGATTAAATTAATAAAATTAACAGATTCATTTGCTGTTTTTATTTGAACCATTGTAAACAATTTTCATGCAAATTAAGTATTTGATTTCCTCTTGAATTCCATATTTAATTTACAAAACATTTATTTTAAAGTAATAAAAAATTTTAAATAAAATAATGTATCATTTGAGTTTAAATAACAATTTTAAAAATTGATATATAAAACTCAGAATAAGTTTTTTTATGAATCTATTGACATTAAATTGAATTGAGATATAACATATTATTAATGAAGGAATAACTATAGAAAAGCTTTTAGACACAATAAATGCATTCATTGTAATTATTATTTTTAATTACGTTCATATATAATTTAAGAATAATCGAAAATCTAGATATAAAAAGAAAAGAAGGTCTCACATTAATTAAAAAAGAAAAATGTTGTTGAATTAAACTCGCATAATCTGAGTTATTATGTAATCCGTGTTGAGCAAATTTTATAAGCAAATAAGTACATAATATTGATCTCTAAGGGTAATTAAAAAAATATATCACTACTGTGACTTAAATATTAATATTTTTTTCAAACAAATTAAAGAAATAAGAATTTATAATTTTGAAATTTTTAATTATAAAAAATTAATCATTATTTCTATTGTGTACATATATACACATATATAGTATATATTATTTAGTAAATATAAATAAAAGTATTTCATATTGAACAGTTTTATAAATCGTTGCAAATACAAGTTTTGTATTAAAAATTAAGAATTGAAGCAGTCTTAAATTTTATTGAAGTTAATTTTTAATAAAATTTTCTTAAATAAACGTATTTTTTTAATAATCTTAGACATTGTTCTTGCAAAATATATTTTTATTCCTATATAATAAATAATTAGCATTGAAATTTTAATTTACACGTATTAAAGTCTGTAATATTGTGACGTTACAATAAATTTTACATTTCTATGCTTCAACTGTAATTGTAAACATTAGAGAAAATTAAATTTCAATAAAATTTAAGTTCATACATATTCGAATTACGAAGAAATCAGAAAAGATATATTTTGTTAATACCTAATTGTTTAGAAAAAAATATCATAGGAATTCGTTAAAAAAAAAAAAAAATTCGTAAAAAAATGAAAAACGATTAGCATTGAATGGAATTAATTAATAATAAACAGATTTTCCTGACGTTCATTCATCTGCTAAATAGCATCGTAATTATATGCTATATCATTCTTAAAGTTGATCACTTCATCATTAAAAATCCTTTCTTCCAAATTACACTAAATAATAAGAAATACATTTACGAAAGCTCGTAACACCAGCCTCAATTATAACTAAGAGAATAAAATAAAAGCAAAGCTACATATGTATGTATAAATAAGTATATATGTATATTTATATATATATATATACGCATGCATTATAAAACTAAAAATAAGTGAAAAACAAAAAAATGGAGTCTGTACTTATCTAAGGGTGCAATCTAATTTTGTCATGCGAATGTATATATAAAAAAGAAATAGTCTTGAGACACAAAGAGAAGCTTACTGTGCAATGAATCCAATAGCAATAAACACAAAATAAAGAGAAAGACCCGCACGTCACAAAGAATTCTCTTCTATTATTTTTCTTCCGTTCATTCACTCAGAGACGCGAGGAAAGACAAAGAAAAGTCGCCTTAGTCACGAGATTCACGTGCTTACGCTTGCACGATTATACGATAAATACGATATATACATGTATAAACATAAATACGTACGTATGTATATATATATATATATATACATATATATATATATATATATATATATATATATATACATGTTTGAATATACATATAATTGACGTAAAGAACTGCAAAACTAGACGACATACACGTGCACATTCCGCTTCGATAATATAAAATACGTAAAATAAACACGTGGGATGGGAAAAAAATCCATGATGGCAAGAAAGGGTCCGGAATGCGCGTATATGTCGATTGTTGAGAGATATTTATACTAGTATTTTAACAGTACGTAAAATAATAATGTACTCATTCTCCCCGACCCACACACACAGGTATATATATATATATATATATATATATATTATCACACACATGTACATGTACGTACACTCCTGTGCACGTATGCATTCCAACTGGTGCGCTTTCTAATATTTGTGTATTTGTGCATGAATTTTCGTGCATTAAACTGTATATATATGTATGTACGTATATACGGGCGTACGCTTTCCCCACGTATAGACGCGCGTGTGCGTATGTGTGTGGAGAAAAGTAAGAGAGGAGAGTAAAAATGTTATATATATATATATATATATATATATATATACATATTATATATGTGTATATAGGTATATATATATATATTGTAATTGACTAATAACGAGCAATAGAACGCGACAATGGCAATATATTCAATATATAAAAAGGATTTAAGAAAAATAGATAAAAATAAAAGTAAAATGATTAAAATAAGATTCCATAAGATAAAAAAATAAGTAAGGTAATAGAAAATGAATTATAATGAGTTGTAAATAATAAGAGATTATACATAGTAAACGCACATAGGAGATACTAGTTTATGATATATATATATATATATATATATATATATATATGTGCATACTATGATATATTTATATATATATCGTCTGAATATACAAATAGTGATCTAATGAAGGAAAATAAGAAAAATTATCAATAACATATATAATTATGTCGATAATGATTATTATTATACCAACGTGATTATTTATTATATTGTATTATATAATATTATATTATATTGTATTGTATTATATAATATTATATTATATCATATTATATTATATTATATTATATTATATTATATTATATTATATTAAATTATATTTCATTAAATTATATTATATTATATTATGTACACCGATATATTTATATAGTTACAAGCGCAAAGGTGAGACGGGGATGAAAAATAAAGATTATGTGCATAGGCGGTAATCTCGCTAAATTAAATAATAATAATAATAATAATGAAAATATAGAACAAAAAGTAAAGTAAAAATTACGTTAACTCGCGACACTGCATTATGTCTTTAAGCTAAAGGTGTTGCGACAGATAATTTATTACAATATATAAAAGAGACTAAAGAGGCAAGGAGAAAAACACTTTTAGACGCATTATCTTATGGCGACGAGTTTAATTATTATTAATGACGTTACCATTATAAAGCGATGAAAATAAAAAAAAATATTAACATTTGGAAAACTAAGATAGAAAAAGAAAAAAATTAGGAAATAGGCGTACGAGGCCTTTAGCGCCATTTAAAGAACGCAGAGTAATTGTAACAACAAAGGGGAGAGATATAGACGTATAATGTGGCGGTGTGGGGGTTTTTGGAGGGGATGAAGTGTGCAGGGAGGGGGGGGGCTGAGGGATGGGGAAGGGAACGAACAAACGGGTAAAAAAACGAGCAGTGAATTACTTAAAAGAAGAATGAAAAATAAGTGACAAAGTACACGTACACGCACGCACACGCAAACAACCCACACATATGCTTTCAAAACGAATACAAATAATGTATAATGTAAGCGCGTAAAAGAAACAATTCATCGTTTTGCACGTTATACGATACGCGATGCGCCGTAAGAAATAAAGGAAGAGGGCACGAGGTACGCGCACGTAAATCACACGTAATTTGTATACAATGCATTAATAACTTAGGAGCTAGAGTTGACATGCATTGTTATAAATAGTACACTTCATATACTTCATTTTTACATTCTTACAATATACACGACGGGGACTGGACCGCAAGTGCATTGATTTAACGAGCTTTTCCAGCACAAAAGTGCAAATATGACTAATAAATAATAATCGAGTGTAGCCTCAAATTTTTCATATATATAAATTTTACCTAGGGGGTGCAGAATTTTTATCGACGAGGTTTTTTTTTTTTTATTTTTCATTTTACAAGTGCAGCTTTTTATGGCATTTTGTTTTGTTTTGTCGCTTTTTTCTTTTTTACTTTTTTTTTTTTTTTAAACAAACTAAGCACAAACGTTCTCACCGTTCATTTATTCTGCACTGAACCGCTCGATGGATAATAAAACTTTACACGAAACAAGAGTTTGACGTCAAATATAACAATTATTAAAAATTCAATTTTTTTCAAATATATAGTAGCGAGCCTTTCAACTTCAGTACAATTTAATTTTATAATGATAGATCTTCATCGCTAACTACATATCATTTGTTAAATTAAATTATTCTGTAATTCACAAGTCAATTCAATTAATGAGAATTTTTCTTAACAAATAATTAATATACATTTCGATACACAGTTGAGGAAAGTAATTTAAAAAGAAATAGAGAATAATTGACAGATGTAATTGGCTTTTGTAAAATTAAATATTAAATAAAAAAAAGTTTTTGATGCTTGAATTTTTCTGTCGCTTTTGATATAATTTTATAATTTATACAATGTATTAAACAATTTTTAAAGTTCTTAATTTGAATACTTTAACGTTCAATAGCGTTAAATTTTAAAGATTACTAAATTCTTATTGGTACAAGGCTCAAACTATAATGATAATAATAATAATAATAATAATTAATGTAATCCTTATGGATATTATATTGCATTACCGACATATATATATATATATATAGTATTACCTTAAAATATCGAAAATAATCGTAACTACAAAATATTTCATGTACATATGTTTATAGTCTTATTTGAACGAAAAGGGAAAGAGCCCACAATGATCATTAACAAAGTTGTGTAAATTTGTTCAAGCTGAAATGGGAATACTGACTTTTTATACATATCAAAATAAGCTTGTATTTTTTAAAGCTTATAATCGTGTATTTGTTTGTAGAACACGTATTTGAAATGATTTAAATGGAATGAATAATATTTAAACGGCCATTCGCGATTGGGCGATTATGGGTACGAGAGTTGTGCGACCGAAGGATAAAATAGACCGCGCAGAGGTAATAATTTATAAATAGTTGCGGAAGGAGTACGGACTGACATAATCAATACCGAAAGGCTAAAGAACACGAGAAATAATTCGTACGAGGCGATCGAGGGAATCGGAGCTCGAGAGCCGCGTAATCGGCAGCCGAGAAAGGGAAGCGCGCGCTGCGCGAGAGAAAAAAGAGGCAAAATAAAAGAAGAAGCAAAAAAAAAAGAAAAGGCAAGGAAGCGCAGGTCGGCGAGACGAGGCGAAGCGGCGAAAGACACGTAAAGTACGGCGGTGCGTTCGCCTCGTCTTTCCGTCGAGCCGGAGGACGACAGGAGGTGGCGAGCGCAGGACGGGCCGTCGTTGCACCGATGGGGTCGGCGGGCTGGGGGGGGGGCGAGCGAGCGAGCACGGCGAATCGATGCGGGCGAGAGTCTATCGGCTCGGCCGAGGCGCCGCGACGCCGTGATTTTCGGATGCGGGCGCCGACGTCGCGGTCACGCGGCCGCGACCCTCCGTCCTGGTACGCGCTTACACGCACGCGGAGACGCTCGTGGAAAATCGGGGCCGAGGCCTCGGGGACTCGCGGGACTCTCGCGACCGACCCTGCAGCCAGTCGAAGCCGCCACGAGCTTAGGGGAACGAGTGCGTTTGACCGCCATTTTTACGGAGTCGCTCCAACGAGTCGTCGACACTGGCACATGGGGTTTCCTCCCGTATGCGAGGCACGGACATCGTCATCGGCACGGCAGTAGTTTGATCGCGGCTCCGGACGATCGGCGAATTTTCAATATTCGACCACTTGCTTCGCCCTTTGGAAGCCGTGCTCGACGACTGCTGCCCTTCGGCCTTCGATTTCCCCTTCGACCGTAATCTTCATTAGCCACTGCTATCGAAATGGCCGACGTGACTTTGGCTCGCTCTTTGTTTTTTTAAAATTAAACTTCGATCCGCATTTGAATTACGGCCGTAACGGCTTGGCGCATTTGATAAGAAGTTGCAACTATTTCAGACGGGAGTCTTGAATTATGTTGCCCAACGCGACATCGATGAATGCTGACTTTTGCGCCGATGAGCACCAAAGAGACAATTATAATTGCAGGAAAAAAGTGCAAAAACATTTGTACAGACGTCGTGACTACGTTATGAAACGAGAGTAAATTAACATTACAATCGTTACTTTTAACTTGTACAAAGAAAAGTGATGTATAAGAAAGGGTAGAGCTTTACAAAGAGGAGAAAACAAAGTCACGTGAATTTGAGAAAGAGCAGAATGAAGGAAAATAGCGAATAGTCTTTTTATTATAGAATTGGAAACGCGAGATTTTCTACGACTCCTCCTTCTCTTTGCCTCGGTCGAGGCTCGCTCTCGTGTTTCCCCTTTCTTTTTGCCCTCCTCCATTTATTTCCATGTCCGACGCAATTTTATTCCCTCGAATCCACTATAGCTGCATTCTGCGAACTTTGTGCGGTGAAATCAAAGGCACGGCAGCGCTCATGACGGCGACCGAGCCGCCGTCTTAATCCGCTTTGCTTTTAATTTTTATTATCGCGTACTTCTTCTCGGACTTTTTGCCCTCCTTTGTCCGACCACTTTTTACATCGACAAATCGATGTTCTATTAGCCTCAAAACGCCGTTGTTTATCTCGGACTTGGCACCGGACGAATAAAAAATTATCCCTTAAAGGCTTCGCTCGAATATCAAGATTTTACCCAATCATTTGCTAATAATCGAATAAACATTCTTTGACAATCGCTCGGCATTAAAGCTGCCGAAGGGAAACATCTGTAGCGAGTTTTATTTTTAACGGATACGAAATACTCGACCTTTGTGGCACTTTTTCATGTCGAATGAAAAGAAATAAAAAACTTAATATTTTATTCAAGCAAGTATTAAGATCTTAGGTGTACTAGATTAAGTATCTGTGCTACTTAAACTACATTCTGGGAATCTTGTGACATCGTATGACATTCTCTTAACTTCCTTGCACTTTTTACATCGAGTTCCGTAAACAAACATATATCAGCTAAAAAAAGAAAAAAATAATAACGAATGTCATAAAAGTATCTTATTAATAAAACACGAATAATTGCAGACTTACAATTTGGAGGTTGATTAAAAATAATAATACTCGAGTCATTTTACGGCAAAGCGGTTATATTGGGGACGAAATTGTAAAATTATTATTATCGTTGTTGGTTCTTCCTGTTGCTGTTGCTGTTGTTACTGTTGTTGGTGCTGTTGTTTCTGCTGTTGTTATTATTACATCTGAAATATCAAATAGGAATCAATGAATTCGCTTGGATATTAAAGCGTTCGTAATTTAAAAAATCCCAATCCGGTACGCTCATAATTAAGCAAGAAGTATAGTTAATACGAGAAGCAAGTTTTGACGCGACATTCAAGCCCGTAATGAAAATTTTAGTTGCCTTCGGGCGATAAAGTTTTCGGGCCGCCTCATGTGTCAGAGGCATCTCAAACGCCAGCCCCGAAAAGTCTCGTGCCAACAGCTATTCTCGAGAAATGTTCGAGCTCGCTCGGGCCGCGCATAAAAGCTGCCGTAACGAATGTTGTCCTCCTAGCGGCGGTGGGCGCGGGTTGGGAGGGGGTGTGTGGCGGCAGCGGAGAGGACGGGGGGAGGCCCACAAAAGCCGAATCAGCCGTGACGGTACGAGGCACCGCGAATGGCTCGCGAGCCTTTGGGCTCGGAGAACCGATCGAAGACCCGTCCGAAAGTCCATCATTTCCTAAAAAGAAGCTCACGTGCTCGGGCGAATCGAGTCAACTCCCGGGGGAGTCGGCCTCGAGCCAAGGCTCGCACGCGGTCCGGGCCGCGTAGGCCGCGGAGGATCGTCCCACATGGCGACGTCGGCATTAGTCGCCCGAGGCCGAGCGGCGACTCCTCGCCTTCCCTCCCGATCGCCTGCCGATGCGCGGGAGGCGAGTGGGGCGGGCCGGGGAACAGGACACGGGTCGGCATGGGCGCTTATCTTGGGAATAACGATCGCTCGCCTTGGCGACGTCGGCCGCGGCGCCGGCATCGAAATATCGACACCGACAGCGCCTCGTAGTGCAGGAGAATCGAGGACGGCGACGCGACGCTGTCGGAAAATCGGCTTCGGCCGCCGTCGCAACGCGGGCTCCGGGATTCTTCGGTGACACGCGTGTTGAAGAAAAAGGAAACGGTAATGAAGAATCAGGAGTGCCAGAGAGAGAGAGAGAGAGAGAGAGAGAGAGTCGGGGTCAGTCGGTGTATTCACCTGGCGCCGCCCCAAGACACGCCTACCTATACGATTCCTGCTGCAAAAGCAACGCCTACGTACCTACGCACAGTTCTCGCTCCAACCCTCTCTCTCTCTCTCTCTCTCTCTCTCTCTCTACCTCCCGTTTCCTTCAAAAGGTGTTCACGCGGCGCTCGAGCTATCGACACGGGTAAAGAGCCTACGCCCCGCGTCCCGATTCACGCACGTCACCCACACACGATCGGGACTCCTTCCGTGCGCGGCGCCCATCTTCGACCCCCTTTCCGAGCGACGAGCCCTGGATGCGGCAATGGCGGCACCAGTCGCCGCCAGCACCTGCAGCCGCCTCGGCACTCGCAGCGACCTCCGGTCACCCCGGAGGGGGGGGGGACTGGAGGCAGTGGCCGACCGCCGAAACTCCTGGCCCGGAGTCACGCGCCCAGTCCCTCGCGCCTCCCTCGATCGCTCCTACGACGATCGCCTTGTTCCGATAGAGCGAGGCTCCTGCTTTGCTTTTCGACTGCGCGCAATCCCTTCGATATTCTTGCGGAACTTTTGTCGCTGGGATTCGCCCGAGACACGCGCCTTCCGCTTGAGAAGCCCCCGCGTCGAGAAATTGTCCCACTCGGCCGGGAAAGGCTTCCGTCGGATAGAATTCGACGCGGACTTGCGATAAGTTGGATAAGTGGTATAAGCGGCTGATCGATGACTTTCTAAATTTGTCCATTGCACAGTTGCCCAAACATTCCGCGGGATAAATATCTTTACAAATTTATTGTCTAAAAACGCAAACCGTATTTCACGTCGGCGTACGAAGCTCAATATTTGCCGAAACGCGAATACGCTCGTGTATACGCGGATATTTTTGAAAAATATAGTGTATTATTTACTTTTCCGTTTTCGCGCCTAAAGACGAGGGAAAAATCGCATGGAAAAGCTCGCAATCTCGCATTTCGCCCAGTCCCCGTTACAAAGTATACAAGCTCAAAGACACCGCACTCACTCGCGGCTAGGCGCACACGTGTATACACATTGAAACGACAACCGCGTAAAAGCAGAGCGGCACGGAGGGGCAGAGGAAAATCCAGCGATGGGATGAAAAAAGCACACCCGTGAATATATGCGGAGAGGGTGGCAGGGTACAAATAAACACGGAGTGCACGCTCACGGTTTTGTCAGTGTTTGGCGGTGGGGCAGCGGGCGGGGAGTGGGTGGGGTTTGGGGGGGGGTGGGGAGGGACAGGGCAGGGCAGGAAAGAGATTATGCGCGCATCGATAAGCTTTTCGCAGAGTAGAGATGATAACGCGAGAGTCGAGGAAAGAAAATTAATGAGGCAACAGGCGGCGAGCGAAGAGAATAATACGTGTATGGAAGCGCGGTGAATAAATTCCGAGAAATGCGTTGATATAGAAATGCTGCAGACGCGGATGCGAGAGAGTGAACGAGATTGAACGAATGGAGGAATGCGTACGCGATACAGAATAATAAAGAGAGAGAGAGAGAGAGAGAGAGAGAGAGAGAGAGAGAGAGAGAGGTGCGTTGGGACGAACCTATGTGAGAATCGTTATGTTTTTCTACGATGAATACAATACAGTATCGTTTGTACGGAGCTCTTACAACAATATTTGTACAATATGAATAATAAAATGACGGATTAAACTGAGCGCCCTCGCGTGCGTCCACAGGAAGGACAGGAGGACGCGTCGCGACGGGGTCGCAAACAAGTCAGATGCAATAAATTTTTTAAGAAAAACAAATATATAAATTAGTTAATAATAATGATAATTGTAATGATAACGAAGAGAAGCGCGAGATTAATAAGGAGCATTGAGGGTGACGCGAGTCAATGGGCGTATTTAATGAAACACAATGAGAATAAAGACAAGATAATACACGGCGTTATAATTGTATGTAACTTAAAAACGGGAATATTTTTTCATCATGTGCGCGCGAAATAAACCGGATTAATCCAAAAAATGCCGACCCATTGTATTCGCGGTGCACACACACGTGGTAAATATGACGAGTATATAATACAGGTAATTACACAGAGCAATACAGTACACTGGATAAGTAAATAAAATTAAATGCCGGCCTCCTCCTCTCCGGCGAGTCGCTGCTGGGCTCGGAGTTCGCTCCTGCCGCCATTTTACCCTTTCTCGATCGCAAGCGCTTTATGCCTCCTTGACCCGGACTGCGGGTACTCCATCGAGCCAATCGCTTCTGCGAGTATTTTTCAATAATAATGTAAGTTGCAATTTGCCCGAGGAACGGAGACATCGTGAGCTTTGACATGCGTGTTGGAAAGGAGTGTAAGCTAAAGGTGGCTCAAAGTGCCAGGACGTAATACTGTTTGCCTTGGATTCTCTTGGGCATCGAGAGAGACGGACGGAGAGAAAGACAGATGGACAGGCAGACAGACGGACAGAGAGAGAGAGAGAGAGAGAGAGAGAAATTAAAATGGCGACACGAGTATCGAATTCTCGCACGCGCTCGACGGAGTTTCATTTATATTGTGCCAACTCCAGCCTTTTTAGGACCTCCCTCGGTTTTACGTTTATTAGCAATCAATTAACCCTATATATACAATAGAATCACATGGTTACGGGAGACAGAAAACCAGTAAGAAGTTGCGAGGCGTGCAACATAAGCTTACGTAGCCCTGCTATCGGACCTTTGTATTTACCGCGCCTTGTCGACCCGCACTGTTGCGACACCTCGATGACGAGCACGAGAGATAAGAATTATATTAAACGGTGCATTGAGTTGGATGGGGGGCTTGGAGCGCGGGACTCTATTGGAAAGCAGACTGCGAGCCTCGCGAGCCCATAGAGTAATTGATGATTGATCTAAATAGAGTGGAGTCGAGGCGCGCGAAGAGCCCCACGTTTTCAGCTCCTATTATTATTATTATTATTATTATTTCTTCCTCGTGGCATTATTGCCGTTTGAAAATGACGAGCCCAGCGAGATGGCATGTACATATAGTTATAATTTCCGAGGGCAAGCCGCTCAATTGTCATTTAACCTGGTAGTTATTGATTTGCACCGATGCCCGATTATAATGAAAACAAGCGCAAAAGGTAAGCGCAATAAGGCAATAAGAGCGACGAGATTGAGCTTAAAATATTGCTTACGATCCAAACGTGGCGCATCTCTCCTCCTCGTCATCCTGCCTATTTTATTCGTTGAATTTCGCGATCCGGTTTATGAAAGGATGAGAGAGAGAGAGAGAGAGAGAGAGAGAGATTGAGTGAGAGTGAGCGAGCGAGCGAGCCTGCGCAAGAGGAAGAAACTGCGACGAGGACGACAAAGAATTATGACTAGCGTATCCCGTTTGCGTGAGCTTAGCTATTCGAGAACAGTCGTGAGCGTTCTAAATTAAATAAGCAGTTATGAATAAATACATTAATAATTGAAGGGTGTATTTAATAAGAATAATAATAATAATGGTAATAATAATAATAATAATAATAACAATGACGATGATGATAAATGAAACGAAGGCTGCGATCGATTGGCAGCCGCGGTCGATTCGTTTCGGCGTAAGGGCGATTTTTTAATTGTACATTTTAGCACCGGGGGCTTGTGAGGAAACAGGGCCGAGGGTTAAGGACGAGGAAAGCAGCGAGCCCGCGGGCAGGAGCGCGGTAAAGTGAGACCAACCGCGAGCGCGACTCCCGGCCGAGGATTGATGCGAGAGCGATACTAAAGCAAGAGCACCGCGAGCAATTGTTGCGACTCCGGTGCGCGGCGCCGCGCATTCGCTTCTCCGCGTGCGGAGTGCGAGCGGGGCAGGGAGGGAGGGGGGTGGGGCGTGGGCAGGGATCGCAAGCCCAGGGCTCGAGGTCTGGAGTCGCGTGGCCGACGAGTCGCGATCGCCACTCGCGAGGCTCACCGCGAGGCTCACCGCGAGGCTCACCGCGAGGGTCACTGCTAGAGGGTTACTGCTAGGGTTACTGCGAGAGCCGCGGTATCCCGGAGGGGGACTCTCGGGTGCTCGGGAGCGTTGCTTTGAGCGCCTTTGTGCAAGAGGCGACAAACTTATTGCGCCTCGTCGGCGCGAGGCCAGAGCTTATTATCCCTGCCGCACTTTAACCGACGCTGTTACCTCATTTGTCATTATACGAACAAAAGATGACGAGTTTTTTTTTCGGTTCTTAGAAGAACAAATGCATATCATAGTTGTAAATTAACGATTTGTGAAATAAAAAAAACTGCAAACTGTTTGTGTTAAAGTTACGTGTTTAAGTTGTGTAAATTGCGCATAAATCCTGTCGTCCTCCTCCTCCTCCTGCTCCTACAGAATCATATTTCATCTCATTATAGGATTGATTTTAAAAACACGAGCGCTTTACGTAATGCACGAGCATTTTTGCTACTATTGCTCATTATTTGTTTGTGTTCGGTATTATTGTTATTATTATTACGTGGTAACATGCTATTACTACACTGATAACAAATAACTATTCCTGTCACCGCTTGGATTCAAATAATTCATTTATTTTTGTCCAATTTTTCCTTTTCTTTTTTTTTTTTTTTTTTTTCACTTCTTTTCTTTAAATATTAATTTCACACCTACTTCAGTCGTTACTTTTAAAGCATTGACATACATTTATAATACTCCAATCGATTTCAATTTTATTTTAAGTGCATTTTCTTACTTATGGCAAATTTTGTATTTGTATGAATGTGCATTATTTCCTTAATTTAATTGTGTTTTAAATAAGTAATACAATTATTTGCATGAACTACAAAAAATAAGTCGACATTATTATATGTTAATATTTATATTTATCGTAATTCAAAATTTATGGAGTCTTAATAATTTTTAGATGACCGGGAATAATATTTTACTTTGTTACTGAAATAAAAAAAACTAAGGGACCGCCATTCAAGATTATGTTTTAAAATTTTACAGTAATTGTACATTTCACTTTCGTGTTTATTTTTAAACATGTTTGTAAGTATAACGTTGTGAGCAAAATATTACAATAAGAGAAAAAATATTATCATTAATTAAATTGTTTGAAAAAAAAAAGCATATCATACAAAGTTCTGTGCTAAAATAATAAGCGCGTATATTTTATACTCGTCGTACAACTAGTTTATCGTATTAAATATTTGATACGGTAAGAAAATATTCACACGAATAAAGTATATCGAAACGGAACGTAATTCCAATGTTTAAAATCAATGAGGAGCATATATAAAAGCAGTACTCGAACGTCTTAAATTTACACGAGATTCGCGCGTATGGCTGGAGTTAAAGCAACCGCTTAAGATCCTAGAGGAGGCGTAGAAGGCGCGTAAAGAAATGCAGGTTTAGAGAACGAAGTAATAAATTATCGACGAGTCGCCAAGAATAGGAATCGATTGTCCGGATCGCACAGGTGGCTGCGAATCCGAGTCAAAGTTGCCGCAGACGCCGTAAGTATTGAAAATCGATGGCTCGCCGAGCGTCCGCCCCCGCAAGGGAGGCGAGGCGCGTTAGAGGGAGACGAGCGAGGGGGAGTTAAGCGGGGTGGGCCCTCAGAGCCGATCCCGTCTCCGGGCAGGTGCTCGAGTCTCGGGCCGGACTAACGGAGCTGGGCTGATGGTCGCAGGTGTCGCTGGCCCTGGGCCTGGAGCCCGCGAGCTGGGCGGGCCTCGGCGCCGGGGAAGGCTCGGCCCTTTTGAGCAGCGCGGGCTTCGCCGCGGGCCTGGCCGGGCTCGCCCGCCGCTGCGGCGTCTGCCTCGCGAGCTTCCCCTCGAGCTGGCTCCTAGAGCGGCACGCCCTCCTGCAGCACGCGGGCCAGCCGAGCGACGACAAGCCCTTCACCTGCGAGCAGTGCGGCCAGCGCTACCGCTACCGCTCGGCCTACGTTAAGCACCGGGAGCAGAACCACCGGGCCCGGCTGCCCGCCGACAAGCTCTTCACCTGCGACGTCTGCGGCATGCAGTTCAGGTAGGGGAGGAGGAGGAGGAGCTGCTCCGGCCCGCGGCCGCGCCTCCCCCCGAGCCGGACTCGCTTCCTTTTTTTGGGGCCGAGGAGCGGAGCGGGCCGGAGCGGAGTCAGGCCTCGGAGAGGCCCGAGAGCCGGTGTGACCGGTGGTACCGATGGGCCGCAGGTACCTCAAGTCCTTCAAGAAGCACCGGCTGAACCACGCGCTGGAGCGGCTGCAGCGGGCGCCCTCGAGCGAGGCCCAGGGCCCGACCGAGCGGAGCGACCAGGTCTCGAGCACGGGGGAGCCGAGCTCGCAGCTCGAGGGCAGCAGCGCCGGGGAGTCGAGCCCGCCCCGGCTCGAGCAGGAGGACCACCGGGACTCGCCGCCGAGCTCGGAGGGGGCCCGCGAGGAGGGCCCGGGCCCCCGGCGCAGGGAGCAGCCCGGGGGAGGGCCCCGGGCCCCGGAGGAGGAGGAGCCCGAGGCCGCCGAGAGCGCCCCGGCCACGAGCACCGGGACGAGCCTGAACCTGAGCCTGGCCCGGGCCCCGGCGGCCCACCACCACCACCACCACCACCACCACGAGGCCGAGCGCCGGGAGAGGCGCTTCGCCTGTCCCTTCTGCGGCAAGTGCGTGCGCTCCAAGGAGAACCTCAAGCTCCACGTGCGCAAGCACACCGGCGAGCGGCCCTTCGTCTGCCTCTTCTGCGGGCGGGCCTTCGGCGGCAAGAGCGACCTCACCAGGCACCTGCGCATCCACACCGGCGAGCGGCCCTACCACTGCGAGATGTGCGGTAAGTGCTTCGCCCGGGCCGACTACCTCTCCAAGCACCTCACGACTCACATACACCAGCGCTGAGAGGCGGACAAGCGGGCCCGGGACGGGGGACCGAGGGCCCCGTCCCTCCTGCGGCTGCGACCCTAGCCGCGCTCCCGCTCCACCCCACCCCCAGACGCCCTCCCATCTCCCCCCCTTGGTAGCCCCTGCCCACCTTGCCCAAGGCCGGCTCCCGGCCGTAGATCGAGCCCCGGGCCTTGGGGCCGCCCTCCAGCGTCGCAGCCGCTGCGAGGAGCGACGAGCGAGTGCGACGCGCGGCTCGAGCCGAGCTGCGCAGCTGCGACCTGCTAGTGAGAATAAACATGTGATAATGATCCAAATTGACGAGAGCCAAAGAGCGAGGCGGTGCACCGACCGAAAATTAAGTAACAATGTGATGATTTAGCGAACGTAAGCTCTTCTTCCTCCACTGGATCCTCCCAGACTCCGGCGCCCCTTACGACCGACATTTGGCCGGCCTACGAGCCCCTTGTAAGAGGGGGGGGGCGGCCAAGCGAGGATCTCGATCCTCCCCGAGTTACACACTCCACCACGATCGGACGCGGCTCCTGCCGATGATCGAAGGCCGGCGTTCCAAGCCATTGAAAGTAGCGCGCGATTGGCTCTTGAGCGAGCGGCGAGGGTCGCGAGCTCCCGAGCGGCTGACAAGGGGCTGACGAGCGACCGACGAGCGGCCGACTGAAAAGTGATATAGCGATCGTGCCAAAGTTTTAAAAGGAAAAAGATAACCAAAGGAGAGGGATCGATCCTCGATTACCGGCTCTTATTGCCCGGCTCCACGACACGAGCACGCGCTACCCTCGGTGTTCTTTTCCCTCCTCCTCCTCCTCCTCCGCCGGTTCCCTCGCCCGCTTCCATTCGTTGCTCCTCCTTCCATTTGCGCTCGTTGCCGTATTTCGACAAGCGAGCCGTCGAGCCCTCCGAGCCCAAAGCCCCGAGCGATCGGGCGAGCTTTCCGTGGAAAGCCCGGACTAATTGCGATCGAGGCGCTCGTAAACTCCCCCGCTCGGGATTAGCACCGGCTCCGCTCCTGGCGCCTCTCCGACCTACCGACGAAAATCGCTCTCCTCCCGTCGCGTCTGCCGGGCTCGACCAATGCTATAGCGCCTCTTCGCCGAGTCTTGCCCGCCACCGAGCGACGTACCCCGAGGCCGAAACTGCGCACGGGAAAGAGCGACCGAGACCATCGGCGGCGCGACTTGCGCCGTGAGCCATTGCGAGAAGCCCCGAGCTTGCAAATTTCAAATTCACCGCTGACTTACGCCGATCGACTGATTCAGCCCCCGATGCTCGGCACAGCCCGTGTAATCGCGCCGAGCTGGAAGTTGGAGCGCGGCTTTGCGGGATTTTTCCTTGTGCCGTTCGGCGAATGAGGAGGAGCCCGGGCGATGCTCGAGCTCAAAGATAAGCGCGGCTTTTCCCTCGCGGTTACGTAACCGGCTTCTCGAACGAGTAAGCGCGACGCGAATGATTCTTAACCGAAGAGTACGAGAGGGCCTTGAGCCGTGAACGATGCCAAAGTTATTAGAAACTTGCACAGACGAATATCGAGGTTGTATCTACGTTGAGCCTCCTGTGATCGGGGCATACAATAAACGCGTTGCTTAATGTTTTATTAACCAGCGTTCGTTTCGATCTTAGAATATTATTACGTTAGCCGTACAGAATTGCAGCCGACAGTTCAATTACGTATTCGACAAAAATTTTTTAATTCTAGATAATCGATACCTTCGCGTGCTATATTTAGGTATCGCATTATTAAACGATTATGCTAAAGTGCCAAAAAATACAAGGGGTTAAGAAATCAAAATAATATAACGGAACAACTCGCTTGCCAGCATATAATATTTAAGGAAATTCGAATCGAGTACGATTCGAATTATTAGAAATATATCGGTTAAGGCGAATTTCTTCTTTTCAACAGTGGCATAATAATATTATTGTTTTTTTGTTTTTTTTTTTTTGCCTTCCATAGCATAATAAAGTGAAACGCGCTCAATTCAAATTTTAATTCCTTAATCTCGATATTAATATAAAATTCAATTATACATATAAAAAACAGTATTATACGCCATTAATAACACCGGATCACAAGAAGCGTCCAACATTGATTATTTTTATTGTTAGTATACAAAAGATAACGTTCGCCAATGTCCTTCCGGGCCACTCGTTTTTATAACATATTTCTGCTTACTCCACGTAGACTAACTTTCAGAATGCTTACCAACGGGACGTACATCATGCGTCGAATGATGCTGCGTTTGATACGATACTAGTCAATGGCAAAGCAACTTATGCAAGTGCAACGGGGAAGAAATCATGGCTCTCGCATGTAGCTCTAGGGGGAAAACAATAGAAAGCACCTGCGAGTGTTGCCAATGAGACGTCCAGGGCGGTACGGAGAAGGCCGCTCGTAAAAAATGATTAGCCCGTCGAGCGGTGAGCTGCGGAGGCGAAGGAGCGCGCGGGTCGAGTCTCGGAAGTCGCGCCAAGGTGGAGGCTCGTCGTCGGCGGCGGCGGCGGCGGCACCAGCAGCGATAAGCGGACCTCGGGAATTCGGCGCACCCCGACCCTCCTCCCGATCCTCGTATCGATGAACGCGTGTTCGGGCTCGGTGGCTCCGGCCGCTACGGATAGAGGGCCGGTAGGATCGACGCGAGGGTCGACGTCCACGGCGATGGACCGTCAGCGGGGTCGATGCGGTCCTTCGCTCGTTAGCTCGCTCGCTCCCGCCCTGTCCACTTCGGACGCCGAGTGGAGAGAATCTCGAGAGCCCGGGCTATCGGGGCGAGACGCGCGCGGCCAATCCAAAGATGTACGATAAGCGCAGCTCCCTTGGCCCCTTCCTTAGCCTCAACCTGCGACAACTGGGCCTTTCAGTAGCTCCTTCGATTCACCCTTCTACCACCGGCTTTTATTAACCTTCCTACCTTACAATTGATGTCTTTGCCAACGCGACTCTGTTCCACTTCTTCGCTTATCCGCTTAATCTACAATTGAATGCAATCGGCCACTTAGCGATTATCTTTCGAGTACTTTTAGACTTGTATTTAAAATTATCGCGCAATGGTAAAATGCAGTGGCTGCGGCTGTTCCTTCGGCCATAAGCTAAGATTTGACAATGACTCTTCGGTTATATAGCCAAGCTAGCACTTTTACAGCAAGGATTTAATTACTGCGTTAATATTTATATTAAAGACAATATTTAAAACCTTTTTTTCTATCAATCTGAATATACAAACAAAAGGTATTTTTATAATATGGACAATCTTATATTTATCTTATTACAATAATTATTATCATTATTATTATTATTATCATTATTATTATTATTATCATTTTATTATTATTATTATATTATTATTATTATTATTATTATTATTATTATTATTATTATTATTATTATCATCATCATCATTATCATTACCACTATTATTAGTATATTGTTGTTTTATTATTACTGTTAATATCGTTAATTTTATCGTTATCATTATATTAAGAGCTTGTATTAAAAATAAATAAGATTATCAAATTGTTAATTAACAGTGAAATTAAACTAAAAGGTGCTATACCTAGTGTTTTGTTTTTACAGAATTTACGAGTTTTTACACTTATAAACTTTAACATTTTAATTTTAACAATTAACATTATAATTTTTTTCAAATCATACATATTTTAATAAAAGTTGTATTTTTTTTATTATACATATATATTAAATTTTTAATGTCTTTAGTAAGTGAATTTTTTAAAAATTAATGAACGTACATTATAAGCTATTATATATATTAATTTTATTATTAATCGATTATAAATCTATGCCATAACAATTTTTAAAATGATGAATCTAATTTTTATAACAAAAAAATCAGATATGTATTAAATGTTTGTGATTTAGAGCTTGACGTTTGTTACTTCATTTGTAAAATTTTATTCTCACAAATATTAATTAATTTTTACCGACTTTTTTTTTTATTGCTTTTCAAATATAACTTTAGCGAGTTGATCTGGAGGCTAAATAGATGGAAAAGACTAATAGGGGACTAGGATGAATAAAATATGTACATATGTCACAGAATTTGTAAAATAACGTTAAGCTCAATATGCTACCAATATTAAGAATAAGCTGATTCGCGTTTAAAATATCCACCCAAATTTGAAATGCAAGACAATGAAATACCATATGTTATACTAAAAGCTGATAACTTTTACATAGCCATAGATTGTGCCGTACTTTCATTGAACCACAAAAACTCGAACTAGTGAAGGGTAAAATAATGGTTGTATTATTTTTCATGATTGAATAAGATCACAAGATTCTTTATTTTAATGAATTTCGAATTTTAAAAAATCTTCTTTATTAGATAGACTTTTTCTATCAAATTTAATTATTACAGTAGATACATAATTATAAAATTGGAATTCATATGTTTTAGAATCGATCATTTTTTACCATTCTTACAAAATATTATAATCCGTTAATTCTATACATTTATTTTTCACAAAATTTACCGGAATATCTTATAACCATTTAAAATTTTACCGGTTGGGTTCAATTATTTTTAGACTAGTCTACTTAAATATTTGTATTTATTAATATCTGGATCAAAATTTTCATCAAAAATTAAGTTAATAATTATTTGACTTCGTGTAATATCGGTAAAAGATATTCGATCAATTTTTCATTACTCGTTAAATAAAAAAAAAAAATTAATTCATATAATAAATTATATCCTGTAAAGAGCCATATGAAATAACAATGGATAATTAAAATTAAATTTTAATAATTAAATTTACTCGAATATTATTTAAAAACCCTTTATATAATTGCTAATGTTTTTATTAATTATTCAATATAATTTAGTACAATTAGAAATGGACAATAATCTAAGTGACACATTATTGTCCCTCAAATCAAATCTAAACGCAAAATTTTCAATCAAAATGAATTGGCTTTTAAAATATTTTTCTTAATACATATTTTAAAATTTTCTCTCTTCAGATTAGTGAGGGAAATGATAAATAAAAGGCTCATGCATACAAATAGTAATTTCAATTATTAAAAACATATTTAATTTTTCTTTAAAACAAACTTTTCGAAATTAAATTTTTAACATTCGATAAATTTAATATATCATAACCAGAATTCCGGTCATGTTGAAATATATTAAACGAATAATTTCTTTTATCATGAAAAATTATTATTTAAAAAAAATAATTTACAAAAAACATATATATATATATATAAACATTACGATGAAGTATAATATGATGATATGACGATAATATTGAATTATGCATAATGATATATTTAATGAATGTTCCTATACTTGTACTCTCTAAGAATGTATACTTAATAAGTGTATTCTATTGATATTCGATGGTAATTTCAACTTTCTTCAAAAGAAAAAAAAATAATATTAATTGATTCTCATTGTTTAGATAATAAATGATGGCGAATAAACTTAAATGTACAGAATAAATATGGTGGAAAAGTACAGGCCCGCATTATGTTTAAATTTATAAGAAAAGTGACCATGATATAGAAATTGTAGAATATCAGATGTATTCCGATTGTTATTTGATTATTCCTCGGACTCTTTACTTAGCAATTGAACACATTTAAAATTTTATAAAATATCTAGTTCTGTTGTTATTCGATATTTCCAATGATCTACGAAGAAAAATGTTCTATTTATACATCAATGCATAATTATTAAAATTATACTTTTAATAAATGATTTAATACAATTAAAATAATTACTTATATTATTGGTTTTATGAGTATATAACGATGCCAAAATATAATTGTATTAAAACAGTAATTAAAATTATTCGAGCCTGGCAAAAGAAAATGCAAAAGTAAATATGAAGACATTTGATAAGGTTGAATATCTTGGTATGCAATAAAAAAAAATAGTAAACGGATTTCGTTAAAATGTTAATACAACTTAATATAATCTTGATAATGTGCTTTATTTAAAATTTATACGCCACGGTTATTGTGAGTATGGGCATGATATATAAGCTGCTGCAGCGTTGAAAGAATTTGATTTGCAAGAATTTGACAAGCAAGCAAAGTAAGGAGCGTTCGAAATGATCGGCACGCATAGACAGTAATTAATCGCGATTAATCTCGAGAAGCGAAATATATAAAAATTACGCATGGGGATGCGGGTGCTAAAATTTTCGTTCTAGCGAGTTACGAAGAATAAATGAAATACAAGATGTGGGAAAAGGTCGCGCGCGAGCGAAGGCAAGGCGAGGGTCTTCCTATATTGACTGAACGATCAGATGTGATATACGCGTAAGAAAAATTATCAATAATTATTTTTACTGTACTCGTATGTTATTATAATATAACTGTAGCTGTAAAACATTCGACGATGACTTGGATTTTAATTGATAAGGGGCCGCGAGCGTATGAGCGATGGGGTTTTTATTATACATGAACATTACATTCGCGGTCATGTTGTGTACATAAGCTGCATATAAATATAAATATCACACGTAAATTTGTACACTCTCTTACGTACGCGTATGAGACCAATACACGCCTACCCACCCACACGCACGCACGCCTGCACGCACACTAACATATATATATATATATATATATATGTGTGCATACTTTGATACAGTACACCCACACACACTAGCACACGTAAATTTATATATATATATATATAACACGATGTAATATACACTGTTTTTAACTGATTTGTCGATGTTTCTTGATCGCTAGCCAGTAAATACACTTGAGTTTTGAGTGTATTCATAGATAATCGATAAATTTAGAGGTTTTCAGGTATGCTTCTTCCGTATTAAATAAAAGGGTTTTATTAATTTTTTAATTTAACGAAAAAAGTCCGGACGTCAAACTACGTCTATAATAATTTCGTATATATATACGTATTTTGTGAAGCGGGACATACAAATTAGTCAGGTCATGAAAAATAATTTATATTACCTAAGTATTGAAATTAAATATTTTTACTATTGCTGTTATACTGTAATGATAAAAAAAATATAATCCTTTTAAATTCACTAATTCTTACTTCTATTTTTAGCCAGCAAACTTCTCATGTACTGAAGTTTTTTAATTGAATGTACATTCAGATACAAATTTTGTTATACTTTAAAATTAAAATACCTAACAATGTTTTTCTTATGCGAAAAGAAATAATTGTTCTTTATTACATTAACGCTTTTCGAGTATTTAATTTTGTAAGCACTAGTAAAAATTCTAATATATATGCATAGATGTACATGATAAATATTTAAATATTACACATTATTTTCATTATGATAAATATTATATTTTTATGGCAAATTATTGCCACGAAAGACTTTTTAAAATTTAATTATTTATACGAACTTGATATTTTAAATATTAAGTTTATAGTTAAATACAAGCTTATAAACGATTGCTGTCTGATATTGCTTTCTGAAATAAGAAAATGGTTAAAAGTGTAAAAACATATGCAATGATTTTATTCGATCAAACAAACATAAACGATGCAACTTCGAAGCTTATTTCATAACAAAGTTTAGCTAAAATTCATGCAATGTGACATAGCAAGGGTTACTAAAATATAGAAATATTAATAAATTAATTTAAACTCTCTGTCTTATCGTATGTGATATTTCATGTCTCTTAATGACTTAATTTGTAATTATACTAATATTCCTTGTCTTCTAGAAAGATTTTAACACTTTTGTATTCGAATACTATATCCGTGATCATAATTAGTACTTTTTTCATTTAACGTGAATAAAAATTGTGTGAAAATAACAACTACAATAAATATGAAAGCTAAAATTAGCTGTTGAAATCATAATGATTTTTAATGAAATATTGTGCCAATAAGTACAAAGTTTATGAAAACGACGTCAGTATAAGTTTTTAAGCCTTCGTTTCCCATGAATCTTTGAGCAAGTAAATCTCTTCGCATATGTACTTACGGTTGCGATCCGTCGAAAGTTTATCACCCCAATGCAATTAGTCGAGGATAAAACATTTAATCGGAGACAAGGCATAATGGAAAATAGCCAAACAAGAAAGAAGTAAATCCTTCGACTGGGCAATAAAATAAACAAAGATCGTCCGATCGTCGGTTTCCATCGGTTCGTCCGTCCTCACGCGGAGCGACACTACTCGTACAGGAAGTGTTAGAATTTTTTTAGATAAACGAAAACGTAGGCGAAAAAAAGGTTAACAATAGCAGCATTGAGAGAGCATCTCTGAAGCTATGTATAAGCTACTTCTTTATACTTCCTCTCCTATATTTCCATCTCCTCTAACAAAAAAGTCTTGGTGTTTTTCGGTGTCTAACGCATGCTTGAAAAAAAAAAAAGAACGTAAACAAATTTTCCTCTCTCTCTCTCCCCCCCACGAAAAAGAATTGAAAATTTCGAAAAATTGAATATGATTTCCTTTTAGAAATTCTTATTGATCTGTATTAATGTATATGTGTATATAAATATATGTGCACAACTGCACGCTAATGTGTGACGCGTAAGTTATAATGTGCGAGCGCGCAAAGTTTTTACACGAATGATAATGAAAGCGACAGTTCGATGAAACATACATAGAACTCAGGAGTCGATTTAGTTCAAATTACTATATACTTCTGTTTTTATAAAAATTATACATTTTTAACATTAAAAAAAAAATAAGTAAATAAAATAAAATGGAATAATAGAATACAATATAGAACAGGAATGAAATTGAAATACGTCGAGTCGGAATTCCTAAAGCGAAATATACTACTTATTGCCAAAAGTTTGTTAATCCGCATGGACGGCCAATAGACAAATTAGTAATTTTATTCTGTGCATATTTTAAAGTGAACCCATCCAACGAGGACAATTCTATTTTTTAACAATTTTAAAGTCGACGCTACTACGTCTTTATCCTCCAATAAGCCAATAAAAGTTTTAAACATTAGTCTCAGCATTGATAAATAAGAATAATTATATGATTAGATATATTTTGTACGTTAAAAGAAAGATTAATTGAACATGACAGTGTTAAATTGATTAAGAATAATAAAGATAATACTTTAATAAACAAAAGAATAAAGTAAAAACACTCTAAGTTTCATATGACCAAAATATAGATAATGAAAAAAACAAACCAAAGTGCAAATACTCTATAATAATATTTTTAATGTGAAGCGATATTGTCGCGTTGTTTGTCGAAGCACGAAACAAAAGGATGGTAATTAATTGGAACAAATGAGTAATAAGAAAAAGTAAAATCCTAAAGGCAAATCTCGTATTCTTCGTCCATTTTAAAAGCAACAGGCATGATTCGTAAGATCGTCCATTAATTTCGTACGGGGGAGGTAATATATTATAAGTTCCAATAAGCGAATGATTATATAATTATCGTAAGTGTAATTAAGCAACGGGCAAGGCATTGTCCAGCGTAGAGTAGGGCATCGTATTTGCAATAGCAGACTCACCGAGGGGTGAAGTGCTGCGAGGTGTACGACGCAGATTTTTGTAAATTTGTGCACTTTGGGCGGGCATGTGAAAATTAAATTAAAGAATTTCCTTCAATGGTCCTAATGATGTCGTCGTTTGCCGTACCTACGTTAAGTATAAACGTATGCGCACACGCAACCCACCCACGCACACGTATATGCATATATATATATATATATATATATACGCGCGCGCGCATAAATATCTGTGGGCGGGTGCGGGCGCGGGTGCGTGTATCATACGCGTGTACAAGTATATTAGGAGAGTCAAATTGCAATGGCGTGCGGGGATCGCCCGAGAAAGGAGGAAACTGCGAGCGCGGCCCGTACGAACGTACGCCGCCAGGCTCGCGTAAAAAAGGAATCCCGATAGGGTCGCCGAGGGACCCTTTGCCTTTTTGCACGGGCGAGGGCCGCGGTCGCATTGAACGACCGCGGCCCTCCCCCCCCCCTTCCGCGTATGAGCGCGCGCTTCATGCGATCCACGAATGTGCGCGATCCTTTGCTCCTCCGTTGCGACTGACGCGCGTCGCCGCTCTAATCGACGTGAATGTTAGAAATATTTTTCAACTTGTACTAAATGTGATAATTGATGAATTGACAATGAGCAATCCAACTGTAATATACGAAACTATTATTGAATATACATATATTATGTATAGATATTCATAAGCGTGTACGCGCATACATATATTGTGTATATGCATACATGAATGTCGGTGTCTGTCGTACAAATCGTGAATATTTATTATTCTTATTATTATAATATGTATACACACACACGCACAAACACACGCGCACACGCGCACACACACACATATATATATATTTTAATCTAACTAATACGTGTTTAGGTGGAATAAATATGATTTACGAATAACGGATATATATATATATATATATATATATGTATGTAAATTATTAAATAATTTATCAACATACGTACATACATGAATATGTATATACATCTGTATTAACGTACGCGTACTGTGTACTTTATATACGCATATGTGCATATATATATATATATATATATATATACGTATGTACCTCTATTGTATATCTGTTGCAAATGTGAACGCGAGCGGCCAAGTATGTCTGCCAACTGACGAAAAAACAAATTCAGCAGGAACTGCGTGCTGTGTAATAATTATTTAATGAAAATAGAAATAAATGTACCATGCACTTATATGCGTATCGATGTTATTTATCGTGCGCTGTCTCGATTCTGTCCAACGATGAAGAGCCGTTCAGTATCGAACGTCGCGATTAATTGCGATTCTCTGTTTTCCTCAATTTTTATAACCTAATAAAACCTAAAAATTATTTGTGATAAAAAGTCGACTAGAGTAGTTATACAAATGTTGCTCGAAATAAGCAATTATCAATCTCTTAATATATTCGCGATCGCTGTTTTTAAATATTTCCTACGGGGGCTTATAATTTTGAAATACGTATAGCTTATTTATCGGCGCCTCGTTTTAAAAATATTTCACTGTTTCACTATAAAAGAATTACACTATAAGGGAATTTCACTATAAAAGAATATTATTTAATTGAATGTAAATTATGTTAACGTATAAAAAACTTTATTCTAGTGATATTCTAGTATGATAACGTTATATTGCACATGCGCTACTACGATACTAAAGTGAAGACAACGTTTTAAATGTTTTTTTTTCATTCGTTTTATAGCCTAAGACTCGTATCATAAATATTACCTGAGGTCGGTCTACATAGGAAATAAAGTAACGCAGGACAAAAGTGAATAGTAAAGGAAACGACGACTACGATGATATGCAAAGCAAAAACAATAATTTTTAGGTTTAACGATGAATAATTCTCGATGAATATGATGATTTATTCAATCCGATTCAATGATGCGGGCATCTTCATAATATACAATAAGCTTAAATCCCCAAATGTTTATAAAATCGGGCCGCAAGGAAATGGCGAGCGTGAAAAGAAGCAGCGTTCGATGCCGAAGGGCCTCGCAAAGATTTAAAATAATTCTTTATGATGGGCTTCACGCGCACTATTATATTAATGGTACACAAATAAAACTACAAATATATGAATATACATAAATATTGTATAACCAATTGTTGTCTACGATATGACGTTATTTTTCTAATTCATATTCGACTGTTATGATATTGTTGAGGACAGGTACATCGAATTTTAGACGAAACGATACAGTTTTATGTACTCCCAATGCCTTTCGCCAATGAAATAATGAAGAGACAAAGGGAACGAGGACGAGACTATGAGAGGCAATCGGAGTCAAAACACGCAACGACTTAAATAATTTGTAAGAGTGAAATACGGCTGCGAGATCCATCGAAATGTTGCTCGACGGGGTTGAGCGAACGGGACGAAAGAAAGTATTGACGAATGTAAACGAAAAAAAAAAAGAAAAAAAAAATTAAAACAAGTTTAGATATCAAATCTTATTTAACTTGTTCAATGAAATATTAGCAAATAGTAGGATTAGTAATATTAACAGTAATAATTAAAGTAAAGGATTTCAATGTAGAAGCGTTCAATTTTCGAATGCGTAAGGCGCCAAAGAGTTCGTACAGTTATTTTGTGTGCGTGCGTGTGTGTGTATGTGCGTGTGTGTGTGTGTGTGTGTCTGGGGGTGGGGGGGGGAGCTAAGCTCGTCAGTGCCAACGATTTTTATTAAGTAAATAAATGAGGTATAGGCGAAAGAGTTTAAAAAGGCTCGATCCAAGTCGGAAGGACTAACGCGCGGATACTCGCAGGTGATTTTTTAAAGCTATCGCGAGGTGCTCGGAAGCCTTTAAGGAGCGAATTTTCAAACGCGTGTTCAGAAACGAGCGCAAGAAGGTACTAGAGAACGGTTAAATTTAGTCAATTCACGCCTCAAGCATTCATCTGTCAATTTTGCCGATTTTATTAAAGTATATATATATATATAATAATTAACAGCTAGCTGGCAGGCGCGATAATCGGATGCTAACAACGAAATAAAAATAATAAGAAAATGCTTGCGCGCGTCACTGACTACGGCGGATGATCGATTTCTTTATCTTCTGTCAAAACGAAAAAAAAAAACAAACAAACAAAAAAAAAAAATAGAAAAAGCAAGGGAAAAGAAAAGAAAAAGTAAAGAAAAAGATAAGAAAGAATGCGCCCTATGTTGAATTTGACCGGCACTCAATTTTGTTTTCTCTCTTTTTTGTTTATACTTACCGTGTAAAATAACTAACTTAATATAGTTTTGATATTGTTAGGCCACGATGGGTTTTCTATAAAACTTTTTTTATAGTTACGAATCGCGAACTATTTTCAACTTCCTTTCGAATGGGCTCGCATTTTCCATTCCCAACAACGGGGCACCGGCAATTTGCTTACGAGCGGTCTATAAAAGTTTCGTGTACGGTAATTTAAGAGCGGCAAGTGAAAAAAGTTTGACGAAAGAATGGCTCGGAAGCAGCGCAAATTATGCAGCGCCGAACATTCTGTCGCGGATGGTGCAATAGTCGCGGCAAGGGATTCAAAGTTACGTAAAACCATTGGCAATAGCCTGTGCTGTAATAATAATAATAATAATAATAATAATAATAATAATAATAATAGCTACGACGATGATAATTCCAATAGATATTGTCTCGAGTGGACGCGAGGGCTGTTTTAGGGTTGAGCGCAACGGGAGAGAGGAGAGAGGCCGAGGTGAATCCGGAGGTGAAAGTAAATAGTCGGCGCCAAAAGCCAACGCGGACCGGGATCCCGGAGCGCGAGTGCACGTGACCGAGGTCGCGTCGCGATTGTTAATATATTTTTCAAATTAAGGGTGAGGGCCGAGTGACCGCTTGGCACCGTTTTATAGAGAGCCCATTAAGAACATTGCATTGATGTGTCGTAGATCAATAATAATAATAATAATAATAATAATAATAATAATAATAATAATAATAATAATGGCCGCAGCCAGCCAGGCAGTGGCGGCGCGCGAGAGGAGCCTCGCCTCGCCAACCCCCCCACCCCCACCCACCCAACCAACCCCCCCAACCGCCCGACGCCGCCGCCGCCGCCGCAAGCACCCGATCACCCGCCCCTCGGCGATGAGAGTGGCCCCCTTTGAAAGGCGAGACGCCGCCGCGGGCGAGCGCTGTATTTTTTTTTTTTTTTTTTTTCGTAAGGCGCCCGAGCCGCGCCGGATTGTGATAAGCCGCGAGCTCGCGACGGCAGGCGATCGCGTGTGCCCGGGTGGGCGCGGCCCCGGGGCCGGTGGACGGGCCCCCGCTCACCCGTGGGCCTTCCCCTCTTCTTTTTCGCTCGACCTTGTGCCAGAGGGCTGATGGCGAATTGACCACTTTGTTTTATTACGCCGTTGTTATTGTTATTGTTGTTGTTGTTGTTGTTGTTGTTGTTGTTGTTGTTACATTACGCGTATTTGTTTTGCCGTAACGCGCGAGTCGGTCTTTTTGAGTTCGTCGAACAATATTATAATAGGCAAATAAGAGCAATAATGCGTGTATCCAAGGATATTATGTGCAGAGGGTGCATGATTTCGTGCGATTCAAATGAGTAAGCACGAGTTTCGTGCTTATTTTGCATAAAAGGGATATACATACTTATATATGTATATGCATGCATGTATGTATGTATGTATGTATGTATATATATATCAAATATCTTAAGTCACAAATGATCATCGTGCAGGTTTGTGTTATCTTCAGTTGTACAATTCAATCGTCAAATCGCCAACCAACCAAGCAGTGAACCGAATCACGTTTGGCTGTCAAATATTGTACTCTATGCCAAATAAACGGAGCCTAGCGCATTGCGTAATTTTGTCAACTTTATGGGCATTTTCGTAGCTCGGGGGCGTAAGCAATTTTCGGTATATTATGATTTCGCCCCATAGTCGGAATTTTAATAAGCCCTTGATCACGGAGCTATCGAAAGTGCTTTAATCGTATAGTATTATTGTCATTGTCGACCGAATCTCAAGGCAAAAGTCGGCTGGTGCGTCACACTATAAATGTTTTCAACTTTATACTAATTGTTAGATTAACGAAAAAAATTCGACAAATATCCTTAATCGTGTATGTATACATATGTATGCGCGCGCGCGTGTGTGTGTGTGTATATATATATATACGCATGTGTGTATGTATGTGTATACAAACACGATTCTGCCATTACCTTAGTAATCCCTACCTAATCCCCGATTTACGCGGATAATTTCGAAAATGATTCAATTCCCTCGCCCGGGTCTAAATCGATCGAATCTAATAGCTTCAACCTTCCGACTTTGACTTCAGTTTTTGTCGACGCCACGAGTCAGATAGCGAAATAAATGCCTATAGAAAAAAAAAAAAAAGAATCAAAAGTAAATAAATTAATAAAGGGAATGCAGTTTATAGCAACTCGTTCGGCGTCCAAAACGTTGATACCTGTTATTACTTGTCTTTTAACGTTTAACGTATATCAGTGTCGTGGATTAATAATAAAGGTAAAAAAAATTAATAAAATAATAAGAGCAGCTGAGCTCCTCGGTGTTGTGAGTATACATACTCGTTCCTAGTAACTCGTATGAAAATTTCTACTCATAATCCTCATAGCATTGCAATGATCTACTTTACTCTATTTAGTCCTTACAAAATAAATAAATAAATGCATTCTGTCCAATCTGTAATATTTGTGCTTTTTTATTTATGCCTGACCTATCAAACTTTATATAACATTAATAAAAACGATTTTAACTTTCCTTGTGCATCCGTCATGATTTCCAATGATAATACATAATATTATCCTTGATGTTTTGAATTTTCATATTAATGCTTTAAGTTTTCATGTAATTATGTAATACACAGAGAAAGTTAAAGTGATTCTATAAAAAAAAAAATCGTGTTACCAATTATTATGATTAAATTATTAATCAATTTTTAAAAATATAATATATTTTAATGCACCGCGCAACAATTATATAATAAATTTTATTAACTTCTTTTTAATATTAATATTTTTTGCTTCAATATATAATTTTTTTGTGTTTCGAAATATAAAAATAGAGCTAAATTAGATAAATATTGGTAAAATCACAATAAATTCTCTGTACAAGATACAATAAATGGTTTCAATACCAATTTCAAAAAGGTAAGTGAAAACATCATTTATCTTTATAAAAATTAATTTATTTAAGGAATACATAACTGTTATAAACAGGAATGCAATGCAATGTCAGTTGCAAAATTTAAATTCAAATTAATGAACAAAAAACAAAATACTTAATAAAGTTTTAAGCTTTTAAAGAATCTTTTAAAAACCAGTTAAACAAAAAATTGAAAAAAATTTTAATAAAATAAATTACACTGTACGTATGTCAAATTTTGTAGCAAAGCTATTAGCATCAAAATGTAAATCAAATTTTTTGCTCATTAAGTTTTTAAGTAAAACTAATTTCAAATAATGAGCAGAATCAATTATAAAATAAATACTCTTGGAATTGTTTAATTTATGTTAAAGTACGTAAAATTGTTTTTAAACGATTAAAGCTATCTCATAAACGAAATTTAATAAATGAAAATAAGACTTCTAAAACTCTAGTCAACTTAAAATACCATTTTTTGTTTAAATTGTATTTTTACTTAGCTACGACTGCTTTGATAAAAAATTTAATTAGTTCAATTTTCTAATATTCTTAATGTGTATAATTTTTAGCAGAAAATGATTAATTATGATAAGGATTGTAATAAAGCATAACAATAAAATCAACAACGTTATATTATCATCTCGAATATAAATTTATTTTTAAATATTTTTAAGTTTTACATTTGACTTTATAATCGCTTTATTTTAAAAAAAATTGTCTCCTTTTCTTCGCTTATAAATTTTAGTATAGTCAAAATAAATGTTTTTTGTCATGGTTCAATACATTAAAAATACTTGAATTCGGTAGTGCCACAGCAGACAATTTTATTTTAATCCAAGATCGAAATTTAAAATCGATACTTAAATCGTTTGTCATGTTTAAATTAAAAATTGTTCATGTTTAATATATTTTTGATTTTATGTAAATAATGTTTTTTTTTGTTTTGTTAATTTAAGCAAAACTTACTAGCACAATATATATTTATCATATTTTTGACACATTTTTATAATATAATTATTATAACATTGAAGTATTTTGTTAATACAATATAAGTTTAATACTAGAACGTCAATAGGACTTTCAACTAATTTTAAAAATTTTTTTAAATGTACTGACTAATTCAGTTGCTTTATTTAGCACCAATATATAAGGATAAATTAGTATCGACTATCAAATTCCAACTCAAATTAATTATTACACAATTGTTAGCTCAGTCGTGTTATCTTATATTACTATTATTGTGTTATTATTATGCCAATAATAAACAGATTCAATGAAAATAAAATATTCCGACGTCAGTCTTTAATTAAATATGCAAGTATTCTACATAATGTGGCAGTAGCCCGCTACCACTAAAAAGCATTTTAATGCAACAAAATTTTTTTAAGGCATTCGTTGAAATTAAAACTTTCAGCTCAATGAAGGTAATACTACCTAACTGATAACAAACTTAAGTGATTCTTAAGTTTTGCCATATCGCTAAGATATTTAAGAAAATGATTTGAGATACTGCGTTTATCTAAGCATCGATAGAAAAAAACTATTTAATTATTACAGATCGAATATTATTTATAATCAGTAAACAAAAACAGATGTCGACATTCAATATATATATATATATATATACATATATATATATATATATATATGTATATAAAATTAGCTGCTCTATATTTCATAATCGAACTTTCAGATCTTCCATCCGCTGCTTTATTCTACGACGCATCTCTTTGTATCTGTAAAGTTTAATCATAAAAAGAATCTCAATCGATTAGTTTGCATTATTGCTTATCCATAACTTACTTTTCCTTCAATATAAGCATTTGCCGCTCCTCTTCGAAATGATAACGCTGCAATATATTGTGACACTCGGCCAATGATAAATTGAGAAACTGAGCAACATCGGAGCTAATTTCTGGAGTTGAAAGTTTATCGACTAGAAATAGTCGGGCTATATTTTCATGAGGTCCCAAGACGACTCTGACTTCCAAGGGATATTCATCCTCTCTCAATCGACGCTGCTCTATTCGCCGGAAAATAAAAAGTACTTAAATTATGATCGATTCTCGACGCACAATATTGGTTTATTCGTTTTTAGTGGCAATCGAAGGCGACAAGTAAAAACGAAATGGAGGCAATGAGGAAAGTGACGAAAGGTCGGTGCGAAAGGTCAAAGAAGAAACCTCCGAACCTCTTTGCATAGGTCGGGGGGGTTTTGGGTAAGGAAGTAGCGAATAGCGGACAAACGAAATAAGTAACTCACCCCCGTTGTCTCGTACGATGAACAGAGCGAAATTGTCGGGCTTGGCGTCGACCTTGTACTTGTCGAGCATGAGATTGATCACCTCCTGGGTGCTGACGAGGCTCGTCACCCAGACGGACATCTGCGAGCCGTGGGGCGGGGTGAAAAAGCTGGTCTCCCGATTGTAGAAGTGCCCGTTAATGGAGCAGCGCCTTCTGAGCCGGTTGCGCGATTGTCGCCTCGCTCCCGGTCGGCGCCTGATCGCCGTCGAGCCTGGCTTACGGCGCAGCACTACTCCGTCCAGCTGCAATCAATTGGCAAGACACAACCGCTCAAATCGGACCTCGATTTCGGCCCCTTTTTAATATATATATATCGTTACGCTTCGACGCTCTCCGAATCTCGTTTGCATGCGGCTTTAATTTCTTATCGCACTTTAAGCTCTCGCGGCTCTCGATCCTCGCTTCTTCTTCTACTACGAGTCAATTTTCTTCAAATTATAAAGTAAATTATTACAAAAATACCTGCCTTCGTCCTATATTCCTTCCTCCGATACTTTGCACTGCGAGCATCGGTTTGTTAAAAATTATGTTAACAATTATTATAAGTAATTGTTAAAAATTAATTGTTTAATTATAAGTTATAAAATTTATATAGTTACATAAATTTATAACCAATTGCTGGAATTTCGTTTGTTTAACGTTGAATATATATATATATATATATATATATATCGACTAATATTTTTAAAATAAAAAGTCAAGAGCCTTTCGAATAATTCTGCACAATTATAAAGTAAATTTCGTAAGACATTTATGTTGTTGAATCGTGCACACAGTGTCATAATAATGGCATACCAACGGTTCACTTATTTGCAATTGTCTTATTAAAAATTGAATTAAGCACTTAAATGCAAGTGAATTTTTCAAAATTTTTTGCCTCAAGCTCCTCTTATGTATAAATACCAACTCATCTTCACTTACGATCGATCACTGATATGTTTTCCAACTGTTACGCTAATGATGATTTAATAATGCAATTAAGATAATAGGATAAAGAAATATTAGATATAATAAGATTTAAAGCACAATTTTAATAATTAATCATTAAGATATTTATTTTTAGAAATTTTCTTAAATCATTGATGAAGCTCGCAAAAGTTGATGCGCTAGTAATTGCATTTAAATGAATTTAACGACCTATAATACTCTAATGAACGATATATAGGTGTTTTGGAATACATCCGCACACGCACACTAACGCACACACACCCCCATATATATATGTATGTATTATACTGTACCTCTAATCCGCTATCTGTCGACATTGTCATATTATCATCATCACGGAAGTGCAATGAACTTGCAGAATCTGTATCACTGTCGGTTCGATGCCTTTGCAGGCAGTCAGGACCCGACATGGAACGATTCAATCCTTTCTCCAGCCAACTGTCTTCGTCGCTAATTGACTGATTGTTTATAGCGTTTTTGTCTAAGCTATCAAAATATTCGACTCTATGTAAAGCACCATTTTTATTTGGAGTTCCATGATAATTGGGAGTGTCTGTATTAGAGGAGCTGCTTAAACTATGGGTGGGTGTACTAGTGACACTGTTATCTTTGATTTTACTGCTATGTTTATCAAGATTAGGACTACTCGATTCCAAAGAATCTACACTTAAGCACGTCGAGGATACAGATGGGCTGTCGATACTGGAGTATGAACTTATCGAAGGGAGACTCTTAGGCATAGTTTGATACAATTTTTCACCATCTTCGATTTTACGTTCGACTTGTAGTAGCTCGTCCAGCTCATCCCATTCCATTTTTTTGACATCGAGTTTCATTGGTAATGTAAGGCTTTTGATATGATCGGGAGATGCTGGAACTGAATTCGATTCAATTTCTATTTGACTATCCGACAACGATGAATCTTTAAATTCTTTGTCTTTACATTCTATTTCAAAGACTTTTTCAGCATAACTTCTTCTACATGAATTTCTATGTCGAGCAGTAACAACGGTACGTTGATCATCGTCTTCCTTTAAGTGTATAACACCTCTTACACCCCAATAAATTCTTAAAGCACCTTCCAGAATTAACCTACCGTTCACCTGAATTTTTAAATGTAATAATTTTATTATACAAAAGTCATATATTATTATAAAATTCTTAGAAAAAAGTTTTAATTGTACCTCTCGACTTCTAATCCCTCCACTTTTACCTTCGTAATACTGGTTGAAGACCTTTAACTTTGATTCTAAATGTGACCTGTTGAAAAATATTTCATTCAATTATTTCATAACATAACACTCATATTACAAAATTTTTACATACACAGTAATTTAATGCAAAATATAAATATGTTTGTAGATCAATGATTGCTAATCCTATTTCACGTTTTAATAAACATCTAAGCAACATTGAGCATTGACATTAAGTATTTGTATTTTTTAAATTATTCATCAATAAAATAACAATTCTGTAGTAAATATTTGCAACTTCTCATAGACTTCTTTTAAAAAAATGTAATTGATCTCACCTTGGTAAAGATGTGCGAGACTCCTTCTTTCCAAAGCTTGTGTGAGATTCAACTCTTGTACCGTGACCAAAAAGTTGAGGGCCGAAAAGTGCACCATAACAAGGTACATGACAATAAGGAACTCCTTTGTGCTAAGCATTAAGAACAGAAGTTAATAAAGTCGGAAAAAATCAAAAAAATTCCTCGGCTATGGGGATATTCCAATTTAAAGGGCTAACCTCTGCGTGCTGACCAGGATTCAAGCGTTTCCCACATTCTTCGCATCGCAAGCATTCAGGATGCCAATCATATCCCAATGATTGCTTTCGTTCCGCTATCAACATAAAGCCAATTATTAGCTTCAATTAAAACTCGCGTGCGCGTACCCATTGTTTACGAAACTGGCAATTGCAATCGCAGCGAGCTTATCGCGAAAAGCATAATCAAACCAGCGACAAATATAATGCCAGTGAGAAAATTGCTTGCTCAGCTTCGCGACCTTGCATTATTGAATGGTAAAAAAGAAGAGTAGAAAAACAAAGAAATAAATAAACAATAACACGATAGCGATGTCAGAAATAGGATATTAAGAGTTAAGGAGCAATGCCCCGAAGTCGTTGATTTACACACCAAAATAAACGGGCTTTCCGCATTTGTGACACTTCCACATGACAAAGCGTCGTTAATGCCAAGGATCTTCCTTTTTCTCAACACAGGCGCAACGATGGAGCATTCCGTCCGTGGTGGCTAAAGTGCGGCATCTTCCAATTGACATGCACCCGACGTAAAAGCCGAACCTACGTGCGTTGCTCGCTGTGCTCCCTCGTAAACTTTTCTTTTTAGAGTTGCTCCGGAGTTAATTAGTCACGTGATCGTTGTGGCAACATTGTTTGTAAAGAAGGTGGCGCCACTATTAATCCGTGTCTCTCTCTCTCTCTCTCTCTCTCTCTTTTGCCTCCACACCCTCGCCGATTGATTCATTTCCTTATTCTTTTCTTTCTTAGCTTACCAATGACGGGGATCACCTTCTCGTAAATCCTTCAAGGATGGCAGGTAAGCCAAATCGTATAGCAACAGCAATTGGATAACTAATGAGGGAAGAACACGCTTGATATTCATTATGCGAAGGAGAGAACACACCTTGGCTTGAGGATAAAAGTTTTTCATACTTTATTTTTTCACTTAACTAGAAGTACATCGATTATTTGACAATTTCTTAAATTTTTAAAAACTTATCGCAATTTTTTATACAAAAGGACAATGAATTTTATTGTTAGCGCTTAATTTCTTTCCGTACATCCAATAATAATTGTTATTGATATTCCAATTGTTTTTTTTTTTTTTCTTTTTTCTTTTCTTAACGTTATTTACTTTTAATTTTATCATTAATATCATTTGATCAAATTTATGTCTAATACAATCTCGTATAAAATTAAAAATATTCGGATTAAGACATAAAGATCAAACATTTATGTACAAACATTCTATATACAAGTTCACTAGTGAGTAGGACATTTTTTAAGCTTTTTTATTTATTCATAATTTTGGCTTGTCAAAAGCAGTGCAACATTTACAGTGTTAAAAGTTGGACAAAATAGAATAAGCGAATCTGAATATTTTTAAACTTCGTGCAGGTTAATGGCGAATTATTATTTTTTATAATTATAATCATAATATTGTATCTCTAACATAATTATTCCAAATTAATATGTTTTATGGTATAGGATATAAATGGAAGTTTTTTTAATTTCATTTTAAATGCTCATTAATCGAGAACTGGCTTTTCTTAAATTGAAATGAAGTGAATTTTGATTTTGTAAAACAAAATACTGAAGCATTTCCTTGAAGAGAATTAAGTTTTAAAGAACTGTTCATTTGATCGAGAAAAAATGGTTACAAGCGTTTTATATTCAATGTCATTGTCACAGTTAACTTATAAATAAGGTAGTAATGATAAAATTATAGTAAAATCAAAATAATATAAAATGTATTTTGCATGTAATAAAAATAAAGAGCAAACTCCAGCAGCATTATAATTTTACATGTATTAAATTACCACTAAGCTTAAATGCTATAAATGTTCAGTATAATAAATTCAATCAAAGTAATTTAACAACGTACGCGTTTGTTCGTTAATAAAGAGTCATCTGGTTTAGGGCATCCAAAGAATATATACATATATATATATATATATATATATATATACTTTTTATCCCATTTGTAAGTAAAACAAAGAAAACAATGACAACCTCAAATCTTTTGTAATTTCACATGAATTTGAAAAAGGAAAAGGAATCTTATTGTTATTTGACTGTCGGATGCTGGCTAGCAACTCACAACTGTGGCGTCTTACAACCGAAGTTGGCGATTAAATAAAAATTCACGAATTTTATTTAAGCTTGAGACCTCCTTTATATACAGGTATATATTTTTCAACTTGAGAAACTTTTTTCTAACTAAAGAGAAGCGTGTCTATTTTAAAAATATAAATCAGCCTATAATATTAACAATGTTCGATAATTTCAAATTGCGTTACTTTCGATGATTTCGGGGGGGCACTTTACGAAACTAAAGTGCGCATTCCTTAAATACTTGAACTCTCGATTGACGCAGGCAATATTGATTCGTGTAAGCTTGTCTAAACCAGAGGACACCTCGACTACGTATTATTGTAAGTTTTGTTCAAATCAAGCACCCGTAAAATAATGTCAATACCAATAGCGCTTGAGAAATGTAAATAACGAGCGCGCGTCGATGAACGAACGGGGCAACAACTCGCCTTCGATATTATACGATAAATGATATTAGTAATAAAACGCTACAAGATGCAAAACAGTATAGCTATATTCGGAAATGGAGAGCTGCTTCCGCGTCGAAGGCGGCCGTCCAAAAAATTGCTCGGCGGGCAATCGTCCCTCGTTTAAGAGGAGGACTGCGCGTCTTCGGAAACGGCTTTCTCGGCCTCGGATGCGACCTCTCGATTGGCGGATGTAGCCTTGGCTGCGCTCGTCGTGGACTCGGGCAGGCGACCCTTCTTTTTACAGAGCTCGGTGGCCTTCGGGGCGGGGGCGGGGGGGGGCAGAGCATTGATTTCATCAGATTAACAACAGGCCATTGGCTCAATTGCAAGTTAAGTGTAAAAACAAAAAAGAGAAAGAAAAAAAAAAAGGGGGCCTGATCCTTACTTTGCACTCTTCGGCAGTCTTGTCGTCGACGCACCAATAAGAGATTCCCCAGGTGCAGGGCTTGGTGCCGAGATTCTTGTCGTCCACCTGTCGCCTGCTTCTCGGCCCCCTGCTCAGCATTAGCAGAACATTGGAGTTGCAAAAGGACGACCCGCTGCAGACTTTCGTCAAGTCGCCGCGCGCTCTGATCATCTTGAGGATGCTTTCTTTGTGGGCGGCTACTAGTTGGTCGCACTAAGCAAAAAGTTCAAATGCTCGATCGTTTCTAGATTTGGGAATTTCGCCTCAAAACGACGGACAACGCTTACCTTTTCTAATTCGTCTGCCGACACGTGCTTACAAACGTTAATCACCGAGGCCTCGTCTATCTTTCCGTTTGCTTCTGGATCGTCCAGTAGCCCTTCGATTCTCGATATAACTTCCTGACATAAAGCGCATTCTGCAACAGACTCTAAAAGTATAAAAATTTGTAAGCCTGATTAATTATTCTAACCCATAATTGTCTACCATGCAGCATCTACAGAGCATACTAAAACCTTCCAAAAACGTGTAGGAGTTTGAGGATGTTAATACTATTTAAAACAAACAACACCATTATGGAAAAATACTTTATTAAATAAAAGCCTTAACATAACATTAGAAGCACTTCAGCAAAAAATATCACATTTCCACTTGAATTCATATCATTACTACGGTAGGAGGATTCATGCGAGACATAGTTTTGACGTCATAATTATCAGGTTCAGAAATACCTCTCAATTTTGTAGTATCGGGCTTGCAAAGGTCAATACTTGTACAAATTTCTTTTGGACTAACTTCTTGCATCAAAAGGTCTAAAATACTGTCAGCGTAGTTTTCAATGAAATTATTACACTTTTCCGACATATGCTTTGGCAAATCATTGCACACTTTATGAAGTAAGTGCTCAATTTCATCTTTTGTTTTGGAGTGCGTTAGCATTTCTTTAAGATGCTCCGCGACAAATTCACAAATTTCACATTCAACATTGCTCATCTTCTTCTTATTTACTGTATCTAATGGGTAGTCTGGAATTTCATTTGTCACTGAAACGCAAACATCGATAAATTGTAGAAAATTTATAAAATTATTGCTGCGATCAAAATAATTAATTTAATACTAAAATATTATTGGCATTTTCAATTATAATATTAAAATACTATTAAAACGGTATTATAAAATATTTTTAATATAAATTGATCATTTTAATCATACTTATTTCGCCCTTTTTGTCTGTAGGAAATGGGGTGCTCGAGTATCCAACATTCCTTTGGGGGTCGCACAACTTTAAATAAACACAAACTTCTTGAGGAGTAAAATCAGCCATTATCATTTCAATAATTTGCTTGTCATAATCTTTTACGAAGGTCTCGCACTGACTAGTTAACTGATGTGGTAGATGAGTGCATAATTTTTCTAAAGCATTTTCAATTGAGGCCTAATTAAAAATAAAACAGTAAAATTAATATACAAAAAACATTAATAAGCACATTGACTGTAATAATTAAATTACAAAAAAAGTATAATTTTTCTTTCACCTGAGTTTTATTACTTCTAATTAAATTGTATAATTGTGAAATTCCAAAAAGGCAGAGAGGACAGTTAGGCTTATCCTCCATTTTTATATTAGTAACTTCCTTTTGTTTCCAAGATTCAAGCAATTCGGGAGATGGGCAAATATGAATCATTGGACATATCTATAATATCGTGATTTTAAATAAATAATGAACATTGACATTCAGTTCATAATATTTATGGAAAGCTTCATTTACCTGCGATGGATCTATTTCTTGAGCAATGATTGATACTAAAGCACTAATATATGTGTCTACAAAATCATTACAGTGACTTTGAATAGTGTCCGGTAATTTGAAACAAACTTTTTCGATCGCATCTTTTACTTCATCCTAAAACAGACAAAAAACAAATGTTTCCTTCAGTGAACAAATTAAAATAATGATTGATAATGATTAGATTACCTCTGCTTTTGGATCAGTGATTGCTTCTTGAATAAAGTGCAATACGTATTCACAAAGTGCACAACTTTCTTTACCCCTTAAATCATTTTTTGGAACTGCAATTATCTCACGTCCAAATAATGCTTTTGGAGCAGGTTCTGAAGTTTGGGAAGATGTGCAAAGCTTTATAAAAGTGCATACTTCATGAGGTTCCATACCATTTATCAATAATTTAACAAGTTGTTGGCCATAAATTTCTACAAAATCAGAGCATTGTCCATTTAAGCTCTTTGGCAATACATGGCACAAATTATCCAAAGCACTTTCTATTTTAGCCTAATAAATTCAAAAAAGTAATTTAAAAAAGTCTTAAAAATTTTACATTATATAATTACGTATAAATATGGGTGAAGAATTTGTTTGTATTATTATAAAATTAAATCAATCGATAACTTTTTGAGTAATCACCTCAGTTTTGTCATTTTCAATGAGTTCGAAAAGTTTTGACACAGCGAACGAACACAAAGAGCAGGAATGTTTCTCTTGCACTGCTTGTTCTTCAATAAATTCTGAGGGTATTTTTTTCCAGCTTTCAATTTGTTCATTTGTTGGGCAGACAGCAATTAATGAACAAATCTTAAAAATTAAATTACGTATAACAATGTGATATTAGAAGCTAGAAGACCTTTAAAATATCTTACCTCTGCAAGATCTTTTCCTTGAAGGATTAACTCAGCTACAGCATATTCATATTTGCTTAAGAAATTGTTTCCATCAGCATCGCCACTGAAACCTGGGAGATGACTCTTCATTTCATCAAGTACAAGTTTTACTTCATCCTGAAACAAAATTTAAATACAGATAACAAGTTTTGTATTAGCTTTTGTATTAATTATATGTTTTAAAAGTTACCCTATTCTTCAGATCTTTAACATTTGTTTTCACAAAATTCATAACAAATTCGCAACTGGCGCAATACTTGTCGTTGCTAATTAATAAAGATCCAAACGGTAAAGTTATTCGCTCGATTGGTAACTGCAGTTTGGAAGCTTCGAGTGTTTTAATTTCGGTATCATCTTTTTCTTTTATAATAGTCTCGGCAATTTTAGCGTGTTCGTCAGGAAGAAGTGGCCAAATAGGTCCAGACTGTTAAATTAATTACATACAATGCAAACTGTTAAATTACAAGGGCAGCTGTATTATTTGCTTACTTTCTTTCCAGGAGCGGGACATATTCCACCCATTTGGCAAATTATCCTTGAATTCAAACCAGTTGTCAAATACGAATACATTTCAGGATAGTATTGTTCGACCAAAGCTTTGCATTCTGTAGCAAAGCTTTTAGTTTGCTTGCAAAATCCGTACAAAACTTGCTCGAATTCATTTTCGGTAGTATTGGCAACCAGAATATCTCTTAAATGAACAATGAGCTGTTCACACAACTTGCATGGTAAGTCTTCGCCTATGTCGACCATACCAACGGTGGACAGGGGTCGAATTTCAACCTCTGGATTCTGATATTAGATTAAGCATACATTGTCAATAAATACGTTGAGCGTCCTCGAAATATTAAATTTCGCTTTGAATAAAATTTGTGCAATAATTTTCTTTTCATACTTTGAACTACGAATTCCGTAATAATTTAGCATAAGTGAATATTAAAATATTTATAAGCGATAAAGGATATTTAAGATTAGCAAAATTTCTATAACATAAATTTATGAAATATTTAATGAAGTTTGCAAAGATCTATTTACCTTTTCAATACTGTCTTCGTGAACATGGAATCTATCGCTGCATTGGCCAGAAAGGTGGCAAATATTTTTGTCATTGAAATTGCTTTTAAGATGTGAATATATAGTTTCAAAGTAAGTTAATATTATAGATGAGCAAGCATCGGAGAACGTACTCAATTCACCACACATGTTAAGAAATTGTTCTAGGACATTGTCACGAGATGTGTGCTTAAATTTGTATTCCATATGGCTCATAATTGTGTAACATTTTGAACACTCGCTAGGATTATATTCATCGTTAGCTAGAGAAATCGGTGTTCCCAATTCCTAAATAAACAAAAAAAAACAATTAAGAAAACAGTTAATTCTTATTTTACAATTATATAAGATCTAATATAAAAATAATTGTAAGATAATTATTATTTTATAATATAAGATAATTTTAATTATATAATATGAGATAATTATTAAAATACAATTAATTAATTACTTTATTATCTGTCTGATTTTTATATTCTTCCAATAGTTTGTCAATATGATCTGAATTGCAAAGTCCAGACACTGAACAAACTACCGAAGGATCCATTTGTGATGCCAAAGTTTCCACCAGCTCAGGAATGAACTCATCTACTAATTTGTTGCATTCTTTTACAATTGGTTTAAAATAAATCAAGGCACAACTTCCCTCGAAAACAGCTTTTAAATCTTGTTGAGTTTGATTGCTTTCTAACTGATCACGTGCTTGTGTAACCATATTTTTACATACTTCACAAACACTATCGTGATCTTCTGGTACATGCATTTTTTCCCATACTTTTGGAATACAATGTTTTGTAGCCTTACATTGTGCTGCGGTTCTGTATAAAATAATGCAAATAATCTTAATTTTTAAACTGATTCAGCTATGCTACTACTTGAAAAAAATTGTTAAAGAGAACAAAAATTTATTACACTTTTTACAAATAAGTGCTTCAATAAAACCAAATTTACACGACGGAAACAAAACTTTATAGTTTAAATTATCTTTCTTACGTGAGATTCTGACACCAGTACGAGGGTCCCCATGTACAGGCTTTTGCACCCAACAAATGTGGCGTATCTTGGCCGTCTATCTTTATCAATACCCTGGCTGTTGTCACTGATAGAAAAAGAAAAAAAATATTTGTAAAAATAGTGATAATAAGGTCAACAAAATAGAAGCTTAATCTAAAATTTGATCTGCAATATAAACAAAAAATGTGTCTCGTACAGACAATAAACTGTCGCAGATAATTATGAAAAATAAAACTTTCAGAGACAAATACAAATCGTGTTAATTTGAAAACAAGTAGGGATAAGATTATATAAAATTTATATTTCAAAGTAACGACACATTATTCGTTGAAATATTTGAATTATTAAAACTAAACTAAAACATATTCATTGGTGTTTTTTTTACTGCAATAAAAAATTTTAAATTATTTAATCGATTATTTATTCGACAGAAACATAACAGAAAAAAGAAGAACAAAACAAGAAAATATTTAATACAAGTACAACATTGGGATTCCATAATATTTTACGTTAATGAAATTGATATTGAATTTAAATAGTAAACAAAACAACTAGACAAATGAAATATTACAATTCACAAATAAATAAAATGTAATTCTCTAAGGACTTTGAATTACGATCATTGTATCGTGAAAGTAAGCCATGTATATATTGTGGCATGACAATGCGGAATTCCAGAAATAGTCATTGTAGAATACAACGAGCTGGTATTTTCTTTTCTATACAAAAAAAAAAAAAAAACAATTTTGAATTAGGAGTTATATAATGGTATGAAAAATGTTTTAGCTTTTAAAAACTGTGGAAGTAAATTAAAAAAACCAATTGATAAAAATATAATCCAAGTACAACGAGCAAACTCCAGTCATTGATTTATCAATAAATGTTGCAAAAATCATGTTACATTAGACTCTATGACTAAGTGATTTGAAAAAAAAATTGCAACTATTAAAGTTACTTCAGAATTCCAATAAAGAAAACCATTCCAATAAAAGTTCCTCGACTTTTTAAATTCTAAATATCGGCTCTTATCTGCTGTGGCGGGTATTCGACCGATCATGGTTTGATATTTCATCAAACAATAATGATATCCGAACTGTAATGTCAGTCCCTTAATTTATAGTATTAAAACAAAGGGATCGATAACGGTAATCTCTCCTCGAGGCGCTGATAACCTTAGAGTAATAATGATTAAAATAAAGTTTTCGTCTCGTATAATTGGAAATAACGAGCCGCATAATAGCCGCTTAATGGTATAAAACATTTCCAGAATCGGCATCGATGTTTTTGCTCCTAATGCACAACAATTTTGCAGGTATGCGCATTGAAACGTTGCGAATAACATTATCGCAGCCGAGGAATTTAAATGGAAGCATTAACTGCCATGTTACCGTACAGTTCCAATGTCTCCTTATCTCGAAGCCGTGTTTACGCATCGGGGTAAATAAAAAAAGGAAAACAAGGAAGGCGCACGAAGCGGACAACAAAGGGAGCAAGGGGAGGCACCGCGAGCTTCATCCTGGACGTGGGAGATCGTCTCCTCGGCAGGGGTCGGGTGGGGCGGGGCGGGGGGAGCCAAGGCACGGTAAAACCGTCGCAGGAGAGATCGGGATTTAAAAATAATAGGCTCTAGCCGAAGTGACGTGTCGCGGTGTAGGCTCTAGCGCGATCCAAGCCAGGAGCCGAACAAAGGGATGACGAAACGCTAATCGCGGCCGAAGATTGGCCGACGAATTTGCGCAGCTGGGGTGTGAGGTCGTCGTCGTCGTCGTAGGGGGGCAGCGAGCAGGGGGGGGTGGGAGCGGGTGCGCGATCAAGCGCGTAGGCGAGGCGGAGGGCCGAGGAGGTCTGCTCCCGAGGAGGCTCCAGGATACAGAGTTTCGGCAGCGTCGCCTCCAGACCGGAGATGCGTAGAGAAGGACACTCACCAGCCAAGATTGCGCAGAGCAGCGCAGCTACGCTCGGCTTCATGGTCGAGCTGGCGGCGGAACTTTCCCTCGGCGATGAGCGCCAGCAGCCCCGTCGACGGGCCTCCTCGTCCCCGGAGACGCGAGCGAGCGAGGGAGCGAGAGGAAGGAGCGAGACTCGGGGCGGGGGGGGAGGCAGACAAGAGGCGGGGCGGAGGGCGGACACGCGCGCGCGCGCGCAAAGCAGTAGAGGAGCGCGGTGCCCCTTTCACGTCGACTGCGCGTACGTGACTGAGCTCCTCGTCGGGCGCCGCCGCTGCCGAGGCACGGCAGCACAGCCGCCACCGTCGAGGACGGCGAGGAGGAGAACCGCTGAGGACGGAGGAGCCGATCGACGCCAATACCTGCGCGATACCTGAGAGAGAGCGCGCGCGCTTGCCTCTCTCCCTCGACCTCGGCTGCACTCCGCGTTCCGCGCCTGCTTCTCTCTGACCGTATGGCGGCGACCACCACGAGTCCCCCCCCCGGCCCGTAGGCGCGTCGCCGAGCCCAGAAGCGCCACCAGTCCGAAGCTCGACGGGCGACTCGAGAGCCCGGGACCTTTGGACGGACTCCTCCGGGGCTGCTGCTCCCCCGCGGCCGATTCGCCGGAGCCCATGGAAATACCGAGCAAAGGACGCCGAGCCAAGTGCGCCCCTGCCGAACTTCGGAGGCTACGTACCTCGACCCCTCGTCCTTAGCGATCGCTCCCGGTTTACTGGCCTGCCTCCGAGGTCCTTCTTCTACAATCGTCGAGGTCCTCCCGCTGCTCGGCATTACCTTCGGCTATTGCAGATTCTTACCCGCAGGGCTAAAACATTGATCCTCCTCCTCCTCCTCCTCCGGCCCTCGATCGATATCATTGAGAGATCTTTTGCGAATGGGTATCAATTATTATTCGCAACTTGGACGCAGATTTTTTCACGCAACAGACATTTTTTCCAGCGGTCGCTGCTTAATGGCCATTACTGTTAAATTTTTTAATGAAATGTCATCGAATCGCTAATTATAAATACGGATCTTATTTCAAATTCATTGCAACGATATAAAAATCTCGTTCAGGCCATGACTAATCGTTCCGTAGCAGATTTTACGGGAAAATTGATATACTCTTATTTTCTACAATTAGTAATGATTGCAATGCAAAATTTCTAATTTGATATGTTAACTTTGTTTTCGCTTTAAATAACGAAAGCTTTCTTATCTTTGCTTACGATTGGAAATTGAATATTCCAATTTGATAAAAGTATGCTGTTGTGTTATGATTATTAAGATTTTTCATTATTTTTTGTCACCTTTATTTTTTTTTTTCATTTTTTTGCTTCTTCGTAAACAATATTTTTTATAAAATCAGTCTTAATCTTAACTAAACCTTTATTGTATATATTATTAGTTAATTAATGATTTTTAATTTTAAGATAACTTATTGAAGAAATAGTAATTTTATTTTACTATCAATATTATTCTAGTACACAATAAATATAATAATAAAGCGTTGGAAAAATTTAATCAACGTGTACGCTTTAAAATCAAATTATTATGACACATGCTCATGTGCAATCGTATTCATTAATTACATTTTTTCATATTTTTTTTTTATTAGATATATATTATTGTGTATTTAAAAGTAGATTAAATCAAATTTATCATTATAATAATAATACTAAAAATCTTTTGACAAATTATCGTCATAGGAAAGAGTACGCGAATTAAAAAAAAAATGTACTTCTCTTCAATGAGGACTGAGCAATTTTTTAAAAATTTTTAAAAATCATCGCGGCTGAAACGTTCAATTTACATTAAAATTGTATAAATATTATATATATATATATATATTGAAACATCATTGGGTACAATAAAACTATAATAAAGTGTAAAAAAAGATCTTGAGCTTTTAATGTTATTTACTTGTGAGATGAATGCTTGAAAAGATAGCGTTAAAAAATAAATAAAGTTATTGCAGGGTTAAATCAGTCGCGATTTAATTCTTATATGAAGTCCATTTTTCGCACGAATAACAAGTTCGGCTGTTGTTGTGATATCTTCGCGGCGTTCAGCAGCCTCCAATATATACTTTCTCAATACTCCAGAAATTAATGCCTTCTCTTCGAGCAAAGCAAACTTTTGACCTGCGAAAGAAATCCAAGATTATAATTAATTTATTGAGCGTTGATTATTAATTCCTTAAAATCATAACATTTTCTGTACGAAGCCTCCTTGCTTTTTTGATTAATGGTTTTTTTTTTTATTTGAATTGGTTTTTGGTAGTGAATGCATCCACTACGGCATCTTACTTTCAAATGAAACGGTATAAACGATGTAATGATTACGTGCTTTCGTGTTAATTTGTCTTTTACTGTACCGATGCAATTTCTGGGGCCTGCGCTGAATGGAATATAAGCGTAAGGGTGACGTCCAATTATGTTTTCCGGAGAAAACCGTTCGGGATCGAACTTTTCAGGATTTTCAAATACTTCTGGATCTCGATGCAGTACCGGGAGAATTACGAGAGCCGTCGTGTCTTTTGGTACCGTGTACTTTCCTAAGGGCAATAAATAAATTTGCTTATTGCTCTACAGTTGCACAATTATCGTATCAACTATTGTTATTAAGTAATGAAATCTTGATCTCGTTCGTGATCTCATGAAGCGGCAGCTCAAAATAAATATTGCCATTGTTAATATTTATGAAATCGAGAAATTATTATCAACTCGTTATAAAATTGTTATAAATTCTATTAAAATTATAAAAAAGAATAGTTGAAATAAAAAAGCCTTTTTCGTAAGGCCTTAATTTTAGTAATTTACCGATCTGAGTGTCTTCTGTTACTTTCCTCCCTAAGATCGGTACACTTGGATATAAGCGTAGAGCTTCTTTAATACACTTATCCAAGTACTTCATACTTTTTAGGTCTCGCATAGTTGGTCTTCTATCAGGATTGCCCTCGGAAAATATTGCCTCCAATTCATTGACTACCTTTTCCTAAAAAAGTCAATTACAATTAGAATGTAATATCAGAGTAATTTTCTCATTTGAGTAGTTCCTTTACCTGAATTTCCGGATGACACCCGAGTAAATATAACGTCCAACACACGGCTGATGATGTTGTATCGTGACCCTTGCACGAATATAATACAACAATTCTTACATTAAAATACATCTTAAAATACTTTTCTTATTTGAAGTGACATATTTTTAAATAATTTTTATATTTTATTGGTCGTTAATTTTTCTTTAGCTGATACGCACATTAAACACATCCATTAACTTTGTAAATTTTCCATACAAGAAGTTTATAATAACAAAGACTGCGACATTCCGAATTATAAAGTATAAAAACATTTATTATTAATATCTATTTGTGTTTATTATAGAAATGCGTTTTCGAAAAAATTATTAAGCATTTCTTTGTTATCGTAAAGACAAATTAATTTTATGAATTGAAACCTATAAATTCAAGTGAGCTTTTCAAAATATATGACTATATAGATATATATCTATACATGTAAGTATTTTATAAATAAATGTATTAACAAAAGTTTCATCTATTAAAACAAACCTCGAACATAAATGTATCAACTTCCTCTCTGATATCGGTATCTGAGAGAACGGATCCGTTTTCAGAAGCTTTGATTAATAAATCTAAAAAAGCCAGCCTCTTGGTTTCTACTTGAAAATAAAAAATTATTAGCGTCATAAATATATTATATTACAAACGAATAAATTCATAAAAATATTACCTTCGTTTCCATTTATTTCTCCACGATTTTCCACAATTTCTTTTCGTCTTTCCGATATAACCTGTGCTTATGAAATTAAAAATATATTACTCATCTTATGCATATCGTAAATAAAATTTTTTTTACGTTAATTTAAACAATAAAATATTACCTTGTTGGAAAAATCATGTAAAATCTGAATGCATTCCTGATGTTTTTTGTACAGTGACGAAAATCGGAACAAGATGTTTGACTGATAAAACAAACTTGCTTGGCGCGTCTGAATAATGTTTCCTATACTATTAAAAATACCGTAAGAAGTCAATTAAAACTCTTAGAAATGCTAATGGCAGTAACTTGTTTTCGGATATTATTCCAGTACGTGATAAATCATAATATCTTATGACTGGATCCAAGTATTAAAAAAATATCTAATAATCAATCTCTATTATTGTTTAAAGCTAAAGGATTTTAATACTCAATTAGCCATTACATATTGCAAATTACATATTGAGAAAAGCCTAATCAATATGTAATTTGCAAAAACTTTATGTTTACACAGTTTTATGATTACATAGTATCGAATTACCAAACGTTAGTAGATTCTTTTGTTCTTACTACATTCAGGACACTTTGTAATTACATTCTTTTCAATTTTTTTTACTGCAATTCCTTACATATACTTATATTTAAAAAGTTTTCTTATTATTTTAGGCAAATTATATCTTGTTAAATGCATGAACACTGATAGTAAAGGAGCTTTGATATTTGGATTCTTAATATTCTTTAAAAAATATTGAGTATAAATAAAAATAAATTTATAACAAACACAATTTGTACTCGTATATATTATTTCCCATGAGTTATTTATGCCTTAAGCAAATAATTTTGCATTTTATGATTGGGTAAGCAAATACAAGTGCATATAAATGTGAGAGAGAGAGAGAGAGAGAGAGAGAGAGAGACGTTACATAAAAATATTTTAATTACATTACATAAAAAATTAATTAAGTTACATAAAAATAAAAATTTAATACCTCCATATAAATATTATAATTATTCTTTAAAAGTGCATGCAAACGGCTACAATTGCTTAATGATCGTGGCTGTATCGGGCGTACATTTACTTGGGCATTAAGCTTTAATCAGCGACGAAGAGTTACAACGATGAGCGTGAAAACAAATAAGGGTTAATCGCGGTTATAAATAAGTTACAACGCTATGGCCATATTGCGATAGAATCGGTTAATCTTAAAGCGATCAAGGTAAGCAGCAATTGGACGCGACGTCAGCGAGTTGAGCGATCGCCCGAGGAAAGAGGCACTGGTTAGAGAGAGAGAGAGAGAGAGAGAGAGAGCCGGCTTCGGCCAGGGTAAGCATGGAAGCCAAGTAACGCGGGCAGGGAGGAAGGAAGGAAGGACTCGATAAGCGCCGCAACGGAGAGCCAAGCACGTAGGATGGAAATAGTCCGGAGCGGAGTCCAGCGGTAGGATCGAGCTTCGAGCTTGTAAGCCAGGGAGCGTGGCCGGCGGGGGTTGGGGGGCAGGGCGGAGGGAGTAGCCCGGCCGAGATTAGGCGATGCAGGATGAGGAGTCACCAAAGCCGAGTACCGATTCCGCCCGAATAACTTACTCGTAGACCGCGCGCACGTAATCGCTGTCCGAGTGGCTCTGGGCTCCGATGCGCCGTCCCATGGCCGTCTCTGGACCCAGACCGAGAAACAATAGCCACGCGTGAGCTTTGCGCCACTGCCGGCGCCGAGCTAGAGCGAGCGCTCTATCGGACAGTAAGTGCCCTTACCGCAGATGATGTCCAGGGTGCAGAGGGTCACGTAGGGGAAGAGGTTGAACGAGGGCTTGCCGACCTCGGCGCCGATCCTCCTCGCCAGGACCTCAGCCTGCTCGCCGAAGACCTGCACGAAGTCCTCGAGGATGTTGAAGTGGAAGGTCGGCGTGAGGATCTTACGCCGGGAGTACCATTTTGATCCTGGAACAACGGCCAAGCGGTTCAGTCCCTGCTCTAAGCCGCGAAGCTGCGCTTCGACTAAATCGGCCGATCCTCCGTCCCTCCCTTGGCCTCCATCGGTGCGAACCCTTTTTTTTCTTTATTTTTTTCTCTCTTTTTTTCTTTTTTGTTCATCGATTGCCTTCGTTCGAGAGCCCGCCTTCCATGGGAAGCGTCCTCGGACTCGCGAGACCTCCTTACCACCTTAGCCGTGGACCTGGGAGGGAATAAGTACAGCGGCCTTTATTTTCGAACGATCGGCCCTTTGCTTTAGAGCTTTTCTCATCATTGGAGCATTCAAATTTCGAGCTGCGTTGGTTCCCTCCTTTTTGTCCCCTTAATCGATCGCTCGCTCTACGCAATTGCAAGGAGTCGATAAAAAAAAATGTATACATAAATGTAGAAAAAGAATTCGAAATTGGCGATTCGAAATTGGAGATTCGAAAATCGAATGAAAGAAGTAAGGTATTGTATTGTTAATGTTGGATATGCCGAGTTGATATTCGCATCGAAAAATATACTTGCACGGCACATTTTAGTACAGCTGATTATGCCGTGTTACGTAATGTAGTATTATAATTTCAGTGCATTATGAGAATTATAATTGATTGCTTTATGACCGATAATGCGGGAGTAGGTAATATTATTAACCGCCTTTCGTAACTCTCAGGCGAAATAACATAAACGAAAAAAGAAGAAAGAGAAGAGACGAGGCGCAACAAAGGCCTGGTGCATTAAAACTCTGAAAGTAATGCCCTATTAAAAAAAAAAAAAAAAAAAAAAAAAAAAAAAAAAAAAAAAACAACATCGCAATGCCAATACTTCGGGTCGTATAAGTTAGAGCGTGGAGCGAATAGCGGCGGAGTTTGTTGAAATTAATTGCACTACCAGAGCTAGTTAGTAGTCCCGTGCCGAGCCAAGGTCGGAGAAATTGATAATCGCAACTTTTATCCACGTGACGGCTGCTACCTATAATCGGCTCGACAGTGCAGGCCTTGCTTAAAAATACGTAAGGCCTCCGGCCGAGCCAGGCTCTGTTGATGCCGTCTCTCGTCCCCCACAGCAGCCTCATGCCGACGATGCGACTGAACAATTCTGAAAAGAAAAGAGAGAGAGAGAGAGAGCATTATTAACGGAGTGGCGATTCTACGAGTGGCCTGAAAAATTATAATCTATCGCGCTTGTCTGCATCGGCCTGGATAAAGGTTTCGGTTAATCGAGGCTCCCCTTCTTTAGGCCGATTGTTATACTTGGGCGATCCAGCGATGTCTTTATTCAGTGGAATACTAGATCTTAGCATTTATTTAATCCTACTTGGCGTGGAATCGGTTCACCGCTATTGTCTAGGTACTCGGGTTATATTTAACGAGAGCCATTTTATTTAAAGGCCGTTCCTTATGATTTTAGAACGAACCGGCAATTAAATACAGACAATTAACGCTGCGGTTTATTTCATCCGGGTCAGCTTTTGTTTTCGGTAAAATTTGGTTATCTTTGATCAGTTTTATTAAATAATCTCGGCTCTTCTTTTCTGTCCGATAATTGGAGCGTGGGTCGTTACTTAAAATAGACAAGGAACTGCATGTAGCGTTCTTTTTTTCATTTAAATGTACCCAAATTAACGTCTTTTGATTTAATATGCATTATCGTAATTTTTATTTGTACAATTGTTATTTAATCATGATTTAGCACACACAAATATCAACCAAATCTTAAGAATAATGTGCTTTTTTTAAATCGTGTGCCCATGCTTATTAATACTATTACTCGACAACCAGAATAGCTTTTGAAGTAAAAAAAACTCATATTATTCGACATTCATCTACTATTTGTCAACATTCAAAACAGTTTATAGAAAAGTCTAACGTAACAGTGCCTAACGTAAGTCTAATATTATGCATTCTTATCGTTCAAAACAAATCGAACATTCTTTTCGGAAGAAACCTTTTTTGTTATAATATTTGTCAATATTGATTTCAGTAATGACTTTTTTATATTCTGAAAAATTTATACTTAGCGATGATATTTTCAATATCTTTAACAATACTTTGATGGAGGGTAATATTTAAGGTAATATTTAAGGTAATATTTAATCATTTATTGTTAAAAATTAACTATTAAATTAGGTACTTAATGGGCCTTGTATATCTCATCCGGATCACAGTAACGGATCATCGGAGGCAAACGCCTTCGATTGTTAAATGTATTAATAATGACAAATACAAATAAAACGTACTCTTACGCAAAACAATGCATTATTGTTTACCGTGCAAATAAGTACTTAATTATTTACGATGTTACCTACAGGACTGCTGACTAGATAGATCTCTATCTTACCGGCTAGCGCAAGGAGAGACTTCGTTTTCACCTAAGTGTTACGAGATGGCAGTGCCTACCTCTCGTGCACAATACTCGGATAAAAATTCCAATACGTAGAAAGGAATACCTTATTTCTTTTATTTATAAGGCACATTGATTTGACGTCTCATTTGCTTTTTTCTGTATAATTACTGATAGCCTAATTATAATTTACCTTAAATAATAATATTTCATAATACGCCTCAACATTGTTTCCGTGGTGTAGTGGTTATCACATCCGTCTAACACACGGAAGGTCCCCGGTTCGATCCCGGGCGGAAACATTCTTTTTATCTATTCGTTTATTTAAAATTGACATTTTTATTATCGTGCGTTATCTTCGATTTTGTTTTTGCGTTTTTATAATTCCGAATAATTTTCCTTTTTGATAATGTGCATTAAAGTTTCTAAAGAAAAAAAGTAACAACAGATATTTCAATTACTTTAAATAGACCGGATAATAACATTAAAAACATTTATAAGCTACATATTTTCTATGAATACTTAAGTGTTTTCAATAAAAATATATTTTTCATAGATCTTTATTATAAATCCGAATCGGTAATGGTAACTTTTCTTAATATACATTAAAAAAAAATCATAACAAAGATTGCAAACAAGCTATGATAGTTTCAACAATGATATATGGTATAAAAAAACTTTTAAAAAATTCTTATAATCAATTTGATATTTATAATCTCATTTATAACAATTAATGAAAGCAAAATCAATATAAAGTAAAAGCTCTTAAAAACTTTATCTAGTATATATAAAATAATAGCTGGTTTTAATTTTTAATTATAATAGTAATTAATTAAAATCGGAGAGCTACATATATATATATATATATGTATATTTATATATTGATGTTGAACATTTTGCTAAAAATGAATGATAGCATCTCGTTAAAAATGTAAGGTAAATGATAATTTCTTAATAATAGTATTGGAATTGTAATATCGATTTCTTCTACTTTAATGAATTTTGAAAAAAAAAACATGTACATTTTTAATATTTATAATTTATTTCAATAAACAATATACAAAAATACATAATTATATTTACCGTATGGGTGTATACAAATTTTACAAAGGAATTTTTTAAACTGAATCAATTCTTATCTCAAAAAAGATAAAATATTTATCTAGGAAACGCAAATCTAGTTCTAATGTATTTCCCATTTACTTATGATCTTTTTTTTTAAATTTACTCATTTGCAAATATTTAAATAGTAACTGATTTTATAAAAAGCTTAATTAAATATTAATATATATTTATATTAAGCTAGATTTTTTTCTGTTTTCAATAAATATTAATTAAAGTGACGCAGATATTTAATTAAGTAATTTTTATTAAGCTTCGATAAAGATGTTTTTTATTATTTTTCAAAAATTGAATTTTCTTGTTACATTGAATCAAACATAATATTATACAGTTTTTTATTTGGCTCCTTTAAATAGATTATATAATTGCATAATATTTACTGATAATTATCAAAACTTGAATATGATTTTTTTTTATCATTATAAATGTTTATTCAAAACTTTTGAAATTCGTATCACGTTTTAAATATGTAACCTTATACATTAATGCTATTTTTGTATGCAAAAATGACGTGGTAAATTATAAAAAAAAAAGTACGTAAAAAACATTTTAAACGAAATTAAAAACGAAACTTTAATTTATATTGTATCCTTTATTTTTTATATGTGGCTGAGAAGCAATTTTAAAAAGAATTACTGCAAACCTTATCTTATATTTTAATTACATTTTAATGATGAATATATACAAGGTCAGCTGATATAATCCATGTATTAATCTCAAATTCAATTCAGTTTGGAACATAAAAGCTCGGGCTCGAAACATTAGATAATTTTGATAAATTAGAGTTGTCCATCCCAAATAAGTATTATCATAGTACATTGAGATCGTATCTGCCTTAATCTAATTTTACGTCAAATAAGGATTTTCCTACCATACCAAAGGTCCTAATAATTTATTATGCCAACAATGGGATTGCGAATTATAGTTTGTATCTGGTTCGATCTTAACTACTTTGCGATCGTATCTTAAATTGAAATATTATTATCAGAAGACAAAGAATTCAGATTTTATGAAGGGGCATAATATTTAATCAATTGTTAACAGTATGTAATGCGTTTTTTTTTATTCGAATATTAGTTAAATTGTTCTAAATATTTTACAAATGTGCGCACGCGCTTACTAAACGACGCAGGAGTAATGCGAAACTGCTTAATAATTTTTTTTTTTTTTTATACAAGGTATTAGAAGCTGCTAATCCCTATATCAAGCTGAAATACGTTAATGTTTCGTCGTAAATAAGAAAAAAGTAATTGCATTTTTTGTGTAACCAATACACATATCAATACACATATCAATATGCATATACATACATACATATACATATATATATATATTACGTATCAATCAATAGCCAAATTCAACTTGCCATCGTGATCAACATTGAGCTGCGCCAGATTGCCAATCAATGGAAGGGCGAAGGGTCCTGGAATTTCGTCCAGTAGCTGCAAGTAGCGTCTTTGGACTCGCCACCATCTCGTTACGAACCAGTAGCAAATTATAAAAAAAATCACGACTACCGCGTTCGATCTCCTCGTATCGATTTCGCTCGATACCCAATTGCCGAATAAGCACAGGAGCATATCTACACGATGTCCGGCCGGCAGGTGTAGATATTAAAAAGAAGGCTCGACAAAACTAGGCAATTGGGTGCTCAGGGCAAAGATCAGCTCGAGCCGCACCGCGAGCCGCTCAATTTAAATAATTGCCCGGCAATGAGATCAAAAGGCTCGCGCTCGCTGAAAATTATATAACTGCAATGGAGGTCTCTGGGAATGGCACTGCAAGTGTTATTGGCTCCCTGATACGGTTATTGATGGTAGCGGCTTGCCGCGAAAAATCGCTTCATCGGCACCGATCCACTTAGCTCGACCTTGGCTGCGCAATGTTTGCGCAAGGAAAGGAACTCTTTATTTCAGCCGAAACCACAATAAGCCAGAGCGGTCATTGTTGATAATCCTGGAGTGCGGCCCGTGCGCGAATTCTCGCAACGTACCCGCAAACTTGTGCGCACAAGAGCGGGACAATGTTTGCATTGTATGATGCAATTCTCTGAGTCACTCGGGCGAGGGATCCGAGCGAGGGAAGGCCACACAGGCGACTTTGTGTCACGTTCTCGGCCGAGAGTCCGGAGGTGCTCGGGACTCTTCCTCCTTCCGTTTCGGTGCGACCGCGCTTTTCGGGGAACGGATACTCCTGGATCGGCGTCGCGCCCCTCGCGAGTCTCGCTGCCGGTGCTCGGTCCGGGCCAGCTCTCGCCTGTCTCCCCCCATCCCCCCCGGCCCCCGTCGGCGACCCCTCACAGCGGAGGGCCCACGAGCACGGAGGGGCGGAAAACCAAGGGACGCCTCACGATCTTGCGGCGGGGAGTGCGCGGGACCTTCGACCGGGGGTTGACCGGGGGATGGTCGGCGGGGGAGGAGTAGAGGGGGGGGGGCGCGGAGCGGCCGCGATGGCAACCGAGCGATTTCGGCGGGCAGGCCCGGAGGTGGGCTCGCCAAGGTATCGACATAACACACCCTTGGTCTCGACTGTTTGCACGCGAATGCCGATGTCGCGCACCTTCGGTTGCCAAGGCGATCGCGACCCCACCCCACCCCCCTTTCCGCCGCGGACAGGAGGCTCCACACACTGGTCTCGACCGCGCTGCGATTACGTCCGTTCCCCGAGGTGTGCGGCGCATCCACGGAAGCTCCGGACAAGTAAGTGCAGGCGACTTTTCAATCGGGCTCCTGGGCCACCGACCGACGTGACTCCGAGCCCTCGAGGCGCTTCACACCGCGGCAGGACTTGGAGCTCCGGTTCTCGAAGGTATCGTCCTGGCTACCGAGAGGCCTCCCGAGGCCAACGCGAGCTTTCTTGCCGGGCGACGGCTCGTCTACCCTATAGATTCTATTTCGCTCGCAGACCAATGGTTTCGAGGATAAGCGAAATATCGCTCGGAGCTACTTTTATTTAAGCTTCGATCCCGTGCGCGCAACTGCGTTAATATCCTAGGGATAATCGGGCTTGAGTTCCGTCGATGATCTAATGGCGAACCGAGTCCGGGAGAGCGCAGCTCTCGAAAGCGAAACGTACCGAGGCGTCCTTAAGCCCGTGCGAGCGGCCCCGTGGACAAGAGCTCGTGACGAGTTAAGGAAGGGCGGCTGGAATTAGCGCCGGGGCGCAGGTGAGAGGAGGGCGGCCCAGGGAGAGCCGCACCCTGGCTAGTCCGGGAGCTCGGCTTTCAAAGCGTCCCCGTCAATTCGCGGTCTAATACGTCGGGGCGAGCGATCGCGGCATCGGCTCAAGGTCGCCACGCGTCCCTCCCTTCGCGAGCAGCCGAGGCAATTAGGCCGGGCCACGTGGCCTGTCTCCAGTCACCGCTTCTCTCTCTCTCTCTCTTTATCCATCCATCCATCTATTTATCTCCCGCCGCCGTCACCCTCCGACCACCGGCGGAACCCGCCTCGGTGTTCGTCCATCCGAGCCGGACGGCACCCGGGCGATCCCCCCCGCCCTCTCTCGCGGATGCAGCCGGTGGGAGGCGCGGCGCTCGACTCGTGCTCGATCGCTTGGTCGAGACTCGCGGGCCGACCGAGCCCACCGTCGTCCTTTTCAATCTTCCAATCGGTCAAACGATGGTCCGTTCGCCCAGTGATGCCCGGCAACGAGGAAGAGGTGGGCGCTCTCTTTTTTTTGTCCCGTGCGTTTTTCAACGCTGAATTACCATAATCGTTCGGTAATGTATTATCAGGCTCGAGTAAATTTACAGATTATTAAGATTTTTACGGCGCTTCGCACGCGGCGGGGAAGATTTCGCTAATATTATAGTATGCGAGAAATCTTTTTTCAAACAACTTTTACAAATAAAGGCGAAAATATTATGCAATAAAAACCGCAGCTGCTGAAATCTCAATTGTGGAATTTAATACACGAGTTAATCGCTTAGAATTAAACAACTTTTCTTCTTGGCTTTTGTACCTTTCGGCGTGATTGCTCACTTTACGTGAAAAGAGGGATCTATATATATATATATAAACTACTTTATACATTGAAAAAGCAACATATATATATATATTATTTGTGTTCCTATCTGTACTTATTTATACGATAATTTTTTAAAAAACTAACTTTTTTGTCATTTCCACAGCATTAACACAATACAAATTTTATAATAAATATATGTAAAAAATCTCCAAAAATAACAAATAAGCTATAAATGATGAAAAAATTTTTCTATAATAAATACAAGTGTTAGCGTATATATATTCTAATATAGAAGCCATAGGGTTCTTCAACAATAAATAACTAAACAATGAACGAAAAAGTTATAATATTTAAAGCTTCTACAATAGTTTTACGTCTCCTTACTTCCTCGCTATTTTTAAAGAAGGCAGCGGTATTTTATTGATTTGCATTTCTTGATTAATCTTAGTACGCACTTCTCATTCTGAATAATAAATCAACAATGTAGCGAGCTTCAAATGCTAATACAAAATCTCAGTGCAATGTAATCCATTTAGAATGGTTTATTACTCAATTCTAAGCCTTCTGATTGAGACGCATACTAACTGACTTATGTTTATAACAAGGTGATTACACTGATTTGCGTTCCTGGCAAATTATTGTTGGCCCACTTCGCTGAAAGCTTAATAACGTAATAATTTTCCAAGTCGCGTAAATTTTAAACCGACAATCTCACGCTCACGGTTAGATGATAATTAGAAATTAAAAAAGGCTTGCCCCTTTATAGAATCGTAAGTTGGTAAATGGCTTAGCTCATTCATTTTTCCATTCGCTGGAGTTTCATGATTTCGCTACAAAAGTTTGGAAAATGATCCTTTCATCCGTACATTAGCAGCTTAAGCCTCTAATCATACTTGCAAAAATCAAAATGTTTATATTAGAATGTAAAGATCGCTTAGTATTATATATAATTCGTGATTACGCTTAACTGTGTATGTTTAAGGCCGTACTTATTAAGTATGCTAAAGCAAATTAAATATATATTTTACATAAAAGCCATTCAAGTTCTGGATTAGTATTTTTAAATGGTCCGAATTAATCATCAATGCTAAATCAACCCTAAATTTAAGAACTTTATCGCCCCCTGCCACGCTAACAGTACTTTATAAAAATTATCTGTTTGAAATAATATAATGCGCATAAGCATGTTCATACACTCGTACGTAAGAGCTCTCGTTACTTATTCCTTAAAGTGATTGCAAAATCTTAAAATAAAGATGAATAAGCCAAAACAACGCTTTTCCAAGTTTATACTCTTATTTGATTAAATATAAAGATTGCCGTCGTTGTAAATGTTTATCAATAGTTCAATACTGCTTCCGGGAAATAAATCAAGTGTATGAAAAATATTTGGACAAACTTTTTCAATATTAAGCCTACGGTAATTAATTATACGGAGAGATAAATTATCATAACAATGCTTTTGACTGCGCACCAAATATAAAATATTTGATCTATTTAATAACAATAAATAACGAGCACCTTCCGTAAGTCCAATGCTAAAATTTTTATAATACAATGTAATTATTTGATTGGGCGTCCATATTATTGACAAAAGAAGTAACAACTAACATTTCCCCTTTCTTAAAGACAGTTATTACTTAATTATACATAGCCACCCGCACGCACACACACGAATACATGTGTGTGTATATATATATATATATGTATGTATGTATGTATGTAGGTATGTATGCACGTATGTATGTATGTATGTATTGCTTAGCGAGCTCATCCCGGAAAAGAGATCGAGCGCGAGGGATCGGCTCGGTTCAATGGCCATTGTTTAAGTCGAATCGATGTTTTTTTTTTTTTTTATTTGCCTTCCAAATCGAATTCATCGATTAAATTGATTCGCACACGAAGGAGCTCAACATACCGCCCACTTTGATCCGCAAGACCCGAAGGGTCAGAATACATTTTTGGTTAACTGTGGGAAGCGGAGCGAATCCATAACCCTTCTGCGGCCTCCGCCTGGGCGTCAATAGTTCCCAGAAGAATCGGAAGCCTCGGCGCGTAGACTCGCGCGCCTGAAGAGAACAAGAAGAAGAGCCAAGCCAGGAGAGGGCTCGGGCCTCGCGCCACCCCCCGGAGGGGTTGGCCCGGGAGGAGGCTCCCCCGTTACCGAGGGCCGCTCGCGGGCCAGGCTGCGCGAAGAACCAGCTTGGTCGCGCGGCAGCCGTCGGGGTGGGTGGGGGGGGGCGGCAGTGGGGTGCGATGCACCGTCGGCGCCCCTCGCCACGGGGAGCAAACAAGTGGACGGACTCGGGGGGCAAGGGCGAGTCCGTCTCCGTGGTGGCGCGGACGCTGGTGAGCTCGCCGTCCCCCTGCGCCAAAAGCGGCGGGCGGCTCTTCTCAATTTCGAAGATACGGACTCTCTGCGGCCCTTTCGGTGCTCCTGCCCGTGCCTACGTACTTGCGACATTTTTACGCCCGTAATGCCCGCCGCCCAATATCATTTATCAAATATGGGGCGCTCCTCTTTCCGTGGCTGCCCATTATTTTCTAGATGGACGAATGTAAAACAAACTTAAGCCCTTAATAATACGATACAAGGGATGCTATTTACGAATCAATTTTTTTTTTCCTCGGCCTCTGGCGAGGATAGCGCATTTGTTGTTTTTTTTTTTTTTTTTTCTTTCTTTTCTCTTCTTTTTTCATCATTACTATCTCTCTCTCTCTCTTCTTTTTCTTTTTGTATTCGATGCACGTGATTTATGCGATCTTGTAAAATGCGTATTTAAGTGCACACTGCGCTGCGATCGGAGACTTCCTCGGCGGGTAACTATTTTCCAAGCGGAGGCCGAAAATTATCATTGTAATACTATTAACGGCATTAGCATAGCCCGGTTTAAGGTAGAAGGCATTAAAAATGGCCCGGGCACTTAATGGAGAAAGAGCAACCGAGGAGGTAAATCAACTCCTCGCATCGAAGGCAACAGAATGTGCGGTATTTGATCTCCATTAATATTGCGTACAACTAGAATGCGAGTTCGCTACTGCCGTTAGTACCAGGGGCCATTATTATAAAGGCAGTCTCTGTATTTCTCTGCTACCCCCCCCCCACGCGTGTATGGCTTTTTTACGATGCCATATGTCTTATGTGGATCCCGCGGGCTCCTTTCTATCTTTCGTCGTTGGACCACTCATTTGTCAACTGGCAATCTGCCGATGTACATACGTGCATGCGTACGTACACGCACGCACGCGCACGCCCGCACACCCGTTCATGCACATACATATACACACACACACACACATATATATATATAAATATAAATGGTAAGTGTACATGTGTCTTTTATTTTCCAAAATCTCCGTTGACGCTGTATGTGCGACATAAAATATTTGATACTAGCCGTCAAAACACATGGCGCATCCTTTATGAAGAGACGGTTTACCAGTGTAAATGATAATGGCCGCCGAAGTTTTTATTACACGCCTTCAAAGGAGTTGTTGCCTATTTGTCAATTATTGAAAATAAGGATTCGAGTATTCTTCTATTATTTTTTTTTTTTACGATTGGTAAATACTTTGTACAATTGATATTATAGCGTTATATATTACAATCCCATTACGTATGTGGGAGAAAAAGAATTATTAATTTACAAAACCGACTCTACTGGTCGTATGCAAATACGTGTTCTTTACACTACCGTTTTTTATTTTTTTTCCTTTTTTTTTTAATACCATAAATAACGGATTATAAACCTTAAGATGTCCAATACAATACGAATGCGGAAACAGTGAAATTATTTATAAGATTAAAACTTACATAAGCGTTGATAAAACGGATCATTGGTATCAACTATCGTTAAAAAAAAAGGTAAACCACCATCTCGTATATTTATGTAATTAGGCATCAGTAGATAAAGATAATTAGATCAGTGTTTCTCTCTATCACTCGTCATTATTGGCCTAATTTAACTTCGGCTTAAAACGATCCAAAATTGATTCATCGTAACTAATTTGAAAACAAAGAGAACCAAATCCAACAATGCCTACAATTGCACGCTTACCGATGGTCATTACCTTCTTCTTCCTATATACTTATACATATGTCTATATATATATGTACGTATCTATGTATACAAATGCGGCAATGACGATTATACGGGACACTTATGGTCAGCGATTGCATTGTTGTTCCCTGCACAGATAAAATCACGCCGATGCCCCACACATTTGTAGGAGAGGGAACGCATTTGGTAGCTCGATAAGAGGTCATTGCGGCAGATGCTGCAAAGGGTCTCTACCCCATGTATGTATGCGTCTGCATTGCGTATGCTACGTCGCACCCCGAGTGTCGTCGAATTATTTAAATACCCCAAAGCGACCCTTACACAGCCTATGAGCGCTGCTTAATACTTGACACTAGAGTCAATTATTGTAAAGTCAATTAGATCCACACGGATAATGGCGCGTCGTCTCTCTCTCTCTCTCTCTCTCTCTCTCTCTCTCTTGCTCATTCGGCTCAGATTTACACGAATGCTTGTATTTTCTCGGATACGCATGAAAGACTTTCGCCCCAAGAAGGTGAAAAGTTTTTTTTTACTTTGCCTCGTGCCCTGTTCGCATAAAGGATGCAATTCACGATGTAGGAGTGCGCCATTATACCGCATACTTCTTGAGAACTTAATGTGAAGTAACCGTCAATTTACTTTACATCAGGAAAATATAATGTACGCCGTAATAAACTGCCTTTACTAGTCATCGCTATTAGTGTATATTATTATTATTATTATTATTATTAAATCTTTGGAAAACATAGTCTAGCACAAAATTTATAATCTACGAAAAACCTTGCCATAAAACAAATTTAAAAATTAAATTTTATAATTTAAGTACATAATAGAAAATTAAGATTTTTTTTAATAACTGGCAACGAAAAGTTGAATTCGTTATGGAATATTTACTCGGAATGTACACGGAAAACATAAATTTGTGTTTACGCAGTCAGTAATGAAACTTTTATTTAATAATAAAATTTCTATATCATGCTGAGTAAATAATTTGGTAAATTATCTTTCGTATAAATTTAATATAAAGTTAAAATAAATGTTCTAAGATAATACAGTTTCATGATAATTGTGCATATAAGTAAAATAAGGCATTTTTTATAATGAATGTCGGTATTATTTTGTAAATGTTTACTATTTTACTGTCTTGAAAATCATTTTACTAAATATGCTTGATATCCGCTCAACACGATATCGTGTACATTGTAAATTAATAAAACCCTCCCGAGTAAAGCGGTTACATCTCGAATTGAATTTTTATTTAAGAATTCTTATTTTATCTACAATACTTAGAAGGAACCATAATAAATCAAATACGTATAATGGAACGAATGAAACAGAAGTGTAAGAAGAGGGAAAAAAAATATGCACGCGCAATAATCGTTGAATAAAATAAATTATACGGAAAGGCTTTAAAATCCAATTATTAGCCTTTGCTTAAGTGGTGATTTATTAATGAAAGCGTTGCCGCCAAATTGCCACTGGTGTCAATCGATTAGTAAAAAGAAATGCTTTGTCAATTCCTTTGCCAGGTATTTATAAAAACTACCGAAAAAACTCGACGCGATGCGTACGAGCTTTAGCCATCGGTCCAATACCCGCAATGCCGTAAGAAAGAGCAGCTCTTCGTTAAGATTATCCAATGAAAAATATTCGCAAATAATGCAGTCGGACAATGGCCGAGGGTCGGAAGGCAGGAACAGCCGCTGTTTCGGCAAAGCAGCAGCAAAGAAATTCAAAATGATCCAGCTCGGAAGAAGAGTTGGAAGAGTAAGGCGCGTCGGCACATGGACCTCGAGAAGATTTGCAAACTCGAGCGAAATCGGGCAAAGGTAGCGCGCGGCCGGCGACGGGACGTCGTATTCAGCGAAGACGCTACCTACGGGTCGAGGAAAGGGTCGGGCGATGGGTGGCGGCAGGGGTCGGCTTGCCGAGGGGGGCCGTAGAGAGAGAGAGAGAGAGAGAGAGAGGCCATTACCGGGAAAAAGGGCGCGCGGTGCGAGCGAGTCGTAGCCCCGAAAAAGTTAACCCCCCGCAAGAGTAAGCGCCGCGAGTTGAGGCGTCGTTAGTCCACCCCCTTGGGGGCGCTATCAATGCTGACGTCAGGGGTGCGATGATCGGGGGGCAAGGATCGCGCTTACGAGCCGCGTCCTGTCTCCGGCTCCAGATACGAGCGCCGGCTAATTATTCGCTGTGGGCCGCCCTGCCCGACAAGTGAGTCTCGCGTTCGGCGGAGACGCGATGGAATTGCCGCGCGGCTCATTTGACGACGCCGCGTTTCGTCTACGGTATTACTGATATAGTAATGCGCGAAGAGATTCTTAATTAGCTGTGCCTGCACTCGAGGCCGCGATTAGTTTCTACGAGAGCGAAATAAGGGACGCGCGCCCGTAATTAAATACAACAGTGTGGAGAACGGCGTTGCTTTGAATAATACAAACATACCGCACTGCTGCAATTCTAACGTGGAAAACTAACCGGAGTCCCTGAAAGTTAACGACTGCTAGTTTACCAATCCTAAAGTTCCTCACATAATTACGCATGCAAATTTAACTAAGCAGCATCCTAATATCTTAGAAACCTTCATTCAATTTAAATATAATGTAGAATTGGGAATGTGTTTATTATTTACAAGAACATTTGGCGATAAAATGATGAGTTTTGTCTTAATCACGATATTTCGTTTCACCACACGATCCCCCCGTATAAAATCTACCCAATGTTATCAACTCGCTGCAAAACTATTGACTTTATTGCTGAAATTATTTACAAACGAACCAAATAATAATTGCTCGATCGTCGTCTTTGAGAATTAGAATTTTTCGCAATTAAAAAAGTCTTGGTCTCGTTTAGGAAACTGCACTTACATCAAAGAGATTGGTTTGGAGGTTAATATTTATAGATTGGACAAAGTGCCAGGATGCAGTTGGATTATTCGTTAAGAAGAATTAAGGGATGCCTTTTTAAAAATTTAGTTCCTCGAAACTCTACCGCGATATGCATATCAATATTATACGCAGGTTGGCGATTGAGCATCGGCAGAACCCTTTGGGCAAAATGGACAAATTAAAAAATAAATAGTTCACTTGACGGGATAGGAAAAAGTGATTAATTATCATAGGTAGAGATGGGCATCATTGGTATAGGCAGAATAAAGCGATTGAGCAGGAGATATAAAAATAAAACGGCGCGAGGCCCGCAGCTAGTTGCATAATCGGGGTAACGATTACGAGAATCTCCGTACTCCTCGAATCATCTGTTTACAACTACAAATATAAATTACTTTCTTAGCATTAAGTTTGCCATCTGTAAGTCTGCGTAATTTATAGGACAGGCTAGAGAGGACGAGCCCACATTCTCGGTGCGAGCGTGGACCGTCGGTGGGCGCGCGTGTGCGTGCGAAGTTAGCCGGGAGAGAAAGAAAAGTAGGGTGGCCCGACGGTTCGGCCGTGAGCGGGGCGATGATTAATTAGCGTTTGATGAATATGTATGAGAAAAAGAGGAGAGAGCAAGGGAGGCGTACTCGCGAAAATGGCATTCAACAATGGTGCCCCATAGTTATAATGTGCTTCAAAGTCGTACAAACTGTCGTGGCCCCTTTCGTCGCCGGCTACGCTTTTCCGCGTAGCTCCACTGCCAGTAGTAACGAGGGATTTTAGTCAGGTACGCGCTTAACGCCCCGCCGAAACCGCACAAATTATTATGCCTCGCTACCTCGACTTAAGTTCTTCAACTTTACATATTTAATATTATTGAGCCATGCATGCTTCCCATTTATTCATTAATGGGAAATTTGCTGCCAACGAAGCCCAGCCTCTTCTAATCGGCCCCCCTTTTCTTTTCTTTTTCATCGTCTCCTTACCGCGGCCCTGCGCTCTGCCGAGCGCCGCGCAAGATTTTTTTTTTTCTTCACCGATGATTCTCTCGCGCACACGTGCCCGCGCTTACTCGATTCTCAGAGTTGGTTAAAAAATATTCGTATCTAAGGCACAATCGAGTAAAACTCTTGTAATGTTCGCGACAAAACTCATTTCTCTCTAAACAAGATAAGGTCTTAGTTACCGGGATATGTACTAAAAATAAAATTTTTTATCTGCTTTCCTGTACTTGTTTAATTAAACCATTTTTAACATCGCTTTTTCACAAAATAATGAAAACGCTCGTCGGTGAATTAATAAATATATATATTATTGATAAGCTTATTTTAAATCTTTTTATATTCCCACAGAGATTTTTCATTTGATTTGTAAGACAAACACGAGTGACTATTTTAGTTTCTTGTCCACATGTTTATCTAATATTTTCAAGCGCTATTTAAAAAAACAACGACGTGTATTTCATCCTTTATTTTGCGGAGTGCTTAAAATAAACGATGCTTATAATGCCACTGCAAAAGAATTTCTGACATTTAAAAGAAATTGTTGTAATCATTTTTTTATTATGTAGAGGTGTAGCATTTTTAAATTGGCCTTGAATACTGTTGACGGAATTTTATCAATTCATTTTTTACTTATCATTTATTAACAAATAGTTTTATGGCGCACTTCGTTTCATTTTATTTTCAATGTTAGAAAAAAGTGTGGCCGTTGTTTAAATATGGACGACGCAAAAATGTTTAATAAAATGTTACTGTCAGCTCCATGCAATATAATAGAATATTGGAAAATGATAAAATACAGTATTTAAGTTTAATTTTTTTTTTTTTTTTTTTTCGTTGAAATTAATACGAATAATAGCTTGTAGCATACACACGTTCTAGAAGGAAAATCACTTCTAACGATGTGGAACGACCAAATTTATTTTTTATAAATTTTATCTTATCTTAATATCCGCTAGTTTACAATTATTCTTTTAAAAAATGTACGCTACAATTTTGAATTATCATAGGTAGTTGGAAAAACACTGTAGCTCGAGAAAACGCAAAAGCTACGTATTTACCGTTGTAAATATAGAATCGAACTAGTAATCAAAGTTTCGAGGTCAGGTGCAGCAGTATTATAAATTTGAGATTGTAGTGAAAACAAATATTGTATTCTTGTTCGCTTGCAGAGCGAGCGGGATCGCTTAATAAAATTAAAGGAAAAACCAGCTTGGCTCTTATCGCGGCCTCAAGCAGTTAAACTTAATGACTCGGCCGCGGTACAAAACGCCGGCTAATAAATATTTAAAGGAATTGAAATATTTGGAGCGCGAAAAATAAGCTCGTCACCGGGCGGCGTAAGAGCCCTTCATGAATATGTTAAGGCCACTTTCACGCTAGGATGACGTTAGTGACTCGTAAGTTGGCGCGCCAACTGATTATCCAAACCCAGTGTACATAGATATTTTTCGTCTAGTCACGCGTGAAAGGAAAACTAGAAAGGGAATGCGTCGGGCTCCAGGGGCCGGGGCCGGGGGCCGGGGGGGGAGGAGGGGAGGTGCGCGTTGAACACGTGGTGTCACGGGGGTGGGCAAGAGGGAGTGTCCGTAGGTGGGACTATTGTTGCAGCAAAATATGAAACTGGGTGGAAGAGGCTTAGAGATTTCGGGTCGGTGGGCTGAGAGTCCAACGGATCTGTTCGCGCCCGCGCCCAACGGACGGGAATGTTTATGCGCAGCGGTTATACAATGCGTGATGAGTGCGAGAGAGTGCAAGAGAGAGAGAGAGAGAGCGAGGAAGGGGGAGAACGAGAGCGAGCGAGACGGTAAATAAAGATGGGCGCGGTGGACTGGGTGGGCGGCGGCGGCGTTGGGCGGCGGGTGGTAGGGAGGGCCGGGGGGGGGGATTGTACGAGGTCGAGGCTGTGAGCCGAGGAGAGCACAATGCGAACAATGCGGGCGAGCGGATGGGAGAGATGCGGTGGGCTTCGGTGGAGGCTTACACGGGAATACAATTATATTATGAACTCGATTACCATTTAAATGGAAACAAACGTGAAGCGCTAAAACTCGCCCGCTCTTCCTTGTGCGCACGCGCCTTCTCCTCCCGGTTCCTTGCGCCGCCTGGCTCCTCCTCGGGGCGCTCCTCTTCTCGCAGGTGCCCGGACCCGCTGCCGCGAAAGAGACCAAGAGCTCGGCCCAAAGCGAGCGCGCACTTTCCTGCCTCGGCCACCTCGACTCTCCGCCACCGAGATAATTAATGCAGTCCGCTCGGGAGCGAGGGCCAAGGCTCGCTATTGCTTCGGAGTTAATTTCATGCGAGATCCGCGCTTCGCCTTTGGGCTCCTCCTTTACTCGATCCGAGTAATCGACGCAAACATTGCGAAAGCACGAGCTTAGCCTTACGCGAAAGGAGCTTTATAAATAAGATTTCCGGCTACGGACAATCGCCTTATTTACTCTACTTTCGTAATCGGAGTCCAAAGTACCAGGGGGCAGGCTATTGTTTTCATTTTTCTTTTCTCATTTTGCACCACAGCACGCACTCGCAGATGTAACAATGCCCCGTGATAAAGAGATCACCAGTCGACTTTGTGGCATTCCCCGATCCAAAAGACCAAAGCTCTTAGCTCGCTATTGGATCGAGGCTCAGATCGTCAGGAGCACTGCTCGACATTAGGCGCGAGGTGCCGGTAATTACCGATCGAGGCTGGCCTCGCGCCCTCGGCTTCGTTAGTCTCCGTTAATTTGAATGAAGGGCGGCCAGGAGGGTGACGCGGATTTCGCTCGCGCTTCGTTTCTCCGGCGCCGATCCCTAATGATCCAAGCCCGTCAGACGCTTGGCGCGGCTCGCGGCGAAGCGGCCAAAGACGAGACGACGCCGGTGGGGTCGACCGGTGTCGAGGATTCTAACGGGGGCTACGGGATTTCACGGGCCACCTGTCGCGCCTACCCCCGTTGGCGTGCGTTGTCCTGGCGCCTGGTGCAAGGGACATTATCGGCGATGCCGGTGGCAAGTCACGGACGGTTGGCACCGGGAGGCTCCGCTAATTTATCGGTGCCAAGCTAAGTTCGCCAGGCGCCAGGATTCGCGACTCCGTTGGCTGCTTTGGTGCAGCTCTTTTTCTTCTTCTTTTTTTTTTTTTTTTGTTTGGTATCTTGAATTGATGGATGGGTCCCCGTGGGTCAAAGGCCTACTATTCGAATTAAATTAATCGGCCTTTCAATGGGCCAAAGTTACACACGGTTCCAATGGGGTGCTCCGGACAATTGTCGACCGGTAGGAATTGTTGTCGTGTGCTGACGTGCAATCGACTCGGGTTTTGCATTTTTTTCTATTATTCCTATAATTATTGACCGTGTATGAAAATAATTATTAGCTTCGGCCTTCGAATTTGATCGCTGCAGTATTTTTCAGCAGAAATTTAAAAAATTAATATAAACAATATAATAAACAATACAATGTAAATTAATTTTCTCGTACAACCAATAAAAAGATTTGTATGCCGTACAAGTACAGTGAACGATTGCAATGATAATAAAAACTAATGCTTGATATAAGTAAAATAATCAATGCTCGTATAATTATTATTAAAATGGAAATTTTAGGTCTTTCTACGTTAGCTTCTTACAATTATCATCCCGTCTAATAAAAGCCTTATTTAATTTACCATTTTTAATCGAAAATTAAGCTTTGAAAGTTTCGCCACTGTAGTCGCTCATATAACTTAGCAGCTGCATCTTTAATCTACTTTGCGTACATAAAAAATTCTTTATTGCCGTTTCATTAATTCTTTCATTTAGTACGTAGTTAAAATACACAAAACACCTACTTAGTAATTGTAGTATATTCAATGATTTGTATGTTTCGGTAATTCAATTTAAAGTACCATCCGATCATTATTTAATTTATAGTATTGTAAGGAGGAAATTTTAAAGCTTAAATTTTAAACTTTTGATGTATTAATTTTTTATCAATCTTCGTTTTGAGATTTTAGGAATAAATTTTTTAATATTGAAATTTAACTTAATTAGAAGAGGGAGAGGGTGAGAGTTAGACAGAGTACGTAATGATATTTCTAGAATTATGAAATTTTAAACTAAAATATTTGATTTTATAAAATAGATTCGAATACATAAAAGCCTCCTTGCATTTAAACTTGTGGCATCATTTGTCGAATTACGCGTCAATAAGAAAAATACGAATTTTGCTAATAGCTAATCTTAATCGGTTTATTGGATAATGTAAATATAAATGAATGGCAAATTATGAGGCATTAGGCCGAAAACTGTAATAAAATAGAGATTGTATATTTTTTAAAAATAACAGAGGGTTAAAATAGTTTCCGAAAGAACGTGCATTGTTCACGAAAAAAAGTACTAAGTCAATCGTAAACAATGGTTCTGTCAGAGTATCGGTGCGTCTCTGCCCTTTCAGCATTTTTCGGAAAAAGAGAGAATGGAGAGCTCGATCGATGGGTTGGATGGTCGGGATTGGAATTGAGTGGGAAGGGAAGCGAGAGTAGTATACGCGGCTAAGTTATCTGTCTCTTACACGATTTTCGTCCTGAGCTGTGTCAATATTTTCTCATTTGTATTGTTAGTGATCTTCCGCCACAATATGACTTGGGAAAAACTGTTATTGGGTAGATGTACGAAGCGCACCCATACAAACGTATACGCGCAATACATACGTACACGCGCCCACATTTGATTGCCCGTGGGTGTTTATGTGCCTGCACAAGTGCGCGTGTGGGTGCGCGCCGAGCGTGTAAGCGTGTATAAATATCGGCGGGAGCTTCAATTCCGAAAATCAATGATTTAGGAATTTAAATTGGACCTGGGCGAAGGCTGGTCTATTCGTAGCATCTGTGAACATTTTCGCCCGTTATAAATGGATGTTGAATATTCAGAGTGACTTCGCGGTGGTGAATCGTTTTTCAGCGCTTTTAATATTCATTTGTGGGCTCGGGGAGAAAAATGCCCACACACAGATAAATAACTTTTTCTTTTTTTTTTCTTTTTTTGTGTAAATAAGTATCCCTAATGAAACGACTGCCAGAATCGTCGGCGTAATAGCGGCTGTAACGGATCCTGAATTTATTCGTACGTCGGCTAGCCGAGGCGCAAGGAAGCTCCACCTTTGTAAAGAAGCCCGTCGTGGCAGCGTTCGGCCAATAAACAAAGCGATTACCGGGCGCAAAACGAGGATCGAGCAGCATCGAATATGCGCACCGCTCGTGAATTGTATTCGAGGAGGCCGTCCACCGGAGGACGGACGGGATTAGAGGCGCGAGGCTCGGTAAGGGCAGGGGGAAGTCCCTCGAGCGCGCGGCCCTCGAGGGCTTTCGATGAGTCCTCCTCGGGGCGAGGCCGTCGTGGGCCGCCGTCGCGAGGAGAGCCGCCGCTCATCGGCCAGTCGGACGAAGAAGGACCGGGAGATTAGGACGGGGGAAAAAAGTCTTCCCCGGAGCCGGCTCCTCGAGGAGCGCGTGCAGGAGCCGCGCTGCAGGGTGCCGCAATATAGAGGCGGCGCGGTTAGCCCGATTCCGGGGCTCGCCTCGTGTCCCGAGGATCTCGACAAAGGCTGACCGGCGGCGGCGGCGGCGGCGGCGGAGCTCCGCCGGCATTCAAATGGTAATCGGGAGCCGTCCAACGCGCGAATACCGGCACCGGCAGGAGTGGGCTCGGCCCCTGCCTCGCGCCTCCTCGAACCTCGGCCTCGACACCCCGAGGCCGGGGAGCCCCGCGCCCTCCGCCACGAGCCGCACGCGTGCGCGGCCCCACGCGCCCGGGAATCAAAGCAAATATTGCCAATATCGCACCCCACCCACCGTCTACGTGGCCGCTCGTCCTACCCCTCGGCACCGCAGCGGGGCTTCGCCCTGGGGCGAGACCGATCGAGATGCTGCGATAAGGCCGGAGCCGGGGCAGCCTGACTTAAGCGAGTGTGCGTGCGAGAGGGAGAGAGAGGACACGAGAAGAAGACGAGATGGAAAATAAAGGCACGGCCGAGGCCGAGGCTTAACCATGGGATCCGGCGGAGGGGGGAGGAAAACGAGGCAGCCTCGATGAAAGTCTCGTCTAGTTTCCCGAGTAATATGATTAGCCTGCGGATCGACATTCTTACACGCGATATGCGTTTTGACGAGTCCACCGATTGGCTTCGCCAATACTTCGTGGCACTTCTCGACGCCTCACGCGCCTATTGGTTAATTGAAGTAATTTTATTATTGTATCACAAGCGACATTCCAAATTGCGCTTGTTTGACTTTGTTTTTTATCGAAATACAGTATTGCTTTCGTTTAAAATGATACGACGTTTGATGCATTTTTTTTACCCTGAAAATTTATTTCTTTCATTACGGACGTCTGTATTATTGATATAATTACAATAAATGTAATTTACATTGGTATTTTAACAAAATAAGCGATAAACGATCCAACTTAAAGTTTTTGGCTCGAAGCGCTTTATAACCGAATGTTGATAAATGTAGTATCAGAAAACAAAATGAAATAGTGGAATACGGTGGAAATAAGAGAATAAAGGAGGGCGAAAAATTCGATAGTTTTTCACAGTCCTAGTATTCGAGACCATATTTCGAGGAGAAAGGATAATCATTTGGAATGCATTGTATCAATGCAAAAGCCAATACCTATTCAGGGGTATGAAAGAAGATTAAGTGAGTGAAAGGGTGTTGGAATACCCAAAATAAATTGACTGCAGTAAATATATACGAAATTAAGCTGTTTGATGATATTCGGTAAAGGATTGCTTTTGATTAGTTGACGAACTGATTTCAACGATTCAGGATTGTCGTTGTATTTAAGCTACTCGAACCATCAATATATTAAATAGAAAACTCTACCTCTAAAAATATTCACTGAATCGATCGAGGCAGCAAGGATTTTCTAGTTAATCCATATCGAAGTCTGTTAGATTTAAAGAATAAAATAAATAGAATAATAAACGCCATGGCTTCGTTAATAATAACAATAAGTGGCTCGAACTATATTTAAATGGAAAAATTGAATAAAATCACATGATTCAACCGAGTACAACGCGTTACTTTTATTGTTTCTAGTTTGTGATAAGTTTCGAAATAAAAATTTACATTCGATAAGCCGATGTATGTGCAGGCATATGAGTATTTATATAATCATAATAATTAGCGATAAAAAGTTGTGTCAAGCATAATTGTCTCGAGTCACTTCAATATAATAATCGCTTATTCATAATGATACATTAATAAGTACGAGAGTTGGCAATTTTATAATTTAAACATTCAATTTAATGAGCCTCGATTCTGAAATATCAACACGTTCTTACACGTTCTTCCCAGTGGTCAATATTAAATTATTATTAAATCATTAAAATTATTAAAATTGTACAATCATGCATTCGTGCGGGGATGCCTTCGGTTTTTGTCACCTTAAACGACGACGAGGACAAGACGGGGGTGCGATTCTCGCCACATTTCTCAGCGAGCCCTCGATCTGTTTTGCCTCCTACTCCGAAGTCTGCAAAATAATTTTAGAAATTGAATGCGAGCGAGCTGCTCGTCAGCTCCATAATTCTCATGAAAAATAGCATTATTAAAAATGGAAAATGCTGTATCACTAGTCACATCGAGCGTAAGTTTTTTGCTGGAAAAATTTTGCCAATGCCGTACTACGGAGCGCGGGCTTCGAGCCTCGATTACTCTTTTCACTCCAATTTCTAATCTCATCATTAATTTCGCTCTTAATGGTCTTCTTCTCCTTCTTCGGTATACTCTGCATGCCATAATTGCTTATATGCTCGGTGGGCATTGAAATCGATTTGATAACGGCATCATAAAATGATTGATGTATTAACCGCGTATTATGCATAAAGTGAGAAAATTTCTTATCCCATCGCTATCAGCACTTAATGGTCGTTCAAATCAAACTTTTATTACTTATAAAAGCTCGCGCGCGTACCCTACGCTCTGAAAATATATCACGGCTGCATCTACTTCATGGTTCCAAGACTGGCAGAAATTCCCATGGATTTACTATTCGGAGGTTCGTAAATATCGTTAATATGTAAACAATCTGTATTGCTTATATATTGTACACTTATAGACGCGCACACACACACATACACACACAGAGGTACTCATTAAAATAACACAAATGAAGACAATAGAGATGCATGAAGATTATGATGAATTTGTTCTTTTTATCACGAGAAGTACTTGAGTTCTAGAATAGTTTAAGTTAGATCTTCGAATTAAAATTTAGAAGATGCGTACAGAATTAATAATTTTCGTATCAAATAGAACAAGCGGAGCTCAAGTGCCGAGGGACATTTAAATATCTAATGTCCTGGATGGACGCTCGAATTACACGCGATTATCCACAGATTTAGATACACGCTATTAGCCGGGAAAAATAATCGTAAACCATGAATTCGACTCAATGGCTCAAGTGACTTAATTGCCGCGTTACGCAGCAGCGACTCTGAGGGCGCGTGTCAAGGCGGAAGACGCAGGCCAAATTTGTAGTTAAATAACGATTGGTTGTGCGCCCGGGGCTCGGGGGGTTGAGAGGGGGGAGGGGTCGAGAAAGGAGCCTTCCGAGCCATTGCACCGGTCCGCCAGATTGACGCTCGTCCGGCAGCCGAGGCGCGGACGCTCCCGGGCGTTGGCTCGCGGTGGCCGAGCTAACCTCCTCGCCGAGGCTGTCAGATGACGCGCGTAATCGCGGCGCGTGCCGACGTTCGCTCGGGGCACATCTGACAGCGAGTCGCCCGGGGAGTTCGCGCGTACGAGGCGCCGCCGCTGCCGATGCAGCCCCAGGAGTCAGCAGCAGCAGCCCCCCTCCCGCCCGCCGCCGTTATCCGGTGCCGCTCCTCCAGCTCGGCTCGAGGCTAACCCCTGCCGGATGTCTCTTTAATCGCCCGGGAGGCGGCCGCTAAATTCTCGTTGCAAAGTGAGGTTATTATCCCTACTTTTCTGAGGGACTTCGCTCTCGCTAAGCTCGATCTCCTCCGCCCGGAGCATCGAATATAGTCCGGCTTTCCTGAACCTACTCGACCTCGGCGCGCTAATGGCCGTCGATCGAGGGCCTCCGAGCATTTTTATATTATGATAGCCTTACCTTTGCCTCCGATTATATTGCACATTTGCCGTTAAAAACTCCTCGATTTTCCTTTTAGGCATTGCGTTACGATTCTGTAATGCGGCGGAAGAAGTTGGTCGGTAAGCAAAAGTCCGGCCTGAAATTAATATTTATAGCATATGCAAAAAGAGGCTGTACTCGCAAATAAAAAAGTACTCCAAAATTTATCTGTCCCCGAGATGGATAATTTACAAAAAGCGTAGCTTAAATTATAATTCAACGACACGCTTGATTAATACCGGTGAGCGCTCGCGAGTAGTCGTAAGAATAATCGTAGCGCAATGCATTCTTCTTAAACAATACGCTAAAGTAGGAAGTCGAGCGGCTGCGGTTTGGCCTTAACCAAAGACAAACACGGGATGCTAAATGAGGCGGTCGAAATATTCTCCGATTCCAATAGAATTAAGACGGCCCTCCACTCGGAAAGCACAAGGACGGCCGCATAGTTTTATTATTCGGCGAGAGTATAAAAGTTAATTCACATGCCGCTTTCCCACCCTGGCAAAGTCTCGTTAGCCTCCGTCCGACTGTAACACGTGACTCATCGCTTTAAAGTACACAATCGCACGAGGGACAATCAGTATCAATCCAGGGTACGGATCCCACGTGCCCCCACAGGGCGACAAAACGCCCAATATCCCGGAGATCGCGGCGATGGCCCGGATCGTCGACTCGGAGGCGCGACCGATTGGCCGGCACGAGCCGCCACGTGCTCACCTCCTGGGCAAACAACATTATGCACGCCCGCGATGACATAAATTACAACGGATTTTCATATTACCATTCTCCCTCTCTCTCTCTCTCTCTCTCTCTCTCTCTGCTGCTGCCCTCTCTCACCGTTCACCCCTCGCTTTGTATACCGCCCGCGGAGCCGAACACGCGCTCGGCCTCCGAATCGCGCAGATCCTTTTTGCCGCAAGGACGAGTATGTGCAGGCTGCATTCACGGGGAAATCCGATGCTTGGGTCTGCAGTGCGTGTTTTCTTTATTTTCCGAGCGCTTCGCGGCGCGTGCGCAAGGTTGATCTTTCGTGACCAGGGATGGGGATAATCGGATTACCATGTGATTAATCGAGGAATTGATTTATATAATTTAAAGAGCCTGCGATTCGATTCGTTTTCACTTGTAAATTAATGCCTATATTACTTATTAATTATGTAACTATGTTACGCGGCTTTACTCTTAATATCATACGTTGTGCTTAACGTGCTTATTCTTATACTTTTCTTATTTATGCAGGCTTTCAAATTAATTCACCACGTATTGATACTACTACAAATTATTAATGATAGTTTTAATTTATCTACTAATGCCTTGTTTTCTTTTTAAATACTTTTTTATTTATATTGATTTTCACAAGCATGCATATATGCATACATCTATTTATACATATGTACATGCATATATAATGGAATTAGATACGGAGATATAACGGATATAACGAAGATTATACGAATATCAACGACTTTTAATTATTTTATCAGATAAATTTTACATCTCATATCTAATGATTAGCGTATAATATTGAATCCTTATAATTCGTATACTGGCATCTAAATAATTTCATCTGCAGAATCTCAGTAAATCGGTTAACAGAAAAACATAATATTATTAAACTACATTTCACTACGCCATTCGACATCAATTTAACATTGTCGTAAAATAAAAATTCATTATGAAAAATAAAAGTACCCTAAAGATAGAATTATGATCCATAATTTTTTGTATTTAAAAAAATAAATAAATAGCGTTTCAAAATAATGTAAAAAGGGTTGATTAAAAACTTTTGTAGAAACATTAAAATAAAGGATGAATTCACTGCACACAATTATTGCTTATTAATAAATCGCTAAGTAATTTTAAAAGTAAACAGTATGTTTAGAATCATTAGAGCCAAATCATTCAATTTTCCGATGTAGGATAACTACGTATATATAATTACGTATGTAATTATTTGCCGGATCGACTCATCGATCAAAATAATCCATCTACAAATTGATAATCAAAAATCAAAATATGGAAAGTCTTATCAATGGCATCGCGCCGTTCAGCATTTCAGAAATAAAGATGAATACATTCAAGTTGCTGCGAAACCCTTATCCAGTACCAAATTTATCTAAGGAGGGATTTTGGGTCGGAGAGGGTCCGATTCTGGGTAAAAACGTGCGCCCGGACGAGAGACGTTGGTACTCGAAGGTGACACCGCACGAACGGCTTTTCTCTCATCAAACCTTGGCCACGGCCAGAAGGGACTGCCGATACGTGTGCAATAAGGTAATTTTATTCCGAAGCACCGCGCTCATTATCTAAGCGACAGCCGTGGTAATTTATTGCCGTCAATTAAAAACAAATATAGATGCCGAGAGACTCTTTGGATTTGATCTTATCTTCGGTCTATGTACACAGCGAAGACTTATTTCTACCAAAACCGTTTGTCACAATGCAGCCGGAGTCGCTCAATAAAAATACGTGGCGGGTTCTTCGCAACGACATGAAGGTATAGATGGAATTGGTTCAAAAGTATTCTTATAAATTTTCTCCTCGATAATTTAGCCGTATTTTTAATTTAAGTGGCTCTCCTCCATTCCATTAATCACGGATCAAACGTCTAACGCGGCCAACTGCTTTTGCCTAAAATTAGCACGCATATATACATAACCTACACGCTCGTATTCAAACTAATAATTGTGAGGCAGGGATTACGCTGGACAAATATTGTCCCAAATTTGTGTATACTAGGCACGGCAATTAATTTTTCATAAATTGGAAATTCAAAATCTTGACGAGAGATTCTTTTAGATACCCTTATTTCCTCTCCTCATACATACCATCTCATTGTCTTTTGTACCATCAAGATAACGCCGGTTTTATTAATTTACTACTAAACGTGAGACCTTCATGACGCCGACATTTTAATAAATTTTCAGTCACGTTTAGGAGACAGATTAGATAGCAGTGCTTGCTTTGCACGAGGCAAACACGAATTTACATGAAGCTCGGCACCTGTTTGCACTCCAACTTTGAGTCACGTTCCTTTCGTATTCCAACCGAAGGAATGAAGGATTTTTCTCTATAGCAGCCAACATCTTTTATGCGTTCGTTATTTTCCTTCGCCAACTCGTTCTAAGAGATTTACAAAATTCGTGTCCTACATTCTAAATGAAGAAATATTATAATTCAAAAAAATGCACATACATTTATTCTTCTCTTGACTTTGAGAAGTAGTTCTCCTCCCATCCTTCAATAATTAGTCGGGAATTTTTGTCGCCATTCGTTGTGCACTGATGGCGAATTATTAAGACCTAAGCCACCCTCGATAGAAAGACATTTTGCGCGATAAGTGAGGGATGCGCCTTTAGGGGGTTACGCCGGAAGAATAGCATTGAAAGCAAAAAAAAAAAAAAAAAAAAAAAAATAAAATTCAAGATCTATTTTTGACGTATGATTTAATTGTGCTTGGCTTAACTTAACTTAAAATTGTCCTTTTCGCAGATATATTCCAAACCACCGGTATCACTTGGACACGAGATAAAATACGCTGATACTGGAAAAGAAAAGCCGAAAAGAGTTCATCCGAGTACTCTTCAACTAGATATCGAAGGACTGCACACCGATCGAACTAATCCCGGTTTTAGTAGAAAAATTGACGGAACGTTTTATGGCATCTGAAATATGTTTCGTTAAACTATATTTGGCGTTAGAATTATCTTCATTTTAAATCAGTAGCGAATAACAATAATTAATTAAAAATAACGCACGAGCTTTCGATAATAAATAAGCAGATTGATCGTTTGCTCAATTATAATTCGTAAATCAAAATTCTGCAAGCACATGGCAAAAGATTCACAATAATGCTCTCTCGTGTTATATGAATACTCCGATTTGCGGATTTTTGTAATAGCGAATAAAAAGCAAATTTACAACAAACAGTATGGAAACAAAGCTTTTAGTTTACTCATCCAGTACAAATTGATGTATCTGATCCTAAAGAACGAAACAATTGAATTATCTCATGCGTCAAACGATAGCAATAACACACGTTCGTCATAACACAATAAGATTATCTGATCTTGTTGACAAATTGGTTCGTACGATGTTATCGCGACTCATGCATCACAAAAAGGGCGACACCCTGTACTCCTGCATTATTCCTCATCTTTGATAACTAGTATTTTCACTTTAAGCATATTATACATTTCAGTGCTAATTTAATTTTCCTACTTTTCATCTCAGCTATCTCAAATCCATACAAAATATATTATTTATAACGATGATAAAATTAATTACACTTAGTACACGCGTGAGAGATAAAAAAACTACACATGCAAAATATATTAATCAACAACGGTACTTACACGCGCACACATGCATAAGGAATCGGTTTACTAGTCCTTTTAAAATCTCGGTCTATATTCAGGCAATATACAATCGAATGGAATTTCTTGCGAATTTTAAAAAAATACACTGGTTACAAGTCATTTTTCAGTCTTTATCATTATGCGTCACAATTACGTTATAGTTTTTTTCTTTTTTATAATAACATAGATAATTTTCTGTTTATTTTTCGATTTACTTTTAATTTACACTTCATATTTTTTTCCTTTTCGTACGATATAATAATATATTTTTTGTTTATATTTTAAACATAATTTTTACATTATTGTCTCAAATCATTGGTTACCAATTGTTTTAGATTTTAAATAATTTTTTTTTTAAACTTTTTTTACTTATTCAAAAATTTATATAATTTTCATTTTTCATGACGCAATATAAATTTAAGATTGTAAAATTTATAAAATACTTTTTGTTCAATGATTTAATATTAATGAAATATCAACATGAATTGTCAAATAAATAACTAAGATTGCATTAGGTTCAAATAAAATTTTTTTTTATTAATTTTTTTATAAAAGTTTTTTTTATAAAAATGTAGCTTTCGTTAATTTTTACAGTACCTGCATGTCTATCTGAGGATTAATTGAAAATTTGAATAAGGACATAAAAAAAATATAAATAATATCGATAGCTATGATTTTCATACAGATATTAGAACAAATATTCAAATATTATCTACATATTATTTTAATGCAAAAATTTTTTATGTACAACTATATGTTATTATTTATTTTTGACTTATTCTTATTACAAATTGTAATTGATACAAAAATTACACAATGTACACTTTTAAAAAGTAAAATAATTTGTACGAACCTGTAACAACGAATATTTTGAAGAAGCAAGATCAAAATCTACATGTGTCTATATTATATCGTTAAAAGATATAATTCATAATTTGCGATAATTATAATCTACGTATGATTGATCAATGTACGGTTCAGTAAAAACTGATTGAACCGTACAGTAACTTGCTTTTTAAATTTTATGAAAAAAGTAAATTGGAATAAATTTCCAAGTGCAGTACATTTATTTCATTAAAAATTTTTACTCTTGTACGATTTTTTGTTATACTGCTTTTACAATTTTGAAAGTTTATTCACATTAACATGTTATATCATATAATAGCCGACAAATTACTAATGGAAAATATAGTCTGGTTATTTTTAGCAATAATCAAGTGGTCCTGAATTCGTTGAAAACGATACTTTATGTACACATGTGTACATTCTTTATAAATTCGTATCTCGATACTCGAAACTTTTGTAAACTTGAAAAGTGTGACATTGATACCAGCATCGATCATTGATAAATAATTTTAATAAACTTACGGTAAATAATTGCTTTCTTCCGTTTCATTGGTACGGATTTATTCTACGAATATTTTTTCACAGTTTGATACACTCGCATAGATATTGAATTAAAAAAATATTAAAAAAAGTTGTTTAAAATTCCCCTTTCTCGGTAGATTTTATATTAAAAATTCTACCTCATATAAGTAACTTTCTTATTGGAATGTGTCCGTAGCCCGATCATCTTCATTAGTTTTGAATTAAAGTCTAAATAAGCCCTATTTATTGCAGTGAAATGAATCTCGCTGTAAATGGTTTCTTAGTAAATTTCTTGGTGAAAGATGTCATTAATTCAAAATCATTACGGTTGAAATTTCATATTAAAGTAATAAACGACAGAGTGCAGTGCATGTACAAAAAATGCCGAGGGTATTTCTTTTCCTGAGGCGTAACCTATACATTTAGCTTACATATTTCCAGACGGATTCTCGGAGATCCGGATACTCACGCGGATCGAATATTATCATTCTTATTTTATAATTATAATTACAATAAGCGTAAATAAAGGGGTTTTTTTTTGTAGCCATTCGGGCTCCTGTCGCCGAATGCCCTTGCCAATCTCCAATTTTGTTTCGAGTCTCCGCTCTGCTCTCCCTCTTCCTACGATTCTCCTTCGTATCGTATATTTGTTTAATTTCAAACCATTTCACTCTTCCCTGTCCTTCTACGTGTTCCCCTTCTCCCTTAACGGGCATCTCTTACATGGCCACCGAAGTGCCCTACACTCGGCTCTGTCGCAGAACCGCACGCCCGTAGTTACGTGGGCTCTGTGTGTGCATTCTCCCACAGCATTGAGTCACCGCGTGTACCTCAGCTCGTGGCGAGGCCTGCGTCGGGGGCAAATGTACCATAACTCGGTAATCCTTGTATGCAATAAAGCAGCTCCCCGCTGATTTTTCCTCTCTCTCTCTCTCTCTCTCCCCCCACCCTCTATCTCTCTATCCTTCCGTACAGGTCCCAGGACGAAGCGTCGCACTCGTGGGCCGCTCTCGTCGCTCCACCCAGCCAACGCATCATATGCGCTTTCGCGCGTGGGGCGTTGGACTCTCTTGCCTGCGGTATGGGGGGCAGGTGGGGCGCGGGTGCGGGAGCGGCCAAGATAGAAAGTTAACTTTTCTCTTCAATCTTCACCCTCGCGCGCAAAATTACCCTCTTTTTCGGCTGTGCCGGAGCAACTCGTCCTCGTATTTTCTACATCCTAATCCGATCGTGATTGGCTGTGGGGCAGAGCGCGCCGTCGAGACAAGGACACGAGTGTGTTTGTTGCCCCTTGTAATTGGAGGAATATATGTTCTGCGTGATATCCTTACAAGATACTACGGTAATGTACATAAAGATGGGAATTGTAGAATTCGGCTTAAGCCGTGGAAAGGGATGATTCGTAAACAAATGGAAATTATTACGCAATCGGATGAGCGAGAAGGCAGCCCAGTAGGTCTCCGAGCGGAGGGAGTAGGGAGTTTGGATGAATGGATAATAATCCACCAGCGCTTTTCAATGGTTACTTTTCGAGAGAGAGAGAGAGAGAGAGAGAGAGAGAGAAACAAGAAAAAAACAAAAAATCATGCACGAAAATCCAGTGCACTCGGACGAAATTCAATACGAGTCAGCGGGAGAAGCTAACGAATGCCGAGGCTCATCTGCATATTGATATTCGCTCAAAGAATAACGGACTCACTTTTGTCCGGCGATGTAAGCCAATCACTTCTGATACGCGACGCGGGATGAAAAGCGCAAGGAAATAAGAATGAAGCATTAGGTCTGCCGTGTAACACTTTCATGATTTTGGGCGTGCCAGTTAAGAGCCGCTTCACAGGGCTCGGAATAGAAAGCAAATAAGCATAAAATTGAAGGAAAAGCGGACGAACCCAATAAAGAAAAGGAGCCGCCCTTCCGTGGCTATAGATCCACAAATGAAAAGCACACGAAAGCGGCGGGACAGGAAAACTCGGGCTCGCCCTCGCGAACGCGGCAATTCTTTTGCGGATTACTTGACACGGCCTCGCAATTGGAGCAGATTGATTTCCTTTCCTTTCCTCCGCAGTCTCCGGCTCCGTTCGGTGCAGAGACGAGGGTGACAGTGCGCGGGACGTCGAGGAGGATCGTGCGACGACGTCGAGGGAGGCTGCGAGTGTTCCCGGTTAGAAGGATCCGCAGGAGCAATTGTAGATGAGAAGGAGCAGGAGACGGAGAAACGGCGAGCGCGAGGGGGTGTCTGGGGGTGACGGGTGATGGGCGGGGACAGGGGGGAGGGAGGGTGGTTCGGAAGAGCAAGAGAAGGAAGGCATACGGATAGTTATATGCCCAGATATAGATAAAGAGAGAGAGAGAGAGAGAGAGAGAGAGAGAAGGAGAGGAGAGAGAGAGAGAGAGAGAGAGAACCAATTACTTGGCCGAACGGTTTTATTTGTATTTAATTCTTATTTAATTTACTTTTTACGGCTATGCGCAAGCGCGTCGCTCGCGGTCGACGTTAACTAAATTGAAGGAAACGTCTCAGTTATTTTCCTACGCTAGGGAACTCGCGGAAAGATCCGACCATAAAAATGGATACTTTTACAGTTTCCTTTAATTTAAAGAAAGTGAAGTAAGCGAAATCACCTACAATGCTAGCCTCCTAGATTGTGGTTACGTGAATTACCGTCTCCTATCCTGCACTTCATTATTTATATACCTGTGAATTTATTCTTTAAATACATATATACATATAAATGTGTGGGTGTACGTGTGCGTGCGCGCGAACGCGAGTATGCGTGGGCTCGTGTTTATACTCATTTTAATTTGATCAATCTCTGTAGATTCAATGCCTCTGGTTCATAATAACAATGGCATATTTATAAATATTTCAATACATCTCTTGTAACAGAACTTTGTCCTTTTAAGTAACAATTGCTGATTCGGGAGCCTGATATATTTACATGTTTATATCAGCACTCATCAATAACCACTATTAATCATTAATTCATTACTTCTATTTAAATATCTATATTTTGAAAGCTAACTATTGAAAAAAATCAATGAAATATACATATATACAGTACGTATACATTTAAATATGTACATATATATATATATATATATATATATATATATATATTTCTTTAAAGAATACCATAATTGAATTACTTTATTCAAAATAGCAAAATAAAATCATGTAAATGTACTATCATTTTTTATTCTTTAGCGCAGCAAAAATTCTTATAATACTGAAGATATAAGAATTGATTAAGAAAACTTCTGAATAAATATAAATACCTTCGTAAAAATTAATTTATACTTTTATTTGAACACTCAATATTATTTTTAAAATTATTTTCTTAATATAACCAATTTCGTTGCAATGGAAGTTGTTTTTAATTTAAACTAAGAAGAATTGAGTGAATTTTTAAAAAAAATTATAGTCATATATATATATATATATATATATATATATATTGTATATATTTAATCAGAATATTCTCGAAATAATTATTGTTTAACTTATTCATTCAAGTAAAATTTTCTCATAAAATGATTATTTCTGTTATTTATAATGATTACGTCAGGAAAACATATTAAAACGTTCATTGATTTTAATATAAAAATCAATGAATCATAGCACTGATATTAAAAATTTTATAAAATTCAATCATTTATTGATATCCCAAAAGAAATATGATTTGTATTTTTAATCGTAAATAATTGATTACTATTTTATATCTTATAATTAACGTTTGAATGCATATCGACCAAAAATATTTTTAGGATAATGTTTTCTTTATATGTACGGAATATGAAATATCTTAGTAAGAAACATTGAAGGTTAATTTAATGTATTTTTTAACATCAATCAAAAAATGATTTTTGTAACACGGCTTACGCTTAAGTTGAGATGTAAAATTATTTGAGAATCAATGCAAATGAAAATAACTTATAAGTATAATATTTATCTTAAATATCATTTGGCTTAAAATTGTTTGCCGAGCATATCGGACATTGAAATAATTTATTTAATCGTGCAGATCTTTAATATCTTTTTTTCATATTTCTTTTTATTAAGTACAGTCGTTATTATAATGAACAACTTTTGTTTTCGATCAATTCAAAGTCCTTCTTTTATATAAATTATATTTTTGTATTTTAAATGTATATCAAAAATTTAATCTCGGAGTCCTAACTTTTAATCAGCTTACCCATTATTATGTAAAGCTTCTTAACATTACATTCGTTATATTTAATTTACGCAATTATAAGCCGTCAAGCTATTAATTGATAATAAAATATTTTCAATCCTGTCAAAAAATATTTCACTAGATGTTTTTAAAAATTTTGAAAAAAAAAAAAAAAATTCTACAACAACGATAACTAATTAAATGCACAATTGTATATTATAAATGCTCTTACATCCTCCGACGACAATGTGTGTACCGAATAAGTTCTGATTAATACGCGTAACGCAGCCGTTTATCCAAGGGATTCGAAATAATACAGATTAGTCACGTACAGTGAAAATGAAGTGAACAGGTGGATAGTTCTTTCCTTTGCCAGCGTTCAAGTAGTCACTTCCGATATTCTGTTACTACCAAAAATAAATAGGCTCGGGCTTACAAGATTTAGACAAGCTTGTTTCTTTGCTCCCCCGACGAGATCCTACCGAGTATTTGAATCTCTGATGGGATCGCTAATTTCAAATAAAACTCGAATACGGTCTTTGATCATTTGACCGCGTATCGCGAGCTTATAACCAATTTCACCTGGAGATGCATTTTCATATTATCCAAAATCGGAAATATCGTTTGGAAATGCACCTGCGAGCGAGCGTCGAATGTTCAATAGCGATTGGGCAGTGGGGTAAAAAAAAAGGCGCTACCGGCAGTCGTGCGCCGCCGTAAATAGGGAGAGAGGATCGAGAGGTTAATTCGAGAGGAGCCAAGAGGTCGAGGATCGTAAGGAAAGACGCACTTTGCAACGCACCCAGTAGGCATCGTCCGGGCAAATTCATGGTCGAGAGCCGAGCAAGACGCGCTACCGTAAAAGTGGGAGAGATTTTAAAGCCGCATGCACGAATGAGGTTGAAATGTGTCCGAGGGCGAGGAGGGCACACGCGTAGTGGGAGGCCGAGCTCGCGCGCGCGCGCGCGCCTCTCTGTGTACTTGGCTGCGAAAGACAAGTTGATCCCTTTGGGATGAAGCTGCTATTCCGGTGTACTTGTTACGTTATATTTATCAGCGCGGAGCACACCGAATATTTTCTTCCCCTTGGCGCTCGGTTGACTCGGCTTACATATTATTATATTTCTCGCCGCGCCGTTCCCCGAAGGGGAAGAGGACCTTACTGCATATTTGATTCGCCGAGGATTCGCGCTCGCTCGATGGCCCTCTTTTACCTGCCCGGATTTTTCGGCGCTCTCGGCCGGGGTGGCGCCCCTTCCACTCTCCGATTGGCACTCCTAAGCCGGGGGAAAATATTCTTGATTTTTAAACGGCTTCTCGCCATACGAGTGACTTCGCCGCGTGGCTTTGGCCTTAATCCTTGGCCTTGGATTGAGGTCTCGATGCTTAAGGCGGCGAAACACAATATCGATGGGCCAATCTTGCCTTTTTGCGACACGCGCTTCTCGATAAGATTTTCTACAAAAATTCTTATACAATATCGCTGTGCTCGCGAGGCTCTTAATAAATTAATACTGCTCAAGGCATAATTCGGTTCTTTTTTTTTTCCAATAAAAGGCTAACCCCCGTACATTCTACCGTTTTCGTATTTTATCGGATTAAGTTCAATTCGGTTAATTTTCCAATTTTCATTATTTACCTCGTAATATTGTTAAGTTTGCGAATAATTCAATACTCGTTTATAAACTCGTTGTCGCGCCCAATGATCTCGAAAAATAAAAAGACAACATCGGCAATCAGTCCAATGTAAGCCTGAGCAAATAAAGTTAACCAAAAACCCGTAGAAAAACAGCAGAACTTTAAACAGCTAACATATTTATTTTTCGTTCTCAATTGATTTCATAAACTCGCACTTATCATAGATTTCGATTTACAAGTACTTTTTTGTAAGCCTTGGGAATTTCGCCCCGGCAATTGCAAATCTGCCGCGCGAAAGTCACTGTACAAACTCGTCAACGTGCAGAATTGCACAAGGGCTGCGAAACTGTGAGAACGCGGCCTTCGTCGCGTGCCAGGTGTTTATCTTTTCATTTTAAATCACGTGCTCTGTTATTCCACGGGAGCCCAGTGCTCGATCGTATATTTTGTATGGGATGTGCAAGCAGAAGGGGGTGAAATAAAATAATTTTGCGCCGTAATTTTTTGCCGCAAATTTTATCGCGCCCGTCGAGGGCATTTTTTTTTTTTTTTTAATGATAAAATTTATACTTTTAGGGAAAAGCGTGGATCTTGTCCTATTGTATAATAATTATATTTACGTTGACGAACACCATAAACATTTTACGAAATTTATTGACATTTGGCTTGCGTTCTAGAAACTTTATTAACGATATAACAATATCAGCGTTATTTTGATAGTAAATTAAAATGAAATTTTGTTGAAACTACTTTCAACTCAATTGCGTTTATAAAGAAAATAACTAATATTATAATCTTGTTTACCACGACTTTTCCATCCATGTAATGGAAAACAATTTTTCGATGCGCTAACTGTACATCAAAGGCTTCTCATCCTATAATAGGAGTGAAAAAAAGAGTAAATGATTTGAAAGAGGAAAGCTTCTTTTACACACTTGTTAACGAGTAGTGCGGGAAAGTGCATTAGCACGTAATATTTCGCGGTAGACGCTTGAGTTTCCCGCGCAGGATTCACCGATACGAAGTTAATCGTATCAAAATTAGAACGGCCCCTAAGGCATTTACGAATCACGTAGGAAAAAAGGCACCAGCTCAGAAATATGAAAACCTCTTTTAGATAGGAGGCAGTTGCCGGGGTTATTTCTCTTCGCTGCAACACGCGTCGGCAATATCTCTCGATTTTCCAGCCACGTAGCTATGAATGAAATCTCTAAGCTAGAGGCACACAGAGAAAGTGGAGTTGGAAAAAGTGGAGGACGAGGGGAGGTGTCGGAGATGCGAGGATAAGAGTGAGGAACAAGCGCGTGCCGGGCCAAAAGTCCCGGGGATCAGGACGAGGAGCGCGACCCCAGGAATAGTGCGACGCTCCTCCTTCCCTCCCTCCCTCCCTCTCTCTCTCTCTCTCTCTCTCTCTGCCACTGGCCCCGCCCCCACGAAGATTACCCTCGAGGGCCCATCAACAGCCCTTGGCCCAAGCGCCCTGCGCCACGCACAGCGCCTACGCGCTCTTGCACACGTGTCCCAGCGTAAAAAACATACGGGACACCGCTTTTGTCCCGACGTGCGCATTACTGTATTAGCCCGCTTGGAAATCGCTTAAAATAACCCGACTCGCACGTTGGTCTCGCGACACAGTGACGAGCCAAGACCGCGAGCCAATGGGGGGTTGGCGGGTTGTTCGGCTGGTGCGGGGGGACGGCGGCTGGAGGAGGAGGGGGGGTAGCGGAGAAAGCAGGAAGACGAAGATAAAGAAAGGCAGAGGGATAGGGGGAGAGAGGGAGAGAGACGAACGTAAGCGAGATATTTTATATCCGGGGGATCAAAGTCTTCAGCGTTCATGCCTCCGCTGAATGTGTGCTAATCATTTTTGTACAGATTTTAACTTTCCGGAATGCCCGTACGTTTTCGAGGAGCTTCTTTAATGTAATCTACTGTAGCTAACGAGTGCTGCTCTGCATGCGCGACGATTCTTTCTTATATATTAATGACGGGCATCAATATTTATTTATAAAATAAAAACACTTTTTATTACCTTAAAACTGTATACTGAACTTAAATAATGGATAAAATGGTCGTTTTAACTTTTATTCTCGATAAACCGTTTTAGTATTTTTCTATATACTTTAAACAATATTTTTATTTAAGCAATATTGTATTTTTGCTTTTAATCGTTAGCCTTTATTTACGATAAATTTAAAATTAAGAGAAAAAATTGCTTTTACATGAAAAACGAAAAAAAAGATTTTACATTTAACATTATTTAACAAGTTATCACCTTTGTTGTCTAGATCATTGGAAGTTCAAATTGCATTTTTTTAATTGTAAAAATGATTCTAACAATGATCCATCAGCTATAATAAAAAGTATGAATTTGAACGAGAAAACCGTTAGCGAGAAAATCATGTTTTCCTTTTCGCTTCGAATATGTTACGAATGCGTTGAAAAATCACCCGTAAAAATATTAAATTGACAGTGAAAAACATCAACATCGTAGATAAGCAAACGAGTCTTTAAATTTGTTTATAAAAATAATTTTTATCCTTAATCGAGCTTTCAATTGTTCGCTGTAATTTTGTTTTTATTGCAGTACATTTTGATAATATATATATTTTTGATCATTGATTAGATTATTTTGCGCATACATTTGACAAGCAAATCAATGAAAAATTGAGTAGAAAGGCCAATGATACGTGGGACTCGGTAGTTTCGAAAAAATAACAAATATTAATTATGCGATAATGTTTGCAGATAATAGAATCGCAGGCATTGGGAAAAGGCCCGTGGAGAAATATCGAGTTAGCGCCAGATCGAGGCATTTCCTTGACGATTTGGCCATGAGCGCGCAAAAAGGTGCCGAAAGTAAATGGAGTATGGGGGAGGGAAAAAAAGAAAAAGAAAAAATTATGCCTATCTGCGAGTGGCATGTTTGTACGAGGATTCAGTTAAATGCGCGTAATGGTCGGCCAATTTTAACGGAGGCGTTAAGCACTCGGGAAGGAGATTAAAGCAAAATGCACTTGGGGTTCGGCTTTGCGAAGCAAGTATCAGCGAGGAACAGGCGTGGGGAGGATCCTTCACGGGCGACCGGAGACGTCCAAGGACGCCTCGAGCCTCCAGAGCCGCTCGTCGCAGATTCCACGTAGCGCGTCACTCCCCGGGTTGTCCACACGTAAAATCGCGATGACGGATACTCTGACCTCGGCGCGGCCCAATGTTCAATGAGCGCCGGCAGCTCGGGAGCCCCGAACGGAGATCGCCAGCCTCTGATTCGAGTCGATCGAGGCTGTCGAGCTAATCTTATTGAAGGTTTCCGTTCGCCGATTTTAAAAGAAGGTGTCGATTACCAGTGGCTCACTATTTTCGACCCCTTTGCTTAATAAAGCCAATCGTTGCGCGAGAGCGATCTCGTTGATCGGAATTATGGGGTGGGCTTTTTTTTTTAGAATTGAACATTGAACATTGACATGGACTACTTGAATGCCTCCAGCTTTTAGGCTATTGCTTCATGGGCATTGATAGCTCGTAATAATAATTTATCTAGGCGTGCACGATGTGTTTAAAACTCCTGTCGACTACGAATTGATCCTTTCGAAAACGTAACTCAACGTCGATGTACCATTAGTCAATAAATAAGGATATGCGGTTCGTAGCATAATTATACGTGCTTAAAAATTGCTTGAATAAAACCAATATTATCCATATTCTGAGTAATAGATTTGTGGATTAAACAATGGCTTAGGAGTATATTTTTCAGGAGTAAGCAAATTCAAGGTGAAATCATTTTCTTACACAGTGGAAATTATTTAATTTCAATTATATTGAATAGATAATTATTGAATATTTGAATAGATTCTCATTTTATAAAAATGACGAAAATAATTATCTTTGCCTTCGGATTTCGCAAAATTTATTATAAAGTTTTATTTACCACCTAGTATTACAATGTGTAGCTTTTGAATATTACCGAATTCGTTAATTAATATGAATTTTAGAAACATATTTAACTATATAAATTATACTTTTTACGTGGTCTCGTTTAGTACACAAATAAATTGGCCATTAATTTATTTTTATTTCATTCTGATTATCTTTCAAACGTTTTATGACTAAGCCACTATTAATATCTGAAATATAAAAATGTATCTTTGTCTAATATATTAGACATGTATTTATTTTCAAAGATAATTGTTTATTTCGTAAGATATGAGGTATGGCTAGTAATAGTCATTTATGAGAAAATAAATATTAACTTCTGGCCTGCCATTATGACAAATCTTCGTCAAAGGTCAAACAGAGATACGGTTTCAAATAAATTTGACAAATGATTGTCTACGATTTTAACGGATAATTTTAACTTAAAAACAATGAAATTTGTCATGAAAATAAAAAATAAAGCAATGATAAATTAGTATGAAAATGTATTCTTGATACCTGACGTCGCAAAATAATTGAGCATGATCCCGCATATTTTAGAATCAAATTAAAAATGAAAAAATTGTCAGTGCCTGTATCTTATCTAATCTTCAAAGTCGTAGACACTTGGCTAAGGCAGATGCCGTTTTATCTGCAATTGTCTGGATTCGAGTAAATTGACAATATTGTTCTGTGATTGTCTACAAATTCCGTCATTTCCGAACTGAGCCGCCTCGAGTTCAACGTTCGATTAAGGATAACAATTAATACGTATGTCGACCGGGGAAAACAAGACTCTTGCCAAGGGTCATCGATTCGCAAATTTTGATTGCGATCGAGCGATTGACTTATTTCATCATTTTTAACGAGATTATACCGAATTCGCGAAGAGTACGACTGGAGCTTTTCGCACGGACTCGCATTAAATATTGAGGGAAGGTACATCTCGTGGGGCTTTTTGTTTTTCATTACAAGCGATCGAAGATCATCCACCTATGCAGACGATAATTGGTGACCCGAAAGCGGTAAGCCGGGAGCGGTCTAGCTTTAAAATTGCCAACGATCCGAAGCAATTAAGGCGCTCTCGAAAATTGCTCGAATAGAGGCATAGCCAGCGAGGAATGGCTCGAGCGAAGAGCGTCGGAGCCGAGCAGCCCAGGAATAACAAAGACGGGCATAGGAGCGCTCGCTCGTGCAGCCCGTAGATAAGGTTTTACGGGCCGTCAGTCATCGCCAGGGCGAGTCCGACGAGCGGCTGCTATCGACCGTAAGCGAGTCGCTGCGGATGCACCGCCAATACCTCGATGACACTCGGCCCCGTTGCCGCCTTCCCCGCCACTCCCGGGCTCTCCGGGTCTGCGCACACGCGGCTCCGCTCGAGTTCGCAACCAATTTCACGTTCTCCTCTGCACGCGCCCTCGTGCCCAGGGGACCCTTCTTTTTTCGACACCCGAGCCTGCCCCGAGTGCACTCGCTATCCTGGACGACGAGGAGGACGTCGGTGCCAAGGTCGCCCCGGTGCTTCTTCGCGCTGCGCCGATTTCGGTCGTTTCGCTGATTGGCTCCTCTCGCTTCCCGAGCGCTCCGGGAAAATCACGTTCAGCCCGTGTATTTTAAGATTCCGTTCCGATAGAGAAACGAAATTTTCAAAAACATGAGAACTGCTGATGATTTCGCTTGTCGAGGCGTTCGAAATAAATGGTCTTGTGGTCGTTTTCATTAGAAAATTACAGGAACGAAAATTTATGGCCTGTAAATTTATTTCAGAAGCACCGATATAAGCTTATATAAATATACAGGCACCTATTTTTAAAAATTATATATTTATGCGTGTGTAGTTTATTAATAACCGAGTATCAGTAGGGCTTCGAAAATTAAGGATAAATTTTGTTTACTTTTGAGAATAAGAAAGAAATCTTCCCATTCGACAAAATCCTTTCCGATTCTTTTGTTAGGCGAAGTATTCATAATTGCTTTCTATGGCTAATGTTTATTCTCGTATGACTTTCAATATTAAACTAGCATTATTTTTAACCGTACATATAAATTCAATTACTATATATTCAACTTTTCACTTGTTTAAAATCTTAAAATAAAAAAAAATATATAAATATTGTGAGAATGCTTAGTATATATATGTATATATATGCGTGTATATACATGTAAGTATATAGAAAAGTTTTACATGTACCAAAAGGCTACATTGTACCAAAAGATTGAACAATTTTTAACGGAGCAACTTATTGGGAGCGGAGTAAAAGTAAGGCAGAATTATAAAATCGATGTCGGATCAATAAAGATTCACGCTCGTAAGTCGAAACGATGTTATAATCATTTGCATGAACGATATAATTCAGAGTTTAATGCCGCGAAGGAACGAGTAGGGTCGGGGAGTCCGAATGGGGGATGCTTCGTCAAGGGCGTAAATCAGCCTGATTTTGATGAATCGCCGAGATCGACGGGAGCGCGGGCATAATAGTTTAAGAAACCGATGTTAGCTTTCGCATGGGTCGTCGAGGTTGCCCAGGCGTAAGTCCCTTCCCTCGTGCTTTACCGGGGCAGAGGGATGAAAGACGCGGGAGTCCGAGGCACTGGAGGAGAACGACAAAGGGGTCGGCCGGGGGTAGGGGGGGTAAAGGAGCTCCTGGCCTGGAAAGGCGCTCCCGCAAAGTCAGTAAGGTGCCCGGAATCCGACGTAACGACGCACCCCGGGGCCGAAAGTTTGAAAAAAGCATCCGAGGGCCGTCGCTCGAGCGCTCCCGCTCCAAAGAAGGACGTCCTCGTCCATCACTGGCGCGCGCTCAGGAGTCGCTCCTCCAATTTCTCGGCTCCGGTGAGCTCGGGGGCCGGGGGTTTCGACCCCGGCCAGAGCCTCGGCCCTCCACCCGTAATCGGCGCATCGAAAGGGCCTCGGCCGAGGATCGGGCAGCGCTCGCGGCCTTCCCCCGATCCTCCCAAAGCCAAGCATCCCGATAACTCCACCGATCGGAAAATCGAGCGAGCGGAAAAGGAGGCTCGAGAGAGGCTCGCCGAGGTGCGGGTGCGCGCGCCTCCGGAGCCGCTGGCATTAGTGCCGCTAGAGGGAACGTACGGACGCGCCGTTCGTCATTCCGCTCGCTCGGGCCGGGGCCGAGAATATTCATGGACTCACCCTCCGTCGGCTCTCCAGCCAACCACCCGCCCGCCCCCCCCCCTCTCCCCGGCCCCACGCTCTCACCCTCGTGCCGGAGACGCAGGGAATCACCTCGAACGAGAGGAGAGCCCGGGTGAGATCGACGACGGGGTGCTTTGGCGGGGCGATCCACGAGGGGTGGGTCAGGCCTGAGGCGGGTCGGGGCGAGCGGAGGAAGAGGCGGCGGGGCGGCTGACGTGAGACTGCCGAAGCTGCACGTGGGCCTTTTTGCACCTTCGCGTGCCCCGCAGTCCGGATCAACTGACCGCTACGGTCTTCCCAAGCAATGCTCGGCCAACATTGCACGCTACTACTTTAATTGGACACGCAATGACTTTGGCAATTGCATTCTTAGCTAGCTCTGCTCTTAATTATCGATGCATCCTATTGACGGTTTGACCTTGATTGTAATGTCTTTGTAAATTAATGACATTGCTCGTGCGGCGGTAGACAATAATAATGCGATCCCATTGGATTTTTCAATGAAAATTTTATCTGCGTTACTCTCATTATCGCGAATAATATGTATAAATAAGCGATTATTGCAGCGCGCATAACAATTTTGTTTGAAGACAAAATGATTATAGATCACAAAAGCTTTTACATGATTAATAGTGCGCTGACTGGCCTTATAATTTCTCATTTCATGCTGAACCCTTGACTACTCTATACCAATAACACTCGTATTACATTTACATTTGCATTTTCTAGTTTAAGTAGAATTAATTCATAGAATAGCCGTAAACTTTATATTTAAAATTATTTACGAAATATTAGCATATACAGAGGCCGAGTGCTTTCACAATAATATCTCATCCTTCGTCAAATGATTTCTTGAAAACTACGGGTTCGCAACATAATTCTAGAAATAATGAACTTTTTAATCGAACTAAATATTTACTCGATTTATTTTATAAAGTAGAGACACTATTTTCTTTATATATGCGCGTGTAAACACGCGGTTGCACCCTCACGCGCGCGCAAGTTTGCGTGCGTGTTTGTGTGCATGCAAATACTTTACAATATTACTCGTAATCTTTACAAATTCTCTTCGGGCTATGCATCGAAGTACAGCGTAGTGAATATGGCATTTTACAAACCATAGAGTGCAGCGCGATTACGAAACGCGAAATTTCCGTAAAAAGGAGTATTTCCGACGGCGAGAGACTTTGTGCAGATGAAACAGCCATAAAAAGGAGCGTTTCTGATCATAAGGGCATCCCATCCGTCGCGGAGTCTCGTAAAAAGTCCATTTGGGTTGCGAAGCCTTCACGGGTGTAAAGCTGCAGGAGAAAAAAAAATCTTCGGTATCGTAAGTGCTTCTGAGGCAGTGGGACACTCATAAAAAGTAGAGAAAACTCGTAAAAAGCCGCCACCCGGACGAGGATCCTTTATATAAATGTACATTCAAACTTGTAAACGGATATTTTTTAAAGTAAAATCCTTGTCGAAAACTACCATGAGGTAATATTAGTATATAAGACAATTATTTTGTCGAGAGTGTTGGCTTTTTGCTATGCAACCGCCATTTATAACACGAGTACTCGAGCCTTGGAAGCCGAATGGAAATAAAAGGTTAATTTATCAGTGTTGAGAAGAGAGAACAAAAAGGCATACTTTTAAAATCACTTTAGCCGGAATTCAATATTAAAATTGGAATGAAAAATTCACAAGCCACAATTTAAAACGTCGTTATCCCCGCACGAGTAGTCGAGCCAACGTTTTCGGTTCGATTTTGAAGTTTTTGAAAATCACCTCAAGACCCGGGGAGCAGCGCAAAGTAGAAAAATGCTTCCAAGCGCATTGCAAAAATAGTGGGCTCTATGGCAATGATTCAATTTCCCCGAATAATAGCTGCCGTGAATAATGAAAAGCACGTGTGGCCGAGACAGCCAAATGCAGATATAATTAGCAGCTCGGCCTAATACCGCGTATGAGTTATCCAAAGAAAAGAGGGCCAAGCGCACCAGTCGCTAGCCGAGGAGGCCAGACAGCATTCGAATCGAGTCCCAAGGTTAATACACCCTTTCCCTTCCTAATGTCTATTATAATTTTATATAAAGAGGGATTCCGGGCGGGGCCTCTCAAGAATCTGCGTATCGAGCTGAAAGCGCGCTCGGACTGTTATTTGTCAGCCTCAATTTTCTAATGCGACACATTTTAGAGCTGCTGCTTATAACGTCACGAGACAATTGGCTTTCCAGAAAAACTTAAATGGAGAAAAAAAGAAATTTTATAAATTAAGGAAACGTCGCATTGAGTAGATTAGGTAACTTTAGTACATCTTACTTGTCTTATTTATACTCAGTATGTATTGTAATTGATATTATATTTCTATCGATTTAAAAATATTCCCGACCTAAATTTATAATTCATTTCTATGACAAATATTATTTCACGCAGCAATAAAACTATTAAATTTACTAAACCGAATAAATTATTTCAATAAAATTAATCAATAATCTACAATCTATCTATAATCATTATTAATAAGCTGTAGTTTTCCTTATTGTCAAAACATGAATTAATACCAAGCTTATGTCATTGGAATAAAATCTAAAAAATATTAAATAGAGTATGAAGGTGAAGGTCTTTCTCATTTTTATTCTTCTTTCAATGTGTATTATACAATACGTTTTATAACCCTTTATCATCCTTTAATTATACTTAACATTATACTTCATTAATAATTGTATTGAATTTACATGTCCAGTATTAAACTTTGATCAAATGCTTGTAAACAGCGGAATAGAACAAAGTCAAATATCCCCCGTCATTATGATGGCGCGAGTAACAGTATTATTGGCGTTACAATTATGATAAAATGGAGGTGAAATATCATTTTGAAGAAATATTATTTCTTCGTGAGAAAAAAAAAAAACATAGAACAGAAAAGAAAAACTGTTATTTTCCAATATAATGAAACTTGTAATAATTTCATTCGCTCAAATAAACATTCTCCCTAAAACTTCGACCCTAGCACATATACCGTATTACGTTCGCATCCTTGGCAAGCGAATCACACGAGGCAAGGAAAGCAAACTTCTTCCTCCCTTTTATATCTAGATCGCAGCCTTAATCAACTGCGCGAAAACCAGAAGTCGATCGAATCCATACTTCTCGCCTACTAACAGAATACGTCCTCTGCAAAATGAAAAGAGGAAAAAAAAAATCAAAAACAAAATTATATACGTATAGAGGAAGAAAAGTTTCTCCTGCGACACGAGACAGTGACACGAGGCAGTTACACGCAACACAGGCCAACGCAAACGACCGAAAAAACAGTAACAACTATTGAAGTAAGATAAATAGATGGTCGGAAAGAAGGTGAAAGACTGAGAGCATGAGAAAAGGAACGAAACAAAGAAAGAAAGTCACTCCAGCAGCGAGACATCGTGGAGAGTGTTTCCTCTTTCCTTATGGGTGTGAGTGTGCGGGCGTGTGTAATCGTGTTTAATTGTGGGTGTGTGTGGGTGGGTGTGCGTGCGTGCGTGCAAGTTCAACGGGCGCTGCGAGAAACAGAGAGAGAGATAGAGAGAGAGAGAGAGAGAAAGAGAGAGAGAAAGAGCAAAGAGAGAGAGAGAGAGCAAAGAGTACGCGATAGAGAGGGAGAGAGAGTGAAAAAGTTAGAGAGAACGAGTAAAAGAGTAAGAGAATAAGAGAGAAAGAGAGAGAGAGATAGAGATAGAGAGATAGAGATAGAGATAGAGAGAGAGTGAGAAAGGGATAAAAAAAAGCGAGAGAGAGGGGCCATGATGGCCGCCACGCGTCCAGGCGCCGCCCAGCTTCCGATCTCCGATTGGTTGTGACGTCATAAGCTACAAACAAACCAAGTGGGGCTGGTATTCTCTCTTTTGCTCTCTATCTCCGTCTCTCTCTCTAGTGCCTCCGTCTCCAGCTTTCTCTTCTCGAACGCGTTCTCTTTCTCTCTCTCCTCTCTCTCTCTCCCTCGAATTTTCTCTCGCTCACGCGCAGGTACACACACTCACCCACTCACACACCCACTCACACACCCACCCACCCACACGCACCCCCAACCACAACCACACTCACGTGCCTACACGTACACGTACTCAAACAACTCCAGCTCAGTCGTGCACACTCCAATTCAAGTTTGTAGGGCTCGCCTTCTCTTTTCATGTTCATCTTATCTAGATATTCGCGTACTCAGTCTGTTTTCGAATTTTTGTGCTTTGTATCTTAAACTGTGGTAGTATTTTTATTTCAATCACAGTCTACATTTTTATAAAGGAAAAAATTTCCTATGTTAGTTGGTAAATTCATATTAGTTTTCCATTAAATTATCGTCGGAATACAACTGTTGTAAAGTACAGCTTAGCTTTTTACTATGCTTAAATTTAAGAAAAATCTGATAACAATAATTCTAAGCTAATTACTTTGTTGAGGTCTTATTTGTCCCTAATCGTTTTATTAATATTTTTGAATTTTTTAATACTTTTCTATCAGTATCCTAAAATAAATGAATTTGCCTTATTTAATTCTGCCAAAGTCATATTATTTATTAACTTATTTATAATTTCTTTTTTGAAATTTCTATGTTTAAATATTTAAAATAAAATTAAGAAATTTATACTATTAAGACAATACGATTGTATTATTCGCAAAAAGAAGTCAAAATATTATCGTTTTAATCGTATTAAAAATTGATAAATTTATGATGCTGATACTCTTGTATAAACAAATGATATTTTTACTTGAAAGGATTTTTGACTTTCATATCCAAACAAACAGATCGTTTCTTTCAGCGCATGCAATTTGTCAGATGTTGATTAAAGAACATTCTTATTTATTTAAAATGTGTACTAGAATTGTCATTATATTACATCTATATAATTTTCTAGGTACGTGACAGATTGCGTTATACGATTTGTATTTCTATTTGTCTATTTTTTCATCCGCGTGTTTTTACTGCACTCCTTATCCTTCTCATCCTCTCGCCGACTTTTTTACCTTCCATTCATTCACTAGCTCTATGCTTATGCTCCTTTGTCTTATTCTTCAACAAAAGGGGAATCTCTTTAAATTCTTACAAATTTGGAAAGGCCTTTTCTTCCTATTTCGACAGTCAATTCTTATTGGATTTTACGAAATACTCCAATTTTACGATCTACTTTGTTAGAACACAATTTGGGTTTTATAAAGTGGGATACTTTTACGATGTACTTTTACGTTTGTCAGTTAATTAAAAAGAAGACAGATATAAAACTTTATACTGCATATAAAACTTTTTTTTAATCTTTATATTTATGAATTTAATTAAAAAAAAATTAAAAAAATTAAGTATTCAATGTGTTTTGTTTTTATTCTGCTGTCAATTATGATAGAAAGTTGTGTACACAATTTAATTTTATACCAATAATAGAACGATTTTGTGTAAAAAAAAGTATTACTGTGCTAGAAGCCTCAAAGTAATTTTATTTATAGTTAAGCCAAACAAATTTGCATTATAAAAAAAGCATTTTAAATCAAATAATTAAGTTTCCCTAGAATTCATAGAAAAATTGACCCACATGATTAAATTTTATTTAGCTTTATGAAAATTTATAAAGTTTTACAACAAATAAATTTTAATGACTAATAGATTACAACTACCATTACTTTAGCAATACAAAGTTAAAGCCGCCAATAATAAATAAAACTGTACGTCATGCATTCATATAAATATCCACATGATCAGCCCTAAATTATTGTAGCTTGCTAAAAATACAATCTAATACATATATATATATATATATATTATATAATATATTGAACTTAAAATCTTTGTTTATCCAAGAAAAATTATTATACGCATCATTAAAGTAAATTACTTTTACACGTTTCGATACCGAGCGTAAGTGATAGCAATTCAAAAAGGCTCCGAAAAAAGTACGCGATGCAAATTAAAAAAATCGCATTAATTAAACAAGTGCACAGAGCGCTGCTAATGTCCCCATTGCTAATAGCCGTCAATTCGCTTTAAATACAAAGCACCTTGAAGAATGTAAGCGCGATCCACGGAGCAAATTCTTTGCAGCCAAATGCAAATTTCTCTTTGAGAAAGCGGAGAGGAAGAGAGCAGAGGGATCGTTAAAAAGGATGCATCAAGCGGGCGACGATTGATAAAAGGGCGCAGTCGCGGAGGAGGTCGCGGATCGTGTGGCGAAAGCCCGAAGGAGACGAGCCCGTAGGCGCGGAGGCCGCGGACGGATGTCCACGTGTGCATTAATGTTTGCGCAGCGGCTGCTATCGACGGGATTAGTCACGCGCGCGAGGCGCGCGCGCTTATCAACTACAAAAGCTGCTTATCTTGCACGAAACTCTTCATCCTGGATAATCCGCGGCGGCGGCGGCGGCGCATCCAGACAAAACGGCCGGGGACTTTGGCGGGGATCGGGGCTGCGTCGCGAGCGGCTTGATAATCCATCATTAGAGAGGGGCTGCCATGACGGTGGGGTGTCTGCTCCTCTCTGACTCGCGGCCATGGCATACGCCGATCTCCTCGACTTTGAGCGATGCTGGGCGTCGAGGGCGCCCAGCCCGCTTTTGCATTGTCCTCCTCCGACGTCATTTTTCAACCGGCGTGGGATTTGCAGGGCAGTTAATGGAGCTGCCCCGGGCTATTGTGGCCCGTAAACGCATTTAAACGGATAACTCACCTATCGGCGAATAGCTCGCCAATTGCCCTCGGCGAGCGCGACAGTCGCTTCCCCAAGTCGCTAACATTCCTGGGGAAACTCGGCCCGCCGGGGTGCCGCTTCACCGGGAGGCTGGCCGAGTCGCCGAACCTAACGGATTATTAAACGTTTGGATTTACACGGACGCGAGGTAGAAATGCTTCCCTTTCGCGCGAACCGTGAGTGAAAACGCCACGCGCTAATAGCCCTATTTATAAATATTGTAATTGTCCTCGATCAGTTGGAAAATCCATAAAGCCTTTCTTAATAAGGCGAGGGTCGAAAATGCGAAATTTGGGGTCGGGGCTGGGGCCTGGGTAGCGAACAAAACTTGAAAAGCAGACGCCTTTTTAAGATCCGGTAATTAATGCGTGTTTACGCGAAAGGTAGATTAAGGCTTTCCAAACACGCCGAGCGTCTGCGTGGAGCTCGTTAAGAGTCCCTCTTGAGCAGCGCAACACTTTGCTTATCGTCCTTTCTTCTTTTCGCCATAAAGATAGGACGTAACTCCGTGGGGAGGGGAGTCCCGGTGTCCCGTACGTAGGCTAAAGCAAGCCACGGCGTTGGAAGCGTAGCCCGGGTGGCGGAGGAAAAGACGGAGAGACGAAGGGCTCCATCGTGATTGAATATCGATGGAGTGGAATAAAGAGGGAGCGAGGCCGTTCTCGTTTGTCAAAGCCGAGAGGTAAAGAACTTGGCGCGACTTCGCCGATCATTGTATGTCTGCTTCTGCTTTAACTTTTGCCCCCGAACTCTCAAGGCCTTCTATGAGAATAGTATTATGCCTTGGCCCGAATAAGAGCAACATAGTAAGGGCCATTATGTGTAGTAGTCAGTTCGTGTGTCTTTGCGTTTTATTAAAAGCTCCTAATTACTTAAGAATGTAATTACTCTCGCGCATAATCATCTATGTCCACTTCACCTTAGGGCAATGATTATTCTTTAACTTTATCGTGAAATTAAATTTATGCCAGGGAAAAGATTTTAAGTATTTGCAAGACACAAAGTGCGTTAAAACCTCCTTGAATATGACAAATTCGCAGTAATCGTGAAGACGTCTATGAAAATGATTTCGTGGATGGTTAAAGCATAACTTCATGCGTATTTTCTTTTATCCGCTTGGCTCTGTTTCTTTATCATCCTCCATGTATTTTGAAAATATATGTGCTTATATATTTATTTTATTCGCTAGCAGAGGGGTTTTTAAAAATATTTTGAACTCTACAAAACGTTTGCTACTTATATAAATAAGTATGAAAAATTTATGTTGCCTGGTACACCATGTACGCGTGCACATGACTCATTGATCTTTAATTAGGTTGCGGAATAAAAATCTAAGGTGTATCGTACTGAGCAAAGTATCCACAATACAAATGGGCGGCTTTAAAAATGTTTTCATCACATTATTGGAATAAATTGATTAAATAGAAATCTTAGTTTAGTCCGCAGTACATCGACTTGTATTTATCACATTGGAGGGGCGAGGAGTTAATATTTTAACGATGCTCGTATTTATTTATTGACAGTTGGAGCGCGAATGCACAGCAAGCCTAATAAAATACATCGTTTATGAAGGCCATAAATTAGCCCGGTCGGATGATGACGATGCCAATCTCCAGTTCCGGTATTAGCGAAATGCGAGAAAGCATTATAATTAAAAAAAGGATGGGTTGTAATCTTGGTGGCGCTAGCCTATAAAGAAAAAAGAATCTCTAGCCCCAATGCATGCGGGCTTACGCGCTCGAGCAGCGCTTGATCTCTCGGAAGAATCATTTTGGTGGCGCGTGGGACTTCCCAATATTTTTCGAAATAACTGTAAACCGGATTTTCCCGGCAGCCTCTTATCGCGGCTAACAAAATATCTAATCGAAAAGCAGCCCCGGCGGGCGCCACATACCCGCTCCTTCCTTCCTCCATCCTTTGGTTTACTTTTCCCCCTCGGTGACATCGTCCCTTGCGAATTTCACCCTTTTTCACTCTCGCCCCTTCCTTCTCTCTCTCTCTCCTCTCTCTCTCTCTCTCTATCTATCTCTCTCTCTCGAGGTATCTTTCGCGTCGCGATTCTCCCACCCTGACGACCCTCAGAATTCTTGAGCTTATTTACGCACTCACCCACGCACACACGCAGTATACATAAGAACTTGTACGAATTGTCTCAGGGGCTGAATTTCGCTCCGCCCAACCACGTGACTTTCGAAGATCCGGTCCTCTCTCTTTTCCTTGCGCTCATCTTTTGTTTCCACTTTCTTTTCATCTTTTTTCGGCGAGCCAAAGCGAGCGCGCCGCTACTTGGCAGCCGTTAAAGTTGGCTTCCTCTTCTTTCTCTTCTCCTCTCAGTGGAGTTCCTCCCGCGCGCCGTCGTCCACCCTTTAACCCTGTCTCGCTCTGTTTTTCTCTGGCAAGCCTAAACCCACCCCGTCTCTATCTCTCTCTCTCTCTCTCTCTCTCTTTATCTCTATCTCTCTTTCGTTCTCGCTGTCTCCCGCTCGCAGATCTGAATGAGCTGTCTCAGTCGGCTTTTCGATGACTTTATGCCTCATAAAAATGATATAAAATTTGTAAAGACGGAGCGCCCGTAACGACCGAACGGCTTGCTACGATGGAGTGGGAGATGAGAGCCACTGCTTCAAGTTTTGCGAGGAAATGTGTACGAGTGAGACGAATGAACAAGCGCGAGTATAGGAAAGGGGATGGGGAACGGGGATGAAATGGCTAAAATACACCGAGAGTATATGTACTCTTCTTCTTTTGTTTTCTTTTGTTTCAACTCCTTTCTTTTCTCTACTGTTGTTTATATGTATATACGTTTATATATATATATATATATATATATATATATATATATATAGGTGTGTGTATAAATATATATATATATATATATATTGTGTGTATGTGTGAATACACATTGGAGTGCTCGCGAGTTTAAATGTTTATTACTTTACATAAAGATAAAAAACTTCATTATTTTGAAGTAAGATCAATTGCATAAAATTTCTATTAAATCTATGTATATACAACTGTTGTTAAATACTTAATTATATTTATTGTGCATATATAAACTTTTTTGTTCGATAAGCCATTGTCTGCATTATGGGTGTCAGTTTATATGTTCAATAATTTTCCAAAGATTTATGGTTGAAATGTAAACATGTCATTCACGTAATTTATAATAGTTATAATTGACTTGTATTATTTTATTGCGGCATTGTTTTATTTTATTAAAAAAATATTCTATCGAAAAAATATAAACTCTTACTTATTTGACAATCGTAATTATAATAATTTTATTATATTCATACTAACGTATGTTTATCATATACTAAAAATGAAACAGCATCATTATGATAATAGTTTAAATTATAAAGATTACTATTAAATTTTATTAAAAATTATTACATAAAGACTCCCGTCAAATATTTGTCTTTTGGTTATAAAATTAATCTCAAGCATTTAAAGGCAATAACTAATTTTACTTTATTTTATTTTATTTTGTTTTATGGCAGTTAATTTAGTTGATTCGTAGTAATTATATATATTATTATATATATTGTATATTGTTACATTTCAATAAATATCAATATAAATAAATCAATACAAATAAAAAAATTCTTTTGCGATGTCTGTTTTAATAATAATTTAAATATTGTTTTTTCATTAATTTTATTAACAGTAATAAATCATTTAAATTACTTATATTACTGAGTATTCTCTTTCATATTTGAATTAAATCGATGTTAAAATTCTTGCATACTTTTTATGAAAAAGCGTCTATTTGTAAATGAGGTATTAAAAAATTACTGGCAAGAAAAAAGAAATGTTTTAGGAGTATTGAAAAATTTCTTGTAAATTTTTTTTTCTTTGTTTGTAATAGTCTTGCCTAGAAAATGTTGCAGGTTCGCAAATTAATCCCTTATGTAAGCAAGTTTTCCAAGTATCATCTGCAATTCAGAAAAGAAAAATTGTTTTTCATTCCACAAAAAATTATCATCAACTGAAACATTATAATAAAATAATAAATCGCTATAGTTTTCAATCTTCATCAAAGATACTTTATTTGACCATATTTATGGTATTTTTCAATGTCAGAGATATTTTGTAGAATACAGTTTAAGTAAGTTAAAATAAATATATATATTCACAAAATGAATAATCCAATTTATTATATTATAAATAAATAATCAATAAATCTATAAAAAAATGACGTTTAGTTGTTAGCAATGATTAACGTTTAATATTAAATTATTGTTACATATATGTGCAAGAATGTCTTTGAATATTATATTATATTACCAACTTATAAAAGATACAAAACATTACTCTTATGTATTATACATCAATATGTTTAATATTATACATTATTAAATTATGTGGATATATTGATTTTTGAATCGATCAACGAAAGAATAACCGATTGAAAACTTTTAAAAGTACGATTTAACTTGCCTCTTTAATGAATACTAAACTCTCACGTCGTTAAGCCGAGCTGTCAGTCATTAGTAATTAAAAAAATGCTAACTACGTATGACAAAATGTGTCATAGATAATTACGCTTGCAGAAAGTTTACCACGGAATACTGGGCAGTTGAAAATAGGATGCGTTTGCATTAAATGTCTTACCTTCTACATGTCTGATAAATGTGTGTCTTATCCTTTTATAGTATCCGAGTCATAAGACGCTTTATGGACGCCGAGTTTCTGTCCTCTGGTATCGGGCAGACAATAATCGTAAATAACAATTTCATTGTGGAAAAGGTCAATTAGAATACCAATTTATGCAGCTACAAAAGTGTACGCTTTCTGCTTTATTCGTATTACTTTTTATTTTTATGCATTCTTTAAGGGAGGAATGCACAATGGATCTTTGTACTTGCATTACTTTAATGAATCGGAAGAACAAAGTTCTTAAATTAGTCAAAATTATTCCAGCACTTAGTTTCTGGGAAATTATTGCATGCCGCATTTAATATAATTATTTAAACGGTATATATCTGATCGAAGGCAATCTAAATAAAATTGCGCGATGAAATATTAATCATTTGATAAAGCAACTGAATTATCAATAGGTTCCCCCATAAATATCGTACGCAGTCAAATTTATGCTTTTTTCGATTTACACAGGATTAACAGATAATAAAGATTTTTCTTTTAATTCATCACTTTGTGCATTGTGTGTATTCATCTTCATATATTGCGGAGATATTTTCCACTTATGCAGTTTAATATATATTAAAAGTATTTTTGAAAACAATTAAGCGAAACATTTATTATAATGAATGTTCATATTTGTCTGGATGTGTGTGTGTGTGTGTGCGCGCGCGCGCACGTGTAAATTTCGGAGTGTATTTTTAAACAATTTTACATCATAGTAAAAAAAAATAAAAATTTTAAAATTTATTATAACTATTAGAAGAATGTAGTGATTTTCAAAATATGATAGCAGTACTGAAATGAAGTTTAGATTAATTTTAATAAATTTGTTCTGTATATCAGAAGAAACATATTTATCATTGTCTTAATTCTTAAATATTAACCCATCTGTGTCTAAAAATATTTGTTTAAAAAAGATATCTCTTAATATCAATAAAGTATACGCTGCATTAGTATACAAATACAATTAAATATTGATAGTTATAATATAATGTGTATTAACTTTTATTTAAATTATTAATTTAATAATTACATATAAAAATAAAGAAACCTATCCAGTCTATTTACGTAAGATAAATATGTAATTTTGTTGATGAGCTCAAATCTTAGACTATAATTAAATTTGTAATACTTGGAGATTTACTAGGGACGGTTTTAAAGACGAAAAATACTTTATTGAAAATTTTTTTATGAAAATGATCATTCTATTACAAATTACGGTAAAGAGGTATTTCTTACTTTTTTTTTGTACGTTGATTACGTCTTTATATAACTGTACGAAAAACGTCTTCAGTTCCAGCCATTACTTTGTCTTTCCAATATAATTAGAAATAATATTTTTCTGTCGAGTGCCTAAAATTTTATTCAATATTTATATAAAAATACATATATATATACCATTCAATGTGAAGTTATAGTCTTAAAAGTTAATATTTTATAAATTTTGATTACAAAGTTTAATAAAAAATATAGGTAATTTTTTGAATGCTGGAAAATAAATAGAGCGGACATTTTCAAAGGCAATGACTACGCTCATAAACAATACTCATAAATAATAGCAATTAAACAAGTCACTTTGATAAAAATAGGAACATGCCCGTGTAATATTATTTTTGTTAATTATAGCATAACAAATTTCCATTGTATAGCAGTTTATTCATACGTATGTACATTTTTATACTGCATTGAAAAATGATACGCTAATCGTAACTTTGCAAGTGACCCGTTCTATAAAATTCTTTTTGCCATGCGGTGTTTATTTAATTCCCAGAGCTCGAAAGTAGCTCGAAAAATAATTGGTACGCTTTTTCGGATATCAATAAAAGCTTAATTGATTAAACTGGAATTAATATTAAAAGGACCCGGTCAAACGAGAATAATGCATCGATACATTTGTAACTAGGTAAAGCTTTCGTTGGGGTGAACTTCACCCGCGCAGTCCTTGCTTATCCTCTTTTTACGGAGCTCTTATCCTCTTCGCGGGGACGGCCGAGGAGATAAATTCGACCGCCCGCAGTTCTGGTGGCCTTGGCAGCACCTAACGACACTCTCGAACTTCGCGAGCTCTCGAGACCGGTATCGAAAAGTCCAATCGCTTCGCAGGGGTTGGACGAAAAATAGCCGCCCAAGTGCAAGTTCATTTCGACGAGGCTGGGGCGTCGATGCCGGGCAATCGGGGTCGCGGGTGGAGGAGCCCTCGGACTCCGACCTTTCGGAAAATCTCGCGGTGCGCCCGCATCTCCAGGGGCCCCGTGCCAGCGTAGGTACGCGGCGTCCTGGTGCGCGCGCGCGCCAGAGAGAGAGAGAGGCGATAAAATAAGAACTGCGGGCGCTCGGCGCGGCGGAGGGCGGAGGGCGGCGGGTGAGGGATCGAGGGGGTGGGGCGCGGACGACCGGCAGCTTCGGTGCCCGGAGCAAGGACGGCGCCGTGGCTTCCTCGGGGCCGCGAGCTCGGGGCGGCGGAGGGGTCGGCCTTGCCTCGACGCTGACGCTCGGGGGTTGGGGGGGTGCGACGCGAAGGCGATCGCCGCGAGGGGCAAGGGAGACCGCCGCAGCCGACGGTGCAACGCCCACGCGGCGGGAGGGCGTGGCCTAGGCGCTCGTCTCGCTCCCACTCCCGGGTCGCGAGCGGCCTTCCCCTCGCCGGCGACGCCAGACTCTCGAGCGTCTCCTCCACCCCCGCGATCCGACCGACCGACTCTCCAACCCCCCCCCCCGCCCTCCACCCAAGACCTGGCCTACCTGCGCCTCCGTCCCCGAGAGCGGCGCTCCTCTCACGGGGCCCTGGCCCGAAGCCTCGCGGATCTCTCACTCTCTCTCTCACTCTGTATCTCTCTCTATCGTCCCGGGCAGCCAAGGAGTCGAGGGAGCTTCGCCCTCGAGCCTCGTTCGCGATCACCCTTGGACTCCCGCGTACGCGTTCACGGAGTCCGACGCAGTCGCGGGCACAAGGAGCCGAGGGCGCGATCCTCCGCTGGCCACCCCACCGCCACCCTAGGCGAGGACTCCCCTCCTCGTCCCGGCCGGAGACGCGCCTCGAATCTCCCCCGAGTCTGCTTTGGCTGAAGGTCCGAGCGCGGGAAAACCGTGAGCGGATCACCCGTTTGTACATTAACCTCGGCGGACTGATCCACTTTCGGAATTTAGTCTTCCTTCTCCGAGCGTCGTATCAAAAGTGTTTACCAGCTCAGCTGAATCTCTGCCCTCGCTCGCGCCTTGCCTTCCTCGAGTCCTCGCCAGTCCCCCGAGGGCCGCGTTTCTCTCTTCCGATAAGGCTGGAGCTCATTTTTTTTAAAAAAAAAGGCTTCAAATCGCTGGCGACGTTTTATTCGTCGGCTTTCACTACGTAACTTTTTAACGCTCGATATCCCTTTCATCGTCCATGAAAATACAATTTTTACCGTCGATTCTTCATTTATTAACGCGGGTACCGCGTCATTTACCAATTTCGCCTCGGTAATTTTATTCCTTCCTGCCGTTCCTTTCCTCTTGTCCTCGGCATCTTTTCCTATTTTCGATTGACGAATTCATAAACGAAACTTTAGTGACGCCTTAACTTATTAAATACCAATTGCTGGATGTTGCTTTGGCACGTGTAGTCGCTACGTTGAAGCCAGCCCAAAGTTCTGTAATGAATAACATAAGTAGTAAAAAACACGTAGAACAAATAAGAAAATGTCCTATATATTTATGCTCACAGTGTAAAGCAAATATAGATTTCGAGTAAAATTTGAAACGTTTTATTTTCTAGCACATCGGAGTTTATAATCCATTAAATAAATACTCGATTTGTTTATTCAAGGCAATTACCATTAGACTTAATTAAGAATGATTTTCATATTAATTACTCGAAAATCAAATTTCGTACTCTTAAGTCAGAAATGGATATGAAAATGAAGCAACAAACATTTGTACTTTTTTAGTAATCTAGAAGTTCTCAATGGGTTATTTTAATTATGATATTACAATCGCAGCAAATGTCAACCATTAGCATTATTACTATTTCATTAATGCGATTTTCGAAAATTTATGACGACACATTTTATAAGATTTTCGTCGTTATCGTAACGAAATTTATCAATAAAACAGAGTCAATATTTAATGTCATTATTGATTTTAACTACTCCGAAAGACTTTGTAATGATTAGTTTTCATAAAAAGCGGAAGCTCACATTTTTGATACATTCATTTTTATTCCATATCATGTACGTTCGCTTTGATTTTTACCGTGAGGCTTCATTTCTTAATAGACATGACATTGAATAGGGCTAATAAATAATACGAGCAAAGTTTTAGAGCCTCCTACTGTAATTGAAATACGCCCGGCCTCGTAACATAATCTTTGGGCTCAGTAATATGTGAGGCTGCATCCCAAAACGCACATAAAAAAAAGGTACAGTCGAGGGAGGAGAAGCATCGAATCACCAGGAGCTCGGATAAACGAGGCGAAAGAGACTCGCTCATCAATCCTCGAGGCGACGAAGCCGGCAAACGGCAGAACATCTGTGCAATCGCGGCTCCAGGAGTCGATTTGGTGCGAGAGTAGGGCTCGAAGGTAAGCGAGCGCACGAAGTAGGTGGTCAATAAAGTTTGTCCGGTGTGCGTGCCGGGGACGAGCCTCGCGACGGAGTAGAGGAGCCGCCAGGGGCGTAGCGAGCTCGGGGCGCGAGGGGAGTCCCGGGAGGCCCCCGGGGCCGGAGGCCGAGCCCAAGGAGCTCGGACCCAGGAGGCGATCCGGGCTCGCGGTAGGCCCGCGCTCGGGGCGGCAGCCAGCGCTGTTGGCGGGGGAGGGCGACTGGTCGGGCTCCGCCGAGGGTTGGGGCTCGGGGCCTGCGCGGTTAGGGGAGGGTGGCCTCCAATGAGCCGCCACCACCACCACCGCCGCCGCCGCCGCAGCCGCAGCCGCCGCCGCCGCCGCTACCCCGAGCCGAGTATAGGCGCACGCACCGCACGCACATCGACCGCGGAGACACGCGTCCCCCGGTGGCGCGGCGTGGGTGGGGCCAAGCTGGGGGCGCGGCCTCGAGCCGCTCGACTGTAGGGCAGCGGGTCGCGGGCCCCTACTGTACCGCCCGAGCGGCAGCAGCACCGTCGCCTGCCTCTTGGACGCCGCCGTCGTCGCCGCTGCGCGACTCGGGCCAGAGCCGCTCAGCAGCGGCGCCGCACCGACCGCACGACCACCGGCGCTCTCGCCTCCGGGGAAACGCGCGTCGCCGTCGCCGCCGCCAGACCGCCGTGAGGAGCCGCCCTCGGCTTCCAGACACCGCGAGATTCAGGGATATAGCGAGCGCAGGAGAGAATCGAGAGTACCCACGGCCAAGAGGTAGAGAAGAGATCGAGACGTGGACAGGAGAGAGCGAGAGAGAGAGAGAGAGAGAGAGAGAGGGAGAGAGGGAGAGAGAGCGCCCGCGCGCGAGAGACAGAGAGCCTGAGATCGCGAGAGGGAGGGCTGCGGAGAGAGAGAGAGAGAGAGAGAGAGAGAGAGAGAGGCGAAAAGGGACCCGGACGAGCCGGGGTGCGTGCGACCGGACCGCGAAAGCGGTGCCGAGTCCTCGAGTGTGTTTCGCCCGCGAGTGCACCTAATCAAACGGGCGAGCGGAGAACGAGAGAGAGAGAGAGAGAGAGAGAGAGGGCGAGATAAAGAGAGAGAGAGAGAGAGAGAGAGTGGGACTGTGATCGTGACCGCCAACGGCGCCACGACGTTGGCCTACTACAGCATGGAGCGCGGCGGGGTCGGGGGGAGCCTCGAACTCGCCGGCGGCGACCTCTGCCTCCAGGACCTCGTCGCCGGAGGTGCCAACGGGGCCCTCGCCTCCCAGCAGCAGCAGCAGCAGCAGCAGCAGCAACAGCAGCAGCAGCAGCAGCAGCAGCACGTAGCCGGACTCCAGCAGCACACGGGCGAGCACCTGCAGAGCGCGATGCAGCACGCGGGTCACCACCTGGAGCACATACACGGGAACGGACACCACGACCATCACGTGGCAGCGGCGGCGAGCGCCGCGGCGATGCTGCACACCGGCGCCCACCAGATACACCACGAGCCCCTGGAGAAGCTCAAACGTGGTGAGTCGCTTCCGGTGATGCCGAGGTGCTTCGCGACCGCGTCCGCGGCTCCCCGACGGCGAGGCCTCGAGCGGCTCCCAGTCGGGCCTCGCCCGGTCATCGGGAAGCCCTTCACGGCCCTTTTCGCGCAAAGCTTGTTTGCAAACAAAAGTTGGCCGTGGACGAGGCTCGCGCTTACGATTAAATGAATCGCTGGGACGTTTAAAAAATCCTCGTAAACCGGTTAAAGGTAATGTTGATAAACAACCCGAGCTGCCTTTCATTCCGTTCTCGAAATCGGCGTCGCATGATATTGAAGTAAATATCTTTAAATCTAATTCTTTATCGCATTTTTTTGTTTTTGTTTTTTTTTTTTCCATATACTCACGCTGATATTCACGATTTAGTTACTATCCGGCTTTGAAACAAAGCGCGACGCAAAGATCTGATCTATTTTTCTGACGTTTATGCCGGTACCTATAATTTTCCTTAAATCGGAAACTGCTCAGTCGCAGTGCAATGGCAGGCCACTTTCTTAAAAAATAAAATAAGTTTATTCTCGTGTATTTGTACACCAACACCGTGAATTACATTTTCATTTTATGAGTAAGATTGCGACGGTAAAAGCACTTTTTATTGAATGTATAATGGCTCGCAATAGTTATAGCACGTGGAGCGTAGAAGTGCAACAAAAACGACCGCTCAATAAGTTATTATCCCACTGATTATACCTTAGCTGTGATTCGGCTTTAATAAATTTTTTTTTATTATATTTATTTCGAGTACTTGAAATGAGGCTTTAAAATATTTTCTCAGAATTATCTATAAGCGTAAAAATGATTTAGTTTTCGAATCGGACAATTGATCAAATATTATAATTTCTTTTGATCTTTTGATAATTGAATAATTACAAATTTGTAACGTACAGAAGGCACATTACAGATTCTTAGAGTTTAAAAATTCTTTTTCCGAAAAACATTGTTGAAATAAATATCGTTAAACAGCGTACTTAAAAAAGTGTTATAAAAAGCTTCATTGCACAAATACGTTGTTGCAGTTAATGCATGATTGTCTGAAATATTTGTTTTCATAAGCAAATACTAATTAAGGGCGAGGCGAATATTTTAAATAATAAAATGTCTGTGTATATTGTTGATTACGATTTGAATTTTAACCGACGGACCGTAATCTGCTTCACTGAAATGCAATCGCTGCAGCTTTCGTAGTAACCTGAATCGACTGTTTACAATAATCGGAAGAAAATTGATATAATTACCATTACTACTTCCTCTAAAAATACCGTTATCAATCGTGTCAATAATTTTGGGAATTTTTCTTTTAAATGTTCCTTTCATTTTGTATAATTTATGAAAAAATAGATAAATGCTAATCATAACTTAATTGATTAATTTCAAAATACATTCTATTGATAAAAGTAATAAATTCAATCGAATCATATCAACCGTTCACGAAAGATCTTTGATAAGTATTAAAAAAAGTTAATAATAACAATACTAATACTAATAATAATAATAATAATAATAATAATAATAATAATAATAATAATAATAATAATAATAATAATAATAGCAATAATAATAATAACAATACTAATAATAATAATAATAATAGCATCATGTAATAAAAATGATAATAAAAAACTGAAATAAGTTATTATTGGTAAAGATGAATTTTATTTTATAGGCTATATTTTCTTTTAAAATTGTCAAGATAAAAGAATACCGTGAAAATATATTATACTAAAGAAAATAAATATGCACTTTATTTATACATCATTATTGCAATATGTAAGTAATTTCCTGTTTAAGGTATTTTTACAAAAACGCAACAAACATTTAATTATTGTGCAGAATAGTCAAGAATAAATGATTATAAGAGACAATATTAAATATTAGTGCAGGATTCCTATAATACCATAATTTTTAGAAATTTGTACCAAATGAATAGGAATATTTAAAATTTAGCATAAATATTTTAATGATGCATTATGATAATTAAATATTCAATAAAAACCATAATCCATTTTCAATTTAATGTGCAATATAAACCTTATGTAGAAGGTACATAAAATATTATCAAACATAAAAATTTAAAATCTTTTGTATACGAAACAGGGAAATCTATTACAAAACATATTTGACGAAAGAATGTAACACTTTTGTTAGATTTCGAACAAATACAGATAAAGTTTTTATTGCCTACCAGCCGATAAGATTGAAGTTCGTGGAGTTGCAACTGCTCTAAATAATTTACCGCGAAGAATAAATTACTATCACTTTTTATAAATTTTTGTTTATGTACAAAGGATCATTAGTACGTCTTTTTCAGTTTTTAATTATAAACGACCTGTTTAGGTTGATAAAAAAATTTATAGCTTAAGTATCGTTAACTATTTGCAATCATTTTTCGTCACGTAATATCAACTATGTTAGACTCTCAGTGTGAATATAATAGTTTAAAAATTCGATTGAATAAACAAATTATTAATCACATCTCACTTGAAAATAACTTCGATTCATGTTGTATTTATGATTATTTGTGAATATTTTAATTTCTCAAAGCTACATTATACATGCAAGCATATTATTTTACACGGTTGATCGTAGCCGATATTTTTATCCTATACTTTTTTATCGTTACTTTCATGATGAATACATGTTTATTTTTTTCAATAACTACTTGGACTTATAATATCAATATAAATGACTGACTTTTGTATAATACACTACAAGCAATTTACAATACAAGTGCATACCTTGTTTATCAAAAACGAATATGTTAAAAAAAAATGTAGTGGAGATTACAAAAGTTCGGAATAATGATTGATGTATTTTTATAGGATAATAAATCTGGCTTACGCATAGAATACATTTTAAACAAATAGATCATCGTATATTTAATAGATAATGGCTTTGTAAAACTATATTTAAATTCTTATTATACCATTAGCATATGGCAATTACGGGATTAAATTGAAATCCTCGAGGGTCTAGTGAAAGACTTGCAAAACTTGGGGTAATCGTTCATTTGCAAAATTGAAGTTTCACAATTAAAAATTCGACGGGGGCAAATTTCTCACCTAATTACAATTGAATTCCTAGCTGGCCACTGGTAAGAGACGCGGAGCCAAATGAAAAAAAAGTGCCCGTGCTCGAGGGCAGCCCGAGGATATTTCGCCGATTGCCTCGAGGGCATAATTTTAAAGTCCGCGCTATCGTCGCTCAATAAGTTAAATATGACCTAATTGGAAATCGCCATTAGGCGTACGCCCAAGTTTATGGGGGACCGCACCGGGGACGACAGAAAGGGATGCCGCGAGATTTAGCGAGCCCAGCGGCAGATGCAGAGGAGTGCGCGCGTCGGTGGGTGCGCTCGGTGGGAAAGTTGCAATCGGAAAGATAATTTCCCAACAATTGAAGTAGTTGGGCCACTCGGGCGAGTCGTGTCGCCTCTTCCGCCCGACCCGCGCCGCAGCCACCTGTTTTGTGATTCATTAACTCACCGGCTTATCGGGATAAGGCAGACTTATCCGGGGCTCGAACCCGACACCACGGCTAAACCCGATCTTATTCCAATGGCATCCCACCTATTCCCATTTCAGATTCAGAGTTGCTTGCCATCTCTCTCTCTCTCTCTCTCTCTCTCTCTCTATCCCTATCTCTATCTCTATCTCTATCTCTCTTACACGCACGTTCGCACGCGCGCACATTCCATACCATTCTTTATCTATCTTTCTCTCTAACTCTCTCTCTCTCTCTCTCTCTCTCTCTCTCTCTCTCTCTCACTCTCGCTACAGCCATTTCATCCTACTCGAGTCATCACAGGACATTACTTCCTTTATGCTTCTTACTACTGCTAAGCCGACTTCTTATTTTCCCGGGTTTGTAAACTTTGCTCAAGTCACCTTCTTTCCCGATACAATTTAACTTTCGATTGTTTACTGCTGGATTTAAATTTACGTAGGCTGCCTTTGCATTTTAGCTGGTAGACCTCTGCTTTATTATTACGAGAGGGAGAGAGAGAGAGAGAGAGAGAAAAATAATTCCCAATGCCATCGCATAAGTAGACGTACAAATTATCTCGAAGAGGTTGGAAAAAAAAAAGAAAAGCCAGTGACTTGAACGAGACACTATGACGTGTGGGTATTGATTTTTTACTTCGCGCCCGGTCGATCATTGTCATTTCGTATTTAATTCATTGAGCAGCCACCGATATTGCCCACACCAATTGAGCACTTATCGAAAATATTCAATTACTCATTTATCAGCGATCGTGCAGATTAAGCGCAACATTTAAACGATAATATAAATTCGTCATGTTTCCAAGAACATTGTTTCGTAACTATTCGCGGCTATTCTAAATTTAAAGGCTTCAACGCTCTTCGCGTCGGTTGTGGTGCTCTTCAATTAACCTGCGCAACAATTTCTTTTTATAGAAAATATACAACGTAACGTAAGCGTAAAAATTCCCCTGGCGTGATATAATAATTCAACTTTAATAACTTGATATCATCATTATCAACGATTTACTGTATTACAAGTGCGCTATAATCATTAAACTGTCGAGCATAGGTACATTTAATCTAGAAAAGCGAGAAATAGTGTTTGCTCCGAGCTTTCATGTCCCGATATACTTTTTACCTCCCAGATCATGAAATGAACATTTGATACGCTTCGAGCCGGCATTATATCAATGTTGACGCCTCTAACGCTCAACGCTTCTTGGGCTTCAATCGAGAAGACATTATACCTCCTCGGGCGCTCCACCGACCAAGTTGAAAAGGTCCCCGAATAATATTTCGACCGCCTCGGCAAAATATCAGCCACCGTCAATCGATGGGAAGCAGCGAGGCGTCCGGGGCATCATCAATTCGCTGTCGAGGCGCTTATCCGTCAAGCGCGGCGCACTGTGCAGCCTCGATAAATTAAGAGCGACAAAGGGACCGAGGGATGACTGTGCGGAACCCGGTGGAGCGGGCGGAGGGCGCGCGGGGTGTCGTGGGCGGCCGCAGGAGCCGAGGATGAAAATAACGGGCCGATCGGGCTGCTGCGGGACTCCCGAGCGGGAGCCGCGCGGCGGCGAACAATAGCCGCCGTCGGGAGTCGCGTCGGCTCCGGGCCATCAATCTCGATCCGGAGGTGGAAGGAGAGCCCGGGCCCGAGGCTCGGCCGACGTGCGCTCCGATGCGCGTCCACCCCTTTGGCCCGGCAGATGCGCCCGCGAGGGCCCCGCCAGCCCCTCGCTGGGGCGCCGACGGCTAATAGAGCTGACAAATTACTCGGCTAGCCGCACCTCCCCCGGGGCTCGCCCCGCGTCACCTTCCGCCCCGGAATGCTCATCGCCCCGGCTCGGCACGAGTGCGTCCGGTGAGGAATTGTGCCGGCCGCGCTCCCCCCCCCGCGCGCGCGCGCGCTGCCCCTTGAATATTTATGGCCTCGGAGCGCCGATGAGAGAATCGGGAGTTATCGCGGATTTCCCGCGGCTGCGCTCGAGGCCTTCCTTCATTTTCCCAGTTTTGCTTTGTCCTCCGCGTCTCTGATTCCCTGATCCCCAGCGTCGAGGATCTCATGACGTATGGCCTGCGCCGTTAGCGAGAGCCTCGCTGTATTTTTACAATGTACACGTGTGGCTTCTATCCGTGTTTGAAGAATGCCTGGGCGTATCTGGGGTCCTTGTACACAAGGATCCTATCGCTAAAAGTGTGTTGACACATTCTTCTCTATTTACCCTTGCACGTAATCGTTTCGTACTTTTTCCTCGACTAAGTACAGCAATTTACTTATAAACACGGCATTTACAGGCTCATTTTATACTCCTGCAAAATTGACACCAATAGAATAAATTAACTTTACACGAGGATAAAATAATACAGCATCATCTTGACTATTATTAATTAATGACACAATGGATAACGTTGGAATTTGAGAAAACATTATATATCCAGAATTAATTGTCACTGAGACTTTTATAAATTACTCCAAAGCTTATCAAACTATTTATTTTTCTACGTTGGCATTACAAATATTCAAATTGTAAATCTTCGAGTAAATCTAAACTTTTATGAGAAGCTCAAGTGATGCAAAATTGTTAATATTTACTCTATAATTTTTTTTAAAGGAAATAATTATTCATAAATATGAATTTGGAAATGCATTTCACAATAATTAAAGTACTCAAATTTTCAAAAAATGTTACCCCTTCGTCATATTTTATAAAATAATTAGTGACTTAATCGAGAAACAAAATACACTATTTTGCGTTTTTCAATTTAACATTAATCAACAGGTATTTATGCATGAGATATAATTTTATACAAAGATTTAAAAAACCTTGATGTGTTTTGTTTATTATAAAGGAATTTAGTTTAGAAACAATATTCATTTAAATTTAAATACTAAGAAACTACAGAATATTTTATTGTAATAATTAGCAAAGTTTAATTTCTCATTTATTAAAGTAGCATTTAATTGCAATTTTAACTTTATATTTAATTTTATCTAGAATTTGGATTTATCCGATATTAAAAATACAACACTTAAATGTATTAAAGAACATCATTGAAGGTATATTTAAATATACCAATTAAAACATTTCAGTACCTGTATGTATATATTTTTTACACGTATGTATAAACTTCGGATATAGACCTCGGATAATTTATTTAAATCTAATAGTGTAATCGCAAATCAAGTTCGAATACTTGAGGAAAAGCTCATCGCGTCTAGAAAGTTTGACGGTTTTTTGAGTTTGCATCGATTTGAAGTTTTGCAATCCTGTCCCAATAACGCGGTAAATCAGTAGGTACTTGTAGAAGGTTGTTTGTGTGCGCTTGTGTTTGCGTGGATGAGCTAAGGGTAGTGGCCTGCTATCCCGGTTCATCGGCTACATCACCGCAGGATCAACATAGAAATGAACTGATTTCCTTCCCATTATCTCGGTTACACTAAGGCATCTATCTATCCATCTATACATATGCTTATCTATATCTATATATATACAGAGAGAGAGAGAGAGAGAGGATTGTATAGAGGTTGTATATATGTGGGAAAACCAATCTAGTTCCACAGTTTTTTTGAAATATAAACAAGCCCTAAAATTGTAAACGTTACAATTTGAAGAATGCATAAAGCTGCAATACCCTCAGCCCAAGTAGCAGTAATTAACAGTGTAAAGTATAATTTTTTTTGAAATTAATCCCTCTACCGGGACTCATTGGTAAATGCGGTGTAAAGCACGACACTCTAAAGCAACAACATCGTTGATCGACATGTTATTCTCAGGCCGTGTGAAGCGTGAAAAGATGCTGGTTTTCTCAGCAGTTGCGATTGACAGATATATAGAGAGGCTCGGTTCGTCGGTTGATTCCTAGATCGCTCGATATAAAAGTCACTCCTAATCCGGCACTCCGTTGTTTCTCAAATTTACTAATAGAGCAGGGGGGGACCGCACATCCGCAGCGAAGCCGCTACTAATCGCTTCTCCCAAACACTTAAATAAATACACTCCCCGACAATTACAAATCAATTCCGAAGACGACACGGCCGCAGGCGCGCCGAGCTCAACCGCCGGCCGAGAGCGGCCGGAAGGCCTTCGGGATCTTTTTGTGGCGCTGGTTCGTGCCGTTGCGTGAGAAAGCGAGACAGATAGCGGGGGGGGGGCGGCATCCGTGCGCTCCGAGGTGGCGGGACAGGAACTCGTAAGCCGATACGCCTCCCCGATATCTCCGGAGGCCGAGGGGTCAGCGCCAGGCAGTCTGCCACGGTGAGACCCTCGCCGTCGTAGCCGCCGCCCCCCCGCCGAAGATGCCGATGCTGCCGCCGCCGTAGGCACGCAGAGCCCGGACCAAGGCCCGAAGCCGTGTCGCGCCGTCATCCTCGGCCACCGCGCTGAGTGGGCGAGCCGATGCTCCTTCGCGCGGTCGTGAGGAGCCGCGGGGGGGGGGGCGAGCCCAGATCTCCGGTTACTTATAGCTCTCACGTGCTCTCGACGCGTCAAGTTGAAACTAAACAAATTGCCGGACAAGGGCGCGACGCGCTCGGGAGAGAGAGAGAGAGAGAGAGAGAGAGCGAGCGAGAGAAAAGCAGCGAGCGAGTGGGTGACAGAGGGGGCGAGGGCCCGAAGTCAGTGGCCTCTTAGGCCAATGAGTCGAGGAGGATCATCCTCGAACCCCGTCCGTGCCATTTGTGGAATCGCCTCTTCTTTCGAGCCTCCCTCCAGTTTTTTCCGACTCTCGGCGAGCTTCCGTTTCCTCCTCGGGACCTCCCCCACCCCCCTCCCCCGCCGCTGGATTTTCTTCCGTTCCTCTCTTTTTCACATTGTTTGCTCAGTTGCCCGCGCTTTTCACAGCCTTCGCGTCTCTCCATTGCTATTCGAGCTTTCGATCGGTATCCTCCCACTAAACGAGCCGGCAAATTTATTTCCACATGCTTGACACCTCCATAAAGGCTCAGTTTACTACCTTCGTTGTCTCGATTAGAAGCTACAAGTTTCATTACAATGTGCCGTAAAAATATTGTGCACATCGGCGTGCATTATTTTCTATGCGATCGGACGCACATAGAATTCGGCTCTGGATTTTGATAATTTTGGAATCTTGAGCCGAGGTTTGCATTTAAATTTAGAATAATTAGGTATGTTTTAGTGCTTCCCGTTTTCGGCAAAGAAAGTGTTTTACAATTGAGAGCTCGCACGCGCTTTTCTTTAAAGGAAAAACATTCGCTTACGGGAAAACGTGAAATACACGTAGGTTGTACGTAATTACGTACAATTGATAATTTTTTTACGATCCTAATGGTATTTAAAATTCGCCTTACAGCTAATGGTCATTTTTTCAGAAATAAAACACGTATCTGTAATTTTAAATTAGAGCGTATTAGCGTCGTTAAATACGTGCATAACGAGTGTTCGTAATATGCATAAAATACGACATAGCATGAATGGGGTTGATAAAAATCGACCGCATAAATCTACGTGGCTACGTATATATGCGTGTATGTATATAAATATATACATACATGTGTGCGTATATATATATATATATCGATCGAACGGAGTTGTAAAAATGAACGTCAGAACGTGGAGGATAAAGGGATTACTCTCCATTGTCTCAGCGACAAGTAAAGTACAGTTTGCTCGAGTGTTGCAGTCATTGCGCATTCCCGATTCGTGTGGAGTCTTAGCGCGGAAGAGGAAAGCCCGGTCGGACCGAGCGGCGATTAAGGAGCGATTGCAAACGCCTGTAGAGTAAAGGGGTCGACGGGGGTCGGCGGCGGTGGTGGTTTTCGGCTCCCGAGCTAGAGAGCGGCGGCTCCGGTATAAGGAGCCACGGCCGTAGTCCGAGGCCCGAGCCCCTGCGACGCCATTGGCATTGGAGGCGTTCGCGCACCACGGCGCCAAAATAATGGGGCCGAGCTGATTTTTCCGGTGAACGACCGCGAGCCGCGAACGGCTGCGGCCCGCGCCAGTCGTCGCCGTCGGCCGCTCAGCCTCCGGACCCCTAAGCTGACTAATAAACGACTTCCTAAGGAAGCCAAGGATTAGGAGATTAGGCTGTCCGGGTGTGCGGCCGGGTGCGCCCCCCCCCCCAACCCAAACCCCACACACGGCCCGGCTCCCCGACAGCCCCGAGACCCTCACGGTGGGCTTTCCCCGCCCGGACCGACCGAGCCACGCATCCTCGCCCTCCCGACGCGACCGTCCCACCCACGGAGACTCGCGCAGGTGCTCCACCTCGCGCAGCTCCCTGTTCCGCAGCTGAAGGGGGGGGGGCGCGGAGGGGCCGAGCCGGGCAAACGAGCGGCTGCTCGCTCGCTTTCTTAATTACCCGGCGAGGCGTGTCCGATCTTCCTGGAGTACCCGCGACGCGCCCCTCTCCATCCCGCCCGACCTCCTCCGGAACTCCATCGCGCCCTGCTCGACCGGTGGCCCCGAGTGTCTCCTCCCTTCCTGCGCTCCATGCAGCCCCGACGGACTCTGCCGAATTATTCGAGGAACTGTCGCCTCTATTATTTCAATACTATCGGACCAAGCGTAGCGAACTTATTCATTATGCTTACACGAGAGGGAGTGCAATGGCTTCCGAACAATGGCAATTATTACCATAATGCCGTGATATTGCCCGGGCACATTACACGGATACGCGTGGCAGCGTCATTTTTCACCGCGTCCAAAAAAACTCGTTGACTAGGCTCACGATTCGATCTTTTCTCTTCATCGTAGCTCGGTTTATTATTTATTACTTAAAGCCGAATTGCCCCGTTTTCACGGGGCTTATGGACTCATGAATTTTTCACTAATTCTAATTGGATTTTGCTATTATTTACGTTCTTAAACTTGTCTTTGGTTCCTCTGATCAAAAGTCTTCAAAAGTCGTCGCATCTTCTTCGTTTAAGTTTAAAATCAAAATTGTACAATATCTTACGAAGCCGCAATCCTGAAGGTAACTCGTCAAAGCGCAATGCAATGTTATATTTCTGGTCGGGCCTCGCACTTTCTTGGGTCGGCTCACGTGAAACGATGTCAAACGTCATTACGGCAGCACTCGAATGTACCCCCCCCCGCTCCTAAAAGCCAATAAAGTCAAGTCAGGGCATCAATCGGATCATCGAGCGCGCCGCACCAGGCCGACGATTGAATTCTCGAGAGGGAGGAAGAGGGTAAGCCATCGGATCGGGAGTCGATCGGCGCAAAAGGACACTTGCCTCGGAGTCTGGGTTAAAAGAGCGGGGGGCGCGTCTTCGGCCGAGGTGCGAGAGGGGATCGGGAGTCATGGATCGGCGCGCGGGGCGCCACCGGGGGCCCTCGGAGCATCGCGATCCCGGGGCTCGAGGCGAGCCTTCGGGGGGGGCAGGGCCGGCACATAGCGCGGGCATGATTAACGAGCCGGCCATAAAAGGCCAATTGCCGTAGAATTAGGCGGCATTACACGGACGAGCGAGCCCAAGCGGGAGCCGTCGCACTCGATCGGCCCGCAGACACGTGGGCCTGGAGCGGCAAAGTGCGCGTCACGGACCCCGGTGACACGCGCCACCGAGCAGCCATTGGCCGGGGGCTCGGGGGCGCGGATGCGCGCCGACACGTGCGTCGCTCCTTTCACGCCCGGCCGGAGAGTTTCGCCGCAATCTGTCGAAATGCCGAGGCCTAATCGACTCCGGCCGGGGGCAGCCCACCCACTCACCGGCCTGACTCTCGTCTCTTCTTGGCCCGCTCCACCCGGAAAACGCGTGCCTCCGCTTTCCTGCCCGGGCCGTAGGTCGGCCCTCCGTCATCCTCCTTCGATAAATCGACTCCGGCTCGACGGACGTGTCTCGACTGCTCGGCAATTTTTCACGTATCCTCGAGGGCGACCGCCCAGCCTGAGCCTCTCCGACCATTCGCTCGACTCCTGCTTCTCGTCCCTCGCCGATTTCACGAGCGGAACTCCGTCGCTGCCCACGGCCCGAGACCTCTCCTAAATTCGGATACCCCAAAATCGATATCTCCTCGTTCTATCGAGGCTTCGACTAAATTAAACATGAGATGCTCGTTTATAAATTCAATCCGAATTAGCAAATGTGCTTCAGCTTTGCAGTGATGAGGCGCACCTCCGTTATTCCGCGCGTAGAAAGTAATAAAAACCTACTGTTAAGTCGGTGTCCCATTTTGAAGCCGCAAATAAATTACCCTGAGAGGGAGACAGAGAGAGAGAGAGAGAGAGAGAGTGTCAAGAATGCGCGGGAGAGAAAAAATCGCCGGTAACCATCGGGTCCCCATCCGGTAAAAAGGCGGAGTGAAAAAGGAGCGGCACGGGAACGCACGGGGGAGGGGGCGCGGTAACCTCGGTACTCGTGGCCGCAAAATCCGTAGGGCTTAGGCTGAGGTTAAAATATGTACATCTCGCGGATAAAAACACGACGAGCAGCCGAGTCGCTCCATCTTTTTCTCGGCTCGAGCGCGCATTCTTGGCTTTCTTCATCCTTTGTGCAGCGCCTCCCTGAGTATTTGTGCGCTTTGCCATCGCCGGATGATATGAAAATCAGAGAGAGACAGATGAAAAGAGACGGAGAGATATATGGAGAGAAAAAAATAATAAATTTCCTAGTTGCACTGTCTTTTCTTATATTTTTCTCGTTATTTTCGTTGGACTTTCATCCCGTTTGTTCTTCCAGTCCTCGTTATTCAGCTACCATTTATTAAATGCTACGTTGCTTATAAATTTTAATGGCTTCGGAAACAAATTTTTCTTCTGGATTTCATCTTAATTTTTATCATATTTATGAATAATTGCATTAAGCTTATGTGGCTTGCTTCAATCTCGCAATCGATGAAATCATCGATGAAATTACGTTTGTTTTTTAATCAATGCTGTTGGTAATTTAGGTTTAAAAAACGCCTTAAAAATTTATTTAAGAATTTCGTTATTTTTTCGAACAACTTTTTGTTCAAATTCTTAATAACACATTGTCCTTATTTTAATTTTCATTTGAACCTTGTTCTAATTTCCCAAAATGCATAAATTATTTATAGATTAACAAAGTTTCAAAGCATTATTTTTCAGTTTGGAAATAGAAGCATTAATTTAAAATTGTACATATTGAAACATCCCAAACTATTTTTAATCTATTCATTTATAGCGTACAATTTTATTATAGAATAATACGAAATTGTATTCTTTAAAATGACATACGTCCTAATCATCTCTATTACGTTAGTAATATTACTTGCAAATTAATAAATTATAAAAAAATATTAAAGTTATCTTTAAAGAGATCGTATATTATACTACAAAAATTTAAACGATTTGAAAAAATTACGTATTTTCAGAATAACATTTATGAATAATGCTTTTATATTTTGAATTTCATAATTTTGATATTATTGTGTTTTATTTTTTAAGTTATTACTTTCGTAACAAAATAGACATATATATGATAAAAGTAATTTAAATAGTGAATTTAAATTTAACGAAAATACTTAAATTGAAATAAAAACAGTCAAAATAAATTATATTTCACATAAGATTTTTTTTAAGGAGCTTTAATTATTTAATTAATTATCAAAAACATTTGCAGTATACAATAGAAATTAAAATATTTTCTTATTGTTCAATTAAAATATCTTTTAAAAGTCTATAAAGACCTTTTCATAATATGTGTATTAATAAAGTTTTGTAAATATTATGCTAAACATTTCTAAACATAAGTTGCTTTATAATAAAATTAGAATAAATCTAAGTAGTTCAACAGGAAATTATAAAGCTACAGCTAATTCTAAATCTACTACATACATAGTTGAGAAAACAGAAAAAGCATGCGTAAAAATAGCAATAATAGTATATAAATTAAAACGTAAATTAAAAATTTTATTTAACGTATAATTAATATTTGATTCGTAAATTTAAAAAAAATAAAACTAGTTTTAAAATAATAATTTTGTTGAAGACATGCATTTTTAATATATAAACAAGAAAATTTGTGACTATTATATTAACTTTTGAACTTCATACATTTGTTAATGAATTTTCGTGCTCAAAATTATTAATAGAAATCCTAATGTGTTTATGGAATAAAATTTCGAAACAATGTAGGCTACATTCGTTCATTTCAACAATGCTGTTAATGCAATGAACTTTTTTTGAATAATGTTTTAATAAATGATTAAAATAAATCTGTCATAATTATCAACGAATGAGCTGACTTTTTACATAATGTGGTATTTAAAAATAATCAATTACGTCTAAAGAATAAAATTCTAAACTCTTTAAAAGTTTTCGTGAAAATTAACGTAAAAACTATCACTTTTCAAGTGCATCGTTACTTCTTCGAGCCGAGTATTTTCCTCCTTTCTCTCGTCTTTTCTTTCTTCATTTTTTTTTAATACGGATCGGTTTAATACCACATGCAACCCATTGAGTAAAAGTCATTCGATCTGTAGTCTCCTCTCGTCGATTTCTGGTTGTATAGATAGACGGTTCTAAGTATTACTAAATGATTCACTTTTAGTGAACATTATCTTTACTATCTTCGTAAGAAGAAGCGTTAAAAAGTCTTCCAGATGGAAATTTTTTCCCCTAGCGTACACACTTTTTCCGTCAGATCATGAGCAGGGATAAAAAATAACCGAATGCCTTTTCATCAACGACAGTTCGGGAAGTTGATTGCTGGGTCATAAACTTTGCACCACTTGAAATCGGTCCGGTGACAAGTTGGAGAGTACTGAATTGTGCAATTAAGTATGATTTATGTAGCCAAAATTAAGCTTAAATTGATGTGTTTATCGAGAAAATTATTTGTGGGTTAAAATTAGCTGAGAAGATCAATAATGTAAACATCATTTTTAACAGAAATTTTTTTTACATTGTTAATGCAAGGACATTAAAAACAAATATAAACTGCTTAAATACAAATTGTATATATATATATATATATGTGTGTGTGTGTATATGCGTGAACTATGATTTGTAAATTTCTTAGGTTGCAGATTATATTTGTATCGAAACCGATTAGGACTCATCATACAATGTCCAATGCACCGACAACGTTATAAAAGGGGAATCCGTTGTCATTCCATTTCCCTGCTTATATATATATAAATTACCTAAAGCACGAATTTATTACCCAGAACCACCCGTATAAGCTTCTTAAGTATTGTTTACGCAGTCACCGAGCAGTGAAGTGTGTCTCTTAGCGCCCATGAGTACGATTCCCGAGAGATAGATAGATAGATAGATAGATAGAGAGAGAGAGAGATGTACAAAGATTCGGCTCCCGTCGTCCCTTCGGCCACGTTTCAAGAGGCTTGCGCAAACAGAGAAGAGCTCCCCGCTCGACGCGAGTGCCAAAACGCAGGACCACTCGAAGTTAGAAAACGGCCCTGGGACTCGAGTGCACTACAATAGCCGAAACAGGGCCATAGGGGAAAGGGATGGCCCGCCAACGAATCCGGAAGTCGGGCTTGGTCGTACACTTAATTCAGCGGCAGGAGTACTTAAATCGTTAGATTACGCGCGGTGTTCGGAAAATTTACCGAGCAGCGGGCTCGTTCCAAGAAGGGATAAAGACTCTATTATACGACGGCTCCCGACAACCCTGACACTCTTGCCCTCGTATTTACGCTCGCGGCGGACTTGGCCAAGCGGCTCCGTAACGCGAGAGCCCCGCGTTAGTTTCACGACGATCGGACTCCTCTGGGCAAGAGACGCGGAAATTTCTTCCCACTAGACACTCGCTTTTAGATGTGATTCACGCGCAGCATCAATCCAACGAGACAATGTATCAATCGCATTCGGTGTGCTACACTCTAGGTGAATAGTCTTGGCCGGAATGAGACGTTAAACTGATGCCGACTAGGCACAAGGTCTGTCGGTCGTTAATTATCGTTAAATAGATGATACGGCAGTTGTTGATTGTCGGACGGATTTTAATTTTGTTATTGAAAACAAAGGACAAACCAATTATTATTTTATTTATTTATTTATTTTTTTGTTAAATATAAGAAGGCTAACAATTGTAATGAGAACAATAGCGTCGAGAAAAATAATGCACGAATGGCATTGACGGTGTAAAAAATTCACGCAAGTGTAAGCAATGATTTGAGGTTTAATTTCCCTGCAATAGGCAAGTAATTGCTCTTCGCAGCGATCCGCCTCGGCTTAATCGATCGCCACCTAATAGCTCGTAATTCGCGTGAAATCGCCTAGGGAGGCGCAGCTTTCGGCTGAAAGAAAAAACGAAAAAAGAAAAGGCGCGATACCTTGAGGCGCTAGAATTGCCTGGGGCGGGCCGGGGAAAGAAAGCAAAAGCCCCCGGCTCGTTAGCCCCGTCGCGATGCATATGCATTGAAATTTGTGAGGCTTATATTTCAAAAGGGCAGCTGTGAGGAGAAGAGGAACGATAGAAAGCGAGATGCAGCGTAGGATGAGAAAGGGAACGCGGAGCTGGAGGGAACTCGGAGGGAAGCGAGGGATCGAGGGCGGGAGGGAGGGAGCTGTGGGAGCAGAACACTTCGTGGTAGCCGCGGCTCTAAATCAGCCCAAAGTTATGCGCCGACTAATCGCCGGTAGCGGTGCCGTCGTCCCGTTCCTCCTCCGCGGGCCAACAAACCAAATATAACTAAACGAATGCTCGTACGAGCCGACCGATTAGCGTCTGAACCACGCGGCTATGAATCCCGACGACAGCCCCCTTGACTCTGGCTCGCAACTGCATCAGCATCCGCGATCCGCCTCTCCGATACCTTTTGCCTTCTTCTTCTTCTTTCTTTTTTTCATCGCGCTGCCCCGTCCACGCGAGCGCGCGCAGCCTTTCTCTCTCTCTCTCTCTATCCACCTCTATCTATCACTACCTCTCTGCCGCCTCCGCGTTAGCGCCTTGTTTACAAGGGCATATTTCAATCCGCGCCGCGCCTCTACGGGGTCTATTTTTTCGTCGCCCGCTGCCCCGAGGAGGCTGGCGCGTTATATACTTCAAAGGCATCGTCAGTTTGATCATTTAATTACGGGGACAATCAATTATAATCTCACCGAATGGCCCAACGACTAATTGCGCCTGTAATTCGATGCTCCCTTAATAATATTCTTACTACGTTTCTTATAATTCACGCGCACACACACACGCACACACACACATATATATATATATTGCGTGCGTGTATATGTACGCATAGTATATACGACAGTATTGCACTCGTTAGACGGATCTCGCCGATACGGGAAAGTAATAAATATTTTCAATTTTCAAGACGAAATTGGAGTGATCATTGAGAGCGACAATATGTATTATGATTATTTCTTTTATACGAACAAGCTGACACCGAAGTCGAGGCTCGTTCCAACGGGATGAGTAAAAATTGTCAAAAGTCTTTTATTTGGGCTATTAATAACGTTTCCAAAAATGAACGAATTTGTGCAAGCTGCACTGCAGCAAAATAAAACACTAATCCCCGTCACCGAGACTCGTCTTATATATGTGTTTTCTTCTTTTTTTTTTTTGCTTTTATTTTCCGAGCCGTGAGCTCTCTAATTTTTTACAATAGCCCGTCACGCGTTCGAGATCGCCTTTTTTGATATTTCCACTTCTTCACTCCACGACACTTTGCTTATCCTTTTATTTCCAATATATTAATACACGCGAGCGCACGCGCGTCTCCTCTCCTTCATCTCGAGCTCAGCCTCTCGGCCCCCGCGTCCGCGGCCTGCTCTGGTAGATAAATAGCCGTAGAGGACCGTCACGGAATTAACCGCGGCGATCGCAGTCGTCTTCGAAAATAACCGGATTGATTAATACGAGATTCGGAGCATCAGCCAGAGCCGTCGGGAGTAAAGCGCAGACGACTCCAGATCTCGGGGCCTGCGGACGCCCTTGGAGTCGCGCTCGGTATTCTCCGCGAGCCGAGGAGAGAGCCCGGGCCCTCGGCCCGAGATGCCCCGGGAAGCTGTTGGCCCCGGCGAGAGAGGAGCCTCTTGGGCCTGGTACCGGGGAGCTCGAGAGGCAGTCCTCGGGGAGGGGGGGCCGAGAGGAGCCGCGATCGGCCGGCGGCAAAACCCCTAACGAAACTGGCTTCGCTGTTCCAGAGTGGGCGCAGAGCGACTTCAGGGACGAGTCGAGCGGCGGCCTCGCCAGGTTGGACTCCTCCGGCCACGGGGTTCACACCCCCGGGGGCAGCAACCCCAGCACCCCGGGGGCCGCCCCCTCCACGCCCTCCGGCGGATTCTCAACGACGCAGTCGCGGAATCGCACCAACACCGTGCAGCGGGATATCAGAAAAGGTAGGCCCGCGGCTTGGAGCCTCTTGCCGAGCCGCCGATCCGGCCCTCGGCTCCCGGGCCGACTCGCTTAAGGCCGCCACTCGCCGCGACCCTCGCGCTCCTCTCCTTTCCCGATCGCTCTTGCGTCGATCCTCTCCCGAGGGACCCCCGAAGGAATCCCGATCGCTGCCGTGCGCGCCCTCGCGACTCGACTGACGCGCCGAGCTCCGAGAGCCTCGTCGGGGGAAATGGAGATGAAAGAGAACGGGAAATTAGCTAACGATCTCTGCCTGCTGTACCAAGGGCACCGTCGACGTTCGCCTCGCCTCGGAGGGACGTCGATCGATTACTTTTTCCAAGCTCGTTGTCGCGCCTTATTTTGGCATCGCGCGTCGCTTTTCTTCTGCTCGAGCCACACCCCCCCGCCCCTCCTCTTCCAACCCCAAGCCCCCGACCGACCGGGACCGAGCCTCCCGCCACCACGCCCCCCCCCTTGCCGCGATGCAGAAGCCACCGCGGCGATATTGGCTCCGGCTATAAAGAGAAGTTATGAGGATCTTCTCAACGGGTGGCGGGGCGCCCGCTTGTGACAGTGACAGGTGATGATATTTAGCCCCTGTGACTCGGCTTTAATGGAAAAGCCTAGATCGATGCGCGCGATTCGTGCAGGGCTCCCCTTTTCGATGCGTGTCAATGCCGCAGGAGATCGATGACATACGAGCCCGATCCAGACGCGATGTGCCGTTGCTATAGAGCGATCATCTAGTTTACATTGTAATGGATTTTCATGATCATTTCTGTTGGATTGATGAATTTATGCTACGCTGGAACACTACTCTGGGAAATAAACTCTTCCTCGGGCAGTAAATTTACTTTAACGCCTTAAATGACAATTATGAAATTTAGCATTTTAAAGCATCTTTAGCGAGGCTTACACTGCTCGATTGTGCCGGCTCAAGTTGCGAGCAATTTTTTTCTACTTTTGCTCTGCCGCGTCGCGCAATAATAACATCGAGCAAAGTCATGCCCGATAAAAGTAAAATCAAAACGGACCGAATAAATACGATATATATATATGTGTCGATATTAGGCAATATATACCGTTGTTATGAGTAGCCAATGATAGCGTTATTTATCATGCGAGACGCTAACAGAAGAAATCGTGGATACTATTTAACGAGAAAGGCGCTTTAAAGACTTTAAGAATAAATCCGAGTTACCTAAGAAAGCGAGATCTCTCCCTCATCCTGGGATTACCAAGAGTCAAGTAAGATCTGTATCAGTTGCTGTTAACCAGAAAGGCATGATAAAGGATATGTTTCAATTTAAAACGTTCGATTTCTTCGTCATAGACTGCATGGCATTTATTTGTCAACTTAATTCTTATTCAATTTTATAATTTAACGTTAAGTAAATTACTCTTCCTTTTCAGTGCAATTTATATTTTTACCATCGTTATTCACCACAATACTCAATTAATCATAACTCATTTCGTTAAAATGCTTATTTTACTAAGCGATCTATATTGTTTATTATTCAAAATGTAGAAAATAAAATTATATATTTTTGATATAGAATATTAATTTCAAATGCAGAAAAATTCTAGGCATTCAAATATATTTACATTGCTCATTGACTATTTTTAAATGCGATGAAAATACTGCCTTTATTTCCATTGATGCTCTGTAAAGCAAAGGAACAATGGAAGAAAGAATGTTGAAAAAATGCGCCGATTCAATAGTATACTAGGGTAAAAGAGATTTTTAGTATCTCGCTGCTGGAGTCTGAATGCATTTGCAATTCAGCCCATCGTATCATATATTCGTTAATCTGCGGAAAGTGACGTTACGATTATTGATAGATTTCGGGAGATGGGCTTGTGATGACAATGTCGTCATTTTTTATCGTTCGATGTATGTTTTTCCCTCTTTTTGATATTGAAAAATATCTGCCGAACTTTAAGTACGTTAAAGACCTGTGAAGAATAAAGGTTAGCGAAATGATATTTTGATTAGCATCGTTTCAATCCATCTTGCTTGAACATTTGGCTTGTGATTATTTTTCCTCTCTAAATTATAGAATTTGCTCACTTATTTACTGGATATTTTTAAATTTCATAATAATTGTGCTTTATATTAAATACTTTACATTCCTTCTTAATAATTATTATTCAAAATTAAAATTCATTCTCATCTCGAATGAGAAAATCTTATCGGACTAATCCCTCGTTTAAAATTTAGTAGTCAATTAAAGTTGAAAGATGGGAGCTCGAAAATTTAGCCTCTTATAATAATGTAATGAAAATCAATTACGGTTTGTCAGTCGTGCAATAATTTTAAAAGAGCATTCGAATTCCGGAAATAAACTTCAAAACTTGTAGCAAAAAAAAAACTTGTCCCTTTGTAAACATCGCCTGCATGCGAATGAAAAGCCAGGGTCGAATAAAGTTGACCGTAATTATTCAGCGAAGAAATAAGCGTGCCCTTATCGAAGGGTTTAAGAAGATCGCGGAACTGTTTTATAATCACAGTGGAGCTAGTATACTGTTATATCGTATCGAACAGCTCGTCAAGATATTTGCTTTGTAAATAGAATCGAGTGCAGTGCAGCCGAACAAAAACCTGCAGTCGACGAATTAAGGTCGATCCGACGCAGAGACGGAATCATCGGCGTTTTCGTACACTGCGCTATTATGCGAGCGAGGCATGACTCGCCGGGGTTACGGATCCCGGGGGAAGGGGGGCAGGGGGGGGTGGTTTTGGCGAAAGGCTAAGTGGAAAGCTCGTGGGATGCGCGGGAGACTAACGTTGGAATGGATTTCAGGTATGCGGACGCCGACGGAGGTGAAGCCCGGGCTGGGCGCGGGTGGCGTCGTCTCGCCGGGCATCGTCGGGACGAGCGACGCGGACGACAAGGACGGCAAGAAGGTTAAGCGCCAGAGGCGGCAGAGGACGCACTTCACGACGCAGCAGATACAGGAGCTGGAGACGCTGTTCGCGAAGAACCGGTATCCGGACATGTCATCGAGGGAGGAGCTCGCGATGTGGACGTGTCTCACCGAGCCACGAGTCAGGGTAAGCAGGAGTCAGTCAGTCGACTCGCGATCGGCTCGGGGCCTCATGGTTGCCTAGCTGTTGCTGGCCTCGAGGACACCGGCGGGCCCATGGAGGGGGGGGGGCGTGCAATTGCGAAATCGCCAACGAGATTGCAGAGATTCGCTGCGAGCGAGATTCGAGGCCGGCGAGATACAGAGGCGGTTCTATTTTTACAGCAAAGCATCGGGCTTATTGATTAATATCTTATGCCTCGAAGAAAGCAATATTTTATGTGAAAATGAGACAAATTTTTTTTCTTTTACCGACGCAGGAGACGCGCGAGGACAATGCTTACGCACTTTCAGCTCAAGCATGAATTTGTTAGAAGCCAACCTCATTGTTACGGAATGTGTAAATACAATATGTGTACACACTTATTAATTGCGCTTGCGGTGCTTGTTTAAGATTAGCCATCGAATTCGTTTGAATATTAATTGAATATTTTATCCAATCACTGTCAAGAGCTTTTTTTACATTTTTCTGCGCAATAAATAAATATAAATAGCTAACTCTCAGCTGGGACAAATAGATTCTTTATCGAGATTACACGCTGCCATTATGATTTGTTATATTCAAGCCTAATTCAAGAGCTCATTAGGATGATAAAAACTTTCGAAAGCATTTTTAAAATCCGATGTTTTAAAATAAACACCCAACAGTAGTTTCATTCAATTTTAAGATATCAATTACAAGAGCAACATCCAACATTATTTCTCTTATAAGTCCAACAAGTTATTCGTCAGACGTTGGCATTAGTCGCGCCGTCTTGTCGCGAAACATTTAACACGCGTAATAAAATTAACTTAAATCGAACTTTTATAAACACAAGAAGTAAAATCGCATTTCATTCGATCGTTCACGTCCATTCTCAAATGAGGATTTAATATATTTTTACAGCCACGCCACAAATGTCAGTATTGAAATGATACTTACACTACGAGCATATCAGTGCGGCAAAAATGTATGCAAATAATTTTTCAAGATTAATAGACAATAATAATATTATACAAAATTTCAGGAGAATTTTTTTAAATTTCTTATTTCTATTATTTCATCGTCAAGATTAGCTAAAAATTTATTTTTTAAATTTCTCAGAAAACCTGTTAGAGCCATATTTATTTACATTACCGACGTTACTTTATAAAATGTATTTCATAATTTTTATGAAACACAATTTCATACGATTTAATTATTTTAGCAGCTCCTGCTGTATAAGACTCTAGCGCGAATAGTGTTTCAAAAAAGTTTTATCAACACTTTCAACGTAATTACTTATACGGCAACTTGATTTTATGTAAACACCATGTGGTGTACGCATGACTCGCGATAAAAACACAAGCAACTCGAAACTGTAGGGATCGCGTTCTATGCATTTGCTTTTAATGTTTTTACAAATGCGCTTCGGATGATATATATATATATATGCACATTGTAAGTAAGCTATTATTGAATAATTGATTCGGCAATTTTTGAATTTAGAGAGGAATTTCTTAAAAGGCTGCACACACATTTAACTTTCAAACGTAGGTAATATTTGGTAGGAAAAGTTATACGATAATAATCCCTAAATGCCGATGGAGAATTACGATAATTTTTATTATACTAATAATTCTGGAAAAATGTAAACGAGCCATCACTGTGACGCATCGAGACCATAATAGCGTTGGCTGCTCGATTGTAGCGCATAATGGGAATTCGCAAAATCAACATAAAGAAGTCTTGATCATCTCAAGACTATCCGAAGAAGTTCAATTGCATGTTAATATTTGACTCGGTTCGACGTAAGCTTTCGGCTTGGATTGGCCACTCGTAGGAGCTCAATTAATAAAAGGCTTTCCGAGAAGGAAATCCAAGACCGGCTCAGTAGTCATTGCCAGGACCGGCAGGGCCATGGCAAGGAATAATAATGACGATTAATGTCACGGGGAGAATCGGTTATCCTCGGGGTAGTCCGCGCGGTTTACGGCGAGTGGGTCGACGAAAGCCTCGCAAAGGGCAGCTTTGTGCAATGCAGGCGCGGGGAATCTTGGCCGAGAGCAAAAACTCGGCTGGAGGAAAGCCGGAAGCCGAGCGGGGACACCGCGGGCACCTCCTCGTCGCGAGGGCGAACAAAGCGCTCGCGGCGATAAATTCAAGTCGGGCTTATTTCGGTCGTCCTTCGTTATTTTGACGCGCCCGGGCGACAGGAGCCTCGGCTCCGCGCAGCCAATCGGAGGGCCGCGCACCAGGAGCCGATTTTGCACTAGCATGGCCGCGGCTCGCCGCCAGGAGGCGGCGTCCGACCGCGCAGCCGCGGCCTCCGCCGGCAGCCGAGGAGGCTTTGCGCCCTTAAGCCGCCGTGGATTTATGGAGCCGCGTACGCAGTCGAACGCGCCACCGACGCCGCGTCGCTGCGCACCCAATTCTCAAAGTTCTCTTTCCCGAACGGGCGGTACCCCTCCTCCCCCCCGCGTCCGCCGCCCGCGTTATCTCTCTTTATCTCCCTGCTCCTCCGTTCTCCCCGGGTCCCGCTGTTGCCCTCCCGCTTAACGACCCGACCGCTCGTTGACCTACAACCTAACGCCGAGCTCCGGCGCCTCTTTACGTGCGGATATTTGAAAACCCGTTGTCGAGATATTTAAATTTTCGACCTCGAGTATCTTACGCCCGTGACTTTTGCTTTTTCCCATATTAGCCACGTTGTGTCTCAGATCATCCGATATACGCAATTGAACTAGAATTTCTTTTAAAGAGCTTCTTGCTAGTTTTTTTTTTTTTTTTTTTTTTTTTTTCAAACGCCCGGTACATGCCTTTTACCACAATAAGCTGGTCGTAAATTTATTGTTTCAGAAGCTTCTTCTTCTTCTTCTTTTTTTAATAAGTGTAAAAACGTCAGCTCTTAACTCAAGAATAATTTGGATTACTTTAAACCTCCCCAGACATGCTATATCAATGATGAATTTATCGCCGCTGCGCTTATTTTCCGAGGTGGAATTGCCATTTTTGGCGAAGCTCTGTTACTTCACATTATTTTTAAGTGAAACGTAATAATGCCTTTTAGTTAGCGCATTATACGTGTAAGCTCATCAGGATCTCATAAATTTCCAATTAAATTCTGATGCTGACATCGCGAGTGTCAGCATGAGCTAACGTGAAAATCGAGTCAAAGTTGAACTTGGACTAATGTGCGCTACTTGACAATTGAAATACACGGAGGATGTAGAAATGTTAATATTTTGATGAGACAATGAACGATGGAAGCGCTTCGTCTATTAATATCTCTCAATACTAAACGAGGGCCTCAAAGAGTAATGCGAACTAAGCGCGAAGGAGGTCGAGCCTCGCGATCTCGAGCTCGCCCTTGTCCGCGGCTGCGTCCTTGGGTACATCCGGAGGCCGGCACTAAGGCTCAGGGCCTTCGCACTCCGCGGCAACAAGGACAGACCGTCCTTGTTTTATCTCCTCGACAAGTCGCAGCTCGAGCTGGGATCGGGCGAGTGTCCCCGAGGCTGAATTTACGGGAGCGGTCGCACCGAGAGCCGAGCTCGAGACGTCGGTGTGGGTCGCGTGCGTGTGCCCCGGGGGTTGCGCGAGCGTCTGTGGGCGCGCGGCTGCCTCGGGGGGCGGGGGCGGGGGCGGGGGCGGCGGCGGCGGCGCAGCTTGGTATTCCGGCAGTTATCTGCAAAGAGGCAGGCGTATGTTTCGCCGGGAGCGCGGGCTGTCCGAGATAATCCGCCGGTGATTAAGACCATAAATCCATCGCCGGATTAGTATGGTTGCAGTGCCGGCACGTGAGGGAGGGCGGCGGCCCCCGCTCACCCTTTCAACCCTCCTGCACGACCTTCGCTATCTCCCGGGAGCCGGCGTGCGACGAATGCGGAAGGAGGCCGCGGCCAGCGCCATTGCGCGACCCTCGAGCAGGACCTCGGCGGGAAAAGGAGGCGGTCGCCTCGTTGGTCCTGTCCTGCTGGTTATCCGCGTCGGCGGCCCGCTTTCCCCCGGCCCTCGATTCGCCAACGCTTCGCGCTCCCCCCGGACCTTCCCTGCGATCGCCCTTCACTCGTCGTCCCACCCAATGGCCCACGACTGCACCACCGCCGCGAGGAAGGATTTCGGCTCGGCTCTGTTAATTAGACTATTGTTCCTCCTCTGTCCAGCTCTGTTAATTAGACTATTGCTTATATTCTCACTGCGGGCGTCGAGGGTTTTTTTTTATCGCGATAAAGCCGGCTAACGACGAGCAGGGCTGACTTCGCGAGTCACCTATGGTGACCGAATACCTGACAGCCAAGCAAGGTTATGTACTTTCACTTGAATACTATCGAAATTCAAATAACACTATAGTCCAAACGCTAACAACGCTGGCTTTTAATTTTCATGCATCTTTGTGAAATTTTGCATCCAAAGCTTATGCCTTCGATGGACTTTGTGAATTGAAGTTCCAAGGACACGATAGTTTGACATCTTCCAGGAAGCAGTGCGTAAAACTCAATTTTAAGAGGCTCCGCTAATTTCTCAACGAATCGTATTTCCCATCCATGCAAATATTTACTATTGCGATAACGTTTAAATTCTGGAAATAGGCGATGAAATACAACCGCGTCCACTGCACGCAGGCGATTAAAGTCAGCCGTACGCAAGCCGCCGGAGTAAAAAATCGTTCGGCCTCGACAATTTTTCTCAGCGCTCAGGAAAACATAGCAATCGCGAGGGGAAAATCCATGGCAGCGATGCCCCGATCGGCGGAGAGCTTCATCATTAAAAGCCAGCCACGTCCAAGTTTGCGAGCGAAGAGGTACATCTCGGGGGGGGGGGGAGGCGGTAGGAGGGCTCGGGAGGGATTAGTCTTCTACGTCCGCATTCGACCGAGTTAGCAGCTGTCAGCGGCCGATACCGCCATCGACGTACATATCAATTATTAGCGAGTAAGCGCCTCCTCGTACCGTCCATTTGCATCCTGGACGTCGAAGCGAATACGAGCTGCGGAGAGAGAGGGATCGAGTGTGTGGAAGAGAGAACGCGTGGTAGGGGGTTGGGGCTTGGGGATAGTTCGGGGGTGAGACGTCGGGGACATCGCATTGGTTCTAATATCGACAGGACTGTACGCGCCCCGGCAAATAAAAGCGCCACCGAGGACGGAGAGATTCATCAAACCAGGGACTGCCTCGGCTTTGGCTGCGGCTGCCTGCAGCCCAAGCCCAGTCCTTGTCCAATGGACGCCGTCGTCCGGCTTGAAGAGGGCGCGAAAGGGACTCGTGGGAGGGCGACACGACTGCGCCCCATCGAAATTACGAGCTGCACTTGGCGTCTCTTCCTTTCGAGGCTTTTACCAGGACGCCAAAATCGAGGCTCCGCTGCACTCGCAATCCTACTCTCGAGCCGTAACTTTCGCATCTCCGGCGTATCGCTGATGCCTTGGTCGTTAATCTTGCCGGCTAGCTATGATAATGCGTCTTTCGGTAAGCGTAGATAGATTGAGCACTAACGTGGGTGGAGGAGGAGGGGTGAAGTAGGGTAAATATTTGAGCAAAATCTAGCTGACAATCGACATCGCGGGAGGAGCCGCCAGACATTCGATACAACGAGTATCCTAACAACGATTTGGCAGTATCGATTGAAATTTCATTTACCCACCCCCTCCCGCGTCAATTTTCACCCTTGCAAAGGCCTGCCCCATATGAAAATCTCGTGTCTCTCTTTCGGAATCGGATCGATTTACGACGAAGAAATAGGCCCTCGATTATGAGCCGCATTTCGATGGCGAACGAATCAATTTCAATGACGCCCACCCCGAGCAACGACAGAACTTAACTCAACGTGGCGCAATTCGAGCCTGCATCTTTGCTCGTACGACCCATGAACCCAACTGCGCCGATATTCAAAATAAGCTGATTCCTCGAAAGACCTTATCATCGCACAAAACGACACGCTTATAAACGCACGGCTATTCTCGCGCCAAAACGATTGCGATCCGCTCCCGCGGACAAACCTATTTATAAATAAGACTTACAACAACGGGTGCTGCCACTTCTTTTTTCTCCCCTCTATTTCACTGTAGTTACAAGAAGCTCGTGGATATATTCGCTAACGCGGCAACGGTACTGGCATTAAAAATCACGTGTTCCGCTTGAGCTCATAATCTCGTATAATCTTTTGCAAAGTTGTTAATACTCGCGGCTTACTGGTGTTAATTTAATATCCATACAGGTGTGCCAACATTGAATATTCGAATCCCACTGGCACTCTTGCACTTTTACTCTCTCTCTCCCCCCCCCTCCCCACCCCACCCCCGGCGCCTTTTAGTCCCTTTCTCCCTCTTCTTCTCTCGCTCTCGCTCGCTCGATCTACGCAGCTTCCCTATAAAAACACTCGTAAAGCTACGCTCTCATTCGTAACATCCCTCCCTCCCTCCTGTCCCTCTGTCTTTTGACTTCCATCTCTTTCTCCCGTCCTCTCATTTCCTCTCTGTCTCTTTTCCTATTACTTCAAGCTCGTGTTCCGTCGATGCTTAGGATATTGATCTCACAATGTCACTTCGTTTCTGTCGTATTATGGAATTCAAAGTAGCGGATGCTAGTGAAAACTTAATTACACTTATTTTATCTTGATTATTACTCTCTCTCTCTCTCTCTCTCTTTTACGAAGAGATCATGCACTTGGGTGCGAGTTACGCGCACCCGTACGTACTCGTAATCACATGCTAGTAGTGTGGAGGCTTCACCGGAGGCTTTAGTGCACACATATTACACATATAATATGTTTCATAAAATTGGTTTACAGGCAGCGTTTCACCTACTCCCGACGAGAGCTATCTGTACTTCACTTAATGTGAGGAGCTTTCAGTTAATTATACGGAACGACGACTAGAAAGTTATCGGATATATCAAATGAGTATACAATGGCCTCTCGTATAGCCCCCACCTGCCCGCGCTCTTAATTCGCATAGTATCGAAATTCCGAAATTAAGAATCGACAAATGTTTGCTACGTTTGGTACATTGTGTTTGAAATTGGCCAAAGTCCAGGAAATTGCTCAAGCATCTTTAACTTAAAGAAATTCATTTTTATTCAATGTATTCTTATTGATAATGTTAGGCATGTTTAACGAGCCATCGGTAAAAGAAAAATCGACTTTCACAGCGGATTTCAATGGAATGTTAATACTGGTTTAAGGCTCGATTATCATATTAAAGCATAAAATTTACCCGGAAAATATTATGAAACGTATAGATGCAGTGAAGCTGTGACTGGAATTCTACGTCCTTGTAAACAGCATTTATCTGTACGTAAAATGCATTATATCTTTTGCTCGAAACGCCTATTATAATAAAGTGTATTTTAGCGTGCATAATACACATTACACGAATAATTTAAATTAATTGTTTTAGAAGATAAAATGCGTAAAGAGCCTTTTGTATAAATAAATATGCGCACGTAAAACAGATTATTAAGTATGCGAGGGAAATGGGCTCGTTAATATATTAAAAAATATATTACTTCGTTGTAGCCTTTAGGATTTATTAACTTCATTAAGAGCTCGAGATTAGTAACGCCTTTCGGTTATTTAGCGCACCGGCAGCGAACGTGTAAATTTAAACCAAATGCAGTCGGCCAATAAAAATACAAATCACTGCAGCAGCGCCCGGTAAGCAAATTGTTAGGGAAAAATTCGCGGAACCGATAAAGGCTACGCGGTCGCGGCAAGTCCACGTGAGGTCGCGACGCCCCGCTTCCCGCTTCGAGAGATCCCGAAGCGACCAGACGCCGGATGTGGTCTCCTTAGCCCGCGCGCACCTTGCGATGCACTCAATTTTCGAATAGGTAATTGCGATGCAAGCGGCGGCGCAGTCGCTGCTTGCAGCATGGAGCAAAATGACGGATCGCTCGTTCGCCCGCGGCATTGCGATCTCCGTGCTCTACTTACCATTTCACGTATCCCCGTGGCTCTGGCGAGAGCGCTTGGAGAAAGAGAGAGAGAGAGAGAGAGAGAGACACGGCAAAAGATAGGAGGGAGCGCCGGAAAAAAGAGGACCTGAGGGAAAAAAGAGGAACCGGATCGAGAGTAGGAGGCGAATGGAGACGTAAAAAGGACGGAATGCGCGCCGAGTAATTCGAGCCCACACCGCTGCAGACGTGACCGTTCTCAGTTCTCGTTGATCCATCTCAACGTTATAGCGAGATTTATGGAGACTCTGCGGGCGCTCGACTCGACTCACCCACTCGCTCTCCTCGACCTCCCCCGCCGACTAACCGACGCCCCGACGGCGGCCGCCCTCTACGTGTTTCCCTCGTCGCTTCAGCCAGAAGGAGCAAACTCGGCGACTCTGTGTGTGTGTGTGTGTGTGTGTGCGCGTATGCGCGCGCGCGTGTGTGAGAGAGAGAGAGAGGAGCGGAGAGGGGCGGAAGGGGAGAGGGGGGGGGAGGGATAGAGCCAAGAGGAAGAAGAGAACTTTCCTCCGGCTCCACTTCTGCTCCTTTCGCCGACTTCTTGCACACCTCCTTTCTACCCCTTGGCGCTCTTTTTTTTATTCATTTCTTCCGCTTGAAGTTTCATTCTACCTTTTCATATTTTCCATGGGCATTTTCAGTTGTCTCCGTCCGCCCCCACCCACCCATCCCCCTGCCCCCCCCTTCTGGCTCCAAAGTTTTTTTGAAGCTTTTGCCTCACATTTATTACTTTATTTATAGCCACATTATCTTTTCTTCATTATTTATGCCTCCAGGAGTCGTGGTATAATTCATCGGGGCGTCGCGGCAAAAAATTCTCTCGATCGATGAGCCCTCGTACGTGTGCGCGATGAATATTTTGCCGCGGCTTCTCGCCCCCCCCCCCCAACCCAGGGCTGACCTATAATTCGGCTCCGGAACTGCCGTAGAATCCAATGCAGCGATCGATTCAAGTAACTCGCGAGTTAGGCCTCTCAGGACCGAAGGACTCCCGACTCCTCTGCTGCGGTCTTTGCCGTCTCCAAACAAAACTTAACGAAACGGCTAAAGCGGCTTTACATTTTAATCAGTGTTACTTATTTTGAAGGAGCAGCAGGTGGAACGTTCATTACGAGTGAATTTATGTACAATGGTTTTACATTGCTGTCTAAATTAAGCCACCGAGTCTTAGACCGAGAATTATTCAAATGCCAGGGCCACAATAAGAGCCTCAATAACGGCGATTTATGATATATGATTTGTTATTTCCAACTTCTTTTGCACTCCTCGACTATTTTCAACTCTTGCATCCGGCTTAATACGCGACGCGTTGCAATCCGTCGCGTGCTCGACTACCTCGAGATCAAAAGCTACTCGGCGCGAATAAAAAACGAACGGCGGACCGGTGCTTGGATGGGGGGGGGGGCAAAGAAATGGGGCAAAAAATTTTATCCGTAGATTAGTTAGGCGGGCGAGCGCCAAATAAACGACTAAGTTGCGCCTCGCGTATAAGGCTCGAGCGAAGCGAGGACGAGTCGCGAGGCAGACGATGAAAATGGCGCTGTGAGTAGCTCAGGCGCGACGAGCAGAAGGTATCGCGCTCGTGAGAGCCAACTGTCATGGCCGCCAGGACGATCCCATACACCCTTATCTCACCCACGCAAAGTCCTGCCTCCCCTTCCTCCGCGCACCGCTGCTTGTCTCTCCCCCCGACGGCTTGCAAGGAGCGTCCGTCGATGCGATTTGAAAGCCCGAGGGAGTTACCGGGGACGCCTTCGCAAACTACTAGACTAAATTCGTTATTTGGATAGACTAGCCATAAGTTGATGTATCATTACGACTATCAACGAGACTCGCAGATGATTTCTGTGTTCGCGGACCATTTATAAAAGCTTTAGATCCGATTACCCTGACATGCACATCGAGCTGGCACTTTGTCGACTTCAAGAATCAAACGGTTCAACGCGAAAAGAATTTTTTTTAATATTCACTTAATGTTCCACGAACATCTTGTATAAATTATCGAAGAGATAAATACTGATGTCACTTTTTGGGAAAACTCACTATTTCCATATGCATTGTCAGGCTAAATGTACCAATACTTACATTATGACGAAGGAAAAGTTTGATAAACTATTTTTAAAAACAGTACTATTTAATTTAAAAAATCTACTTTAATCTGCTAATTAACGATTCATCGTACTCCAATTAAATATATATTCTAAATTTTAGTTGAATTTCAAATATACATACACCTATCATTGAGCATACACACACACATATATATATATATATATATATATATATATGACATGAATATAAAAGATCGTATCAATATTTGACACGTTCCATGCATATTCGAACAACTCATATTATTCGCATCTGACTTAGAATAAATATATCCCGTGACACTAAGATCTTCTTAATGAATAGTAATTATTTAATATATTATTAAATTGGAATTATATTTCACTGTCGAGTACTGTGTAAAATCTGCAAAACGTTTTAACTTTTTTTTGTGCTAATTTTTCTAAATACTCTAAATCATTCTAAAGCTTGTAAAATATTTTTTTAAACCGAATAATAGAATGTCTCATTGCTACATTCTAATTTGTTCATTTTCAGATACTAATTGTTATCACAGTTCAAAAGCGTTTCATTAAAGTTTACCTTCTTATATTCAGCATTTGCATTGAAAATAAAAATATTATGTTTGGCCCAATTAGCTACATTGATTTACAATTAAAACCAATTCAATAATGCAGAATCATTCGTTATACGTCGGAGCGCATTAAGTCAATAATGAAAAAAACGTTAAAATGAAAGCATCACTGGTAACATCATGTATCTGTTTAGAAGGTATATTCCTTAGACAAATAGAAGGTAAAACCCACTTACACGTGATTAATTATATACTTTAAGAAAAAAGTCTATCTTTTATGTAACTCAATAATTCAATTTAAAAGTCTTTATATTTACGGATAAATACAGTTGAAGATAGTTCAATAAAAAAAATTTGATATTTATTACACCTCAATAATCTTTTGAAGAATAAAACCTACGACTTCTCGTCTCGGTATTTGTTTAGATGCTTTTTTTGTTCATTCGACTTCTATTTCGACGCGCGTGACGTCCTTTTCTTAATAAGATAACCACGTCGATACAAAAAAAGTTTGCTACATTTATTAAGATCGTTCTTTACGACAGAAGTCGAGAGACAATGTTAGAATAGGTTTTCGAAAATCAAGATTTCTCGCAAGCACGGGAAGCGGAGTGTAAATCGCGCCTCGGGTCGACGGCGACAATTCGGCAACGTAATGAAATGTCGTCGATCGACAATTGTAGCGAAAGCCCTTGAAAAACTGTGGGAAAAGTTAGGGAAATGCTCGAATCGGGGAGCCTGACAGGAAGGCAGAGCCATTTCAGGTCCTGAGCGATAGATCGTCCACGCAGATACTTGTTAAAGATGTACGTCGAGCGCGCGGCGTTTGATCGCGATTAGAAGCCGAAGACTCTTATCGCCTTATCGCTCGGCTATTTACGTACAAGCTGTTAACATAAAAGGACACCGATATCGACGGACTCGCTCGCGCCAACGTGCCCGCAAACAAAGAGACTGGCGACGACGATTTTTAGGACAACAACGACATTTACGCGCTTTTTCCCATCCTCCCCCCCCCCCCGTGTCATGCACGCGCTTGCAATTGCCGTTGACGTTTTTATCTCGACGAGCAAAGGCGTATAATCACACTCGTGTTATAAAGAAACTTTATACGCGCATCCGCGTATGCTCTCGTACAATTGTACGATCAGACAGCTATTGCTCCGGCTTTGTGTAAACGACAATTAATCACGCGATATCTTTGCCATCTGCAGCGAAATTACAATATTTAAAGGTCGTAAACATTTTTTCTTTTCAATAGTTACCTGATTTATTTATGCTGTATATTATACATATATATAAAAATATATATATATATATATATTGTCATCATTTCGAGTGAATTACAGTCGATTTTAATAATGGAATGTCTCGCCACAACATTTTCATTACGAAATGATGAATTTTACGATTTGAGCCATTTCTTCGTGTAAAGAATTTTCAAATACAATATAACGTCCTTAACTTTTTTCAAGCTAATATCTTTATATATAATGTAATTAAAAGTGCAAAAAGTTGTGTGCACTTGTGTGCATGTAATAATTAAGCTCAAACTAAAGAAGGAAACTCAGAATTTAATAAGAAAACAATTACAAGAAAAATATAAAATTTCAAAATTACGTTACACTTAGCTTAAGCTCTATTTTATTGAAAAATGATGTATTTCTTCCGTAAATAGTAAACAATCGGTAAGCTTTCTTTAATTCACACTGCGTACATACAATTTTCTTAAATATTAATTAAAATTGCAGTTTATATATAATCTTTTGATAATTACAATTTTTTATCAAATGGTATGTTTATTTTGAAATAAACATTAAAAAATAAAATTCATACAAAAATGATAATGAATTTATGTTAATTGCGCATAATAAGTAATAATTAATTTAATAAATATAATAATAATATAATAATCAAGAAATGTCAATGTTTAATCATTTGTAAAATTAGAAATAACCGATTATTTATGCCACGAAGGAAAAACAATTTATAAGCATAAACGTCATTTTTAATCCTCCAGCTAATGAATTTTTAAAGAAGGAAATAAAAATATTTAATCGAAAAAAAGTAGTAACTTACTGAAAGTAAACAGTATAGTCAAATAATTTAAGCAGCTTTTTTCAACAAAAAATACATCTTAAAAGGGAAATCTGAGTGACGTTAAGAAGTAAATGATATTTAATAAGGAAATGATAAAAAAAGATGCAGTGAATATAAGAATACTGCACTAGAATATTTGAGATTTATACTGCAGTGAAAGAAAAAATGTATCACGAGCCATTGTACTTGGCATTTGTAAATCTTAAAACTGCCTCACTAGGCAAGTTTGCAAACTGCGATTTCATACACTTGGTAAATACAAATCTACGTAAAATAAATGCATATCTTTATTGTAGTTGAGATTATTTTTTTATTATTGTTTACACGAGAATCGAATTTTTCCTTGGCATCTTTTTTCGATAATGTCGAGATTGAAAGGATGAGTGTTCTTAATCAAAAGTAAATTATTAATAAATCTCACAAAAATACTTATCAATTGAAATATAAAAACTAATACTTTGTTTCTGAAAAACAAGCACTTTAACAAAATTTATGAAGTTTCTTCACTAGCTCTAAACAAAACAGAATAATAAGTTAAAAAGCAAAAAAATTTACATTTCGAAACGTGTTAATAAATAAAACTTATTGATTATGCGAAAAATCTATTTTCATTTGAGAAACTTTTTATTATATTTTATTTTTATTACTCTTAATTAATTCTCAATATCATTTGAAACCGTCGCTTCAATGACACTCGATATTTTCATAACTGCGGCATTTGAGGTATCTATAAATAATATTGAGCGTTAAAATACAATCTGTTTAAAAAAGGTCAATACGGAATTTAAGAGTTGATCTTACATTTATGTCAATATATGGAGAAAAATACTTTAATGTAAAATGTACAAATGCTATTCAAATATGTTTGTGCTTGAAAAATAGTGAGTAGCTTATGCTGTTTTCTTTACATTGAGAGCAAGCACAACTCAAAAATTTTATTACCCTTAAAAAAAATAACAATACAATTTCATATTTTCGACTACACAAGCGAATGTGATTTTGTAAATTAATCTAGGAATATTTTATGCCCATTCTATCAATTATGTAGAAATGTTTTTCTTCATAGATTTAGAGTCGTGAATTTATTACGTACAAGATTAATAAATATAATGAACAAATTGTCTGTTGGAAAAATAATAAATAATACTGCAGGATCTTATATATATATATATATATATATGTATATGTATGATATGGATTATAATTGTTTTAACATCTTAAAAATTAAATATGGTAGTTTATAAACAAAGCATATTTTTTAATTGAGAATAATTACGAAAACATGAGCGAAAGTCCTGGTAGGTTGTATATAAAAAAAAAAAACATAAATACGTTCTGTAATCCCATGACCGGACATGGTAAAAGAAAAAGGTTTAACAAGATAATTCAATAATAGGAAAAGCATTTGAAAAAATTGCTAGACTGCCACGAGGGCAGCAAAGCATCATTGCCCGACCACACGAGATGAAATAAACGAAATCCTCGAAACAGATTCGATCCAATTCAAATTATCGGCGATAAATGCAAGTCAAATCGTCGGGGGGCTCGGCAGCTCGAACGCGCATTTAATGGATGGACAGGCTCGAAGATCCTGGGCTCCGGGCTAAGAAGGAGCCTCCGAGGGGATCTTGAGAAAGGAGACGCTAAACGCCGGGCCGATAAACGCGCGCAGGCAAATAAGGAGCAGCTTGTTGCGCGAGCGGAAGCCGTCGGGCCGGAAGTTATGGACGCGGCGGTGGCCCGCTTCCACCATCGTCCTCCCACGCCCACCGCCGCGCCCTAGAATCCTCCCCCCGAAGCCCCGGATATCCGGCTGCCCCATTCGCGGAATTTATTTTTAATGAAGTCGAGCGAGCCCGCAGCCACTTATCCGCCCTAGTCTAGTGTGCAGGCAGGAGCTCTCCTCGCCTCCTCGCCCGCAGGACCTTCTAATTCATTGGGCCGCTCTAATTCGCGGGGCTTACCCGCTGCATGGCTTGGCCCGATGGATTTTTATTCGTCGCCCCGCACGGCTCTGCCCTGATTTATTTACTCGCGGACCGACTGAGATCCTACTGGCTGAGCCCAATCGTTTCGAGAGCGCGGTCCCGAGGCTTATAAGATAGTCGGCGGCGAATTGAAATTCATGAAGATTCACCGAGGCGCAGCCGAAATTTGATGTCGCGTTAAGGACTGCGCCTTTATTAAGCTGCTCTGAAATAAAAAAGGGCTTAGATTGAAATCAAAAGAAAAAGAAAAAAGAAAAGAAAAAAGAAAAGCTCCGAATCTAGCACGCTATTTAAATGCCAAGCAAAGACACTAGATTGAAGATTTTTGGATTTTGCGCCTCCGATTGTACATTGAAAATTAATTCGAACGCAACGTCTTCGAAGAGCGGCTTTTACACGGAATGATTGCAGTATTTTAAGGCAGGAATGAAGCACCTGTATAGTTTTATGCTTTGCGATACATGGACTCTGTAGCTAGAGATGAGTAGATTAGATGTACGAGCAACATTGGATTACGGAAAATTATAATTCTTGCCATTGAAGTCTGCTGCTATTTTTGTTTAATAATTCGCAGCGAAGTATAAGACTCCGAAAGGAAAAAGATCTTAGATAAATTAATGGCAGAAGAGCAGTATTGCTTTATTGCTTTTACAGATCAATAAATAGCTGATATTTTAGTTTTAACGACGAGCCGAAAATCCGAAAGCGCCTGTATAAAAACACCTTCATTATCTCCTCGGGCCTTCGATCGAGCTTTGAAAGTGTAGGAAGCTCCGAATAATCAGCACCGCAATTGGGCACTTTGGCGCAAAATAATGGAATGCACCGTGAAGGAGAGGAATAAAAATGACGCGTAAGCCGAATATAATTGAGTATTAAAAAATGCAGTAAAGGTAAGGCAGCGTGGCGAGGTCGCTCGGGGGGGGGTGGGAAGGAGAGGTGAAAAGTAAAGGAAGATCGTGTGGATTCGAGATCGTAGGCTTCTGCTGCGCACACGTCGGGATAGACAGAGGGATGGTGGATAACATAATGATGGCGTCGCTGGCTAAGGAGGGGCGGGGCTACAAGGGGATCAATATAATCCTCCTCCATTCCTCTTCCCATCGTATGCAACTCTCACTCTCTCCCACGCTTCTAGTCCAAGTGGCCCCTTCTTCCTCAACATCCTCTCCCTACCCTGCGTACTTTCATCTCTTTCTACCTTACAACGACTCTCTCTCTCTCTCTCTCTCTCTCTCTCTATTTCTTTCCCATTATTTCCCTTAGTATTGCATTTGTTTAATAGCTTGCACGTATCCGATTTCATTATCTGGGTAATGTTTTTGTTACTCTCATTATAAATTCAAGCCCCTTAAACAATTTCATTTTATTAATAATTTCTTTAGAGAAACATTTCCCTATGGCACCGGCTACTTTAACATTAAAATTACATACGGCAGGAAGTATACGGCTTACTTCGTTTATTTAAGCTTATAGAGCTATTATTTTTTCTTCTTATACTCACATCGTAGGAAACCGTCAAAAATCATTTGAATAGAAATTCATGATCACCTATTACGAATATTTGCTGGATACCGTTTTTAATTATGTTTAATGTCTCAATTTTCAGAACAACTATGGTCTTTCCTACTCTTTGAGTGACAAAAGCATAGCCAAAAAATTATGTCCGTGATATCGTATAACGAAGCACCAATATGAAACAATTACATTAGCATTCGTTTCAATTCTGAGTACATGTCAGATTACAAAGTAGCTAAGGTACGATTCTACCATTGCGCAGCTTATGAGCAGCCACGGACAGGCGCAGAAACGCGTTCGCAAATTCTCCAAGAGAAGCGTAGTTTTTCTCCCGCGAAATCTGAACGATCCTTATTCCACGTGCCAGATTTTTTGTGCTTACCGCATTATAAATAAGCTATTTCTGTGATACACTTACGATTACCAGTTCCCGAGCTAAAGTGATATTATTTATTCGGGTCACTGTTGAGCTTTGATTAATTAAAATGTATCGGCTTAGAATTGTATTGACTTTTTTCAATCAAACAATTCAGTGCTTTACTGAGATAAACATTTATACGTGCTTGTACATGCAGTTTCAGACTATTGTTTACTTTGAACATTAGTAGCTATTTGAAAATTGCTAGGCAATGATGAAAATAAATATGCTTAAAATTAAGCTGGTCATTTTTCTTTATTGGCTATTATAGGGCTTTTATCGAGATATTTATCATACGTTTAATAAAAAAAAAAAAAAATTCAAAATATTTCCTCCCCGTCGAGTGAAAGCTAATAACAATAATCTTGTAGAATGAAATTCTTATGAGCCTATCTCTATGCACATATATGACTTTATATTTATAAGAACTTTCGTACAGACTTTGTCGTCTCGTATTAGGAAATATCACAAGTAGCTTACTGATAAAATCTGTGGATTAAGCGATTCATAATAAGTCTTTTAAAACCATCGTTCAATATCACTTATTTACAAAACTCTATTTTTACGAAAATCTCAAGGAAGTACAATTATTTTTAAAGCGCCACGCTTAGTATGATATTTGCGATATTTTTAGCACGTATATCAACTACCATAACTATCATAACTGAATAATCATGAGTCAATGTTTAAGTAAAATTGACAAATTTGTTAGTGTCTTTTAAAATTAAAATTGGCAAAAGGCAATATTCTCAATGCTTCACTTTCCATAAAATCTATACAGTATCTCAATAAAAATTTTCAAAAAAATTGAAACTAAATGGAAGCTTACTTGAATTGTAAGATAATTTCTAAACAGAATTTTGGTCGCTTATCTGTATTCAGGAGGCATTCAACTTATTATAAAATCATAATATGTAATCCTTTGAATAGTTTAAATAGTGCAAAGTCTCTAGTAAAATATTTTACTATTTCAGGTGTGCCAATTTTATTACAAGCACTCAAAAATTAACGCAATACGAATTTAATCCAAAAAATAATACAATTTTAAGCAAGAATATTTTTTTGTTTTGCGGATTTTTTTCGAAATTATCCCTAGATTTAGTCTGTGTACTTTAGCCCTTTAAAAATTCTCACAGTAGCATTTCGTTATTAAATTTATGCTAATTCAAGGTATAAAATAAGTTGCTTAGTAACTTCAACAATGCATTTATCCAACAACATTTCACGCACTTTGAAATTTCCGTTACCTACACGAACACAGTCACAAATGACAATTGAAATCGTTTCATTATTATGATAAAGCGTTAGTAAATCTTGGAACCGGTAGCAGTACGCAATACATTTAATTCAAATTTAATGTAAAAAAGGCTGCAGTTGCGAAGGTGTTAGCCGTGAAAATCAATTATTATAAATGTTAATTTGCAGTAAGATTACTATTGTCAGGAGATCAGCCATTACAAGCAGAAAATTCATGGCGAAGCCGCCGAAAGCTCGAGTGTACAAAGCGACCTCCTTGTAATTTCCAGGAAGCGTGTATTTATCGAGAGGATCCAAAGACATGAGTGATCGAGTTTAATTACTCACATCGGTCACTGCATATCCGTCGTTTCATCAGTCGAGAGCGACGTCGACTCGAAACGCGCGTCAGTCACTTTGCCATGACAAATCGCCGGTCATCCGTTTGACCGGTGGATACTTATGCTAAGATATCCAGGATAAGGTTGAACGAGCTTTGCGGAGTGCGCGGTCGAAAAGTTGCATGTTGTTATAGAGGCCGGGATTGATCCTTACTTATCGATCGATCGAGTTTGTTGGTCTTGTCCTGGAAAAGATTATTCACGGTAAGCTACAGGATGAATTTTATGCGACAGTCAATATGTACCCAATCATTACGGTATTACCGCAATTAGATACTAATATTGAGTTTCAAATTGACGTTATTCCTATTTGTTTTGACGGAATCGATCATCATGCTTGTATATACTGACATGGGACAATTCGTTTTTAACGCTTTCTAATATTTATTTTCTAATATCAAGGCAGTGCTGTGGAAATTTTAAAAATACTTTAATCGATAATGTAACTTTTGATCAATTAAATGCATCGGAACAATTCTAACGCAAAATAAACGCACCCTGTTGGTATAATTTTAATTAAAATCATTAAAAATTCACAAAATTATTTTAAATTACACTACACGATAAGAGCCTGAAAAGGTGACCTACACAGTCTTATTGAAGCGAATCCTTCGTCGTTATAAATTATCATTGATTGATAAATAAGCAAGGTAAATTATTATGGAAGCAAGGAAAACACAAAGATAAATACTATGGATACTGGTGCGAAGCAAAGCAAGGATAGAGGTAGTAAAAGTTGAGGAAAGAAAAAAGGAATAATTATTGAGGGGCGGAGGAAGGCGAGCAAGGTAAAGAAAGAGAGAGAGAGAGAGAGAGAGAGAGAGAGTGAGATAGCGGGAGAGACAGACATTCGAAAAAAGCTGAAAGCTTGGGGTGAGGTGATTGATGAGGTCTTTGGTCGCAGTCTCATTACAGTTATATAAGCTTCAGTAGATTGAGCCGTGCGGAGAAGCTTACATAGTAGTGGTGGTCCAGGGGGTCGTGATTCGATGAGGTTTTATTGCTCGCTTGACGTGACGCCGCCGCCGCTTGGCTTTTGTTCCCCGGCTAGTCTTCGTCCGCTCGTCTTTGAGAAAACATTTGCTCCCATTTATCCAGCGTCCGAACCCGACGACACGCGCTATCCGTACACTTGTATATACTCGCGCAACTCCCCGTACTCTATACTTTTTTATTACCAACTCGTTTGTGCTTGTAACCTTATCTCGGAGTTGGCGGACGTGAGGCGCGGGGAGCAGAAGTACGCACCAGAATGGTGTACATTTACTCCAGATTTTGATATCGTCGAACGCAAGCTCGACGTTGTTCAGTACCGTTAAATTAATTACCCAGATGACAGTCGAGATACTTCGAAGAGCTTCGAAACGTATTTGCGACCTCTGCTCATACTAACAATGTTCAATTTTTCAGTACATTTCTTTTTTATTTTGTTTACAATCTCGAACTTTTACCTCAACCCTTACTCTTCGATAAGAATCCATACTTACTAATGCTTTAGTCGTTGGACCATTTCAAGTATACGCTAGTTTTATATTAAATTCTAATTAATATAATATCAAGGTATATTATACAAGTTGAGAAGCTTAAGCTTAATACGATTCAATTTTTTTTCTTCGCGCATCTGCTAATTTACAAATGAAAAAGTTTTACATACATTGCATTCGGTTCAAGAGCGTAATGCTATGTCAAAAAGTCTGTTTTCCTCAATTTGTCCAAAACTTTTCAGTACCTATACGATGAAAATAAAATCATACACTTGTTAATCAATGGGCAAGGTATTTACGTAAGTTATCGCTGCGCAAAAGTATTTTGAAAAAGAATGAATCCGTATGAATGAATGAATCATCCACGCTGTACTTTCGCATAATATCTTCGCGTCATCGAGTTTATCGAATGAAAAATGGTTCGACCTATCAAAGGCGAAATATTATTAAGAGTTATTGGTAATTCTACAAGCATGTCTCGTGCCACTTGAACTTCCATGAATAACATTGGCCCCACACAGGTGGGTGAAAACTTTTTTAAGCGGCTCCACGATCCGCGCGATGTATTCGCGAAAGCCACTGAGGAACGAAGAGAAAAGTGCGCAGGGCGTCTCGGCTGGAGAGAGGGAGAGAGAGAGGAGAGAGAGAGACGGGGGGTGAAAGGCAGCAGAGGCATATTACTCTTCATTAGACTTGCCCCTCTTTCAATGACTCGTCGCGCCGCTTAACGTCGCGCTACGCCCATCCCAAGGACTCGTGAGCGCAAGCAATCGCGCGATTCTCCGGGCCATCAGTCTTGCGAGGAACCCGGCCTTGCTCCCTTTAAATCCACCGTCGCCATGGCCTCTCCCGCGCCGTCCGCCCCTCTTCACGCATCGCAAGGCGCAGCATCGCCTAGCAGCCCTCGGTCGGAAGCCAAGGCTGGTAGCGTTTCCGTCGCGGTCCCCCCGCGAGAGGGAGGCGCCGTTCGAGCACAGCCAAGCGAGTAATCGTCGACGGATGAGCTCCTCCTCGGGTGGCTGGCTCTTGCCGGGCGCCACACGAGCCTTTGAGAAATCCCAGCCGTCGAAGGTGCGACGAGAGGCCCGTCCGAAGTCGAGTCTCGGGAAAGGGCCGAATGGGCCTTCCCTTCGCTTACCACTAGGCTTGACTCTCCGAACGCCTCGGGGTTCTCCTCCCACGCGAATCCCTGCCCCCTTATCTCTCGTTTGCTTTGCTGCGTCGTCACCTCGAGCGTGAAATTGTAGCCAACGGCGCAGCGAATTATCGGTGAATCATCGCAAGTTTCTTGACTCCTGCGCGCGCCCGTAAAAGCGCCAACGCGAGACCGCGATTGGCCTTTTATTTTCCTTTGACTATCCGCCGCTTGAACAAAGGCCTCCGCCGATTGGGAAGATTCGGCCAACGATGCGCGGGGAGGGCGCAGGATCGGCATTTAAGGGTCGGGCTTCTCTGCGTTCGGCTCCCGACTGGGGGAGATAGGGAAAGTTTCATTACGAGGAGAAGTGGGAGCGCGGAGCGGATGGTATCGAGCGGCCGAGGAAGCCAGTAGTTGTACGCCGCCTTGAATTAACGCCATCATATTTCAACGTGGCAGCGAGACAGTGAACCGTCGCGTGCTGCGAGGGGTTTTCTCTGCCATTTGTCTCTTAAGTGTCTCTCTTCTCTCCTCCCCTGCCTCTCTGCGCCACCCACTCGCACCCCGCCGCCCCGCTTTTGCGTGCGCGTGCGTGCCCGACTCTCCTCCGTCGTTCAATACGTGCACGAACTTGCCTCTCTGTGTGTGTGCGTGTGCGCGCGTGCGTGTGTGTGCGGGCGCGCACCCACCCAAATATACACCCACATACACTTGTCTCTCTAACTCATTCTCTGTTTATCTTACTCTTCTGTTTGTCCCCATATTTCTTTTTCAGTCTGTTTCTTCTTGTGCCATTTTACCATGAGTAATAGCGCTACCAAAACGATGCGAATAAATCTGGCCAGGTCTCGAGTACGTTGCCCGAAGACGAACGGACGCTCTAAAGGCGGCAGTGGGTGGGCGCTAGGGGGCGGGGAGGCAGGAAAAGAAAACGGATGCGACCGTGGAAATTTTTAATCAGGGAGCGCAAAATGAGGAGAGGCGTAAAAAAAGTCGGGCGAAAGAACCTTGAATAATAATACAGACGGATGAGCGCTAATTAATCTAAAGGAATGCCACGAATCCCTCGTGCAGGCCATTGTATTTTCCCGTTGCAATTAATTTGAAGTTTCCCAGAGAGAGAGAGAGAGAGAGAGAGGCGGCTCTCGCGGCCGGCTTCATAATCATCGATCAGAGTTGAAATTTAAGCGGGAGAACGGAGGCCCTGGTAATCGAGCAGGTTTTTAAATGGGAATGGGAATGGGAATGGGGGGGAGGAGAGGGAGGAGAATAAGGAAGCGGTATTGATTGTCACTGATTTTCAGGTGTGGTTCAAGAATCGCCGGGCCAAGTGGCGCAAGCGGGAGCGCAACGTGATAAACGCGGCGGCAGCCGCGGCGGAGAACTTCAAGTCCGGCTTCAGCACGGCGGGCTTCAACAGCTTCATCGGCCAGCCGTTCGCGGACACGGAGTCCCTGTACAACTACAGTTCCTACAACAACTGGGCCAAGGTGCCGTCGCCCCTCAACGGGAAGAACTTCACCTGGTCGGTGAACCCGCTGAGCAGCGTCGTGCAGTCGGCGAGCCACCACCACCACCACCCCCAGGTCAGCCCGGTGAACTGCTTCAACACGGCGAGCTCGCTCTCGGGCAGCCACATGGGGAGCATGTCGGTCTCGGTCGGGCAGGCGGCGACCTCGATGATCCCGGGCATGGGCTCGGGCCTCGGGGTCGCGGGCTCGCCCGTGGCCGCGACCGGGGCGGCCTGCCCCTACGCGGCCCCGGCCGCGCCCCACCACCCCTACGGGCCGCCGATGTACTCCCACCACAGGTCGGTCGCGCCCTCGGACACCTGCCCCGTCATGTCCAACAGCATAGCCTCCCTGCGGCTGAAGGCCAAGCAGCACAGCAGCAGCTACTCGAGCTTCAGCAGCAGCGTCAGCGGCCCCGGGACGAACAACAGCGGGGCCAGCGGGCCGGGGAGCGCCGGCCCCGGCAGCATCAGCCCCGTGAGCTCGAGGGCCTCCTCCGGGGGCGGGCTCAGCGCCTGCCAGTACGCCCTGGCGACGAGCGCCGCGAACCCCCACTCGCCCGGCTCCGAGCACGTCAACGCCACCGGCCGCGCCCAGGTTTGAGGCGAGGCGGGGGCTTCGAGCAGCCCCCATCACCAGCAGCAGCAGCAGCAGCAGCAGCACGGCATCGCGGGCTGCGCCGGCCTCGAGATCGGGCCGGCGAGCGGCTCGGCCCCCGGCCAGCAGCAGCAGCAGCAGCGCTCCGAGGAGGCCCACATGCAGCAGCAGCAGCAGCAGCAGCAGAGGAGCGCGACGAGCGGCTCGACGGGGCCCGAGTGACACAGGCCCAGGTCCGTCGTCGGATCGCCCGCGCCATCCTCCACGGCCTCCTCGATGACACCGCCGAACAATTACCTGTTCGAGGACGACAGCACCGTGACGGACCTGAAGATAAGCGAGCACGCCGAGGAGATGGGCTTGGCCCCCGTCGAGAGGTTAGGGCTCGCGCCCCCCAACGTCGGCGGACTCGCCGGCTACCTGCACCACTCGGCCGCCTCCGCCGGCTACTGGCCCCCGCTCATCTACGACTGGTCCGAGAACGCCCTCGGCTCCCAGACCCTACAGCTCCAGCAGCAGCTGACGCGCGACGAGGCTCTCCACCGCGGACAATGACGACGCAAGACGCCGAGCGCCGCCTTCATTGCTCTACTTTGTTTGCTCTTTATCGCTTTTTGAATTCTCGATCGCTGCCACCCCTTGGCTATCGCCCCCCCCCCTATCCCTAGCCCCGACTCCGTTACTCCTTCACGATCTTTTCCCGATCCCCTCTTGGCCTCCCTGCCCCTTTTTTCCTAGTGCGAAGGTTTGTATGATAACACTCGGTGCAACTTACCGCTCGAGAGAGTTCTTCCGTTCGCCGGCCGTCGATTGCCGTTCAAATAGACTGATTCGGGGTTATATACATATGCATATGCACATATATATATATATATATATGTATATTTGTATGTGTGTGTACATATATATATATATATATATATATATATATATATACACAAACTGTGTTGACCATTTGTATGATTGCTCGTTACATGTTCAATAGTACGCTTAGTTATCAAGCGCATGGATCGAAGCGTAATGAATATTATTAATAGTTTATCGATAATTGCATTTTCGAAAGGTGTTATTAACAATTATTATAATTCCGTCGATAATCATTATATCGGCGAATCAATAAATCAAACTCCAAAACTCTAAACCTTTTTCTTTTTGTAATGTTATTTCTCTAAACTTCGACATCTTTATTATCCCTTCTGAGCAGACAATTGAAAAAGAAGCATTATTGTATTGTAATTACGCAGGATATATTCAGAGCGGGGACGTTATACTGTTTTGAAGGATGACGAAGATAATGCAAAAAAGGGAAAGACCCGAGGGTGCAAGTTATTTATACATATAAGCAGAAGACGATGCGCGCATGGATCCGCCGAATATTAATCGATGGATCGAATTTACTCACTATTCTGTAGATATCTGTATAGTAGACGTTCGCTCATACGAGACAATGGATGTATACCAGAGAAATTGTTATGTCGCAATGATAATAAATGAATGAGAAAATAAAGAAAACACGATATGATAATAAGAAAAATATAAAAGTTAATGCTAATATCAAAGTTCGGCAGATACCAAAAATTTCTAGACTATAAGGAAGCATCGTATTTAAGGATCGAGGCGATGAGTATGAAGTGACAAAACAATTTTAGAGCGTCGCTCTCCTCGCGGGGAGAGAAAAATTCTGCGAAAAATGTGTACAGTGTATGGAGCCACGGTCATTATTACCAAATAAAAGTGCGCTATAAATACATCTATCGATATCAATGAATTATAATTGTATACAGTAATCGGTATCCCTACAAGTTACACCTCGCGTGACACTAACTATCCAATACATTCGTAGATTCGTAGATGCTGCATTATCCTTTTTCTACTCCGCCGCAAAGGCATTTACTTATCTCCCAAAAAAATACTCGCGCGCGCTCGCACGCACGCACGCACACACTCATACACAAGCGCGCGCGCGCGCACAAGCAAGATTATTAAGAATCAGACGAAGCTTTTTATTTCCTAATCAATGCCAGTGAAGTGCAAATGAGCAAAGCTCCGTTCAAGCCTCTACGAGCCTCTTCTCCTATTCTCCTCTCGCCCTTTCATTTTTCGTTCAACTGGCGCATGTCGACGCGAGGTAGCAATGCCATAGGTTGAATTTAAATAGTCATGTAAGTCTAGCGCCTAAGAAACGACCGATATTTTGTATGGATCCCGATGTCGTGCAGAAAAAATTGATAAAAAAAAAAAATAAAAATATCTCTCGAATCACATATCCTGAATGATGATCCGGTTATTATGCACATGCGAGCGGGCGCATGGAAAAAGAAACTTGTCAACTTGAAAGCAGTGGTGCCACGTCGCTTACTAAGTGTACACGTTCCTAATCGACGTATCTAGCGTCGGAAGGCATAATTTGTAATCTAGTCACAATAAAACCAATTCTATTATATATCACTGTCTTACTTTCTTATGCTTATTCCACTTTCATTATATTCGTTTTGAAAATTTACCAACGCCGTATACTTACATTTCATGGTTTCTCTCTTGATGCACAGCCACACACATATATATGCACACACGTGTATAAATTAATTTTTAACAAGGAATACAAATTTCATTTTAGATGGGGATTCTCTGTGAAATGATAACTTATTTGAAGTACTAGAATCAAGACAAATTGTTTATTATAATTATTTCAATCCATTCATTTTACGTCTCTTATTAATTTGTTAATACTTGAAGCTTTTACTGAAATTGCTTGTATTCTTATGCGAATAACATTATAAATCGGTAAACTTGTTTAAACAAGTCCTCGTATTCTTATCGTACAACAGATGTATTATCATACGGAATATAAGAATTCATGTTAATGAAGATAGTATTGTATTTAGATACAAGTAAACGAGCTCATAAACTAAGAATTAAAATATTTCCATTGAAAATTAATATTACATTTTATACAAATTCTTTATCAAACTGGGAGAGTTTTTCGTTTTTGCGCAATAAATTTTAATGAGAAACGAATAGCATGTGAAATCCTGAATTTTTTACATAAATATAATTTTTTTAACCTATTTTTTTATTATTTTGATAGATTTTTAATTATGACGTTTTTAATTCCAAACTTTCCCTCCAAATATTCATCATTACATTTGTAAATTTCATATATATATACAGAAGTATCGTAATCAAATATCACAATTTTAATAATAACAATAATAAAATATTTATCTTATCTCAGTCTGTGCAGTCTTTATTTTGAAGATTGAATTTTTCCCTGTAATCGGATAGTGCTAGAAACGGTGTCTCGGAAAATTCGTAACGAAGCTCTTCCGAGATCGTTTTTACGCCTTACTGTATTGCTTAGTCCGTGTTTCATTCGATGCTGCAGCAATCGTCTATGTATCTATAAAAACATCCGTATAACGATGATATAAAATTTTCTTCACCTTCTTACATTGCCATGAGATGTTGAATCCAACAATGGTAAAGCTCACAGTTCAGTTCCTTGGCCTTGGGCAAATCTTTCGGTCGCCGCAAAAGGCAAACCTCCGATTGATCGAGTCCAAGAGTCGCTGCTTCTGAACCGATTAAAATAATAAACAGCATGCTCACGGTAATATTAAAAGAGTGCTTTTCGCGGGAAGGAAATATCTCACGCGTATTTGGTAGGTACAGCAGTTTAAGACATCGGGACTAAAGGAGATTTAACGTGACAATACTTCGAATTAAGTTCCCTACGCCGAATTCACGATTAACAGGAGAAAGGCTTTGCATAATTATTGCAGGGGATTATAAGTGCTAATACGCGTCTATTATAAATTCCGAAATAGAATTGAGAAAAGTGAGTTAAACTGACCGTACCTGATTTTGACAGAAGGATACAACGAGCCAAGCGCCTCAAGGGGTAAAGATCGCGTGCCATTGGGCCTTCGACTTCTTTGCAATCAGCTCCCGAGTTTAACAAACGGTTTTAGATATCTAAGGTCTACCTCCGACCGGTGTTCTCTTGCGTTGGGAAGCCTCAGGCCCGTATTCCGTATTATCTGGTACACGTGTGAATCAGCCCGGGAATCGATTGTAACGTATCGCAACTCATTTGCGATCTTAGCCTGGGGTGAAAGATGCCGCCCATTGGCCCATTAGCAAATAGCTTGGAGGAGAAATGCGCAGGCCGGCGACGGCCCTTCTTGCGAATCTTTCTCGAGAGTGTCAATAAAATCGGCGGGGAATAGGAATTCAAGGGTCGTCCGAAGACACTTAGACAAGACGAAACAAGTCGTAATCGATTCATTGGACGTATTCTGGATGGGCTGGCTCCTCGATTAAAGCACAATAATCCCATTGCGCAAATACAATAAAATATGGATAGGAGAAGTTAACGGGAGAGAGGCAAGTTTAGCGCGGGAATTCGGGTGGTGCATCTAACCTTCCGTGGGCGACGACGCAGAGGGGCCGCGAAGGCAGGGGGGCCCGATAAATTATGCACCCCCCCATTCGAACGTAAGGGCGACCCTCCGTCGGCATTATGTGCGCCACGGGCCAAAGTAAACGCGGCTCCTTTATTACAATATCGTTGAACGTTAATGTTATACCTATTATGGGATATTATGGCTGCCGTATGTTACTAGTTATGCGAGCTCCGCGGTGAGCGTCTTTCGCCCTCGCGATGAATGCCAAATGCGAATTCATTATGGCCCGTCGCCCCCTTCCTAGCTATACACGACCGCACACCCGCACCCCTCTCCCCGCCCCGCGCGCTTCCTTCTGTCCTTCTCTCTCTCTCTCTCTCTCTCTCTCTCTCTCGTTCACAATCTCTTTCACCTGCAATTTCGTTTCGCCTGCTCTTTTTAATCACTCTTTATCCGCTCTTAGCACGGTCGAATTAATTCTCGAAGCTGTGAAAAAAGCTTTTTTTTTTCTTAATCCCTTTGTTTGTTCGCGATTTCCTAGTTAAGCCAATCGGTTTTACTCGTATCGACATCTTTCACATAGTTTTATACAACTTATGCGTATACGAATTGATTATAATAGCAATCTCCAATCTCTTTAAATACTCCGCGATATTCAATAAACTGTCTTTTTCCTAAACAAATTGTGCTTATTGAAATATTTGCACATTAATCGCGAGCAGAGCCAAAATTATTATTGAAATTTCAGCCTTAATCATCGTGAAAACATTTTTATTTGAATTTGATTCAATTTTTTATGCTGCTTAAACATCGTACAATAAAGAGTTAACTGTTATTTAATGGGCACGTCATGCTGTAGAAACTAAAGAAAAAATCCATCTAATTTAAAGATACATTTTTAATGATGCTACTCTGAGTAATAAATTAAAAATCCAGTTCTATTATCCGTTACAATTATTTTTACAGATGTGCAGCTACTTCAATACATTTCATTTGAATGGCAGTATTGTAATTCTCAAAATAAATGATCAACCGGTTTAATAACGTAATAAAAATGTATAATTCATTTACTTGCTCAACCTAATTTGTTAATACTGCGGGAAGTTTAAATCATCAGACGATGTTTTTTATTACGAATTCAAAAATTGAATTTGTTCAATGTGAAAGTAAATTAAGAGCGGTTTTTTAGTTTATTTAGCAATTTTTGTTTACTTATATTACAGATAGAGGCAAATAAGTAGGTAAAATGACGGCGTCTTTAAGAATACGCTAGACGCATAAGCGAAATTCTTGTAAATTAAAAACGAATAACCAATCGACCTAGTTAAATAAGATCCAAGGAAATTTCTTAGTATAACTATTCGACGTTACTCACACAAAACTCATGTCGACCACTTGCGTCGGAAAAGCAAGTTTGAAGAAGATAAAGAGCGGCAATTAACATTAAACGCGTGAACCGCGAGGGGTAATAAAGATATCTTTCTGCACTGTACCAACATCTACGAAGATCTTATCTGTATTGCGGGGCAACCCACGTAGTCACTCAATGTCCCTCTTTTCCTCTTTTATTTCAGGCATTTATATTTCTTACCAATGGGAATCTCGCACCGATTAAAATTATCGTATTATTATTCTTATTATTATTGTCATCATCACTGTCACTGTTATTTTTGTCGTGATCATTATTATTATTATTATTATTATTATTATTATTATTATTATTATTATTATTATTATTATTATTACTATTATTATTATTATTAGTATTGATTTTACATAAATCGAGTATAAATAGGTAAATTTACGTATTTATATTGGCTGTTTATTCTACCCCGGCACGTGCGAACTATTGCTTTAACATTGATTATAAGGCCATTGTGTAATGTCGAGAAAAATATTTGCCATTATCAGCAAGAATATTTATTTAAAAAATACCGTAAAAACGACAAATAAAATAATGCCTTGTATTTTGCTGTTTTACAATTATGCTTACTCGCCTTTACAGATCGTCAATCGTTAAGTGGCCGTCCTCGCTGCTGCTCGACGTCCTCGTTGGTAAAGGGTAAAGCATTTCGGCTGATATACAGATGACATCAGTCGGATAGGATATAGGTAAGTGTTACTCACGATCACACTCCGAGTGGTAGTAAAGGCAATAAAACCGTTGGAACGATGAAAGGAGCTTCGAAGGCCGCCACGATATTAGATATCGGGGCAACAAATTTTTCTAAAAAAAAAAAAAAAAATCACGACTCTACGCCACCTTTGCTCCGGAGTCTAATATTTACTTTTTCTTAAATAATAAAGATAATCCGCCTCGCATCGGCCGCGGTTACAATAATAGCGTAAATATGTTATTTCGTCTCGAGCTCGAATGGGAAAAATCGAGGCGCGCGCGCGCGCCCTAATCTTTTTCAAAACAATCGCTCCGTCGCCCATACCGCGTTCTCTCTCTCTCTCTCTCTTTTCCTACACGATCGAGGGAACATTTTTTTTTTTTTTTTTTATTATTTCGCCTCCCCCGGCTCCCTCCGACCGGCCCACCTCCGCCACCTCCGCCAGCGGCTCACCTTTTGCCAGGGCAGAGCTGCGCACGATCCACTCGGAGTACCGCGAGCGGTTACGCGCAGTGGATCTTCTCTAGTGTTATTTATCGCCGGGACGAGCGGAGCCTCCTTCGGCTCGGGTATACGCGATCGGAGCCAGTATCGTCCGCAAAAATATTCCCAGTAGAGCCGCTCACGTAGAGTGCGGAGGCCGACCTTTGCCTCGGGCCCTCGTTACAGTTGTCTACGGGCCGATAATTGCAACCATTACGAGCTTCGAGATATTGTTCTTGCTCGGGGATCGAATGCTTGGCCTTTTTTGTCGAATCCTGGACAAGAGTTCCTCGTTCTCGAGGCATTTTTGTCAATGCTTCTCAACGATTTGCGCGACTTTGAGAATGGACGGATTGGCTGTTTTTTAATTGTCGCCCTTGCCGTTCCCACCGTCTCGCTCGTTTTTTTTTTTTTTTTTGTGAAACAAGTTTTGTGGTCGATAGAATAAAGAATAAGGCTGCAAGTTTCAAATCGTTGACAATCGAAATTATTCTTCAAGATCAAATTTTATGGAAATCATTATTACGTCATTGTAGATTAAACGTTACTGTGTCGTGTTACTTATAGACCCTGACATATCGAAAGCTTTCGCTTAAGAAAATAAGCTTCGCGTAAAAATTTAATAACGAATACATTGGACGTAAAATTTGCTCGGGCAAATTTAACTCAATTCTGCACACGTGTAATAAAACTCACCCAATGATCTGAAAATTTATATATATCCAAGGGTGACGTTGCATTTTGAATCCCCAATGTAGAATTCCATTGTTGGCCTTGTTTTTCCGTTGCGACGCGCACGCAGTTATGGCATCAAAGTGACATTTCTTTACGGTAATTCGGAACCTCTTCGAGCTCGCTTGTCGACGTTAGATCGCCGCTCGCCAGTGGGGCACATTCTATTAATTAATTTGTCGTGTCAATGGGAAAAAGTATCAGGGTCAAAGGAATTACGTTAACGCGCGCAAAAGGGGAAGAACGGATGGTCGTTAATTTTGAAAAAAATTGTTGACTTTGGTGCGCGCGAGAGTTGCGAGTTAATATTTCACGGCGTCACTCGGGCCCGGGGTATATATTTAAGGCTGGCGCGACATTAATCGGCCTCGCGTTTTAATTCCGATGCATTTGCAAGAGTGTTTTTCCGCGTCAATTTGCCAGAGTAGGACTGATGGGCCTCGACCGTATATACGCCGGATACACTCAACAAAGCCAACGTTGATTGCTCCGTTCGGGGTGGCGGCGGTCGATTGCCTATGCAAATGGCAATCAGCGAGAGTGCCAGGCTTGGATGTTCGCTTTCCTATGCACACAAGGATCAAGATCTTGCCTCTGCGCAATATGCTCAAAACTATTGCACGTCACTCTCTCTCTCTCTCTCTCTCACACGCACACACACTCTCTCGCTCTTTCTGCTCGTCTATTGTCTTTAGCCCCTGGATGCAAGGTCTTCCTCCCCGAGGCACTTTTTATTTCCCGTTTTTATTCTGCTATTTTATCAATTCGCTCTGTTACCTATCACCCCAATCCCACTCCCTCTCTCTCTCTCTTACTCTCACATTGCAAGATTTGTAATTCTATCAAGTTACATATTTTTCGTGCATGTGTTAACTTAAGCTAGGAAATCTATTGGAAAAGCGCATTCGCGTGGCCTCTTTGCGCTGCTCTTCATCGGTCACTGAAATTAATATACCACACCCGACGATCGCATTTATCGCAGAACAAGAAAAAGTCCTCTGTCCCGTCGCATATTTCTCCATCGGCAATATTTTATTCAAATGCGCAACATAACTCAAGACCCAACGCTCGGCTACTCCCAACGTCGGAAGCCATTCTCGTATCGACGTAGCGCACATTTAAAAAGTAACGAGACCCTCAGGGCTGGACAATAGCCATTGCAACAAGGGTCAATAAAGCTGCCTTAAAAATTGAAAAGTTGTGCGCTTCATCCTTAAAAATGGCGTCTTAGATCGCGGGAGAAGAATCCTTTTCTCGATAAGGAAACCTCAGCCACGGTCCCCAAGCATCCGGTGCAAACGCGAAAAGACAGGAAGAGCCCGCGCCTAATCCCTGGTTCCTCTTGCATTAGCCCCGCTAAACCTATTTCTCTCTCGGTCCCCCCCTCCCTCCCTCCCTCCCTCCCTCCCCCGTCCGCTCATTCCCTTTCTAGCTGGCCTCATTCCGTCGTGCGGAGCCGCGCTCGGCGAATAAATCGATATCGCGGATAGTTTAACGAGCCGGCCGTTAAATTTTATAGGGCGCGGGTCCAAACGTTGAGCCCCGTGGATTAGGTTAAGGGGGTACAACGCCGCGGATAATCCGCGACCCCGTCCGAAAACTTGTCCGACCGCGGGGCTCGATGCCAAGTAGACAAAAGGAGAGCAGCCAGGCCTCAAGGTGCATGATTCAGCGGCGCTGAATTTGAGCGAAGCCACGGCCTCTCCTCCGGCTTCGTCCTTCCCGTCGTGTCCTTCGCTCCGACGGTCCGCACCTGCAAGCCACTTCGTAGCAAGGCGGGTAATCCCAGGGGAGGGGCGCGAGTACGACGGCACAGCTAAGCCACCCTGATTTAGAATCTCGCGTGGCTGTTTTAAGAATGGCTCGGGCGCCGCTGCGCTCATTTGTCCTCGCACCGCGTGGCTCTTGTTCCCTCGAAACCGCCAACGGCCCCGGGCTATCCTTGCTTCTCTTGAATTCACGAGTCACGAGTGCACCAAGGTGACACTTTTTAGACTCCGTTTTGAGAGAGTAGTCAAGTGGCACGAGAAGGGATTGACCACCGGTACCCTGGACGAAGAGCTCACCCTGAGTACTTGGCTTCTCATCGACGATACTTTTTTCCGAATCAATTCATTTGACGTAGCATCAATTATTTGTGAACATCCGATTCTACCTTGCGGTGCACGATTCCTGTAATTGTATTCGTTGTTTAAAATTCAACACAAAACAATGCGACAGATGATGTGTATTGTAGCGATAGCGAATTGACAAAATTAAATTCTATAATGTAAACGCTGTCAAAACACGAAGCAACTTTTTACTTTTCATTCGACTGGTGCATATTTTATTATTTGATATTATTTTGTATTATACTGCGTTTAAATTATGAAATGGAATTTTTTAAAACCTTCCAAAGAACTGTGGAACACTGGCTAAAATAATTATCGAGCACTTAATTAATTACTCGACTTTGACATCGGAGAGTTTGCCCATCATAACTATTCTAATATTAAAAGCTCGAACGGATGAAATGCTCCTGTCCATTAGACGTATTAAAACTTAATGAAAATCCATTTTGACGATTGATAAGAAAAAAGAAGGGAAAAAAAATTTCATTTAAAGTATTAAAAAAAACACATCTCATTGCCTAATCCGATGTGTAGATAAATAAAAGCTGCAAAAGCACACACCGACTCGAGGATGATTATGAAATGAAAAGAAGAAAGACGCTTGCGCAAGAATAGGCAGAGGGTGGAGGAGAGTCGGCAAAATTTGTTGTAAAACCTTGGCGACCTCATTCCTCGGTAACTACGTCCTTTCAGCTAAAAATAATGGAACTCCTGCAATAATGCACTCCCAGGCGTCAGGAATAATAACGAGGTTTTCATAAAGCGCAGCCAGTATCAAAGAGACCCGGGGGCGGGGGGGTGCGGTTGAAGTCTCGGGGCGAAGCCACTCGGTCGACGGAGGCCGAACTCCGTTGAGCCCGGAATCTCTAAAAATGGGGAAAAGCCCCGGTCGTGAGACCGGATGCAGAGCTCGTGGGCTAATCGCCAGTCCCGAAACAGAGACGAGAAACTTAACGAGCCCCGAGCGCGCAGAGTCGCGGAGTCCCCCGGACTTAATGCTCGAGCCGCGTAAACGCAGCCCGACTCGCCGTGAGCATCAACGGCATTCCTCCCGGTGCGATTAATCCGGGGCTGTCCTGCCGCGGTTGTCCCCTTGGTAGCGCGTACCGCGCCTCCCCGCCCCCGGGCCGCCGAGCATTGGCAAAGGACTCGCGCCTTTGCCGGGAGGCAACGATGGCAGCGGTCGTAAAGCCGGGGGCCGGCTCCTGGCCGGGCGAGGATTCCCGGCGATCCTCGGCCCCCGGGAAGCCCCCGGGAGAGCTCGCAATTTCGAGGGAGGGTAGCCGCGGAGCCCCGGGCGCCGCCGCCGCCGCCGCCGTCGCGTTAAGGAGCTGCCTTCTTCTTATTCTCGCATTTGTATTCAATCTCGGCGGCGGCGGAAGAGGCTTCTCTCGCCCGAGGAGCGCTGCCTTTATCGAGGAGGGGCTGCCCCCGACTTAGGATCGACGCTCACGAATGGCCGCGTAACGAGGCGCGTGTTCGACATCCTTCGCTCTATCCGAAGGAAGAGGAGGAAACGAAAAACCAGAATCGTAAATCACCGGCGAGATTTGAGCGCTGCTCTCTGCAATTGAGAACTTAGTGATGCGAGTGCGGTCTTATTGCCTTGTTCTTAATCCTTATTGAAACAATAGCTTCTTACGCACGAGCCTATGTAGATAGGAACGTATTATGCAAATAGCCGAAGTCGGTTTAGTTACAATTAAAAAAAAATGCTACCGCGCGCTTTTGCGTTAGGTTGCCGTTATCTTCGGTGAAGCTCGCTCCGCCCCAATAAATCACTCCTTGTTCTGCCTTGTGCCGAGCTGCTCGACATTATTAATAAGAATTGTTCCAGGGTGCACAGCATGAATTAGTCGTAAAAAGTATTTTATATTAAAAAAAAAAAAAATAGTAGTTGAATATTATATTTTCGTAAAAGTATGCAGCGATAAATTTAGCTTATCCGAGTTTCCAAAAAAAGGCGGGCTTCTTTTATAACAGCGAGACATTATTTGCTTAGAAGATGAAGATAAAGGTATAAAAAACGATAAAGCTACAGATAAGTTCTAGAAAACAGAAATCGTGGCTCTTTTTCGATGCAGCAAAGAAAATTACATGGGTAGAAAATGGTATCGTTCGACGATAACAAATTTTGGTCTTGATAACAGATTTTCGTAGTGGTTTCTATAACTAAATCCTAAACAAATAAATACCATAGAGACTGCGTTTGCATTTATTCATTCGTGCGATTTTTCGTTTGCTTAATTTTATTACCGGCTTTATAACGTGGCCAACCGAGATTAAATATACAAATTTTGAATTATATGAAATTCGATAAAATATACAGCTCGAGAGTTTTAATCGTTGGTTCGTTTACGAAAAGCCCCCAATTTTCTATATTAATATTGAGGAGCAAATTTTCAATATTTTTCGATCGATTTATCGAAGGGTATACGTAATGTAGGATTGATTTTAACCGACCGAGTGATTACACTTGAATAGCTACATAAATAAGAATGCACCCACACGAAAATACACACACACACACATATATATATATATATATGTATGTATTATTCTAACGTAGAGGCGCGCATTAAATTCAAGGATGCAGATTAATGCCGGCATTCGCGAGCGAACCCGAGGGCACAACGGAGCGCGTCGTCGGTCAGGTCGACTCGAAGGCTGGCGGAGCTCTCGGTCAGAAGGTGGCCTTCTTCGCGGCACTCCGCATGAATGGCCGGGCACGTGGACAATGGACGCGGCAAACGATTTTGGGGGGGGGGCCCGAGCGCGGAAAGCCATAGAGCCGAGAAGAAAAGTCGCGTGTCGATGCATTATGCAGTAACCCGGTGATCCCCGGCTCCTCGTTATGCATCTATGCATGGGCTCGGGAAGCCAAGTACGGCCGATCGAGGAGCGCGAGTCTAATGCAGTCGCGTAATGTCGGGCTGAGGCCGACGCGCGCGCGCATCGACGGCCGACCCCTCGAGCGATGCGCCCGAAGCCCCGGGGGTATTGAAAATTTCGGCAGCTCGCCGTTACTTTTCATTTGGGCCGCTCGATCGCGGCTCCCGGAAAATGCCGCGACGCTCGGAGGTTCGCACGGAGTTTCGCTACCTACCCCGACACCGGATTACGATAACACCCTCCGAGCTCTCCCCCCGCCGCCCGCCGATTTTCGGGAATCGCCGAGTTACTCGAGGCTTACATTGAAAAAATAACATTGACATTTGCCCGCTGCAAGTGTGCGAAGGGGCTGGGAGATCTCTCTAGTCTACGACCGTCGATAGCAGCATCAACGCTTCGAGTATTAGCGGATCTCATTACTGATCTCTTTTATAATACAAGTGTGGAAGAGATAAATAATATTTAAGTGGCGCGAATACGACGTCCACACTTGCTCCTAAGACCCAATTCCAGATTTATGTATTCAAAATCTTGAGCAATTTTCTTTTTATGAAATAGAAAATTGTGCTTTTGACTGCGGAAGTCTTTATACGATTATTATGGTATACGAGCTAAGGTTCTAATTACAAAAATTTCAAAAAATACCTTTTGCCACGGAAATTGTGGAGGTCTGAAATAAAATTGTGCGCTTATCTTTCATAAAAACCAAACGTTTTAAAAATAATAAAAGAAGACATTTCATTTATATGTATATGATATCTCATTTATAATCAAGAATGTGTAGCACCATTGAATATATAAAAATAAAAAATATATAAAGTATATATTAAAGTACGTTTAAAAAATTTTTAAATGAATATAAAAAACTTTTTAGCAATGTTTGCTTTTTATAACTTTTTATCTGGAAAAGTAATCAAAACTGCCTCGAGCGAAAAATGAAAGCTAGTGCGTTTAAAATTATGCCCTAGTCACTTCAGTTTGATAAAGTGCATTAATTACAGAAAAGAAGGTTGTTCTTTTTGTATCGGTATCCCATTTAATCGCTTTAAACAATGCAAATGATGCATCTATTAAACACCATAATTAACATTAACCGTAATTAACTTAACATTTCATCAATACGATCAAGTGTTAGTACAAACTAAATATTTTTTTCAAATATTTTAAATGGACTTTCAACGAAAATTTTTTTATGAAAATTTATAATAAATTCTGTATTAAATTAATGAAATTCATTTCATTGAATTAACACAAATTTGAATCCTATTAAAAACTTAACTTTCAAAACTAATTGCATCATTCTGACGTTACCCCTTTCTTACATATACACTAAATGATTCTGAATGTTTATTTAAAAAAAATTAAAACATCAAGAAGATTTTAAAATAATAACATCAACACGATTATTACGAAATTGCAAAAAATTTATTATTTCCCAATTAAATAATTTTATATTACCCAAAACTTCATATGAACTTTGTGGAACAACTCGCACAAGAAAGGAATGCTAACAATCAAGTAAAGACTATAAAGCTATGAAGGATAATAAAAAGATTGGCCTTATCGGATGAAAAAGGTGTAAGTTTTAGATATAAGAGTAAAAACCAGAAAGAAGATGTGCCTTATAAAAATGTGCATCAGTATTCTCTGCTTTGCCTTTTAGTCTCCCTCTCTCATTTTTGCCTCTCTCTCTTTCTCTCTCTCTCTTTCTCTCGTTCTTTCTTTAGATTTGTTGAGCTCGTTTGCTCGTTGAATCTAATTACACTAGGCAACTCCGTAACGTGAAGAAGAGAGAGAGAGAGAAAGGCCAAAGAAAACCACAATATAGAGCCAGTGTCGTACGAGCAAAGGCGCCTATCTCTCTCCACATCTCTCCCCCCCCCCTACTTTCTCTCTCTCTCTCTATCTATCTCAGCCACTCTCGCACACACACACACTCTGTCTCTCTCTCTCTCTCTCTCTCTCTCTCTATCTCTCTCTCTATCTCGCTCTCTCAATCAGTTTGGTTGCCAAGCGACCCCGGGGGTGGTAGCCATCTTGGAGGGTTGCAGCAGCACCGGCACCAGCACCAGCCACTAATGGCCTAATGAATTTAATGGAGGCTTCACGACATAGAGAGTGAAGTTCCCCTCTTCTTCTTGTCTACCTTCGTCTTATACAGACTACGAGCACGAGTAGAGCTGAGTTTTCGTGGCCTAGAGAAAGTAAAGGACAGAATGACGCCGGAATGAGAAAAGAAGTTAGTCAGAGGGAGAAAGAGGGTAAGAACGAGCGGATCGGTCTGTGGGAGCGACAGAGAGGGAATGAACGGTCGTGTTTCTCTTTTGAGCGGAAGAGTAAAAGCGTCCACGGTCCTCAAGCTAAAGGAAATAAAGATCGCTTACCCAATCTCTCTCTCTCTCTCTATCTCTCTCTCCTTATCTCTTACTCAGCCTCTCGCTCTGTATTTTACTTCGCACCAAAGGCGCAAGCGCGAACGCGTATGTGTAAATTGGATAGATATTTAAGGACGAGAGAGTGAGAGTGAGAAAGAGAGATAAGGGTAATTTGATGACCAAGATCAAGGTACGAAGAAGTGAGCTTGTTTTCAGTGAAATTATAAGCCCCGTACACAACGTGCATTTGTAATATCAATAATTGGCCGATCGAGTAGTTATCGCACTGGGGCTCGTTGTCGAAATTCGTTTCCAAAGTTAAAGCAACATTGTTTATTTGCCTTATTGATAATAATCTGCTGCAAATTCGGAAAATCAACGCACTATACGGAATTGAAAGGAGAAGAAGGTGAAGAAGAAGAAGGGTCAGATACCGAATAGGCGAATCTATCCAATAAATGCGACGGCAATTTGACAATTAATCAATGAACAATTGTATAAACAACTAATTATCCCGTTGTCCAATAAACAGGGCAGAGCTCGAGTCTCGGTAAGTCGTCTCAAGTTACCTGACATCGTCTCGTAGACTGCGTCTGTAACCGCCGCACCCGCCTCGAGGTCATATAATGCTAAGCTCTCGCTAAAGGGACTCCTTTATTCTCTTATCAATGGCAGTTACAAATCGCGTTTGAAAGTATTTTTGCAACTCTCCTCCTTTTTTATTCCGAGTAGCTTCAATTTTTTTTTTTTTTTCATTTACTTCTCCGACGTAATTGGTTCCGCTTAACTTAATGCGCTTAGAAAACAATGCCCAGCCTTAAAAGCCCATAATTCTCGAGCTGTTTTTATAATTGCCGAAGCTCGCCCTGCGAAATAATTTCGCTCGCTAAATTCAAATGCGTGTAAATTAGATATCCAGGGCCAAATTTTCCAGCCAGACCGTTACCATTATCAGCGGGAATAGTTGCCTCGGACATTTATTTCAATGCAGCGGCTCAACATAACATTAAGCATAAGGTTATCTCGTATGATAACTTATGCGCCCATTGGCTTTGTTCATATTTCTACGGTAAATGTCCTTCCTGCCTATGACTTTGGCTATGCCGTATCTTGAATCTCCGTTTGTGAATAAATCTTCATTATTGAATAAATAAGCGTTATAGGTTAAGGATCGCTTTCTATTTTTTCTTTCTTTCTTTCTTTCTTTTTTTCTTTCTTTTTTTCTTCTTTTCCTACATTTAAATATCCGTTTAGTGTCTCTTCTCTATTTCAGCATTTTATACTCGTGCGAGAAAATTTAAAGCACTGAATGAGAGCAACTGTATATTTTGAATTTATGTAATGTAAAGTGAGTGTAAATTTTAATATTTGCCAATTCAAAGGCTTATTAGTAATGTATATGGATAGAAAGTATACCTAAGAAATATTTTTTAGCGCGTATTGTTGATATAAATTCATTCGATGTTGCTTATAATGGCGTTCCTCACTTTTTTCCATAATGTCGTGCAGTTGTTTAATCTTTTTTTGATTTCTTGAGGTATTTGTTGATGAATCGTTGAAAGTCACCCGTGTAAATAATTTATCAATCTACTTTAAAATTCTTGGGGCTTTTTTTGTTGATTTGTTTTTTTAGATAAAACACTCCTGCGAGATGGTTTTGTTTTGTTAGTAAGATTAAGGTGAATTTTTTACAGAAGTTATGTGGCGACTTCAGCCCTTTACGACAATGTCGTATGTTGATACTTATGAAGTTCCCTACTTCCAAGGCTAACTGTTTGGACTCTACGCTCAACGAAGATTTATATCGCCCTGTCGTGGATGATTGCGAATGTTTCACAAACTTTGAGCGCCTATGTTATTTACAAATCAGATTTCCCTAAAATGATGCTAAGCCCGTCAAAAATCTCGTTGATGACTATAAACTATGCGTATACAATTTAACAATGAGCCCAAGTGAATTATATTTAAAACAATAATCTACAACGTGTATGAATTGCCTTAAATCTTAGATTCTTTTGATGCGCTCGCCTGAAACATCATCCGCCGATAGCTATTGTATATTTGATCGAATTTCGCCAAAAACCATACAATATTATAGCAAATATTAAAATATTGAAAAGTACACTACTTCTTTATTAAAAAATATATATATATAGATATATAGATATTTCTCAAAATCCTACATTTAATTTTCATTATTTGATTATTCATACATTAAATATGCATTTAAACTTACATTTAAATATACTTTCTTTGATTGATTGGCACGTGCTGACTATGTTAAAAATAAAATTCTATTCTGTAAAGTACTTATATCAATCATTAAATGTTAACAGTTCGAAAACAGCCATGTTTCTTTTACAAATTGACAGATTGTCCTTCTTCTTGGTCAGTCAAATCATCGTTTATGCAACGTGAATATGCAAACGGAAAAAATTTATTAGAGTAATTTTTTTTATTTTTCAGTCAAATTTTTTAAGACCTACTTATTTTTCATGTTATTCCCTCTATGTGTACGAATTTCGCCACAAGATCATGGATATAAAAAGATGTATTCGTATTTATTGCTTTTATAAATTAAAATAAAATATGATATTATTAATAGATATATACTTTATATAATACATTTAATTATACGTATATTTATTTCTAATTATTTTTTTTTAATTACGGTCGAGACTAAAATTTTTTTTATTTTATGTTTTAGCATTATTTTTGTCTATAAAATATAAACGACTTAACATTAATTTACTTGCTAAATTGAAAAATAAAATTTATAGAAATTAGCTTTTAATTTATGAAAGTAATTTTAAGCTATTTAAAGCTAAATTTTAATATATTTTTGATACTAAAAGAACTTTTTTAAATATCATAACTAATATTTAACGTATTTAGTTTAAGTATACGTAATTGTTTTTACGAAAGTCATTAAAAAATTATCCTTACCTGTGTTTATTTCAAATGTTTATAGTTTAATCATTATATAAATATCATAGATGTTCACTTTTGAATTGTCAAAAATGTGTATTTTAAAATTATACGAGTTCTGTCAAATTAGATATATTATCAATTGCAGTTCACAAAAATGAACGGGTGAAATTAATGAAAACATTGTTTTATAAAACTAAAAGGGCACTTTTGAAATTCTCATTAGTAGAGGTTATTACTGGTCTAAACGAATTTTCAAATGAGAGGGAAGAAGCTTTCATGAGATTGCTTCCTTACTCAGACCAGATTTTTACAATTAAGTAAAGAATAAGTAGTCGCCTTATTAAAGAGGGTGCGAAAAAGCTTTTCAACTTGAAAAGGTTTATTATAAACCTCACAGAAATCTAATAAACTTCTGTCTCTAATTACATAATGTTATTAAATTTATAAAAATCAAAATTATATAAGTATTTCAGAAATCTCAATTCGTCGTAAGTAAAATTTAATTAATCTGAGGATTTTCGCTTTATCCTCTAATTATTGATTGTGCAGTGTCAAGTAAATATTTAAGAGCACGTTGCAACATATAGTTTACAATTAAAATCCTTGTACGTAATGAATAATTCACCGCGGTTAATGAAGCATTGGTATTGCATAAAAATCCCAGTGCTCGTGCGAGTTTACGTAGCGCTTCGTCAGCTAATCTTGTACACGATTACGCTACTAACTTTTATTTTAAATTTACTTTCAGACAAGTTTCAGTATATACATACGTGTATATATATATATATATAATATATAAATAAGCTTTTATTTAATATTCTTGCAATATTTATTAACGCTAGTATTGATTTATTTAAAAAATAAATATCATCTAGATTAATTCAAAATCTCATGTCGGAAATTGGGCGAGTGCCATAATGCTTTTACAGGATCTCCTGTAATAAATAATCTATGTGAAAAAATAAGTTAAATATTGATATATACATATATATATATGTGTGTGTGTGTGTGTTATATGTATATATGTATGAACAATATATATATATAATGTTCCTTTAAGGTCCTATAGATCGCTATACTTCGATATTACTCGAATACTCGCTATACGTCGATGGATAGAATCCAGATCGATGCGAAGCGTCAACGCTGCCAAGCAGGAGCCAATCGATAAAATGGATCTTCGCACAGAGTAGCGAAATCTGAAATCGGACAGATAGATCTGAGTTTGCCGGTCGCCTCCTCGATGTGGACAAGCGTCAACCGGGAGCGCAGAGGAGCTCGTAATAAAGGGGAAAGTTGGGGGGCGCAATCGCGAGGGTGAAAGTTCCTCGGGATTCGGTAATCCCAAGTGCGGTCCAAGGCTTACCGGGCGGCTCCTTTCTGCATGTTTATTGACTTGGAAGGCGTCAGGACCGCTTCCTCGTTTCCTCCCGCGCCGCGACGCCAACCGCCGTCTAGTCGCGTTTCCTTTTGTGTATCGCGTGGCTTCCCTTGCACTCTCATATAGACCCAAAGGCCTGAGTTCTCTTCGCTTGAGCAGCTCCACTCGGCTCCTCCCTCCAAATCGGCTAACGCCTATATTTTTTGATTACTGGCGAAAATTCATACGCGCCATTTCCTTCCTTAGTTTTACCGTTGGGAAATCTTTTTCCTATGGCTCCTCGATACTTCCTGCCGAGTGAGCAACGGGCCAAGCGTTTCGAAATTCGAATCAGAGATACTTATTCCTTATGCTCTTTTTCCATTCGAATATTTTTGTGTAATAACCTGTTTTTGTTTTTATTATTATTCCAACTGACTCGTTGTTTCGTGTGAAATTAATATTTTTTTTTTTTTTTTTGCTTTTTTATTTGCAATGCAGATATTTGTATTAAATTCGCCCTCAACCTTAATAAGCTGTGCATGAGAAAAAATGTTGGTTAATGTACACGTAGTAAAGGATTTCTTTATACATACGTGTAAAACCACTTTACGATCACAAGATTATCCGAAACTGATATAGTTGGCAGCGATTAAGAGCGCAATATAATGTCTTTAGTGAGCCAAGCGATTAGGAGATCGGTTTCGATAATCGCTCGAGTACTTTTTAGCTCCCGAGGACAGACGTACAACTACGGAAGAAAAATTTACGTTCGGATTTACTGATCGCACACAAATCTACGGACAAAACGTACCATTTGTCGCTTCGCCTACGTGTGCCTATGAAAAACCATACATTGGTAAATACGATGTAATTTTTCTATTTTTTTTTTTTTTTTTAAGATCTTTCATAACCGAATCGCTCTACTAACATTGCAATACAATTAAAACTATAGCGGTTGTATTGAAAAAATAAGGAGAATTTGCCTTTGAATTTGACTAAGTTATTCGATCGTTCGTGACTTGCATTAATATCTCAAATCCTACAATAAATTTTTTTAATTGGAAGAATTAGAATCCAGTGTATCTATGGGCGAAACTCGATCTGCATCTTAAAATAAGTATTTTACACTCAAACAGTCAATATGAAAAAAAACTACTTTAGTGCCTTTACATAGTTAGTCTTTAAATATTTTGATAATAAATTAAAAGGCTTAGTGCGATACTCTATCAAATTTTTATTTAAAGAACACTTAGTGAATTAAGTACGTTCAAACACATGCCTAAAGTGTTTCATTCAATATTATCTCGAATTAAGTACCATTAATCCACTATTATTAGTTTGAGTACTTAACAGTCTCACATACTTATTATTATTATTATTATTATTTCCACACACCGCACGGAATATTTAATTTGTTAATAGATAAAAATGAAAAATTGTCAATATGCTTAAATGACTTTCAGATTGATAAAATTATTTTCGTTTTCAATTATCTGCCATTAATGAAGCTTATACAAAATTGTTTACGAGATTTTGTTCAAAATTACGAGGGATTATATTCACAAGTCTAAATAATAAGAAGTGCATGAATAATCGCTGAGTTTGAATTTAAATCTGTACGACTTAGGTAGTCGTGAGTGGCTGTGCGCACGAAAATATATCCACAATCGAAGAAATTTTGCCAAATTTAAAAAATCACAAAAAAGTATTACGATTTGCAGTTGTAAATCATATACGTTAATTAGTTTAACGAAAGTTACTCTAAAGCAGCCCTTCGTAGTAGATGCGTTCCCTTCGATGAAGATACAAGATAAGCCAAAGTTATAATCGGTCCTAACAGACCTGAAGCAGGCTAAAGACCTCACGTGTATTGTACGATTATAACGAAGAGCCGTAAGCTCGAGCCGCTCTCGTCGGTGATCGGTGCACTTGCGGTGGGCGGCCCCCGTTGGGTCTGGAGGCAGCGCCTAAAGGCCGCTGGTCCCATCGCCTCGTAGGCCAGCTCTCAGGGAACCGACCGAGTTTCAGGTGAGCGCCCGTCCGCGGCAATTAGGATGAGCTCGCGAGGACGAGTGCACCGGCTTCCTGGGAGGAAGGATCCGGCAGGGCGATTAACGAGCGGTCAACGATGCCTGGTAGTGCCGACGAAGGGCTGCCCGGAGGCGTGGAGTCGAGGCTCTTGGCCAACCCCGGCACCCGCCGCCCTCCCCCCCAAATACAGCGGGGGCGAGACGTACGGGGCGACGGGGCTGAGCTCGAGCGATATTGCCAGGAGCGCGCGCCACCTCTAAGCACCGGGATTAAGGGCTACGTAAATTCTCGACCGGGCGCCTTCCTCCGGATAAAGAATCGCCGAGCGTCTCTCTCCTCCTCCTACCTAGGAGGCGATCGCCCCTGGCTTCCCTCGCTCTCAGCCTTCATTACGGGGCGACTCGACTCTGCAGCCGCGGCCGCTATCCGGCGCTCCCGAGCTGGAGGAAGAGCCTCGGACTTTTTAATGGATCGGCTTCCGCTTACTTTCCCTCTTCGCGGGGGACTTTATGTGGCCCGAGCCGAGCGCGGATGCTCTCCCACGATAGAATTCAATTATGCAAGTAACAGGGCGCCCGGGACTCCTTTTGCTCTCCAACCGCTTGGGCTCTCCTTACGACTCACCTGCGCCGGCAGCCCCCGTCCGCTTTATCACCCTGGGATAGCTTATTTATTTGCACTGGCTCCCTGTAGTCAGCCTGTGCTAAGTACAGCTCCGAGAAACTAGGCTGAACTTTGCGTTTGTTTTTTTTTTTTTTCTTCTCTTTTTTATGCGCTCGGTATCTGTCTGCCTGAGAATTCCTCGACTAATGCCAAGCCCTCGCGTCCTCTTCTTCGTCCGCGATCTGCCAAACCCTGCTTAAGGGCTACCCTTTTTTCATTCTTTATTCTCGATTGATAGTGTTTGACAAAAGCGGCGCTTCAGGATGGCAAGATTCGAAATCGACGAGAAGCATTTTCCTTGTAAAAACATAGATTCAGCGACGCTGCTAAACGGATTCAACAGCTTCGAACATTCGCTTACTTTTTCTCCCGAGGTTATTTAGACGATTGTTGTATATTGAAGAACCGAGGCAAAACTTTTGCCCTTTTGAAAAATTTATTCATCGTAAAAATTGCTAAGCCACAAATATACTGTGATACAATGCTGGATAAACACATCAATTTACAGGATGATTCCATTACCTTGCAGAACTTTATTTGCTGACATCTTTTGGAAGACTTTTAAAGCCTTGGGCATATTTGGTTGAGTCGGTAAAGCTAATCACTATGTTATCTTTTGAAAATACACGCGAGGTCCAAAGAGTAAAATACTTTCTATATATCATGCTTACAGTTTTAAATAACATTCGGTATTAAACGATAATCGGGTTATTCAATCTCATGATATCCATTTATGTGTTTCATTGCCGACTGCTAATGAGCGTTCAATTATTATATTTCTTAATTTTAACGATTACAGCTTAATGCGTTAACGTTTAATAAGTTATATAATAATTACTGTACATAATATTTTAATTACAATATATAAACAACCAATATGTATCTGAAAAAAAGTTTCTCCATTAAATATATGCAATTCTTCGAGGTGTATTTTATAATTTTTAAAGGGGAAATTAATTGAGCCCTATTCAATAAGATTGCTTAGTAAACATTCTACATATAATATTTGCAATACGTGGCAGGCTCACTTCTTTTTTTATTAATAATAATACAATAAAAAGTTCTGCATCAATTTTGATTGATCAATCGATGAAATTGGATCTCCGGTAGCAAAATATTCCGCATAAAATTATACTCATTGTATAAAAATCGATATGTAAGTAGATAAAATAATAAAACAAAATCGAAAATACGGGAAATTTAAAAAGGATCTATAGATGAAAGATAATAAACATAAAATGTGATGTACAGATAACAATTTTAATAAATGCCACAAATAATAAAAGTATGACAATAATCGCAATGTATAAATAAGATTAAAGTAACCTAATGATAATTGGATTCGAATATAAAAATGTTTTAGAACGAAATAACGATTCAAGAAAATGAAAAATCGTAATGTTATTTATATTTAATGCTACAGAAATCCATATCATAACTCATTCACGGGTATAAATACAAAATTAATAAACGTTTAAAAAAAGACACGTAAGTGTGCGTAAATTGCTAAAAAATAGTTTTTAAGTTAATGAATTTGCGTAGTGCATAATCTTGCGAACGAAAGCAAGTGTAACGTGGAAATTGATGGAATGCAAATAAAATTGTTTATTTTTAATTCAAAAAAAAAAAAAAAAAAAAAAAGAATTCCATAAAGTAATGACAATTCAAAATTCTCATCGATAAGTCGAAAAATAATGCACTAAAGTATTTACATAATTCTTACAATAACAATAATAAGATATGTCTAATTTTATTGTGTAAGCATGAAAAAATCATATAGAATAAAGTTCAATAATGTAAATGGAGAAAAAATTATCTCCCACGAATACGAATTTTAGAAATAAAGTTTTGGTACAAAATTACCGTAAATATCGTAAAAAATTCGTAAGCTAAATTAATACTAAGGACACGTGTTCGGAAAACATGTGCATTAACCGCTAACACTAATTATTTGCATTCGCTTTAATAAACAAATCACATATTATAGCAACGTTGAATAGAAAAAAAAAATTTGCCCTCGAAATCTGAAAAAACTTGACAGTGCGGCTGAGGTTCGCTCCGCAGCTGCAATTACCACAATTAGCGTTCGTAAAATAACTTCACAATAAATAAGAAAGGTATTCTGCTCCGTAAGGGAAAACGCCTCCTCCAGTAAGGACGACGAATGCGTCGACGTTTTCGGACTCGAAGTTCGTTAAAGTAGCGGCGCTTCATCACAGCTTCTTTAATTGAACGTAAGCTCGAAACGGGTTTTCTATAAGGCAAGTGAGGACTCCCTGTTGAGCGTAATAAGGTATCACGGCTTCCTGATACCACGACGACCACCGGGTCTCCATTTCGCAGGCGCACTCCATCGAGAACACCGCAGGAGCTGAAAATGCATGGCGATAATATGTGACTCGAGGCTTATCGCGCGAGCATCGCGGATACCGGAGCTTCCGCATTTCCGCTTAGAACCGGGGGGTGGAAGGGCTTTATGAAAAGCAGATCGGCGGGTTATCTCTCGACTCCCCCGGCTGCCGCTTGCAGTGCCTCGCTTTTCCTTTCTATTCCCCTCAACCTCGTTCAACGGACTCGCGGGTCCTCTTTAGGGCCGAATCTCCCTTACGCGTCCTGTACTTACATGCGGGGTCGTCGGAGGTCGTATGTCATAATTGACTAAGGCTGGGACATCCATTGTTGAGTCGGTACTCAACGTACATCATGCCCGTATTGTGCCAGTAATAAAGAGCTGCGACTACCAGCACATGCCACCATTGGTGAGAGGAACCTACGTAATCGACCCAACCTGCAAATTCAAGCCAATATTTGTAACGCTGCTGCGAACCCCAGTCCTGTTGAATAATTTCGATTGCCCTTTTCGCGACTACTCCATCTTTTCTTATCCGCGTATTGCTTTAATGCGCTGTTCGATTCGGTTTTCGTAATTTCAATCCATACGAGCGCTCAATTTCAAACAGAACTCATACCTTAACTCATTAAGCGAACGATTAAAAAGTATTAATGAATAATGCGCATGTAATATTGATATAAATCAATTTTGAAATTCCTCTCTTGAAAAGTCAAAAATTCAGAATTGCACAATAAAAAAACAAGCATACGACTAATATACAAAAGCACGCGTATACGAATGATTTGACGTTATTATTATTTATGTCATAATTTAAGCTGATAAAATATATCACTTGTAAAATGCTTTAAATGTGAAGCCTTAAAAATTATCCATTCTAGTTTTTACATTTAAATTTGTTTTATTAGCAAAGAAAAGTGACATTGTCAATGTTTAAAGTTCATTGAAATGATTTTTGGCCATGGGTTTTATCAATGTATTAAAATGAGTATTTCTTTGGAAAAAGAAGTTAAAAACTCTGTTTCAAAATTATACTCTATACTTCTATATAAGGTAAATCGGTCATGGGCATAAGCATTTTTAACAGCTATGACATCGTTATATTTCTTTCTTAAATTTCAAAATACTTGCATTCTAAAACTATGGTCAACAGCTTTTAACATTATTCGTAAAGTAATATTCATCAGCGTTTGGATTTTTTTATTAAAAAAGAATGTTTCATTATGATACTTCAACACACGAAAAATGCTGCTGTAGGTGTTAATAATAAAGAGCTGATTTCGTATTTTTTCATAATCATTGACGTAATGAATTAATGTTTCCTTCAAGTTCGATAACAATATTGTTGACGGAAATTTAAAGATATATTATTCGAAGTGAAGTGAGCAAGGAAATAATAATGTAAAGGTAAATTTTAAGAATTTAGTTTTCAAAATAACTTTGAATCGACCTGATTAAAGTTTAAGGTCTTAAGGTTAAAAATATATCCCAATTCTTCGATCGCAACATCTTAAAGCATTCTGTATTGTATCAAAGCATAAGAAAAAGAATACATATTATAATTCTAGCGAAGATATTTAGTCAACTTACGATAATGAATAAAAAAAAAAAATTAATCCATAATTATTTTATCTGGGAAATGAAAGTTCTTGATTCAGTGGCTCGTTCGATAGAAAAAACAAATTACGTAAATACCGATGTCAGTTTTATTATACTTTCCATTTTTCTAACTGGCAAACGTCGAGTTAGACTTTCGAACTGCTGGACCATCTTAACACTAGCGTTGCCTAATACAACCTCGGCCTCGGTCGTAAAAAAACATAATGCAACAAAACTAATGCTTACCTGGAAACAGTCGTTCCGGTATTTTGCTGAAATAAATTAAGAAGGCAGCACCACTAATAAGATACATGCCCAAGACTCGCGGCAGCAGCAGATTCACAACTGGATTTTGTATTCCGCCCATGGCGATGGTCCAGTGAAGTGTGGGCAAAACGCCATAAACCGCCCAGCCGACAAACACTGCCAATTTTATATTGTCGTTTACTTGGTATCGAGGCAATTGCAAAAGCATCGCCACTATAAAGATTGCCAGTACCGTAACAAGATAAAATCTCTGCAGTTGCTGTAAGAAAAATAAAGCTAAAAAATGTTTATTCCTATATCTTTTTCCACGCAATGAAATGTAAATATTGAAAATTATCGTGTTAATTTAATCAAGCGAATCGTCGCGTACATTTTTACTTACTCTGCTGAAACTTTTATTATGAATTCATATTGTTTCGTTTTTTATTCATTTTTTAGAATTAAATTACTCTACACGTTATAAATTTTCTTTTATTTTAAGCATTTAAAAAAGATCTGTAATAAAGTTTTTCTTTAATAATTTAATTATTTGTTGCACAATATTATGTGTCACTATTGCGAAAATATTGCAATTGTTGCATAAGTTAAATTCTATGAAAATAAACTAGATTTAAATATCAAAAATTTAATCAAATAGATGAAAATGCAAATAAAAGCACATAAAATAAATCTTTCATTGGAATGTATTCTAAATCAATACTGTATTTACATTTCATTAAAATAAATCACTTTCGGTACAGTTATTGTAAATTGAAAGTAGTTGAGTTTCAAAAAAAAAAAAAATAAATAAAACTTAGATACATGTATACATGTAACAGAAAAACTTATAAGAATAACTATTATGATGCAGACATTACCTTATGACACCAGAATGCATAATAAACTCCTGACATGTAAATTGCTAATAAACTAAGAGCAACTCCTAAAAGATCATAAGAGAGAAAGTACCAATAGTCTTTTTCGCTGCGACAGGAAAATGTATGATATACCGAGGAAAGTATCATGCAAGCCTATAAAAGAATTACGCTTTAATTGCAAGGAATAATCGTATGATTGTTGAGTTTACAATGTACAACATTAACTTACTTGAAAGCAGACTAATAGCAGTGCACAAAGTACTTTATCACCGAATGGCGCGCTAATGTTTACTAAATATAGATCGTAGAAAGTGAGTCCGCAAAATAAAATAAAGCCAAAAATGTGGCTCCAAATATTGATCGTTTCATTGGTCCACCAAAATATACTGAAATCAAAAACGTACACATCCGTTATGCTTCTATAAATTTTAGGGCAAAAATGACCGTAAGTCACTTGAGTTTATCCAACCTTTCGATACATAGCTTCGTTGTTAAATACCCCCGATAGCCATGAAGAATGTAGGGATTAAATCGTAAATACTCCGGTGCTAGATGAAAAGGTAAAAGAATTCTCATTCGGTCTTCTTCTTCTGGCGTAACTGGACCTTTGATTGGTGAATCCGCTAACTTTTTCGGTCGATCGAACATTGACTGCAATTTTATAAAATATTATTCGATCATTCAAATTGTACACAATCACAACAATCACAAGATCTTTGTCAAATAATATTGAATTTTTATTAGCCAAGCTCGGCACAGGCATTTATTTATAACGAGGCATAATTAAAATCATACATTTCTTAAGGTGTATCGAATATTTCATTATCCTTCAGTGCTCTTGCGCGATGTTTGTATTTTAAATATTTATTCTGCTGAACGATTTTTCATCAGATTTGCAATGGAAATATTTGCAATAATTTTATTATGCAACCAATTGCTCTTAGCTTTCATTTTTGGAAGCATTCGATGGGGGTGCAGAAGTACGAGATAGGATACGCATGAATATTGAAAACATAATTTGATCTATAATCTTAAAAAAAAAAAAAAAATAAACTCTACCCACTTGATATGTATTCCGTAAAGTGCAATCATTAGGCTTCCAATTTAATTAGTTTAGGTATTCCGTTTAACAATACTACCCACAATAGCTCTCGCGACAATCATAAAAGTAGAGCTAAGAAGTTTGAGTATCAAAGCTTAACAGAGCTTTTTGTCAAAATAATGACATTATTTCATTTATTTAGTAATAATTCGGTTGACGTAGCAAAAAATAATTTCCGAAGGTTATTATAATAGCGATGTGACATTACCTTATATTTGGCTTTTAAATTAACGGTCCTGCTCGTCAACGAAATTTTGATCGGCAGGGGACCTGATTTTAGTTATTTGCATTGGCAAAAAAATATCGAAAAAACACGTCGGACGGAGAGAAGGATCTCCTCCCAGAATTAAAATAATTGACAGCGCGCTCGAGTTTCATCCGGAGAGTGAGCTACATATAAGCTCCTCGAATTCCTGGAACTTCTTTGTAGCTGGTCTTAATCATGCATTGGTTTTCCATTGGCCATTAGAGCTAGAGAGACGATATCGGGACTAAATGAAAGAAAAGGAAATCGATGCGGTGGCTCGGCTAGTTGGCCTACTTGTTCCTACGAGCGAAATGCTTGCACTTACCCGTTTGACCTTGATATCAATTGCAACGAAAGGTCCGCTGGCTATCGTCGCTTTGATCAAATTTTCATGCATTAGCATGAAAACTTCATCTAAAGGATAAATAAGGGCATGACCGGATTTGCCTCGCTTCGAGAATCGTAGCTTTCGAGATGGGAGTCTCTCGTGAAATACTTTATGAGCTCTACAACTTTCATCGCTTGCCTATATATATATATATATATTATATTATTTGTAGTCGAAGCTCAGGTGTGCGGCATTTGAAAGTAATAGTTAACAGTAATAGGAAACTGTAATCGTGCGTGCTGTGCTACATAAATACAATGTATTTAAAGCTTAACGACTAAGCCAATGCTGCATTGACAATTTTTAAGGGCCTTATCTTTTCTTTGCGTTTTATTCCTCATCTTCAATCGACAGCGCAATGAGAGAAGACGCACTCCGGAATAATAAGCTAAAAAATTTATATGCATTTTTCATTGATTTCATAAGTATACTGGGAAATATTGTCAGGCATTAAAATTTTATAGCTTTATACTTGGATTTTACCGATTAAAGAAATAACTTATGTAGATGATTATTTTGAACAACGTTGCATTAGAGTAATACGAATAAAATTTGAGAAAGATGAAAAGCAGAAAAGACAACTCCTTCAAATTCATGTCTAGACTCTTTATAGGCACACATTAATTACAGTGAAAATAAATTCTTAGTTTTTCAAGATTTTTTCATCGCAATCATACCAAATTTAACCGATAATCTTTCATTTTTTTTATAAAATTCTTGTAAATTAATGTCCAATAAAATATAATTTATCGCAATATTAGAAACGAATAAATTCTGCTTTTAATCAAACTTTAAAAAGAGTTATGCATTGAATTAGTTTTTTTTACCGCCACTTTTTACATGAATTATTATTTAACAAAATATGTTATTTTAAATGAAAATTATGTATCTTAATTGAATAATAATTTTTTATTGAATGCTCATAGTTAAATTTAACTTCAAATATTATTTTAGAATACAATATTTGTTTGCATTTGATTATCCGAAATTTCAGTCATAAAATTCTTAATTGTTTTAATAATCATTGTTTCATATATTATTTAATTTGTGTGTTATATATATATATATATATATAACATTGTTAATATATATGCATCGGCATGCACTCAGTGAAACTATAAACAGAGCGATAATCATCTATTTAATATTTGATATCATACTACGTCAAAAAGATTTTTTGTGCTATTTATCATGATTTTTTTTCAACTTAAAAGAGTTATTATTTATGAATAATTTATAATGATATCGACAGATATTAAATTCAATACATTATGCATGCATAATTCTTGTAAGATTTTTTTCGGTTGTTTTATATGTAGAATACAAGCAAACGATAGCAAAATTGAACACATAAGCTTGTGCAAGTTGAATCCAGAGGTAATTTTTTTTGAGGTTCAATAGATGAAAATTTTATCATCAATTATACTTATGTTTTTTTTTCTTTTTTTCTATTTTTGTCCCACGAATAAAATCGTAACGTAATTTAAGTTGAAATCGAATTCTGTAAGCTGTAGACTATTTTCTATCCGACATAAAGTATTACTTAAATTTTAGTTCGTACGAATCTTTGTGACTTTTTTGCAACTGCCAAATAATTACGCATTTCGATTAATGTAAAATTTTTGCTTTTCTTCGACTTTGTTTCGTTATCGTTAATTATTTTATTCATGAAACTTGTATTCCAAGGAATAACGAGCAGCAGATGACAATCATAAAGCGGCATATTTAGTAGCGTGAGAGTTTTTTGAGACAAGCGAGCCGCTTCAGAGATATTTGAATACGACCGTTAAACGCTTGTTGTTGCTCAAACAAACCGCCTTGGATTACCAGGTGAGTGTTGTTTTTCAAACACAGTATGCAAGATTAATCAGGCATTCAGCTGGCGAAATTGAGACGTCGGAAAAGAGGAGCCAGAATGGCTTCAGCCACGGTTAAGCAAATGGCTTTAAAGTCGAGAATTATTTGCCCGGCACAAACATCATCGTTGAGCGTCGAGTGCGATTTGGCCGTCGGCGCGTAATTGAGGAGCGCTTTTCGAGCTAAGTAAACGATCCGCGAAATCGAGCGTAAAGAAATAATGGGCCGGAGCGGACCGCAAGCAGATGCTGCGCGGATGCTCGGACACGCAATAGAAGAGGAGGTTAAGTGTGTCACAACGGGACAAGCATCTCGAGTCCTTCTCTTCACTATGGACCGAGGCTCGTAGTCACTCGGGGGGCTTAGCTTTCTCGAAGCTACAACGGGGGCCAATTATCGTTTGGACGTAAGACCTTACTTATATTAGCTCCGAGCGAGCTTTCCCTTCTTTTCAAATTACTTACATTCGCGTTCTACATTTGAGCCCGAGCTACGAATTCGGTGCTCATCCCACTTTGCTATGGTCCCACTTGACATTGGACTCGGGACTAATCAGTGGCAAAAGAGAAGGGAAGAAAGTGAGAGAAGTAATGAAAAATAAAAAAGTCAGCGTGGGCCTCACAAGTGTGGCAATGGGACGTGTCTTCGATACGAAACTTACTACGATCGAGATGTCTAGAAGAGTCACCATTATTGGATGCAACCTTTGCCTACTAAGCAGCCAGCTTTATTTTTTTTGGTGTTTATAATTTACCGTTTTTCGAGCATCCACTTTGCTTACATCCGAATGGAAATAAGAAGAGGATCACCTCGAATAATGTAATTATATTCTTCGAATGTTTATTGCTGAAATAATAATGAAAATTTCCAATCCTGCATTGCTAAAGAGTAACAGTATTGGGTGTTTTTTTCTACAATTACGTATTCTTTTTGGAATTTTCATCAATTTTGTCAGTATTTTAAGCAATGATAATTGTACTTTAAACATAATGAGAACTTTCATGTGGTGTATTATTGTTTAATAATATTAAAATTCATAGGTAAAGTAATTGATTAGTTCAATTGTTAAAACTCATAGGTAAAGTAATGCATTTAAATGCATAATATATATATATATATATATATATATAAGGGAAGGTTCAAAATCAATAAGGAAGTTGTTTGTTTACAATGAAAATTAATTTAATTAAGTAATGAAGCCTACATGCTTAAATGTATAATAAATAATAAAATAATTATTTTTAAAGCTTTCAAAGAAAAATTAACGGCCAATCCTTCACTGAGATTCGCACTCTCTCCTCCTAAAGTATCCGCGTGCGTAATTTTTTCTCGGCTTCCTTGCATACCCGTACATATATATATATAATAAATATATATATATATATATATACATATATATATTTATATATAGACTTACATGTTTATACACTCGTAGGAGAAAGTGCAAAAAAAATTTTCCACATTTAGCGATATCTATGCATTTCATGGTTCGTAAAAGCATTCGAATAAAAATCAAGTTGTAACGGATGAGAAACGATTTTGGTTTATTTGGTATGAACTGCAATTTAGGCACATTAAAGGAGCCAAATATTTGTATTGAGATTTGATGCAGTATTTTGTAAACAATGATCTTATTTTGACGAATAAGCTCTTTGTCTCTATTAAAATATTATAATTGACATTAGTGTATTTTACAGGATGTAAAAGTTTATAATTCTGACGTAATCAGTAATAATATTAATTGTAGTAATTTAAAAAATTATAGATATAAATTTATCGTTCGCTAAATAATAGATATTTTCTCAAATTATACATTTGATGGCTTGCAAGTAAATTGAGTTGGCCTTTAGTCTCAAACTTTTTTTATAACTACGTTCATCACATTTATAATAGTTCAATTATATTATTATATAAATATTATACGGGTAGCACAGTTTTACTAGTAATTATAATATAATATAACGATCATAATATTATTAATCGTAAATAGGAGAAGAATTATTGATTTACCAATGACTATTGTTTTTTTCTATTAAAACTTACTTTTCACTCTTGCTAAGCATTTTTATAAGCCTTGAAACGCGAAATTATTGCTAAATCATCAAAATTCCGTTTTCCACTTTCTCCCACAGATGCCAGACGCAGATGATTCTACTTTGTTACAGTATACGGAATAAAGTCCAACTTTCATTTTCTTATGTCTAGGTCATTCAAAATCTTACTAGCTCAATGTAAAATGATATTGTAAAACATAACAAATTATAAATCTCTTACCAGAGGTATTTTTTTGTTTTATAATAAGCTAATAATTCGTTCCGAGTAATAATGGTTCTTTAGAATTCAGCAAATTGCGGGCTCATGCATTTGTAACTGATTTAATTATTACAATGATGAATTTCTAAAAATATTTATCATAAAAAAAAATTGCAATTGCTGCAGACACTGTAATTCCGTAAGTTGTAAATGCATTTCCGTACTTGAGATCTATAAGAAAACACGCCAGAAATTGCAGAAAGTATTTGCACTATCTATCATATGTCAATACTATTCTACTTACTAACACACTCTCAAATAATCTAAATCATAATGAAAAATGCACCTCATAAATTAAATCAATTAAATTAACAACTGTTTTTTAGAAAATAATTTTTTAGCGTGAAGGAGTTGTAACTGAGGCTTTTCCACAGCGTGTCAAGGTAGTAAAAAGTTCATCTACGTATAATTCAATAAAATATCTAACGAAAGTCTCGCAGAATTATCGAAATATATTTTTATTTAATATTTATTTTCGTTTTAAATCCAATGGTTTTGAGTAAAGTCTAACTATGTGAGCTGAGGTTGCATGAGCTCACATATATGTATATATATATATATATATATATATATATATATAAGATGATAAATTTACTTTCACTGCTTATACAATGAACACGTTTTAGCGAAGGTTAAGTTCAATGAAATTTCACAAAGAAACTTATGAATAATAAATCAAGTTAATGATACTTTAAATAATATTTTCTCAATGTTATAATATTTAATAATGCAATGATATTATACAATTCAATAATAGCGATCTAAATAAAATTAATTGCAACTTATCATAAAAAATTATCTAATGAAATATAATTTTATTATGTTCGTTTAATTTTAAAAGTTATTTTATCACACATCTAGCATGTACTATTTATATGTATCTATTTAAATATAGCTGCTTTCTCTGCATATTAAAGAAAGCTAATAAACGACAAAATTAAATAACGTTTGTGTAATTTATAGTGTCATACAACTTGTTGACACTATTAATGTTCAAATTTACATTTCAAAGGCTTTTGGTCTTTAGGATTTTTAATTTTAAGTTTAGTTTAATAACAAGGTATTCTAATTCTATCACCGCTAATAATTAATTATGAATGTATCAATATTGAAATTCAAATGAAATTTTATTAAAGAAATTTTATCCCATAGAATTGTTGATTAATGTTTTAAATTTTTAATGCTGCGTGCAATGTAATTTTAAGTAATGAAAATAAGCGTAAGTGCTATGCGAATAATTTTTATAATACTCCATAAGAAAATTGCAAAGAAGAAGAAATATTAATTTTCTATTTGGAACGATTAAAATTAAAAAGAACTTAAAAGGGACTCACCTCGTGCAAAAGCGGCTTTTCGCTCTTTGATTCCTCGACCAATTTGGGCTTCTCATGTGAATTATTATTGAGGCCATGATTATCACTGATTGTATGTCTTAATGCCCCGTCGCTGACCTCTTCGACACCCGCCAGTATTTTCATCATTGGATTAGTGGTCGTACGACTACACAACTAAAAATGATTTTAGAATAACCAGTTAAAATCTGTCAGACGAAAATCATGTGGTTCGTGATATTTTTATTTCGCGGGCTGGCGGCCATTATTCAAAATTGCTCTTTAATGGAATCGATTTTAACAGCGCACATCTGCTCATTATTCAACTTTCATAAAATAATGATTTTCCTTTTAAAATTAATCAAGTAATTTGCCATTCATTTATAAAAAAAAAATTTGTCGAGTGCAAACAAAATTAGCTTTAAATGTAACCTCAACGCGTTTAAAAGTTATCCTGTCAAAGACTTGTCCATAAAATGATCGACTGTAAAATTTTTTAGAAATTCCTCGATTTCCAATAAGTATTATGGTGCAAATATGCAAATAAAACATTATAAATCATAAAACTATGTCAGCGTCTTTCTAATTTTAATCATTAGTACACGCTCGAGCACAAAATACTCAAGCATTGATAATTCTTCAAGCTTAATCGTTTTAATTAATTTCTCTGTAACGGGACAATGTATGCACGTTAGATGTAATAATTATAAAGATAGTCAAACTTAATAATTTTCCCAGCTCATATTTACTAGCTTCGTGAGTTATTGTTGGAAAGTAGTTTTACCATTATAAAAAGGTGTTCTTGCGATGTATAAAGAAAATTCGGTTTAAAAAACAACAAATTAACGAAAAAAAAATCCACATGGATTATACACCTTAATGGTATGAACTAGTTCACTTATCAAAGCTTGTTCTACATCTCCAAACGAGAAATTAGATACAATGTTGCTGTAATTACTGTGTTTATCAAGTATGAACACACGCGAGTTCTATTTCTTTCCGAACGCGAAAGAAATTTCCCGTATTAGGATTTACAACTATTTTACAGACACTGTTTACATAAATTGCATTGCAATGAAGATATTATGTAGCAAATACGAATATGAAAATTAAAACTTACAGAGCATAGAAATAGTTTTAACGAATTTTTATCAAATATACAAGGCGATTATTGTAAAATTAATCATAATCGTAAATTTTACTTGAAAAAAAAAAATGTAAATATTAATTAGTTCGTTATATCAAGCAAACAAAATGAATTTAATTATTTTCGAGAGTAAAACGTACTATTGGATGTAAAAGTTTGCAAGCTGATTAATGAACCACAACAACAGACTCATTAATTACTTATTATTCTTCATATTTTAGATCATTTTCCTCAATGTAGATGTTGCATAATTTAAAATGTATGATTCTTATATACCAATATGTATGAATATACTATCACAAGGGAAATCCGTTACTTAGTACAGATGTTTTGCAGAATAAACAAGTAGTTCAGGATAGAACACTTCATTCATATGCGCATCAGTTTTCTATGCGCTAACGCGCACACGCTCGCATTCGCACAGTCATATTGTAAAACCCATTTACCAAAAAACAATTTTAATCACTGTAATTATTGAGTTCATTTATTTGAAAATTAAAGGCTCAAGAATAGCAATTGCGGGGGAGATTTACGTACAATGCATCCGCAGAATTGTATAAAACAAAATCAATATGTGCCGCTTCTTATATTCGGAAATATATTCAATATTCATTTTTTTTCTTTAGTTAATAATGAACATTATGAGTGAATGCAATTTGTTGATCACATACCGAAGCTTTAAAATACTTTAAAATGACAATATTTAAATTTTTTTTATATATTTTTAATTAGAAAATTTAGCTTGAAGGGTCCATAAAACATATTTTAAATATTGAGCATTGAATTAAAATCTCGTATACGGAAGATTAATTATTGCGAAATTGTATTTTTAATTTTGAACAACATGTGCTTTTCTATTGTTTTACAATTTAATTTTCGAAACAACAAATACGGCATTTGTTTAAACGATCATTATAGTCAAATATATCAAATTCTGATACAATAAAGAAGATTACGACGAATGCACATAAAATATTTAATTATACAAGTGAGAGTTTTAAAAACTCTTTTGTTGGAGAATGTGTGATTGGGAAAAGTTCTTTTTAAATTAGATCTCGAAAAATTTAACTTCCATTTTCTTATGAGGCAACGCAGTAAAGGAAAGAAAAGAGTTCTAAATAAAACATTTTTTCTCAATATTTGCAAAAGTATTTTAAAACGATCAATTATAAAATCACAATTAATTTTCAGTTGTAATTTTCAGTCAGGTGTGCTCCTATCGTTTATTTTCCATAAATCATGTATAGTCCCAAAATGTAAGTGTCGCGCATATGATATTTTTTCCAATTTTCACTAGGGTGCATAGATTGTCGGGTGGCTTTCCAGCCTGATTCAATACAAGCCCACCCTGAAATGCCTGAACTTCAAATAAGACGCTACCAAAATTGTATATGCATATGGGACCGCGGAGTCGTGCGAAATAAACGAAAGCGATATCATCGAACGGCCGTGAAATTTTTATTTCGTTAGATGCTGACTTGGTCAATGAAGCCAGCAGGCTTTAATGATTTCCCAAGCTCAATGTATGGTAATGAGGGGCTTTACGGCTTAAGATTGCTCAGCCATCGGTCCGGGATTGTCGCCTCTCCGAGGAGGAAAACCTCGGGGCCGAAGCACCGGAGACACGCAGCCATCGATCGAGCAATCGTTGCGATAGAATTTTACGAGGTGGCCTTGCGTAAGCGCAGCGTCGGCGACTCTTAACGAGCGCATCGAAGAAGGAGCGAATCGTACGTGAAATAAGAAACAAAGGCGTCCCGAGTGAAATTCATCCTCGGCCGTTTGATGGGTGCGCGCCGCGAGGGAAGCCCCGCCGAGGAGCGCACCTCGTTGTCCGAGCCGTGCGGCGGATGGCGGGCCGAGCGGGGCAAGCGCAACCCCCCCCCCTTCTAGCCTCGCCGCGGCGGCTCTCGGTTCACTCTCGCCCGGCGTAGCTCCGATCTCCCGGACGCCGGCCCCGATCTATGAGAAAGTTTCGCGGTGACGAGGAGGCGTCGTCGGGGCGCAGGCGCCAGCGGCAGAGAAGCGGGAGAGGAAGTCGGCGCGGGCCCCGCGAGTCGAGAACCCGCCGACGGGGCCCTGAAGCCGATCTTCTTCTCTCGGGCTTCGTAGCCGCGATCGGCCGGACGAGGCCTTCGGCCTCCGCGACCCTTCTGTTGCCGAGAGCGAGGAACGACGACGGCTTATGAATTGACCTTTAACCGACCGATCCGATGACCGATCGATCTCGCTTCCAGCTTTTTTGCAACGCGCCGATCCACCCGTTGTCCTGCCCTCGAGTGCGGCGATGCCCGTTACAGGGCCTGCTAGCTTGGGACGTTATTCGAAGCCTTTCGCAATTTCCGCTTAGTCTTGTGGACGTATGTTTATTTGGGTCTCGTTTTTTGATCCCCATTAGCATCGGCGCGACGAATACGGAATTCGGTCTTGAATTTCAATATAAAAACAAACGTAATATATTCAAATGAAGTATTCTTTCAATTTAAATTTCCTTTAAGCGACCCACACGCTCTAATTTACGCTTTAAAATATACAAAATTTACGTTAATTTGAGCCATTCTTATTGCCAGGGCAATTTGCGTCTTCGAATTGTAACATTTTTATTGTATGCTACGCTGGTGTACGAAAACGACAAAAAGGAAAACAAAAAAGGAAAATGGCAATTGCATTTTCAATTGGATTATCGAACGAAATCGCCATCCGTTATAAATTATAATTCTTAATGATTCGTGTAAAAATTAAAAAGTGCCACGATAATAGAAAGCAAAGCAAACGTGCGCGTGAATCTTAATTGTAAATTCCAACAAAGAAGAGGATCGCCACGGTCGATAATACCATCGGTTGAATTTCCGTTGAACGCACGTTACAAACATAAGCTACATAAATACGTGCAAATGTCGGCCTTGATAAAAAGCCTTTATATTGCGTTAATAAGCCGGCATGAGGCATACCTTTGCTACCGTCCGCGTCGGTCATGCGCGCCAAGTGCGCGAGCAAAGCCAGTTATGTGCGAAACCTAAAAAAATGTCAATACGTTGATCGCTAAGCAACGATAAAGCGTATTATAAAACTTGTTTTAAAGTAATTCTTTAAATAGAATATTTGGCGATAGCATAATCGAGTGCCTTAAGATTTCAACTCGAGGAGGCCCGAAGTATAGTTATAATAAATGCCTTCGAATGTACAGAATATGTAATATTTAAAAAAGCTTTTGAATTCTGCCTTCCTTTTTTCGCCGATAAGTATTTTATTTTTTAGCCATTACAACGATATACAAATACGCGCTTAATTTATGCATTCAAATACGCTTTGAAGTATTATTGTACGATTTATTTTCATCGATTGTATAAAAATATTTATAAACAAGGATTTACAAGATATTTGCGACAAATTTCTTTAAATTCATACAGATCTCAACACTAATCGATTATCCAAGCTCATTTGCCGTTTGTGTTTATCATTATTAAATAAAACCGATATAATATTGGCTCGAAAGTTCATATAAGAAATTAATTTTTCATTCCAAAATAAATTTGTCGCGTTCGCATATTATATTGATTATCGTTTTCACTTTAATATGAAAAATAAGCTTAAGGCTATACAAAAACGAACCAATGTAACTGATCTATCGGGATAAAATTTCGTTTATAGAAAGTGAGAGAGCGAACAAAATTATTCATACGCAGCAAAATATGCAACGGAAAGCTTAAAGGAATCTCCTAAAATAATGTAAGGTATATTTATAGTAAGAAATGCGGTATCATCTTATTCGGCTTAGTAATGTATACAAACTGTACAGTGAGTGCGAACGATAAATACTAAAATATTTTTCGAAAAAATGACGAGACAAGAAAAGACTCTTATAAAATGAACTTGAGTGAAAACAAGAAAAACAAAAAACATTTAAAAAAAAAAAAATAAATAAATATATACCCAAGTATTCTAAAACGTTTAACTTCGTCTGGTTGTTAAATATGCATATTTATAAAGCAAAACTTGTATGTGATTTAAATAATAAGTCTTATAAAAACTGATCTGAATCTAATATATACAATCGTGCAATGTTATAATGCGGATGGACATTCGCGAGTCTATTAAATTTTCCAACGAGAAGAATTATATTTTCGATGATTTCTGCGAAAAGTATTATCATATATAAATGTTTTGTACTCAATGGGAAAAATTATTGATTCGTAAAATTTATTCGCGACGAAATAGTCAACGCCAAATGCAGACGAGAAGTAATAACAAAATGTGTTTCTTTTTTTTTATACGTACAATTTCTACACAATAAAAAATAGTATAATCAATTACGATTATCTAAATTGTTCTTTCAAAAGCATTTCAAGCATGATGCAACACATTTATAATTTTTTGCTATAGATTATCTATATTAATCAATCGATTTTCAATACATACAGAAATTAAAATAGATAAAAAAAATCAATTTCTAAGAACAAAAAATTAGCCTGTTCTAACATTTATTTTTTTTAAAGTTGAGAATAAAAAGGTCGAAACCTCTTTGTCTCTACATCATATTTTATAAATTGTAATGTTGATGATATATTGAAATATATTAGAATTTATATATGGCATTATCATACATATTACATACATAAAATCCGTGGGTAAGTGTTTATTTAAAACTTTTTGTACAAATTTTGTACAACACATTTATTCAAGAACATTATATGATACTTTAATAAAAAACATTATTAATATTCTTCATAGATAATAAATATTTATTATCATTAGGATAATTATCGTGTATAAATCTATACGTGTAGTAAATAAACATAAAAGCAGCTTTTCAAATCACTTGAAATGCATTAAAAATTTTGAATTTTAAATGTTGAATATATTTAAGCATGTAATGTAATTGTTTTTAAACATTCTTTGTTTGCAGCAATAAGTACAATAATTAATAGTAGTTAATATTAGTAAAAGAATTTTTACCAGCTTAGAAAATGAAATATATTAACATAATTTACCGTAATCTGATTTAAGCTTGTCAAGAGAAACTATGAAAACTTTTCTACTGCACATGGAAGTTTTAAACAGAAGTATAAAATTTATTTAACAGGAAATCACTTTCACTATTTTCCGTGGTATAAGACAATTTCAACTCGAATATGTGAATCGAATAATGTGCGGTTGCATTTGAAATTAATAATTTTAATAAATACGCTAAATTAGAAATTTGAATAAAAATTTTAAACCATTTTTTAACATGAAAATCTTAGACTACGTCAGGAGTAGTTCTTATGATAAGTCGATTTTAAATAAAGATTATTCCAACGCATAAATGCAATGGATTTAATAATTAAATCTGACATTATGCCAATTATGCTTTGATAAGTCAAATGTACATTAGCATTTTAGATTCGTATTTCGTTAATTATATGTTAAGATTTAATTTGAAGATTCAATTTCTAGACATTCAATTTGTAGAAAATGAATAGAAAAGCACGCACGTTTCGGCATCAAACGAATAGCACTCTAATTTTTTTATTGTAAAGAAATCAATGAAAGTATCGGACTTTCTCTGCCTGTTAAAGTCTCTCAAATGTCTTAATCACAAGTTTAATTTAATATTTACATAAAAATAGTGTGCTTTTTACAATTTAATTTAAATGAATATTTCTTTATTTTTTAATAAATAAAACAGTATCCTAGAATTAATATGAAGTAGTTGTATGAAAAATCGAGCTCATTTAATCATGGTAAAACCGAATACTCGAGAAATATCGAAAGGACTAAGGTGATAATGACTATTTTTAACCTTTTTTAAGATAGGTTGCTTTTGATAATCGACTAAATATCTTTACGACGATTCATATATTATGTATTCGTGTATTGGAAATAAAGAATGTAAATAATTTTGGTTAAGGAAAAAATCAATTACGTAATTTTCCATTACGGCTAACGACAGAATAAATTATAAGTTTAAAGTACTCGCGATGTAAAAAAGTCGATCAAATAAGAAACTACGACGTTGTTTACGAAGAAGCGAGCTCAAAAAAAGGGAAATTGATGTTTTCGGTTAAATGATGATTCGATAATACCTTTCTAAAGGTGCGTTGAGCATAAAACGTTATAATGAACGAGGGGCCAAATAAACGAATTTCGAAAGCCGTCTGTCAATATTCCCTTGGCTCCACTTTCATTTTTACATGCGGAAGCAAAAAGTCGCATCTCACTTTGGGCGGCAGTGCGTATCCTGATGGATTGCGTCTGGATGTTACAAAAATGTCAATGCCCCTATGAAAAGGTGGAGGACCGGGATAAGGTTCATCTCGCGAGAGGCGATTTTCAGCCGTGGACTCTGTACCTAACTAGACAACGAATGGCCCTAGGAGTTGGCCAAAAATAGGACTTCCGCTTAAAGGTCAGCCAGGGCCAGGCTCGTAGGCTCGCTCTTGTGAAAAAAAACCCATCGGCCGGTCTGCCGCCCCCCCTCCCCTCCCCCATCTCTCTCTCTCTCGGTCTTCCCTTCGCGAGGATAAGTCCAACATCGAGGGAAGTTGGCCGAGGATCCCCTTTAGCATCGGCGGCGGCGCCTACCGATCCCACCGATAAGACACCGACTCACCGGCAACTCAACGGTCCACTCCGTCTACGAGATGAGGGCAAGGACGGCTACGGCTGAGGGTCAATGTCTCCGCAATCGGCTCTCCTTCTTTCGCGCGGGCGCTCTATCGTCGTCGAGCCATCGTCGGGGTGCTCGTGCGCCGCTTTCGGGAGACGCGACCGCACGTCGCGAACTGACCACTGACACTGAATGCCGCCAACAGTGAACGGCTTCTGATCGGCTGGTCCCGTACGGGCCCCCTCCCCCCGCCGCCGCCGCACCCGCCCACCTTCTCGCCCCGCGACGCTCGCCTTTCTCCCGCTGTTCCATCGCTCCCTCGCTCTCTCTCTCTCTCTCTCTCACTCACTCTCTCCGTTCATCCTCGGCGGGCTCGCTCACACCCACCGCCAACGGTCGGCGTGCGTTACCGAGCAGGTGCTCGACCAGGCCGTGATTTCGAGGTGTCCTCGAGTGGCTGCCGAGGCACGGCCTGGACCCTTGAGGCTGCTCGAGGCTCCTCGCTCTCCTCCCTCTTCCCTCGGCCTCGGATCACGGCGGCTTAGAATTCGTCTCGCCGACAGCGTCAAGATGATTTTACAGCTACGAATCGGTTGCGGCTGGAGGTGGCCGCGTCTTTTTTACGAAAGCTCCGTTAAAAATCGGCCGATCGAGGATCGATGATAATGGCTGGTGGTCCTTTGGACGACGGCCGTTCGATATCCTTGTCTCGGAGGCTGGTCGAAAGAGTTATGCAACTACGCCTCGTTGCGATTAAAAGCGGAAACTAATGGCAGCCCAAGCTCGTCGGGAGATGCTCCTACTTGTGCACCTTAGAAAGATGACCCAAATTAGTTGAGGAATCTGGTGGGCGGCCGTTTCTCTTTCGGTTTCTCTTTATTTATGAGGCTTTGATTGTTATAAAGTTCTAAACTCAGCATCATAACAATCCAATTTACTCACGATTTCAGATTCTAATACAATCCTACCTTATTATCTCGGCAAACGAATTGCAGAAAATTGCTCGCTGCACATTTCTCGTCGGCGTTAAAAAAAAAAAAAAAAAAAAAAAAAAAAAAGAAGAAGAAGAAAAAAGAAGCGTAATAAAATTCTGAAATATTACTTTCTATTCGCGTAAAAATCTTTTTCCTTACGCGCGTATGCAGAAGTCAAATTTATCATTTAAATTTATATTCCAAAGTAAATCTTATAGCGTTAAGCCTTATTTATTTATTGTCATTGTTTTAAATTCTCTTCCCGAGAGAGCTCGAGGAAAAAAGCGTCAATAAGCTAATAATGATCTTTGCCCAATAAACCTTATTGTGCGTTTATTAATTTTTAATTATTATTACACGCAAGAAGATCGAAATCGAAAGCATAGGAACCAACGAATTTAAAAGTACCGATGTTCTCGAAAATTTGGAAGCGATCGCTTTCGAATCGTCGGCCGGTGAAGCGAAGCGAAGTGCGCGAGTTTTTGTGTCTAGTTCAAGTGCAGGCCAAGAGTTGACCGATCCCAGGGCCCTTATAATGAGCGTATTAATACATCGTTACCGAGGAAGCGCGAATGTCGATGAGCAGCTGCGCTATTAGCAGATGTGCCAAAAGTCCGCTCGATGAATGATCTTGGAAAGACGGAGGAAGCGACGACGACGCGAACGGGGATGCAGAAGCGACGAGGAGCCCGGAGCCAGGAGCGCTGCAGGATCCGGGCGCGAAAAAAGCCTCGCGTCGAAGCCGCGGCCCGAACAGTCCGCAGTTGTCAAAAGGCCGAGCGGGCGAGTCGGGATAAGGATAGAGAGAGAGAGAGAGAGAGAGAGAGAGACGAGGTGGAAGGTGCATCTGGCCTCGGTCTCGGTGGCAATCGATAAGAGTTCGGCCCTGCAGCTGGCCAATTAGTCCCGTGATCCCCGGATCGGGGAAAAAAGAGAGCGGCGCCAGCGTCAGCGCGGCTCCGCGTCGTGAGCGCCTCCAGGTGAGCGGCGCCTAACCCATTTGAGAAATAGGGAAACCTGCGCGCCAAAGGTGCGCGCCTTCCCGCGAAAGTGTCCAGGAGGCCCGAGTGCGCCTCTTCCGTAACGACCCGACACCGAAATTCTTCGGGACGAGGGGCCGGTGCCTGGGGCGGGGGGGAGGGCCCGCTGCACCGAGTCCGCCGCCTCGGGTTACCGCGGACCTGCGGCCACGGGCGCGCCGGGGAAATCTCCTCGAGCCGCTGCTTCTCCCATCCTCGCCCGATACTGGAACGAAGAAACGCGGCATTTTTATTTTCAGCGCCGATCGTTACTCGAGCAGCCGATCGAAAATATTTCTAAGCCGGCAATGCGTGTTCGCAGTGTGCCGTACTTTTGAGCAGCTTTATTTTTCAACAATCCTGGCTCACTCGGTCATACTAATTATCCATTGCCATCTAACGAAGCATTGGCTCCGGGCAATTAATTAATCCGTTAATTTTTTTACCCTTACATTAGACTCTATCTCCTCTCGAATTGATTACAGACGCTCAAGTTAGCCCTGGAAAGCCAGTCACATTTACTTTCGATTTCTACTTAAACACATTTTTTCATTGTTTCGTTTAATTGTACTTAATGCAAGTTCAATATTTTTTATTTGCACATGTAATCGGCATTTACGATCAATAAATAATCTATAGCGAAAAGTAAAAAAGTATTATTATTTAAAAGCGCAAGTCAATTCTATCATCTCGCATTTTGTTTTTTTTTTTTTAATTTCTATACTAACTGAATTTATATTTTTAGAATCGGGTAAATTTGTACTCGCATGACCCGGCATCTTTATAATTGTCCACGGTATAACAGTCGAATTCAAACTCCGCAACGATAATTTCAATGAATGTTTTATGCTCCTTTACGAATATCATTTTTATCTAAAAATTCAATTTTTTTCATTTACGCTTCAGAAATTTTATTAATATTTTATAACAAACATACTCAAAGCAAATAATTTAAGATCAAAAACTTTTAACAAGTAGAATTAATTAATAAATACAATGAGATTGTTGAGAGAAGATCGTCTGAATTACTTAAATCTCATTGATTGTCCTTGTTTTACGTTTTTTTTTTATATTAATTTCACGTATGATCGTTGACATTCGTAAATTTTTCACTAAAAAAATTCTATTTCTTCAATCTAATGCTTTGAGACCGCGTATTCATCTATAAGTATACTACAAATTTTTTTAAATCATTATTCATTTTGCAATTTATAATTTTCTTCATATATTAAAAAAATCCATTAGACCTTTAATAATCTGAAAGAATAATAAAAAAGCTTTGAAATTTATGAAAATTTGAAAACAACGTAACTCTTTATTTAATGCTAATTAAAAGACTCTAACACTTGGATATGCATTTTAATATGAATTTTTTTATAAGTCTAACTTTCAAGGGGACGAAAACTTATAAATCTCGAACATCCGCTATTTCATTCGGCGACATTTCATTTTAGCATTCACTTCTGACCTACTAATATCCGTAAAAACGCTAACAAAAATTATTTTTTTTTTAAAAATGCTAGATTGATCATATTAAATTAATAGGTTTTTAAATATTGTGATAAAAAATCGAAAATTGTATGATTTTTCTAATAAATATTCGATCTACTATTTGTATTAGAAACAGTACTTGACAATATAATAATATATTTTTAAAACAAATAAATATACATATATAAATTGCAATCTTTAAACTGTCAATGTTATAATTTTGACAAATAATTACATTGACTTGGTATCGTTTTTTAAAGTATGTTTTAATACATTGCGATTACATTAGTTTCGTTAATAAAATAATAGGAGGTTATAGAGCAATTTACAAGGAATGAATAATTTAAAAATCTTCAGTCTTACTCGAAATATGGCTAAGGTAGAAGACATTAATTTAAAAAACGATGTCAAGTACGTTTTAGTAGTTCTATAATCGTTATTCATAATTTATAAAATACAGTTCCAAACGCGCCACTACGCATTTTCTTATTCCCACAAATGTAACAGATTCAAGGATTATAAACATTTAAGAAAATATTTTTTAAAATTTCTCACAGTACGTTTATTTTGGTAGTAATGCAATACAGAGATCATAAAAAAATATATATATATATTATATTATTTTGAAAAAATTGATTAGATATTAAGATAAAAAATACTCTGTGGAGGTTAAGCTAGAACAATGAATAAAATCGAAAGAAAAATATTGTAATACTAATAATGTAATTTTTATATGTTGAAATATGAAGCAGCAAGAACACAAAATTAAGTTAACAGTAATTCATCATAAAACTTGATTAGGCAAATTATTACACACAGTATCATTATTACGTTATGATGTAGAGTAATTGTTATAATTTGCTTTAGAATAAATTAAAAATTAAATTACGTGGTATTAGTAGAAAGAAAAAATAATATGCAATTGATAATTTTTATTATCATATAATCGGTCCACATTTCAAAATGTTAATATTCAATGCAATGATATCAATAGATTCCCATTCTGTCCGCATATATAATTCAAACATATATATAACGTTACCGACAGCTGCAATTGAAAACAAATTTGTTAAACGTTATTACAATTGTACAATAAAACTTTAAGAAATTAGTGAATAAATTAATAAGACATTTAATAGTTGCAAAATAAATTAATTTGTCATTACACATTGATTTTTCTTTACCATTATACCAATCTAAAATTCCAAATTATACCGACAAAGAACTTTTGCTTAGTTTTTGCATAATAAAAGTAATTGCTAACAAATAAAGCATCTATAAAAATAATTTATCTTTTCTATATTAGCACTGACATTAAATAGTATAAAATAGCATGCAAAAATAATATGCTGTAAAATATGAATAAAGGCATTGCTTTTTCTCTTTGGAAAAATTAAAATATATTATTTTACTTTATATACTTACAAAACGCTAAATATGTAACCGAACTTTCGTTTTTAAATTAAATGACAATTTTCATTACATAATTTTTTCTGACTATGAATTTTTATTCTGCCTTTTTAACCAATTAAGATGCATCAATGTTTTTACATGTAAATATAATATTAGATTAAATATAATTTGTATTACTTCGTCACTAAATGTAGCGAATCCCTTGCATAAAATTTATTTCGTAATTGAATCTACAAGTAATACTAATCTTATTAGAAATGAATTGTCTTTACATTGTTTAAGCAAATTACAACATTAATTGACATTTCAACTTATATATTTATTATTTAATTAATCAAAAAATAAGTTGGATTCAATTTTACGAAACAAATACAGTGTTTTTTGGTTTTAAATACTAAGCATATCATAATTCATGTACATTGAAATAAATTTACTGAAAATGTTATAAAACACCAATAAGAAATAAAAAATATCATATCTATCAAATGTAATTAATTGATTACTTACTATCTGTTAACACGTCATAATACGTACTAACTACAAACCAGTTTACTTGCTTCTTTGGAATGAATGCGTACACTTAAAACTGTACACTTTTTTTGTAAAATTCAATTTTACAATTCAATGGAATCTTATAAAATTAAAACGCCTTAAAATCTATAATTGAGATTTACAGAAGTAAAAACTGATTATTGTATTCGTAGATAACTAAAACTTATCCACGAATTTGTGTAATCTACGAACTTACGTAATCTTCAAGCGAAATGTAACGCGTTTACCCATTTATAATGTAAAAGTTAATTGAGAATTTCAATGCATTAATAAAATTAAAATATTTATTGTTTTTAAAATGTTTTGCAATCGTAAGAATAACTTTTCTTTAAATACTCTGAAAAATTGCATCGATTATTTATTCGGTCGATTTCAATTAAACGCGTATTCAATTCTGATCTTCAGATAATCCAATGTTTGCTCATTTTTTTCTCACTGTGCTTTTTTGTATTTTTTACGCGAAATGCTTGGTCAATTTTCGGCCGAAAATTGATAATAGATAATGTTTTCAAAATAATTTATCATTTTTACTTTTGTCGCAAAACTCAAAAATATTGATGAAAACTTTTTTAATAAATTTACAGTTATTATAAGTTAAAAGATTTTTTTTTATAAACAATCCAAGTCTCCGTTAATGAATCAAGAGAATGATACAAGCTTTCAAAGATTTCTTTCATTCAATATTCATTCTTTTGATTTTAACAATTCTAAATTCAAGCGAAAACTAACATTGATTGAGAAATATTATCAATCTCATCGCGTCGATGGAATATCAATTTTCTAACTTCTAAATCATTGAAACATTATTCATTAATCTACGCAATCGATCGAGTAGAAAAGAGTTGCACGTCTGGAAAAAATCAGCTCGCAGAGATGACTTCCTGATAAATGTAAGCTGAGTGTGTGTGTGTGTGGGTGTGTACATATACTTTAAGCTTTCTTCCTCATAAGCATTCAAGCTTTTTCTCGAAAACTCAATATTTCGAAACGAATCATTGGGTATTTCGTATGTCCTCGTGACTTTTGAATCAAGTCTTTCCCATTTGTCCAATATTTGTTAAAAAAGTTTTTGATTGTTTTTATATCAATTTATGATGCTTCATAATTTTATTTGAATGTACGTTGAACTATTATAACACTTAGAGTTTGTTTTCTATTGTTAACACGATAAGTATTGAAATTTTTGTGTGCGACTCGAGTGAAAATGTTCATTTGATGAAAGTGAATGAAAGCAATTATATTTAATGCTATAATAATATTGCGAGCATTGCCAACAGCTTGGCATTTGTTGTGAATTAAAACGTGGTCAGTTGAAAAGTATCTTCAATAATAATTTTAATCGTTTGCGGCAATGTAGATATTTTAGCAGTTTTCCTCTCTGTTGTCAATGAATATTAGTACAAAATATATCTTTTCTTTTATCCTCCATTAGTAGTTAGCCTACGTTTATCAAAAGTGATCGTATAAAATTGCTTTGATTAAGAAACTTGTCGGCTAATAAGCGGTACACTGGCGCTAAATATCCTTGCAATTGTAACATGTAAATTGTAAATAAAATAATGCGCGCTCAACAAGTTATTTAACCAGCAATATACGAAAGTGACACTTCAAAGAAAACGAGCGTTCGCGTAATAGAATAGAAATTGCAAATTTGGCAAGCGGATTGTAAAGTTGCATCCGAAGTCTCTGGGTCGCATGACATTGGCCAGTCTTCGGTTAATAGTGTGACACGTGCGTAAGCTAATAACATACGGCAGTCACTAGGTCATAGACGAAATCCAATTTATTCTCATCCGGTTCGTTATAATTAGACACTCGAATCGCGCTCGTCCTCTTTCGGTCCCATCATATTTTTATCAATACGGATATGAGGATTGGCTTTCTTCGGTGTCTCCTTCATTTTGGCACGAGTCAATGAAATATTCGTTATGCACCAGCGGTATAAAAATCAATCGATGTGTCTTTAATTAGGACTTCGCGCCTTCCTTTGTTCATTCGATAAAAGCAAATGGTTTTCAACTTCGTTATGTGGACTTTATTTATATAAAGAGCTAAAGGCTAGAATGTACACAAGATAAGTTATTGAAAATGTTAATTATTGCGTCTTCAATAATAATTACCCGCGAGTAATCGTTTCTCTCTTTTTTTTTCATTCTCTTTCTCTCATTCTCCGTCTCTCTCTCTCTCTCTCTCTCTCTCTCTCTCTTCTCTCTCTTCATTTTTTGTATCTCTCGTAAGGGTGAACCATTAAAGAGGGGCAAAGTCTTAAATATAGATTTTCGCCTTTTCCATTTTTCATGTTTATCTTTCTTTCTCATTTATTTTTCAGATTTTCTCTTTATTTTTCAATTAAAAATAACACACTGCGATACGGAAGAAAAAACGATAAAACTTAAAAAGACCACATTGTATAATCTACAGTCGATTACAATCTACGAAAAAAAACGTTGATTCATCTCGCACTGCTCCTCCTAAATCCTCTCCACCCGTCATCGTGAGCCAGTTGGCTTTTCGCACTATCTTTGAATTGTTGATGGGAAGAAAAAGAAAAATTATTTTTAATAATTAACTGTCGCGTTTCTCTTCGAAAATTTTCGATTTCGATATGGCGACAATTGGTGAAGCTACTCACAGCACCACCTACGGAGTTTGTCTTTGTTTTTATTTTAATTTAATCCGTATCCACAAATAATAATTTAATAAAAAAAAGAAGAACAACTTCGCATCGCATCGCAGTCCTAAGAACGCAGTCGGAGAGCGAAGAGTTTCTCAACTGTAAAAATCTTCGCACTGATTGGGAACACTTAAAACAACGCATGATCTTTTTTTCGCTCATCGCCCATACTTGAATTATCCTCACGGTCGTCTTTCTCCACGTCGGTGCGATAAGCACGCAAAGAAAAACCAGCTATGCCATCGACATCAAATGAATTTCCTTTCTTTTCATCGCTTTTTCCATAAACATTTACAAATACGTCGCTGAACGATGCTTATATCTTTGCTTCGCAACGAAAATTTTTTTTTCTTTTTTTTTGGCCTCGTATCAGAACTGTAAAAAACCTCAGTTTTTTTGTGAAAATTAAAAAACAAAAAAAAAAAAAAAAAAAAAAAACAAAAAAAAACTAGAAGAATAGAAAGTTCGGCTAAGATCGCGCGCAAAATGCATTAAAAATGAAAGCAATTAGTAATGATGCAATAGACGACCAGCGAAAAAACCTGTCACCTACGTAGTCGAACGGCGTACTTGATAACAATGAGAGTACGACGATGACAAACGTTTTTTTTTTGTTTTTAGTATATTTACGAAGTCTTATAATTACAAGTACAAACGCGATTTCGTTTTTACGACTTTGGGTATTGGCTCGCCCAATGCCCTTTTAAAAGATTCCATTGTCTCTTTCATGACCTCTCGCTCTCTCTCTCTCTCTCGCTCTCGTTCTCTCTCTCTCTCTCTCTCACTCTCCTTCTCGTGATAGTACTTAAGAGTCTCTGCGAATTGTACAGTATTTATCATAATAGAGCACATGAGAATACACAGGTACATTGTCGAAAGTACAGATCACTTTGAGAATTCTCCTTTCGAGCAGTACTTATTATAACTCACGCCCCTATAATCTCATGCTACGAATATTGTATTTGCCCACCCTCTATCATCTTCAAGATTAGAGCTCGATTTCGAATGCTACTTTTTTCTCCCTTCATGCAGTTATAATTGTAGTACATTACCATTGAAACATATTACAGTTAGACTGATTTTTCAATTTTCATTGTTTGTTTTAATTTTGTATACGAACACGCACGCGCGCATATTATACACCGACGAACTGAGTCACAGACGCGACGATCGAGTTACTTGTAGAATTTGTGTTTTAAACAAGATATTCTATTAAAGCAAAACAAGATGAACGTAAAGGAATTAATCGAATCAATGTTCGATGAGTAAAGAAAAAACAAGATCAGTATCGTTTTCAGAAGTTTATATATATATATAGAGCCCAGTCTTACAAAAAAAATGACCGCATCGTATCGAGGGACGGGCGTGGATCGCTCATTGCATTTAAAACTAACAATCGGTGCGCTGCCATTTCGGAGTTATTTTTCTTTGCACAATATTCTTTTATATTCCTTATTCACTTACGTTCGCGTATAACGTTTTTCTGTTTGTTTTTTTTTTTTTTTTTTTTCACTGAGAAAGTAGACATATATGCAAAGATATTACAGCAATATAAGTACGATCATAGAAATTAGACTATTAAATTCAAATACAAATCCTACTTTCACTCGCCTATGTTGTCATATTATTTTTCAGTTTAAAATTCTCGTTTATTTCTGCGAAAATCAAAGCGAACAATATGTTGGTTTTTTTGTGTCTCATTCCTGTTTCTGTTGTTTTCTCGATCCATAGATTACAAATTTATTCTTTTTTTAATTATTTGAAGGATGAACCACCTTATTCTTGATCCTTTCTAAAACGCCTTTTAGTTGCCATCATGGCACCGACTTGGAAATTCGCAGGGTACCCAGGGAGGAGGGAACTTCTTACTATGGAACGATCACAGCTGACCTGCGGTGCCCTGCGGAGCCCGGAAGTCTGATTTAGACGACGTGATGTTCATTATTTTACTTAAAGGACAGACGAGCCATAGCTAGGTTGAATCGGTGCTGATTGATAAATGGCATTTAGGCAGGGACTGATTGATGGTGGTGTACAGATGTTGAGTTTAACGGTTATTGGCGGATCACATGGCATACTTGCGCGTCCATTCACGTGCCAAATCGTTATATTTCTCTCTGTCCGTTTTGTATATCCTAGCTATCTCCGGCACTAGTGGATCATCTGGATTAGGATCACACAGCAGAGAGCATATTGACAATAACACTGGAAGACAAATTTAACGGTAATTTTATTTATCAACTTCTTACTCGTGAATATTAAAATTATATTGACTAATTGTATTTCCGTATTGCTATCGATTTCTTAACAATCAAATGAAAGGAACCGAGATGTAAGGATTTTCTATTTTAAATTCAACTTCCTACTTACGAAAACATCCTTTCAATTACATTGCATATTATGTTTATCATAAACAATTAAACTTATAATGCAAATCCAATGTGAAATTAGACTTAATAACGTTATTGCTTCATTAATAAATTATTGAACTTGGATACTGTTTTTTAAAATTAATACTTCATAGCTCTACTTAATACAACACAATACATATTATGAAATCAATTAAGTATAATTTTACCTTTGATAAATTTAAAGTTTGTAAATATAAATATACTTATATAAGCTTGTGATTCAATCTTTCTAATCTTTTTTTTTTAATTTAAAATGTCACTTTAATTTATTATTTCTCAAACATTTCTTTTTCTTTTACTAATATAATTAAATCTATCAATTATAAAAAAAATTATTTATTGTACAATTTTGTAATAAAATTTTCAAATTAATAAAATTGAAATATAAATTTACAACTAAGTACATCTTAAATTGTAAAATTATTACACTTTTTTTTTTTAATTAACTTATTACTTTCCAGTTATTAATACTAACAAGCATTTACAATAATTAGCAAACTTCAAAGTGTCATTATAATATTACTGCATTAGGATATAGTAATTAATGTAACAGAGCTATATTAGAGAATATATTATTATTGAATCTATAAAAGTTGCAAATAAATTTTTTCTTTTGTATATATTAAAAAAATTTTCTTCTATTATACTGTATTACATATAATTTCGTTACTTTTCAATCTTATTGACCTATCCATATACCATTATTTTAATAATAATTAAGTGAAAAGGTTATGTTTTGAAAACGAATAAAAACAACTAATAAAAAAATCACTTGGGCATTTTAAAATAATCAGAGCATACTCAACAATGTACATAAAACAGGTAATTTGTAAAAATATTTTCCAGCTTTGTTTCACCTTAAAAATGTGATTACTTCGAACGATATTTAATTTAAAAAGGAATACAACTATTTTGTTGCCAAAATCCACGCTATGACTTATAAGTATGCTACAGTATATAGACATATTATACATATAAAAAAGTACATACCTTTTGATATAGTAAGTGCTGGAGACCATTGCGATCTTAAAATATCCAAACAAATACTTCCATTACTGTTAATATTAGGATGATAAATTCTGGTCGTGAAAGCAACCTATAAAAATATATATTACACAATCAGAAATTTATTAAAACTAAATTCCTTTTTTTCAATATTAAAAGCATATAAATACCTTTGGAGGCTTAAATGGATAATCTGTAGGGAAATGTATTGTTAAGAAGAAAACCCCTCCTTGGTAAGGGCTGTCAGGCTGAAAGTAATATTTTGCATAAGATTGTGAAATAAATTGCAACACAAGTGTTTTTAAATTAATAAAAACTTACTGGGCCCATGATTGTTGCTTGCCAGTGAAATACTGTAAGTAATTAGAATGTACTTTAATAAAAAGGAACAAGACTATCATTCGTGAAGCTTTCATTTAAATTTATTTTTCATATTTCGCGGAGAGCATTGCTGTGCACTTTTGATAAAAATAGATTTAATTTCAATTTTGCACTACTCACATTATTGTAAACAAAACTGTAGAACTTCGATACTAACATTATTATAGTAAAAACAAATGCTTAAAATGAGACATGGTTTCCATTTTGAGTAATAAAAAATAAAAGAAGATCTATTAACTAAACCTTAAAGTAATATTTAATTGACACAAATATAATATTATATATTTATTACTAAGCTGTAAATTTATAGCGGTTTGGCTTAATTATTATGCTGTTGCTACGCCGTTTATTTTTGAGAATAGGGCATTAGCCCAAAGGATCAATTTTATTTAAACTTTTCTCAAATAGTAAACCAACAATTTTATAGACTATGTTTTCATGAAACTATTGTACAAAGGGCACATAAATGTAATAACAAATATTCGATCAGTTGCTAAAATCTTTTTGTTATAAAATAATGCCCATAAAGTCTATACCATCGGTTACATTAAATATTGAAAATGTTCCTTATAAGACATTGTCTTAAGAAAGAAGATAATAAAATGACTGCGATCATATTAATAAACTTACAATCATCTCCAACTGGTCCAGCTGAGCACTGTGCAGGTGGATCCCTTCCAAGGTCCTGAAGTTCCTGTAAATACAAGCAAAGCATTATTATTTAATAAACAAGCAGTTGAATTAATTAATACACATTAGAAATAAGCTGCAAGCTTAGAAATACTCCATTAAGTAGACTATAAGGTATTTTGGGTGCCCCAAGTATAACGACGATGCATTTTACAACGATCTAAAATGATTGCAAATAGAAAATAAAAAGAAGGGATACAGTTTTCTTCAAAATTATAATTACCAAAGCGACATACAAGACTTTTGTGCACAGGGAAGCAATGACACGAATGACTCATAATCAAGTTCACTGAATACCCAAGAGATACTGCCTAACCAAGATTAACATTACTTGCTCTTCTTATTAGGAGTTACAGCTTTTTTTACAAAATCATGGAAGCACGAGAGGGTTCTTAAAGAGCATAGATGCATCACCATAGGATATAATATAAGGATAGGTTCAAAGATTTTTTAATTATTCTTAGGCAGTCACAAGCAATGTATGTTCGAGTACATCTTGTGTGTATGAAAGCGCGCGCGCGCGCGCGCGAGCTCGAGAAAAAGAGAGAGAGAAGGTAATTACTCGCGTACGTACGAGAGCGAGTACGTGCGGGTAAGTGAGCTTGGAAGTCATGCACGCACACTTAAAAGTCACATGCGTGTACGTGCATTGCCGTGTACTTGCGAGGGAGAGAGACAGAGAGACGGAGAGCGTGTACGGGATCGCGCGCGCGCGCTCTCCTCTCTCTCTCATGTGGGTGGGTGTGCGTGCACGTAAACGGGCGTGTGTGTCTCGGATAATGCGAGTAGGAGCTCGCGAGCTCGCGCGCGTACGTGTGGGTCGACGGGTACACGCATTGGCACGCACACGAAGTTAGGGCATGAAAGCGCTCACGAGCAGCAGCTTGACGATCCAAGGGTTTTACGTTATTTCCGGCATTTGGCCCGAGCGAACGACCTTAGGCCAAGGCGCCACGAGCCAGCTCGAGCTAATGCAGCACGTGAGAGCTGTCGGCAGGCTCCCGTGCACCAGGAGTCGTCGTTCGTTCCGCTGTAGCCGTCGCCCCCTTATTCTCCGCTCGAGATTACAGATTTACTTGCCGAGGCCGCGCCTGCCTGGCCCAGGGTCACCGGGTCAGCGGGGAGCCGCCGCAGGAGGCGAGGCCGGCACTGGGGACCCTACCGCGAGGAGGATCACGAGGAGGATCGGGAGGAGGATCGCGCGGAGGATAGCGGAGCTGACCCCGGCCCGGGCCGGATCCGAGGGGAACGAATGAGCTCCGAAGCCGCGGCTGGCCGCTGTCGCCGTCGTCATCGTCGCCTTGGTCGTCGGGGTCGTCGTCGTGGTCGTCCTCGTCGCCGCGGCCTGCTCCGCCGCCGCCGCCGCCGCAAATCCGATCGCGGCCTCCGATGTCCGAGGGAGAGCAACGGTGCCCTCGAGCCGACCCGGAGCCCGAGCTCGGCTGCTCCGATCGCGGCCAGCGGCGTCGCTGGCCGTCCTCGGGGCGGCTAACGTGGAGGCTCGGCGGGCCTCGCCGACGGTGACACGAGTTGGTGCGAGGATTTATAGGGTAGGAGACGCGGGCGAGCGGAGAGACGTTGAGCCAGGGGATGCCCGAGGTGAGACCTACCTTGTTGATCCGCTTCAAAGCCATTTGACGGTCTGTGTTGTGTGTTAATTCGGAATCCGGCCTTTGCCTGGAACACCCAGAGGAAACGTAAAAACCCGCTTGGCCCGCACAGCACACAGACAAGAGAGGAGATCTTTGATTAGGGATCGCAAGATGGCTGCCGTCTAAAACGTCGTTCCACTACGCGATTCAAGATGTCCTCCGCGCTTTTTCGTGTGCCAGTCGTGAGAGTTCGTACTTCGTATACGCGCGGAGCCGCTGTACGCAGGAGCGACGGAGACGAAGAGCGCTCGGATCTAGAGAAAGAGAGAGAGAGAGAGGGAGGGAGAGATAGATAGACAGAGAGAAAGAGAGAGAGAGAGGAGCGAGCGAGCGAGCGAGCGATCGAGTGTGCGTGAGCCGAAGTCGTATACAGGGAAAACTCGGTACGCGCAGCAACGAAATGAAGCACCAACGATTGCTGCTGGCCTCTCTCCGAGTGTATGTCTGGATATGGACGAGTGCGCGCCTTCCTTCTCCCTCCCTCGGTCTCTCTCGCGCCGTCTCGCTCGCCTTCTATCTCTCTCTCTCTCTCCCACGATCGGAGCCGCCTCCTTCTTTTTCGACAGCTCGTCCACCTCACTCTACTGGAACAGCTTATGCTTGTGCTCTTGCCCGACTTTGTCTCCGCTCCTTTTTACGCAAGCGCCGGAGGAGGAGAGAGAGAGAGAGAGAGAGCGAGAGCGAGTGGGAGGGTGGGCGGGAGGGAGAAGGAGACCAACACGTGTACGTGTTTTCGCCGTGGGTACGTGTGAGCCGAGGACTTCTCTCTCGCTCGCCCTTCGGCTCCCAACGTGTTCGCTTTTCACTTTGAAGTTAAATATTAACGCGCGTGTGCGCGCGCGTACCCACGATCCATAGCCTGCACACGCCTGCAAATATACACGGCACATCATTGCCATTGTGTGCATGTGCGGGCACACACGCGCCACGCACACATGCGCGCGCATCGTCGCACACTCGGGGCTGCATTAATTATAAATAAAGGGCACAACATTGCGGTGTTACAATCGTTGTAATGAGCCCATTTTGCCCATTGCCCCGCGGCATTTGCGCGGCTCCGCGGTGATTTTTCAACTCTGCCTCTCAGCCTTCTCGCCCGTACCCCGATACGAGATATTCGGAAGCGAAAACAGTGAGTTGCGTGTATTGATAAGCGGCGAAAGATTGCGGAAATATCGCCGCAACAGTTTTAAAAAGTAATTTGACGTTGCCGATTCTTGAAGAATTCAGCACTTCGTATGATCGAGCGGATTTTAAATTACCTTTGCTTCGGATGCGCTAGAGGGCACTGATCTGGCGGAACAATCGAAATGTCATGGCTCTCGCGGTGACGCAACGTTTTTTAAGAATTTTCGATACTTTACTTTTCGCTATGATGAAAATTGATTCGATCGCAGCCAGGCCAGACCAGTCCAAGCGATATTTCAGACTATATTAATAGACTATCCGCCTGTCGTTCGATAATTTCTATATCAATTCGTGCTCCTTTTTTTATCGTTATTTGAAGCTACATTAACTGCTGAACTCTTTTGCTGAAACTTTTCCTTCTTCGTTATTATTGCAAGAGGGAAAAGCTTCGATGCCACTTAAATCGGGGAATTTTTCTTTCGCATTATACTAAACGATGTTTAAATATTTCACTCACTGCAAGCGGTAAAAAGTAAAAACTATAATAAATAATTTTTCAATTTTTCTTCAAAATTGCAGGCTACTATTTGAAATATAATTTTTGAATAATTTTTACATGCATGAATATTATTGCAAACATGCACAATGATATTATTGGCGATAACACTTGCCAAAACATTCATCTATAAAATTATCCATTCCATTTCTAAATGTAGATGTAGATTTATTCTAATAACACGATACTCTATTTGTGAATTCTTTTTTAGAAATCAATAACTATAAAAAATTGTATTTCAAGCAGTTCGTATGCAACTATATTCATTTATCTAAAAAGCATGCTTTTTAAGTAATTATTATTACTTTACTCGTCAACATTTCTAAAGGGCAATTTCAGCAAATTTATTGTATTCACTTTATAAGCCTGATAACTTATATTTACAGATAAATTTGTCAAAGAAAAAATATTTTAAATATTGCTTATAGTAATAATCTTACTATAGCACTAACTTATTGTAATATTATTATCTTATCAGAATCTGGTAGAAAGTATAAATTTCATTAAAAAAAAATGTTTTTAATTTGGTAATGATTACCATCGCTAACTTCGATACATTAGCACCTTTACGAATACAAAAACAGAAGAATTTACGGGAAACAGTACAAAACTCATTTAAAAAATTATTATTTGAAAAAAAAAACAAAACTTTAAACAAACGAACATACATATCCTATAAGATAGTAGTCAACTTAATGTTTTGGTTTAATACAAAAGCTTATCCATATAAAAAATGAAATTTTTAAAGCGACAAATGTTTCTCATATTATTTCTTAAAATGTTTATATTTTATGATTTGACATTGCAAAATGTGATCAACTCACGATTGATTGAATTAAAATCTAACGATTTTGAGGTAATTATGAATTTTGTGAATTATTATTATTATTATTATTATTATTATTATTATTATTATTATTATTTCTACTATTATTGCTATTAATAGTGCTAATTAATGTAAAAAAAATTTTTATTTTATTTAATTGAATAATATACAAATATAATTGACAAAAAATAATTTTATGTACAGCACTGTTTTTTAAAAATTAGTTTATTAAATATTTTTATATTTTTTACAATAAATCATAAATTAAAAGCGATGTTGATACATATGTACCGAAACACATTTTATTTTACAAAATTTCAGCAAGCCATATTTAATCTATGTTTTCCTAATCCGACTGAAACTAGAGTGATTATTGGAAATTGGAGTAATTATGAACAAGACTTTTTTAACTCGATTAATTTGAAGCCCATTGTTTTATTAGGCATTGAAAAAAATGATAATTTAGAAATGTACGAATCAATATCTCAACGGTATTTCATATATACCAATGAAACTACTTTACCGGTGAAACCGCTACCTGCAAACTTGATTATCACACGTGAATTGAATAAAAAAACCTTTCAATTAAGCTTATATAAATTAAAGAATTCGGTTTTTTGGAATATTCATGGACTTTTTTTCATAAAGAATACAGACGCATCCGATAGCTGTGAAAATGCATACTCAATTTTAAAGCAGGCTTGGGATTTTAATATTTTATCTGCAGTCTTCTTCTGTCGCGATTCAAAATTAAAATTTCATTTATATACGCACAACCCATATTCGAAAGATTCCCCAAGGTTTTGGAAAGAAAGCGCTATTTACAAGCATGAAAATGGACAATTATTTACGTTGTTTATTAATTCAAATGAATCAATAGGTAAGTTGTAAACAATGTATACCATTTCTACTTTCCGTAATGAACTTTATTTCTAAATACAAGTGTAAATTTTACTTAATCTTTCTTTCTCTAGCTACGAAATTCATAGCGTATGCACTTTTTAATATTTTAGTTTAATGTTATCCATTACTACTGTATAACTTATTGCGATAATTTTTTTAATATATATAATTTATAGTTAAGTAAAAACAATTGCTTTCTGCATTAATAAAACTATAAATATATGTTGTAAATATTTCAATTTTTATAAGTTATTTAGCGAAACATAATTTATATGTGTATATATATATATATATTGTAATATCAGATACGTCTGTAATGTGTCAAGAAATATGGTTCGACAAAACAAAAAATCTGTCTACATTCCCAGTGAAAATTGCTCTATCTAATCTTACGTACGATTCAGTTGTTGATGAATCGACAGGGAAGGTAATAAAAATAGAAGCTTATAAAACTGGTCGACAGTATATGAGCATAATCTGGAAAAAATTACATGCTCATAAGTATAGTATCGATTATTTCTTGGAAGAAGATTTTGGCGAAATTGACAACCAAGGTATCGCAACAGGGATAATAGGCGATGTTTTAGAAGGCAAATTCGAAGCATTAGGATCGGAAGATTACCAACGCGGACTTTGGAAGTTAGAAGTGAATACATTCCTGCGCTCGGGCTTGTGTTTCATCATTAAAACGGTTAACCTATCAATTAGCGAGCAATTACTTAAAGCATTTCCAATAAAAATACAATTAATACTTTTAATTATGTTCATTTTGCTAAGTATACTCTTTTTGCGCCTACTCAAAAGAAGTTACTCAACCGTCGTTATGGATGTAGTTCGAGCATTTATCGGTGTTTCCATGATCCTGAAACCCCGGACTATGTTTGGTAGAATGATCATTGGGTTCGTTTTTGCATTCATGATCTTGAATTCCTTTCTTCAGTCTCAATTAAGTGCCATGCTTGCCACCGATCCCTCTTACAGAGGCGAAGAGACGGATATTTACGATTTACTGCACATGGGTTACGACATTTACATCAATCGCGTCATTGAAGAAGCTTATCGACAGTTTCCATTCCCTAGTACCGAGCACTTTTTTGATAATTTATTAGAATGCTTACAATTGATGAAAGCTAATGCCACGACTGCTTGCATAGAGGATTGCACGTTAATTAAGTACGTTATGCAGCAGTCTGAAGAGGTGAATATTCTCTACGATAAAGATTATGACAGGAATGATGTATTGATCATGCGAGATGAGACACCGCTTCATAATCGCATTGAAAAAATTTATAGCAGGTTGTTTCAACATGGAATAATCTGGTACATAAATGACTTAGATAGATTATATTATAAGAGATCAGTTGTTAAAAAAGTCACCGGACTCTCGATGGGACGGTTGAAATATTCCATTTTCATTTTGATGTTTGGATACGCAGTGAGTGCTTTAACATTTCTATTAGAAATTGGAAGAATTAAATTTGGGTTTTTACGTAAATTCGTAAATTTATAAATATTTATTTACTCGGCACTAATTTTAAATGATTAATTTACTGACAGTTGTGTGTCTGTTAGAGGCTTACAATAAATAAAAACATTATATTATCATTACATCGCATCAAACATGATGATAAAAAATAAAATACTTTAATCATGATAAATCTTTTTTATTAATTAAACCTGTAGATGCGTTCGTCATCTCTTTCTTATATTGTCTTAAAATAATTAAGTAACACAAGCTGTTGAAAGAAGATTATCTTTGAAGAAATTATTAATTGAAACATTATATTATAACATGGATTAATTTAAAAAATTGTGTATATATATATATATATATATATATTGTATAGACGATTATCTACCTTGTTAAAATATAATTATAAACTAAAAAGCCAGATTATCAAATTATGTGAAATTCATAAATTTTATGTAGCATGATTACTGTTTACTTTAGTTAAAAGCTATAATAAGTCAAATCATAAAACATTTTAAGTTACTTTTCAAAACAGCTTATGAATACATACATATCTTTAAATTTAATTTCACTTTTTGTCAAAATTATTTATACTTTAATTTTACGATAATTTTGTATGTTTCTTTTTTATTTTATATTTGGGTACTTAAAAAATGATAATAAATATAATTTTGAATATTATTTAAATAATAAGTGAATTTAAAAAATAATTATAATAGCGAATTAAATTAGTATTTTATACTTAATAGTTTTTTTCTTCAAATATTTGAGTATAAAATTAACAAATTTTTATGATAAGAAATGGATTTTTTTAAATTAAAAAAAAATGTCTTCTTCTATTGTTGTGAAAATGGTATCGATTTAATTTATGAAATGACCTAAAAAACTCTTATCTGTAATAACGATATTTTCAGGATCAAAAGTATCTTCTATTAAGATTAATTTGTTGATACATTTTTAAATTTAAAATTCGAATGTACTTTTTTACATTGCTTTATAATATATTTTGTTTATTTTTAAGAAATCATTTGTTATTCAATTCACAAATATATTCAAGTAGATAAATTAAGGGCGTATATTTTCTCTCTTTTACAGATTATAACCTAATGTATCTTATTATCAGTTAATTATGTCAAATTATTTAAAATTTTTAAATTTTTTATCGTTTCATAAACAAGTGGAATTATTATTTTAGTTTCCTAAAATATTTTAATAAAAATATACGCGAGAAATGAGTATTGTTAGTTCTTCAAACATTAGGTATAGCATTTCAGAATCAAGTCTCGCATCTTCAGGTATGATAACTGCATCATCGATGAATGCATCTTCCGATGAAGATTATGAAACATCGAATGAGTTTCATAGTCCACGAATAACTGTAAATGAAAATCCTAAAATTTCATGTAATTTATCGAGTATTCTGTCTGAAACAAATTGTAATTTTACAATCGACAGTACGTCAAATTCCATTCTGTTCGACGAAATCAATGAGCAGATACGAGAACCAAATTTAAATGTTGAAAATGAGTTGAATACTTCCTTTGAAACAGAAGATTGTTTAACTCCAAAAATACAGGATACAAAATCCACATATGACATCGATTTGAATCCAGAAATCTCGTTAACTTCAATTAATAAAAGCATCAAAAGAACTGCATCGGAAGGATCAATACAAGAATTAGTGTCCCTTGCCAGTCCAGAAAAAATAGAAACACAAGATAATACGAGTATTGAGGTAGACAAAAATAGTTTTACAATGGAAAACCTTAATAGTGACTACAATTTGTTACTATTAAAACCAGATGAATCTGAATCATCATCGAATGCTACAACACCGAGAATGATATATTCATCCGAATCTATTCAAACAGATCCACTAAACGAAGATATGCATGATGTAAATGTAACATTAAACGATTCGTATTCATCGAAGAAAATTTCTTCGACCAACAATATTCGATTTATTCTACAAATCGATAACGAACTCCAACCTCTTAATCTTATGTTATCAAAGCTATTGGCTGAGTTTCGAGCAATGAATACAAGAAACAAATTCGGCTATATATTTCAGAACTTGTATAATTCGTATTTTATTGGTGACACAAATTATGATTTTACGCTACCGCAGTTTAAATCCTTACATCAGTTTACGCCTAATATGAATAAAAAGAAAAAAAATATGTTACATAAGAGTATTCAAACAAATTTAACATCAAATTATAAAATTGCTACAGATCCAAGTTACGAACCCAATCTGTGCTTTAATGAATGTCTAAAGCCCACCGATAATTCGTCTAAACATTTTAACACAAATAAAATAAATCCTGATCTTGATTATCAAGGAACGGAATTGAATCTTTGCAGCTATTATTCTTCATATTTCGGATACCCACAAAATAAAGAAGTTTCGTTACAGTAAATAAAGTTTTTTATTTAATGTAAATTCGAAAACACAATATATTATAAAACATTATGAAGTTTTATGTATATTTTAACAATTTTAAATATATAAAATTTATTGCATGCACTCAGTATGATATCCTTTTAACAGAACTTTATATTGTTATTAGAATTAAAATAATTTTTTAGATAAAACTCATACTGAGTATTAATTTAGAGTCAGAATTACTTAAAAAGCAATTTTGATTTGTATTTTAAAAATATAAATATATAACTTTAAAATTATAATAGATCACTACGTGAATAATTAAATATAAATATTGAAGCTCATCAGCAAGCGTTAATTTTTATAGCTCTTTTTTAACTAGTCGCGAGAAAGATACATATTATTAAAAATTATAATATTTACTGTAATTAACGCTTATTTACAACTTACAATACAATTATACAATATTTTAAATACAATTATAGTGTTTACAAAATAACGTATCACTTTCATTACAGTAAAAATGAATGGCAGTTTGCTTGTATCGGGCTTATAAGAATTCTGATATTCTAAGATACATTTATTAAGGATGAATGAAAGTTATAAAACAATTTCACGTTTTTTTTTTTTATTGGAATTCTAAATGTATAGAAGTATGTGTATTTCTTTAAGTTAATTTATGTTCGGTAGTCTTCGAGAAAATAGTCTTATATCCTTTTAATGCAATTGATTTTAATTTGGAAAATTTGTCGAAATGATTTTTTTTTATAAAAAGTACCAAATTCAAATAAAATTTAGTGGTAAGTATAATAATGCGCGCGTAAACCAATTTATTGTTGACATGTAGGGAAACCTTAAAGAGCCAAATGAACAACCAACTATAATCCCGAAATTAATTAATAAAGAAGCAGAAGCATGCTTACTTTAACTTCAAAAAGGAACCGAATTGTCAAGAGAACGATTCTACGACGTTGAAATTGTGGAGAGTTAACGAAAAGAATTTAACGAAGCCCCACGGCAGCATTTAATAGGCACCGGAATGAAAATGCAGGTTGTTAAGGGCACAAGTCACTGATACTGGATATAAAGGATTTGAAAAACTTCCGAAAAAGAGTCACCTTTCTTCGCTATCACTGATTTATTTGAATGATAGCTATTCGATTTCACAAAATTATGATACTGATGATGAATGTTTCGAGACACCGCAATTAAAGGTATATCGATTTCCAAAGTATTTCAGAAGGGATAAAACTTCCAGTACTTTGTTTATGGTTATACAAGTTTAATCATGAATTTAATAATGTTCGATCATTTTTCGGAATGAAATACTACTGTCATTTGTAAAAATATGAAATTACTACGTATTGTTCTGTGCAATAAATTTTGTAAAATATAAAACTGAGTTTTTTATTTTTGTAATGTAATCTATCTTGTAATTGCTACTGTGTAATCGCGTACATATTTGTATACAAATAAAAATAATTATAGAATTTAAATTTAAAAATAAATTTTTCAGCTGTGAAATAAAAATTAAAATACAATTTTTAAGTCGGGAAGAATATTAAATTTTGGAATTTTAATAAAGCTTATATACCGCATTGCTTGTTCAGTTTGGCAGAGTGAAATCGGACACTTAATGTATCAAAATAATTACTAAATTGCTAAAAAAGAAAGAAAGATTCTATATAGTAATGAACAAGAAACAAAAAAACCATACAATAATTTTTTATGCGAACCAATTGTTAAAAAGGTCCTTTATTTTTGAGATTATAAAAACGAAAAGTATAATATACATATGAAAAACTTCAGAAACAATTATCGATCAAAAGTTACTTTATAAATATTAAATAATAATAATAAATAATTCATATTAGACACGATGTTTGTAATGGTTAAATCTCACATAATTGCAAGAGAAAATAAGTATTAGCTTATAAAATAACATAATCAATACAATACAACTCTTTTAAGAGATTAATATACCTACAATAATTCTTATGATATTTAAAGAAAGAGTGATAAAATATATTTATTAAACAATAAAATTTCAAGTGAAATATTACAAATGATTTTTTATGTACAATATTATCTAAATGCATGTCTAAACAAAAAGGATCTACGAAATCCATAATTTGTTATTTAGATGCTGATTTACATTCTGTAGATTTACGTTCTGTAGAACTTTTATAAGAAATAATTGAAATTTATAACTAAGTTATTACAATATCTCGAACTGTACGAAATAACAGCTTTTACTGTTGTTTGTGATTAATGTGAAATTTCTTAAAAAAGATTGTGTCTTATACTAAGAAAATGAGTTTTTTTAATTTAACTTTGTTTTTGTATTGTATTTGTTAAACAATTATATTTTTTATTCCTGTAGTAAGATTAAATACTTTTTTATTTACTTTTAAAAACATTTTCATTGTGAAAAATATAAATAAAAGTTCAAAAAGTAGTCATTTTGTTGCTAAATTAAAAATTAAATTATATTCTCAACATCAGTATACAAGTTATGTATTTAACGATGTTTTTGAAAGTAAAAATTCGATTACGGTATAGCAACACTAATTCACATTGATCGTAAATGGTAGTGGCCTGAGATTTTTTAATTATTATGATTTTATTGAACTGGCTTCATTTTAATTAAGATAACATTTGATAAGGAAAATGTTTTCTTTATTACTTACTCGCAGTGACAATTTGCGATAGAAGGGGGACCGGCAATACATCGAAGTAAAATGCATTCTGTACTAAATGCAGACATATTAAAGTAAGACCGAATAAAGTTAAATACTGATGATGAAATACATTGTCACTAGTCGTCAGTTGGAGCTTGTCAATAATGGCATGCATAGCTAACGGTTAGTTTGGTTGATACTTCTCTGTATCGTATGTACGATGGTACCGGTGGGTACGATGATCCCCCTCATGGATAAGAAACACGCAGTTATCGAGCACTCGGACGGCAGTCGTGGCGTGCTTTGCTTGTGCGAAAACAATGAAGAAATTGTCAGGTCGCCGAAGCGAAGTTACCTTATTCGCGGGAAGAAAAAAGCTCGCGAGACGAGGGGAAGGCGCGCGTCGTCGATGTCCAAGGGCCGCCGCTTGTTACCGACCCCGACCTACCCGACCGACTCGAGGTAGCGGCTCGGCGGCCGCGAGAGGGCGCGGGCCTCGGGCCGCAGGGGATTCCCCCCGCCGGCGACCATCGCCGGGGCTCGCGGGGCTGCGCGTCGCGGCGCCGCTTGCGTAGGGTGGGGGCCCGGGACGGCCAGGGTGGGACAGGAGGAGGAAAGAGAGGCGACGGCGCAGAACGACGACGATAACGGAGCAGCAGGCGGCGCGGCGGCAGCAGAGTCGCGGCGACTTTTACAGGCGACGAGGGGCCGACGTCCGTTCGGACGGCCCCGCGACAGCTCGAGGAGAGACTCGAGCAGCGCCCGAGTGCGAGAGACAGTTAGTCCTCGAGTAAGCGCGCGAGTCGGTCGGCTAAGGTCCGGCTGGCGAGGAGCGATCGCCGTCGTCGGCCAGTGGTGGTTGGTTTTTGTTAACGCGAGTCGCGCAGTCCTCGGAGCCGCTCGAGCAGTGGCCGATGTCCCGGAGGGCCCGGGCCTCGGGGTGGTCTTGAGGGGTCGCCCGGGCGGATGCCCTCGTGAGGAGCGGCGACAGGAGGAGGAGCGGCAGCAGCGGGAGGCGGCCTCCCCGAGAGCGCGTCCTCGGGCTCGGGGCACGCAGCCGGGGGAGGATGGCCCGGCCGAGACCGGAGCCGCGAGGTGTCAGGCCGCGGTCGCCGTCGCCAGCGACGCGGACGTCGCAGCTCCGAGTCCCGGGGAGACCCGCGGCCTCGTGACCAAGGACCGAGGACCGAGAGTGCGGCGATGCGCCCTGGGAGATGGCGCCACCGGGCCTCTGACACATACCCAGGTGCAGCAGCAGCGCGAGCAGCAGCGGCCCCGTCAGCTGAGGCGGACCCCGGGTCCCCTCGAGCCCTATTATGAGCCGAGAGTTCTACGTCCCCTGTCAGCCTTACGCGTATCCGGTGAGTCCACCTCCCTCTTATTCTTCTTCTTCTTCTGCTTCTGCTTCTTGGTCGTGTTCAACACCAAGATCGTCGCCGTCTCCTCCTCCTCCTCCTCCTCCTCTCCCTCGGGGCCGCTCGACCTCCGCGCTCCGGGTGCAGGAGCGAGGCCACCTACGACACCCGGTGAGCAGCGCCCCGCCGCCGACGTCGACCCCACCGCCGCTCTCGAGTCTCGACTCGCCCGCTCCGCTAATCGACGGACGGCCGACGCTCGCTGATCGATAAGTCGGCTCTCGGCTGGCGCGAGCCTCGGCGCGGCCTCGGGGCTGCGGCCCACCCGCCCCCTCGGCGCCCCCGGGCGTCCGGCCTCGGCGGCACCACCTGCGGCTCCGGCCCCCCGAGCCGCTTCGGCCGAGCTCCTCGTCGAGTGCCGCCGAGCCTCGGCTCGAGGCCCGCCCGGCCCTCCGCACCCCGCCCCCTTTGGAAATTACTCCCGATGACAGGCGAGCGCGAGCGCGTATCTTCGGACCGAGCTCTCGCTCGTTGCTTAATATTAACGCTCGCTATTGCGTTAATAAGAGCTCGGCAATAAATAACCGCCGTTCCGCAGCCGCGTTTTCTTGCGGCTTCAACGAGGTTAAGAAAATATAAGCTCCGATTAACGCGCGCGCCCGCCCGAGCCCCGCTCTCCCGCCCCGGCGATACACGGCGATTTTAGTTTATTTATTATGCATTATAATGGGAGCGCTGGGTAGGTATGCATACGCGACTGCCTCCGTGCGCCTTTTTATTCGCGCCCTCCAACGCCGATTCCATCGCTCGCTGTCTTTATATTGTCTCGAGCAGCTATTGCCAAGGCTCCTCTCTCGCGGTCGCTCGGGAGCCGTAGCTCGGATTTCCGTAATTGTGAGTATCGACGGCGATACGCGTTGCTCTCCCGCGGGATAATCGTCGGTTCTCGACTCGGCTCCCCCTACCCGCCCCCTAATAATGCTTCCCTCGAAAAGAACATCAGGATTTAACAATGAGCGCCTTTTCTTTCGTGCGTATTGTCGTTGGGTTACTTTTTTGCGGGATTTTTATTCCTCGAGGCTCGATGTAAGTCGCTCCTTCGAAAATTATTTCTTCCCAGTCCCCCGAAGGCATGCCTCGAATATAAATATCGCGTCGTAATAAGCAACATTACAACACTCGGCTGCCATTTAAACTTTGCGCGAAGATCGGTCTACGTAAGCAGCTACATGTACATGTTTCTTTCATTCTTTCACGAATTAAAACGACGAGCCATTGCTTCGTCGGCCGAGCGATAAAAGATAACAGCTGTTGAAAGAAAGAAAAAATTTATCGTTTACGTATGTCTCGTGGCTGGCTGTTGTACTCGGGCCATTGGCTCGAGTGGTTCGGCTTTTAAATGTCCCTCTCAAATATTATTCAAGGTAGCGCCTCAATTTTTTTTTTTTTTTTTTTGTCATTAGCATTTGTTAAAGCTGCCGAGGAGCTTCGTTAAAAGAAGTACATGGTAATTTTGCAGCAGCGCACGAGCAAAGTGACGCACGCGTGACGATCGATTAGCGAAAATCGTCCGTGCACACGTCGTGTATTTTTAAGATTATTAACGATGTATATCGAGCTGCCAAAGATTAATGCCACCGCAATCAGCGTAATATCGCATTTATCGAATTCCCTTTGAGTCGGGCTTACCCTGATTCAAATGCATCCCAATGAAATGCAGGTGGCAGATTGTAAAAATGTGTATAATGTACGAGCATTAGCTTAAACGAGGGCAACTTATGGTAAGCTGGGGCAAGGTCGATTTCGATGTACGAGACATGTACATCGAGATAAGGAAGGAATCTCGCGATTGATTTGCCTACTTCGTATACAACTGCAAGATAATGGACGTATTTGTCGCCTCTTTTCCAAGCTGCTCCAGTATTATTTTAATAACAGGGATTTCCCCACCGTGCAATATACTTAGGGCTTTAACCGTATGTAACTAACTGTGGGATGAAAACGTAATTTGCACATCCGAATAAATACCTCATAGTTATACATCTACGTATCTAATTGTATACGGTTTACTAGATTTTTTTTTTCATCCCAAAACTGTAATTAATTGCACATGTAACTCGTGTGCGGACTCTATGTTTCAACATGGTTAATTGCTATGCCTGCATTGCCCCACGTTTCCCAATGAAAGAGAGGGCGTAAGGACACATTTTGCCGAAGATACTGCGAAGCCAACATTCTGAAGACATTTCCAGGTAGTCCTACACGTTTGTAAACATATGGCCGGCATAAGGTCCATTGTAAGTGTTGAAAATCACTTCGAACTTCAAACTTTTAGGAAATCGTAAATCCCTCGTTTCAAATTAAAAATAGCTCAAATTAGCACCACCTAAAAATGTCCACTAGTTATTTAAGATGTTATTTTACCTTAAAACTTCAAAGTAGTTCACGGACTTATTTTCTTATTTCTCCGATTTGTGATAAATTGATAAATAATTTTGTGAAATTGGGTTAAATAATATTTATAATTATAAAAGTATATATGTCAAAACAAATAGGACCGTGATTAAAATGCGAATTGCGTTGTATAACAAATAAATTTGTCGTTTATCGTTGCCTTCAAAATAGTAAATAATGATCATACATGTAGATATTATAATTAACCATTTAAAATACCGTTTGTACAATGTGTATACGTGTGAAAATGTGCGTTGAGTAAAAAAGGAACATCTTTGATTCTGTCGTTGAACGAATATTATTTCTAATATAAATGACTTTTTTCGAATTTTGTTGAAATTAAGTAAATTCGTCAACAAGTCGATGATTATTGTCTAAAAATAATATACAATGGATATAAGAAAGTAAATCTTTTTTTGTATACTGATCATACCGACATCGATAATTTATCTTCCGATACAATTTTATAGAGTTTGGGTAAAAGTATAAAGTCCGAAGCAATAAAATTTTACGACGTGGAGGTAAGCTGTCATAAATAGTTGTAAACGGTTGACCGAAGATTCGGAGGTCTATTAATTATCTAAACCAAAGCATGTAAAATAAATTCTTGAATAGTTTGTCATTATATACTGGTGATTAAAAAAACACTCATAACATTGTAAATAATGACGTTAAAATATATACGTTGCCGAGAAATAAGCGAACTGCTCGAAGGTCGAAACCCGAAGGGCACTAGAGGGAAAAAAGGATCGACTGTAGCGAAGAGTTTAGAGGCTCATCCGAAAGGCTCGATCTTCTCTCAATCTCCACTGGATCTGCATCTGAAATATGTTATCCATAAGAAGGCCTATGGCTTCCGATGAATTGGCCGCTCCTCTAATTATATAAGTTATCTCCTCATTAGCGCTTGAGCTGCAGCCTCCGCCAAAAAAAAAAAAAAAAAAAACAGGGACGGCGGGATCGAAAACCCGTGGCCCTATGAATGGCGATGCGAAGGAAGGAAGGCCCGAGGGTGGGCAGGAGGCAGGAAGGAAAGGGAGGAAGCGAGAAAAATCGAAACGCAAAAAGTAGACATAAAAAAAAAAAAAAAAAAAAAAACAAGAGAGCGCAGTTACAAAAAGTAGCGTCCTCGATATAACAAAAGCGTGCCATCGGAGGGAGGGTCAACCATCCGTGGACCGTCGTTGCGCCGATCGGCCGGGACAAGCGGCGAGCCTCGCTGTCGAGCTCGAGGATGCGCGAGCCCTCACCATGAGCGAGGAGGTGACCTCGTCCTCCAAGGGGGAGGCGACCAACGAGAGCCACCCCAGGGCCACGAGGACGTCCGCCCTCTCGAGCTTCCGCAACAGGGTAACTAGCCGGGGTGACTCCCGAACAGTCGCGACTCCTCGCGGTCGCTCACCTGGTTCCGTCTGCCTCATCCCTTCTACCACACAACCCCCCCCCCTCAACCCCAACCCCAACCCCCCGCTCGGCCGGAATTTCCTTTCCTTCGCCGAACTCGGCCGTGTGCCCGTAAGGTTAGAGCGCAGTCGAGGTTAGGGTAACAAGGCGTTGCTCGCGCGGATAACTCGCGTGGATAACTCGCATGGGATGTGCTCGTTGATTAATGAATCGTATCGGGAACTTTCATTTTCGAAAGTGGTCCTCCAGCAGCCCGAGGCCTTCGCTCGATTTAAGGCAAGCTAAATACTATACACGCTCAAAGGGTGAGAGACATTTTACAATGTGATCTCGCTCGCGATACGATAAGTAATTATGCAACTCCCTTTTTCTCTCTCTCTCTCTCTCTCTCTCATTCTTTCTCTCTCTCTCTCTCTCTCTCGGCTTCTCAGGTGGGCCACGATGCATTTTCTTTACAGTAATCATTACAAATTTTACAAGTTGCTTAAACGACGTCTCGTACTTTCCGCGTGCTTAACTTAAATACAATTATAAATTTCTACACGCTTGCATTGTAATATTGTTTGGAGAAACCCGCTTTTATTACGTATTCGTGAAAACGGTAAATTTTATTTTCTTGTGCATATATTTACCTTGAGTTTTTTTTTTGGTAATTTAAATATAACCGTCTCGCGGTTTTTAAGGCTTTCATTTTTAAATAAAATTAAAATTAAAAGCCTCGAACAGCGTGATTTTGCGCGCCACTCGAGAATAGATAATATTATCATTGAATATTTTTGTAACGTTATTGTTGCTGTTAGCTTGTAAAATTATGATTTGCCTATTGCGTATCTCATACGCATTAAGCTTAAAAAATTTAAATTTAAAAAAGTTCAATTGAATATATTCTCTTAATCATTTCAAAAGCCATTATAATACTTTGAAGCATCAAGATAGCGATCGTGCAATTAAAGGAATAATATTTCTTCAAAATGACATCACAGCTGTCTGACGTCGTGTTTGTCAATGTTTTTGAGATCGTTAGCTTGAGAATTTTCTTTTATCGCTGGAAATTGATGCAAAACGATAATGCATATCTTTGGTAGTTGACTGTAGCGAAAGATTATTTGCGAAAAGCACGAGTTATCGTTGACTAAATACGTGATGATTAATAGACACGCAACTTTGAAATGCTGCTATTTTACAAAAGCTTAAACTGTATATTTTTATCATTTTATTTACTTTTGAAATTTATGTCCTTATATAATGTAAAAGAATCTTCCATTACTTTTACTTTTACTCATGTACTATTAAAATTATTCTTCTACTTACAGTGTTACATAAGTTTTACCTTTGTTTTCATAATAATATTATTATTATTAAAATATAATAGTAGCAACAACAGAAAAAAAGCCACAACAACAACAGCAACTATAATAATAATATTAGTAATAGTACTAGTAATAATAACAATAATAATAACGAAAATAGATTTTGGCTGCTTGAGTACCGTCGGGTCGAGTTACGTTATTATTTTTGATGAAAAGGACAGGAAAATAAAAACAGTAAATGCCTGTGTCCAAACAAATTTTCAATTTCCCATGCCAACACGTGACGAAAGCACGCAGGCATATATATATATATATATATATATGCATATATATGTAAATACATATTTGTAAGAAGCGCGAGCAATGGGTCACGCCTGGAAGCGAGCGTAGAAAAATAGTAAAAAAAAAAAAAAAAAACGTGTCACACGCGGTACTGAGCCTTACGAGCCTTCGTAAGATATAAACACAGATCGTCGGTATCGTCGTTAGATCAACGTAGGTACACATTTTAAAAGGAGAAAAAAAAATTGCAACTGGCTCTGCTTGCGAAAATACACGAGCAGTGTAAATGAGTGTAACCCCGCCGCCGCCCCCCACGCCCACGATGCCACCCAAGCCTACAACTTGCGCTAAATGTGTAAACAGATTAGATCGCGGTTCTCGTCGAACGGAGTCCGCTTCAAATCCTTGGTGAAATGGAGGCGTACAAGCAAAACGACGCCGGAGTCGTGCGAGACATTGTCGACGAGTTCCTCGTCGTTGACGGTGCCCCACCACTCGTTCCCAGAGGTCAATATCGACGGGGAGTCAACTGGTAACATACTCGTTAATATCCATTCGTCTTTTCCTCCCACAATCCGCCTCTTCCCCCACCCAACCGCTCACTATCGCTCTCTCTCTCTCTCTCTCTCTCTCTCTCTCTCTCTCTCTCTCTCTCTCTACCCTCGCCATAATTATCCAATTAACCATGTCACCACGAGTTCTGGAAGGCGACCCACTATTGACGCAGTGGAGAGGGGGAGATGATAATTCGTCTAGCGGCCATTAGACATGCGGAAGGTCGTCATAGCTGATCTGGCTTATTGACTTATTCAAACGAGCGAGATTGTGCTGGGATCAGTGGGACCACTGGCAAAAAACGCGAACATCCTTTTAAAAGCCCGAGATGACCTTCGTCTCGGTTTTACTTGCGATTCTTAAGTGACACCTAATCAATATTCCGTAATTCAATATTAATTATTTTTTCATTTTTATTTTTCATATTCAGCTGCTTAGCTTCGCCGTACGGGCGCGGAGAGTAATCGAATAACATTACCGGCTGAAATCCAAGAAACTTATCTTTAGAAATTATTTTTCCATTCGTCGGTTGCCTCAACTGTTTGCCGCTTACGTACGCGCGCGCACTCACATAATCAATGTCTCGTTATTTGCTCTAGGCAAATGATGGGATTAAGCGATTTATACAGGAATTATTTATGTTATACAAATGACCAATTGCGGCAGCTTCCGCATCAATTATTTTGCACTTGTGTAGAGCCTGAAATGAACCTGCAGGAATCAAACGAACCCAGCATGCAAATCCAAGAAAATACTCCCATTTCGTCGCTCAATCTCATTGACAATGTCAATAGTTCAAGTTCTCTCGAACCCGGGACATCTTCTTTCTCGACTGCCGATTCGGTATCCTCCTATGCCACAGGTACTCCTCCCACTAAGCCGTTATATGCGATCTGATTACTATTATTATGGTTGAGATTAGACAGGTTTTATTCGGTATATATTATAAATTGTATGCGTTACGTGAAAGAGCGCCCCAATTTCATACAAGCAAAACATTACTTCTCACCAACGAGCGCACACAACTGAAATTAGACATTTAAAAATAAATCGGTTTACACACATACACACACACACATATATATATATATATATATATATATATATACATACAGTTGAGTTTACTAGATAATTCAATAAAATAGTAAACACAAGATCAAATACGTAATTTATTTTGTATCGTGCAAAAATAATTATTCACTGTAACAAACGATGTGTGTCATAATATGTAGTTCAAGTGTAACTTATAATCTAAACGTAGATCAGTTTTTAGCTTCAATAAGCACCTCGGCATGAAAATAGTTTTGACACAATAAAAACTGGAAATACTTTCATTATGCCGATTCAAACCCGTTAAAACGTATGTAATAAAGTAAGAATACTCGTCTTGTTCGTAAATTCACGCATGCAAAAAGAAGTCGAAATTCTTGTCCTCGTTTGAAAAAAAAAAAAAAAAAAATCAAAAAATGTATATTCTATCGCGCCTGTAATACCATAAATGGATGTGAAAAATGTTAAACGCTTCAACCTCGTTTTGAAGTCGACGAACTACGCGCATTCCATTTTTTTGGATGCTTTATGTATAATTTCTCTCCAGCGTTCGACTATTAATTTCAACATCGATAATTTATTTTCTAAAAGCCGCTATCCTTTAAGCCTTGTAGCATAAGGAACGTGCCGAGTTATTAGATATGTATCGAAGTACGATTGGTTAATAATTTCGATGTACCCACAATCTCTATTATCCTGAAGCCAATACCTTTTAAGAAGAGTCGAAATTAAAAATTTCCAATTAACGCTACATTTGTACCTACATGGCGTGTCGTTCCTTCGAAAATAGGATTAATTATTCAGTAGCTGACATTACTTTTTTATTTGTGCACGGGGCTCATTTTAATTAATACAGAGCTGAATATTTTATACCATTATGAATACCATTTAACTTTTCGAGTGAGAATAATTAACTCTGCCTTTTATCCTACCTTCCTATGGGACCTTATGTTTTACTATGATTGTTTAAGATGAAGTTTAGGGTCATTTAATTTAATTAACAATATAGTATTTTCATACTTGGTCGTATCGCGTCTTGGTGACCTACGAATAGAGCACGCGTATATCATAACAGTTTCTGTTTCTGCTCGGTATTATTAGTATATCTTCTGGTAAAATAATGCTGATGTAAAAAAACCTTTTGAAAAATAAAAAATTTTCTAGATGTTTTATTGCGAAAAAAATATTTTTTGATATTGGTCGTAAGGAATGAAAATGCCAAGTCACGTTACACTTGGATATACAAGTCATTTGAGACTCAAAATCAATTAAATTTAATATAACCTTAAAACTTTCCGTTGTAAATTTTGAATTTTTCATTTATGATATGTAAATAAAATATTACCAACTATTCTGGGGTGGATATTTATAAACTTACAAGTAAATTTATTCTTAGTTATAAAATCATTATTAGAGGAATTTTTTCTTTATACAAAGTTGAAAAAGACATTTCTGCGAGATCTAACAATTTTGTTTAATGATTTTCATTCGTCATTTTCGTGATTTTTGCGAGTGCCGTTTAAAAATAGTTAGATGGGAAAAGATTTTCATTATCGATTGTATTATCAATACATTACAAAAATTGAAGTTATACTTTAAAAAAGAAATTGAAATTCTCGAATCATTAATTGAATTGAAGACTTTTTCGACCTCTTTTAATACAACTATTACAATAATGCACAACGAATAATTAAAACAACTAATAAGACATTTAAGAGGCAATAATATTTGCGTATACGTTTGCAATATAAGATGCTCATATCATAAAGTTGTTATTCACATTCTCGGTAAATTTTAAATTTATAGTCGATAAAAGATAAGCATAAAAATATCTATAACTAAAAATTAATACCCTTGTATTGAAATTATTTTATAATGTACGTAGCTGAAGAAGGAGAAATAGTATTGTATAATGAGATGACGAACCCAATAACTGCATCAACGGCTAGTGAAGAGTTAAATCCCATGAGCGACGAAGGAACTCTGTCAATGCCATCTACAGTAATTGGAGTTCAAATAAAGTAAAATTAATTTTTTACACATAAAAACAATGAATAATCTAATTTATCTGCTAATTCATATACACCCCCGGACACAATTGATTTCGCCCTCTTGGTTACCGTTTATGGATTAATGACAAATTTTCGAAATCTTGTATTCGATATTTTTTATTATAAGTTATAATACGTCAGGACACTCGACATTCATTTACAGGCATATTAACAGACGGAAGCTTCTAAAATATTAGGTAAAGAATAAATAAACGGTGCTATCTATATATTCGCCTTATTAGCACATTTAAATATTTAAAAGCGTGTAATAACTAAAGATGTTGTATTAAATGCGTCGTGTAGAATAGTTTTTGGCATATTATTTTTAAAATGTCGATAAGAGTTTCGTATATAAAAAATTTCATAGGATTTAGTACGACCTATGAATAATGGATAACTATTTTAATTTTAAAAATAATTTTTTATTATATTTGCATAACTTTTATCACATACATTTATTATAAACATTTATGTGTGTGTAATACATAATGCAATAAAGGTATTGAAATTCTTTGGTATTTGTTGAAATAAAATAGATTTTTCGATAAAATCATATTAATAAAGATTAAACGTTAATAATGAGAAATTGTTAAAGATATAATCGCAAATAATATTCCTTCCTTTTAAATATTTGTAGAGATTTCAAAAATTTAGCTTTCAAGATCAGTACATCGTGAAAGTAGTACATTTGCATTTATGCTTTAAGATCAAACTATAAATGTCGTTTGTGTAGTTAAATTATACTTTCCATTGTAACTTCCAGGAATCGTCTTCGATATCTCATTTATATTTTAATTGACTTTCTTGTACCGCAAGCATTTTTCATAATATTAATACATACTGTTGCAAGTGCTTACTTTTAACGCATGAGCAATGGAAACTATAATTTCTGCCAATTGGTTTAAAATTGACAATTGAGTTGGAAGTCCGCCTTCGCCAAGGGAAAACCTTCATTAAATGAAGTTTAAAATAAAATTTTAAATGTTAAATACAAGCAGCAGCAGCAGCAGCAGCAGGAGAATTCGATGAAATTGCATTTGTAAATTTCCCTTTCCGCAGCTGCTAAATATTTATTTTGCGCGCAAGCGATGTTTATCCACATAAATGCAAAACTAGTACGATCACTCTCATCGACGGTAGCTTTCTTGGGCATACTTTGCTTTCCGTCTTTCTTTTAACTCTTAATTCTGTAACCCGGTAACTTTCAATATGCAGATGCGCTTGAAATGATACGTGCTAACACTACATTGCATACGTACGGCCCCTTTTAGTACTGCGGGTCTGGCGGCACGAATTCTCGATGTCGTCCCGATACTATACATCGAGAGCAGTAGCCTCAACGGCTCCTCCAATACGAGATCCACGAGAACGGAGGAGAGTTTCATGTCCAATTCGTCGGGGTAAGGCTCACACTTTTAGCGCTTAGCTCCGAACTCAAAGCGGACTAAGATATTAATGTACACGGAAGCCTCGGGTGCGTTGTTTATGCGAGGAGTCAGCAGCCGAGCCTTTCTTCCTTCTGCTCTTTTCTTCTTTTTTTTTCTTTCTTTTAACATTATGCGCGCTCGGTCCTCGATATATCTCTTGTATCGCGTTAAGCGTGCACTTTTTTAATTTACTGGCTTGGCTGTAGTAGAGGCGGCGGGCGAGCCTTGTTTTGTTACGCTCCTACGTCGAATATTACGCTAGCTAAGCTAATGAAGCCTTACGAAAGGAGAGCCGAGCTCCGCTTTGCAAAATCGCTATGTAATATCTCGCTAATGACACGCCGATCACGATAATAATACATTTCGTTCTATGACCGACTCACGCAATTCACACCTAACCCGCGGAGCTTTCGTTTCATTCAAATGTTATTTCGAGCTCGCGAGTCCAAGTGACAGCAATCGCTTCCTCGAGAAGAGAGCGACCGTCGAACGTCCCTCCGCTTCTTATAAGTCGAAGGAGGAAGAGAGCCGGGCTCGCGTGCATCCATCAATAATAATGGACCTATTCCGTGGGTGAGCAGCGCGCGGAGCATAGATCCACGATGCAGGGCCAATAATAACGTTGCAAGCAACAACGAGGCATTATCCCTTGGAAGGACGTGGGAAGCACGAATTCTCGCGGCGCCTTAACGACCGCGGGCCCGGCCGAGCACGTGGCCCCCGCATCGGTGGTCCCCGCATGTTACGGGCGGTGTCGTCGGCCTCCTTATTTCGGCGCCGTCGTTCCAAGCACGAGGAGCACTAAGGGCGAGGAAACGACGACGAGGCGCGCGCGCATAGGTGCTCCGCCAATTTTCCACACCGGGCATTCTCTGCCATTGCCAACGCCAGAGGAGAATCGGCCGTTTGCTCGGCTCCGCTCTATAAAAATCCTTATAAATCCGCGAGCCGCCCCCCCCCTTTGTTTCGATATATTTGGCAGTTTCACGCGCGGAGTCTATACGGACGGACGGGAGGCGCACGCGTTCGTGTCATTGGCCTCTCGCGAAGCTATGAATGCCTCCCCAGTGGGACGCAGTTCGCAAACTACTGTTTAATCACGAATTAGCTTTCAAATATCGCTCCTCGCTATCTGATATCATTATTTTCCGGGAAAATGCTATCTGATAAATTTCAATGTACAAGATTATAATTTACACGGTAGGCCTGGCTTAGCTTTCAAAATTCGTTTCTATGAATAATACCGTTGAGCCGCATGAGTGCTGTGAAATTGAAACATTTTCAACTTTTGATAACGAGTAAAACTAACTGACCCATTATCTGCATGCAAATGAATTCAAGTGTTGATCAAAGTAATGAGCACATTAAATAAATTATCACATTTAAGCACAGAGTTTATTGGTAGCGTAATTTAAATCATTAAACGGTAAATTTCAGCTTCAAACTATAATAAAAGATTTCAGTTTATAGACAGAAATATCGTAAGTCTTAGCAATGAAATATTAATAATAGCGTTTTCAGATAGTTAGAAATAAGCGTGCATAGCTTGTTGAATAAGTTAGCTTGTTGAATTAAGCGGACTTGCTTTATAGCTGCATTTTTAAGTATATTTGGGAAAATATTCATTGATATTTGCTGGCAGCGATCGATTGTGCCATGCCTGCAACTCCATCGATTTTATTTATACTTAATACACATGGAAAGAGGATCGCATTAGGCATCTTGTGTAGCTTAATGAATTTTCCAAACAGGTTATAAATATTGCATTATTATTTTTCTTTATTCCTTTAATCGATGAAACGAATTAAAAAAAATTTTATTTACGTAATTATGAATGCCTTTTAAATATACCGCACAATTATCGATAAAGCTTATGCGTATTCTTGCAGCGGGAATGAACATTTACGAAATATATGCGCATTCTTGCATCGTTTGCCCTTGGATGGTGACTTTTTCAAAAAAAAAAAAAAGGATTAGTTTATTTTAACCGCTGTTTATTTTCACGCCGCTTTCTTTTGAACACTTACGAAATGTTATCGTTTTAATAAAGTGGCTATATGCGTAAAAAGCATGTTGCAAATGTGATAAATTACAAACATTTCACCATTCGAGTACTGATAGAGGCGCTATCAATTTCGATGTTGTAGAAAAATGCATTAACTTAATGCAAGGCAAGATATCCGTCGATAGACGAGACAATAAATCCGTAAAAAGGCGTGTACAGACCGAATGGCATCGATTGCGTGTTTCATTCTGTAATAGGACTTGGTTAGAAAAGAAAGTGTGATAAAATTGGTCCGGCGATCGCCGCTCCCGATCTTATCATCGGGAACGCGGCCAGGAATATTCTGAATATCGGCCGGGCCCCGTAAGCCAGACCATCGCTGCGTTGGAAATACGCAATACCAGACATCCGGCGTTGAGCGCCATAGGCCACGAAGCCCCGCGGGACCCTTTAAATATCGCGGGAAATTTACGCCCGTTTGTGCGGACCGCAGAGGCCCGCGAGTTTCACTGCGAGTCATTCCACGTAAAAGAGGTGATTACGACTTTCACGTGCACTTTGTATTGCGCGTATTGCACCGCTCGGATCCGCCGGGCTTTTTATAATACGGCGGCGGCGGTGCTGCTGCTGCTCGATACCGCCTCGCATGACTCAGCCAACACGCGACGACGACGAGGACGACGACTATGGACAAGTCGTCGCTCACGGCCGCGAAGCGAGCGGATAAGACGCGGAGCAGCGCCGGTCCAGTCGACCGCTTGGCTCCCTCACCGCGGACGATCTAACGGACCTTTAGAGCGCGAATTGGCTTCTATCCGCGAGACGCGCACGCCTCCCGTCGACAGTCCCTCCCCCGTCGGCCCCGATAACCTATCGAGCGCGTAAATTCAGATAAGTCCTGGCAGTTGCTGCCCTATCGCCCCGTAGACAATGGGAGCTTTCGCCAAGGGCCCGGGCTTCCCTCCTTTCGCGATTTCACAAGCCAGTCGCTCGACTGCTTTACGCCTCGTCGGGACTCGGCCCTCGAAGGAGGCCCCCGGCAGGCCGCGCTCGGGATGATCCTTTCGAGCGGCGTACGGCCAAGTCGGATCTATCGTAGGCACTTGGCCCCGGGGACAATGTATCGTCGCTGAGTCATTGCTCTGTAAAAGTACGGGTAGCCGGCAATGGCGGGGATCCGGGCTTAATTGTAAAGCATTTGCAAATAAATAAGGCGGCTTTTGAGCGCCGAGGCGGCGACCTTTGGACGCTCTCCGATCTCCGCTCTCGGGCGCCTTTGACCTGGCAAAATAGACGAGGACGGTCGAGCGCCTGCCGTCGGCGGGATAGAATTCGTTGCTTTTCCCTCGAGTTTCCTCGCTTTCCCGATCGAGCGGCGCTCGCCGGCTACTTTATCGTCCACGCTTCCATCCATCCCCCCCCCACACACACACACCTAGCCCCTGCAGTAGCTCCTGCTCTTCTCTCGCTTCGCTGCCTCGTTATTATCGGACGAATTATGATCGGCGCACTACGGCGGTTTTATTATGCCCCCGCCAGTTGGCGAACTTTTACGATTCTGCAGCGGCTTCGACTTCAAAGCTTCTACCGTTTTTCCGTACTTTCGCTCATTCGCGGATTCTAGCTACTCGCTCTCGCTCGCGCCTAACGGCCGGGAAACGCGCCCTTGTTTGGCTCGCGCTTCATGATCCATGCCCCCTTGCATTCGGATCCTTAACACTTTGCCAATTTCATCTCTTAGGCGCTCCACGGGCTTCTCCCAACGCCGCGCTCGCTGTCGATACTTTTCCACGCTACGCAACGCGCTCAATATCTCAGCTGTAATTTATGGATGGAAGTGTTTCCACTTGAAATACGCTCTGCGTTTATGGAAAGCCGCGCCGATTGCGAATCGAGGGACTCACCAGACGCAAAACTTAGCGCGCACAACGATGGCCGAATAATAATCCATCCAATTGTATTGCATAATGGAATGCGTCCGTAATAATTAATATGATAATTTTTCAGTTCTCTTACTTCAGTTCGTAAAAGTTCGTAAGAGTTTTATCCTGTGCACATTTATATGGAGTTTATTGAGTCTCAATTAGATTTCTCATGCCCTGTAAATTTATTTATAAAGTTCTCCATATTTCTAAAAGTGAAATTCTCCTTCGCGGAAGTTTAATAACAAAAAAAGCGATGCTCAAGTGCTGCTGAAAAACTTGAAAGTTTCTGTCACAGGATACGAAAAAATCGCTTCGCATAATTTTAATTCAATTTTTTTTACCAGAGCGCCACGCATCTAAGAACATTACTTGTCTGTATACGATTATCGCCACACACAAACACACACACATATATATATTAATATATGCTGAATAATTATTTAGTTTTGCGGGATTAATTTTCACTTTCCAGCATTAAAAAAGAATAATGTGTATGCTTTACTTATTACTAGTTATATACGCAAGATCATAAAAGAATATAATAAGTTCACAATTACGCGCGTCAAATTAATAATTATGGGATTCTTTCTTACCGAAGGTCCATGAGAATTTCCATTATCGTATAAATTTAAAAGTAGGGCACGCTAAAGAGAAAATTTCCGTTGGTGTAAGCTTGTTAACTTTTAAGAAAAATATGTATTTTCCTTTTACATACAAATTTGCATTGCAGGCAATTGTTTCAGTTAATAGCTAAAAAATTTTAAAGTTGATTTTTAACGCTTAAGAGGTCGTAGTATCGGAAAAGAAAAACTTATGTTAAAAAATGACACATTTCGCTAATGCACGTATACAATTGAAACAAAGGCTTCAGTATTCTTTAAAAAAAAAAAAAAACAAACAAGAATCTCTAATTGCGCTTTTTACTAATTAGTGTTTTTTTTTTTTTTTAACTGAGTTCTTCAACGTAAGTAAGCTTGTAAAAAAATTGTCTCGTATAAAGTCGGAAGCCAGCTTGATTCTCAAAAAGCGCCGCTATGCACATTGATCAATGAGTTAGCAACGATCGAAATATAAAGTTGTCACAATCTCATTGAATTAAAAGACCGGCAATGCATAATTCATGCCACCTTCGGGAAGTTACACGAGCTCCTAAGCGACAGCGCGCACGAATCTCCTGCATCGCAGAGAGTAGAGGCTCCCCTGGCTTTGGCAGGGAAAAAAGCGGATGCTCCTGGAGAAGGTAAATAACGACCAGAGAGAGAGAGAGAGAGAGAGAGAGAGGCGTGGCCGAGGGCCGGAGAGGGGAAGGAGCGTCGCTCGATTCCAATTTCAATTAAGCATTGGGCTCGCTCCACGAGTCCTCGGGGCGCAGAGGAGGCCCGGGGCTGTCCTCTCGATTCGACGCGCTCGCCGATTGCCAAGGCGGGGCGGCGAAAGAGTGCGAGCCTCGCGTCGTCGGCCGCAGCGGAGCAGCGCGTCCTGTCCGAGTCGGGCAGGAGGCTTGCGTGCGCCGGCTTTCGGGGACCGAGGCGAGCCCGCACCGCCTGGCACGGGTTATGGATTATCCACCGGTGGGTTAGCTTCTCCAGGCTTCTTCCCACCCCCCCCTTGCCCCGCCGATGAGAGACACGACCCTCGTCCTCGCGCGGCAGCCGGCCCCCCCCCCCCCACAAACTCAACGCGAGCCCTTGGCCACTGCCCTCGTTACGCGATAGAGCCGGGCTCGGGTGACCCTTCCGAGATATTGGAGTTACTAGCTGGCCGCGAATCGTTACGCTCCTCGGAACTCATTCCCAATGGCGGCCGCGGCCGAACCTGTTTAATAACCGAAGGTCACCTCCGGTCTAACTGTATCAGTTATAAGTTTCGTTCGACGCGTATCTCGGTGCCGGGTGTTCGACCTCGACCACATGCTCTTGTGCGAAAAAACGATCGACCACAGGCGCGCGCACGTAAACCGACTACCAACTATTTGACACTCTTAAGAATCCTCCATCTGAATCGCGAGAGATCTACTCGAGCGACGATGTTACGCTATCTTTCTTTTGAGCTATTCAAATGCAGCTGGTTATTATGGGATTCGCGATCCTTTTTTTTTTAGTAATGGAATCGCATTGCGGTCAGCCATTGAAACTTTATAGTATCGCTTGGACAAAAATAGTACACGGAGCCGGCAATGCTGTTGGCGATTAACAGTAATTTCATTTTGAAGTAATTCGCTTCATTCGTTGGAAATAATATAATTTAAACAAGGTTATAAAATTTATACACAGCTGCACAGTGGGGCTGTTAAATAATTTTAGCACCCGACATTTTTCAAGTAGATGCGCAATTACAATATATTTAGAAACCGAGTAAGATAACGACGTCGTCAATAACGAACGTTTGCGATACGAAAGCACAATAGCTTCGCGATACTTGACGCTTCCGCGTAAGATATTCCGATAGATGCAGAGAGAGAGAGAGAGAGAGAGAGAGAGAGAAGTGCAAGTTTATAATTAAAGAACGCGTAAGCCGCGCGGACAATATTAAATAAATGGACCGACATCCGTGTCGTTCAATTTGATCGGGACTGTTATTGTCCGGGGTAATGATTCGTTGACGTACCAACTAATAACAAAATTAACCTTAATGATTAAACTGGCTTGCATAAGCTATGTTTAGAGTGTAATAGGCACTGCCAGTTTCATCAAACAAACTCGACTGCTTATCAGCTTGTCATCGACTTGCCTGACCAATCTCGGCACCTACCATTATCGCGCCCAAAAAATAAAAGTCCTGTAATGTAAGCCAGTAAGCAGAATCAAGTTTTTAAATAAATCGAGTCGCATTAGCGTGTGCTACCAAACCAATCACGGTGGGCCCTTTCTTTATCACGTTTTGCTCGTACAATTTTTTTCACGGCCCTCTTTGTTTGTGCTCCATCTGTACGTTCCGTCTAGTTGGAAACGAGCCTAGACACGTACGAAAATTGCAAGTTTGCAATTATTTTTGCACCGATGGCCGTTTTCGAGTTTACCAAAGAATTTTACGACTCATTGTCGAGGCACTTAAATGCGAAAATCTTCCATTCGTTATAATACGCGTGGATACTTGCGCACGCGCACTCGAATCAATACAAGCAATGGCATATATGCGTCACTGCAATCGATTTTGCCGGGGGAATATCATTACTTTCGGAGGTTGACAGTCACTTCTCTCCTTTTATTTTCTTTTTCTTTTTTTTTTTTTTGGTTCATCGTTGTCTTGCCTCATCCTCGTCAAACTCGAATATCGCTGTGCTTTTGTAACTCACCTTTTGTACACCTTTAATGTTCTGTGATCCTGTTAGAAATCGTTAACGTAATTGACAGTGTGTCAGATATACTAGGCCTATACTTCTCATCGGCCTTTTGTGCTTATTGAATTACTTATTGGAGAATTGTAAAAAAGTTACAAGTTCTTGGTAAGACAATATAATACGTAGCTTGCGAAATTACTCTTTCCGTGAATTCGTCAATACTAAATCTACTAAAAATCGTGGCTTCGACTCATTCGAATTTCCTTTAATAGCTCTAAAACCGAACTTTCACTTACTTCTGGCATATGCGTTTTATAATCAGAGGGTCCCTTTAAAATAAAAAAACTTTCGCTATATTATTAATATCCATTCACAGGATCACAAATTTCAAATTACAGCTCTATGTTGATACTTTTTCTGTAGTATATATATATATATATATATATATATAAATGTATGTGTACACATACACATATTGCATTCGTCATAGAATTTATCGTGGAACCGCTTTCATTTTTTTTAAATAAAAATAAACTTATGTATTTCAAAAGTTGATATTTTCAACGGTAGCAATTATTAAATTTGAAGAAATATGAAAAATTCTGCTTTCCATTACGTATAAGCGTTGGTTCAAGTTATATCATATCTTACATTAAAGTAGGACATGTTTTTATTTCTAATGGATTAAAGCCGATAAACTGAAAAAACTGTACAGAATTTTATAAGCGATTAATTTGACAGTAGCAATAGGTTACCCAAACATCTTACATGATGTTTAATATTTTATGTAATGGCGATGGCGAACGCTTTTAATTCATTGTGTTACATATATTTATGATATTTTTTATACATTAAAGAATCATTTCTTAATATAGATATTTAGATTACATGTAGCTTGGATATTTTATTTCACTATAAGAATATGATCCGAGAAATCTTGCATATCGAAGTCTTGACTAGATAGATTAGATACATTGTTATAAATAAATATTATTCGCGAAAATGGTAGGTCCAATATTCGATTCCAGTTTAATAATACGTAGGCATTAAGTGTCTGATTTTATTATAATAGAGAGTACAGATCTTGTTTTTTGTCACACGATTGTACAAATTTTCCGTGCACAAATTATGTATGTTTTTAAAGTTGCTTTTGGTTAATAAATTTTCATCGATAAAAGGCAGAGATGAATTATTTGCTTGACGGTCGATCGAACTAATTAGCAATGCACAGAGACAACTTTTTACGATGCAATTTTTGGGGATTTTCGCCTATTATAATATTCAAAAAGCCTATTTGAATTTCTTGTCGAAACTGTATATCCATGTGCTTTAAATATGACTGTAATCGAAAACGTCAGCGACATTAAATACGAGTACGCGCTCATGGGCACCAATAGAACCGCGCTCGATTGGTTTTTGATTATTAAATGTAGCTTTCGATTGGTTTTTCACGTAAGGCAATTCGTACGACAGCGAGAAGCCCGAAGGGTGTCCTCAACTTAATAAGTCTGCGCCCGAGGGCCCTTAGCCCACGAATAGAGGGGCTCGTTGAAAAAGGTGTCGGCGATTGTTTATTTACGCGAGGCTCGACTCGTGTAAAATCTGATAGGAGCATGCGCTAACGTCAGCAGTTGATCGACATCCTGAGCGAGAGCCCGACCGAGCCAGTCTGTCCTTTGGAGCGCGGGGCGCACGCGCCGCCACAAAAATTCGGGTAAAAATTCACCCGATGGCACTTTTCGTAAGCCTGCCAACGCTTAACTACTTCTCTCCCGGCTCTCGCGGACGGGTTCACACCGAAAAGCGCGCGTACATCCGCAGTCGGTTGCGTTGGCTCGCCTCGCTCCTCGGCCCCCGCCCCCTTGACTTCATTAACGGATTGATCGGGGTGGGGCCCCTCGTACCGAATGTCGGCCGGTCATCCATCAAGCGCCCAGGCAGTCGCTGCTCAGCTGGATAACTGTATAATGAATATAATGCGACGAAGCCTGTGTGTTATTATGGACTCTCGAGTGTTTTTATTCTGGCTGCTTAGCATCTAATATGCTAATGCGGAGCTGCCTGTCTCGAACCTCAAGCATTATGAAAGCTATTAGAGTCGTCCTATTGATGCGGCAAGATAGTTTTTAATTTCTATCGTAAGAGCACCGCGGGAGAAAGTATCGCATTTGCGATACTAATATTACGACTAATAAATTGACGCAAGCATGAATAAATGACAATAGCTCGATACGCGGCTGAAAATGTAGGTAGGTAGGCTTAGAATTACGGATTATTTTCACCTTCGAGCATTTCCAAGAGTCATCGTGGTCGTTTATTTACAAGATCGTTCGCTTTGTACCTGAGTGATCGATAAAATTATCGTGTTCTCAAATGACTGATCGATGTACAAATGTAAAAATAGTCAGTACATCAAAGGTTGCAACAGCGTCAGTTACGGAACCTTAGATGTCAAAGGAGCCTTCGACCAAAGCCTTGTTTCGACCCAACCAACTTGGCGCAAAAGGGAAAAATCATTAGGCTGCCCCGCTCGAGGTACAGTTTCTCCTACTAGAATGTGCATTTTAAAGCAGCGATATTACGGGCATCTCTCGCGAGACGCCAAAATTTATTAACTGCAAAGCGGGCACGAGTGCCGAAAGCCGAGTAGTAAGTAGGCATCGAGTGATCGGGGCTGCACCTCGAAGGCCGGAAGCGCCACGCGTGGCTCCTTCAGGACAAAAATAAGAGCGCGATCCTGACTCCGGTTCTCGGTAGGCCTCGTCCCGTCGTAGGCTTCTAAGTTCCCGGAGGAGGCTCGACAAGCCGAGAGCCGGGCAGCGTTTTAACGAGCCGCGACGGAGAGGATGCACGCATTACAAGCCGAGTCGCCCAATTCCGGAAGGGACCCCAAATTGGCGAAACGATCGATTTTCCCCCCGCAACCGAAGACTCGAGCGCTCGCTGATTTTATGGGCTATAGCCGAACATCGCGCCGTGACCCTTAGTGCACCTTCCCTCCGCCGGTGGCTAATGGTAGGAGGCTCTCGCCCTGGGAAATCCAGCGACCAGCTACTATTACAAGCACTGGGTGATCAATCTGCCTCGAGTTGGTTTCCCTTAGTGCGAATAGAAGCTGTCCGCTCAACTCGGGGCTTCGCGTCATCGTATCGTACAATCTCGCTACTTCTCCTCTCATATATATATATATATATAGAGAGAGAGAGAGCTTTTTGGTTACTTTCGGCATCTTTGCCCACTGGAGACTGTCTCGGGACTCTTATCTACTCGGAGCTTTTAGCGCTTAATGTAGCCCTTCCGAGCCAACCGGAGGCCCGCTGTAAGCTTTTTCCGATAGTTCTTTCGAAATACCGATAAAACCGTATAACAATATTACAATTTTATAGAAACTTGCTTCCTCGCAACCATCCTAGCGTCGTCTACTGAGACTACATTATTCCTTAATGCTGCTCCGTACGGTGGTTAAAGTACTTAAATTTTCTTGGCTTCTTCATAACGCGCCAACATTTTTCTCAGCATTAGCATAATTTTTTGCTCTGAACTGTAAACAAAACGGTCATGAATATATTTCGCGTAAAAATTATTACCTCTAAACAATACTGTATCATATTTATTTATTTTTTTTCTTTCGTTTATTCTGTACTTTTTTTTTACAGTAAGCAATTAAATATACGTTGCAGCTAAACGTGTCGCGTAACAATGTTGCCTTTTTAAAGTTTCCCACTCTCGTAAAACCTACGTCATATTGCCCAACTCATCTTTTTTGATAAATTAATCTTTCCCTCTCTTTTATTTTCTTATTTGGTAAAAAAATTTTGCTTCTGATTATCGCTCTTTCCATAATGCTTTATTAGCCAACTAATACCACGTCTAATAATAATGCAATAGATTCTTTATTGGACAACAAAAAATTATTAACGCTAGCAGTACAAACTGAGCGTAGGAATTTTACAGTTATAAATATTGCTGGCTACGCTATGTTTTACGCAAAAGAAGAAAATAATTCTAAAACTCGTACAACGACTAGTGTAGAATTATAGTGTTTACTAGAAATAAACATTTTTTAATGTGTCGTCACTAATGTAAAATTTTGTAAAAAAAAAAAGGAACCAAACATATTTCTCACAAATTCAGTTCAATTTTGTTTTAGGCGCGTTGAAACAGTTACGTTGATACATTTTATTTATCTGGAACTTATTGATTTTTCCCTGTAAAGCATTGCTATAGAATGGAAAATCCTCATAAGCCATGGCTTTTTACGCATAATCACGTAACATCGAATTATTAATAATCATTTTATTACAGCACTAATTATCTCCTTGAGCGTTACATAATACTGATAGATATATTTTCCGGCATTTCTCCGATGCGCGCGAGCAATTAAAAACCGTTACGAAACACAATATCGCAGAATTAATAAGAGGGAAACGAAAGCACAATATATTTTGCACGCATTGAATCCTCGACGTATGCAAATAAGCCGTTGCATTAGCAAGTGGCAAAAGAGCAGGCGCTACGTTGAGCTGAGAGCTTTGCCAGAAAAAGGTCGAAACGAAACAATGATTACGTCCTCATAGGATTGCTTTTGGCTTGTGTCCCGATATCAGCGTCTCCCACCTGACGCTTATGCCTTTTCGCACCTCTGCGCCCACTCAAAGACTATCGTCTTTTCTCCCATTGACACGCGAGCTCGACTCTCATGCTCTTTATGAAGATGAAATAAATACGTCTCTCTCTCTCTCTCTCTCTCTGTTTATCTATCGTGACTCAACACCGAGAGCGAGAGAACAGAAGAGAATTAACAACATGTGAATCCGTTGTGTGGCGGGATGGTGGGCGCGAGGGGAACAAAGACTCCAACATATCGACTCCCATTCGCGATTGCTGTTTGCTTCGCTCGATCAATAAAGTAAAAAAGGGGCATTTTTTATTATGCGATGATTCTTTGCGTGGTCACTGTCGAAGCTCGTAATTTAGTCATCCATCTGACACTCCCAAGTTTTGTCAGCAAGATTTTTTTTTTTTTTTTATATTATTTGCCGTTCTCTGATAAATGATTATGTCGCTGAGGCGTGTACTTATTGCTGTACACACTCGGAAATGTAGCTTAAAATATAATGGCTTAATAATTTTAAGATAAATAAATATGATAAAATTGTTATAGGGAACATCAAATATTAGGTCTAGCGTTGATTTACCGTTCATCGATAAAAAGAATAACTTTATTGAAATATTACGTACACTAAATTGCGTCGATGCCTTAATGTGATAATTTGTTTCCCGAGATTTTTTGGCGGTGTCCTTGAAATTCTAGTAAAAAGGAATTATCAGTAGCGAATAAAATAATTTCAACTCTCAATACAATAAATACTTTATCCAGTTAGGAATTTGCATTAAAGTATGAAGTAAGGTTACGAGAAAATTTGAAGGCAATTTTTAAACGCCGGTCGTTAGTATTTTACTCGTAGATGGAGAACCATTTGACATTTATAAGCTATTAAAGACTCGTTAATGAAACGTTATTCTCGTAATTATTTGTTTGCACGTGAGGAATAATGACGGGAAAATTTTTCGCTCAGAATGACCAACAGAATTCGTTGCGTCTTTGGGTGGAATATTCGAAAACGAATCGTATCACATAAGCTGCGCACGAGGCAAGATGAAAATAACAGGCCATTACAGAATTATCCGTTCTAAACTCTAATGCACACCTGTAATGGGCTGCTCGATCATCGCCTCCTCCTCGAAATAGTCGTAAGACGTCGTTGGCAATTAGCCCGATAAAGAGCGAGCGAGCGTAATTGCCACCGCGTCCGGGGTGTAAAGAGTATCCGGGGAACGGCGATAAAAGGCGCATCCGGGGCTTCTGCCTCCGACCTTCGGCCGGCTTCCGGAGGCGGGCTCAGCTCAAATACACGCGGCTGGGATATTTCCAGGAGCGAGGACAGCGCCATGAGCAACGGAACCGGCGTCATCGAGATCGTGTCGGCGAGGGACGAGACCCGGCGAAGGTTCGAGAACGATTACGTGAGACCGTATTACGACCTGAGCGTGCGCCCGATAATAAGAAAGCAGCTTCACCAGCTCGAAGAGGACCCCTCCATTTATTGAAGTCAATCCAGTTGGCGGCGCATTAAGGCGACGCCACGCCTGCGGATTCGGCCACCTCGGGCGGATAAGTAACGAGCCCGAAATAACATTCCGCCTGATGGATACATCAACCTTCCCTCTGGAATTACGAACCCGCTAAATGAGCCGCATCGGACGCTTCCATAAACTTTTCTTTAAATCTCCGAGCTTTGCTTTCTCTCGTGTCCGCTTGACGTTGCATCCACCGACGTATTTACCGAAGCAGGCGAATTTTCCTTAGCGCGAACCAAACCGCTCGGGCTTGCGTATAAATTTCTTTTACCGATGAAATAATGTTTTATTCGAAAGTAAATACATTTTTACGCACCGCATTTGTGCACAAGCTTCCGAGCAGTTTACGCACGTGTGCGTCGCCACATTGCTCGTAAAGTGAATTTTAACTATAGATATACTTAAAATTTAACACTAATTAAATGTAAATTGAAGATAAAGAAAGTGTAAATTCCAATTATCCAGATTTAAGATACGAAATTAAATTGCATTTCCCGAGTCAAGTTTTTACAAGTATTCACATAGATTAATATTATGGTTAATATTTCTAACAGGCATTCAATGACAAAAAAAAATCACGCAACGAAGAGAAACGCACTTGCAAAATTATACTCAAATTAATTAAACGAATACATTCTTGCTTCCTTTTAAGTGCCTAAAATAAGCTTATACTTAAAGATACTTTTTCCACTTGTATAATGTAAATTGAGCATACAAATAATATCAATTTGCCTTTACAGCTGTCTAAGAATTCAAAAATAAAATTGATGCTGTAAAGTCTTGTACTTAATGAATACCCTCTACCCTTATAATTTTATATTAAATCCGATATTGAAAAGGTAACGAAAACCGAAAGAATTATCCGTGTAAGACGCGGGCTAAAAATGTAAAAAATTAAAGCCTAATTCCTGATCATTTATAACGAATTAAAAATATTCGCTAATTCACGAAGACGGACGACAGATGAGTTTTCAGCGATAACATAACAGAGCTATGATTTTTTTCTTTTCTAATAAAGCGCGTGTGAATCTAGCGAGTATAATTGATTTTTAATAGCACATCAAAACTTGTGCATAATTTAAAATAATCGGGTGCCTCGAAGTGAACATGCATTTTTGTTATCGCTACGCTTTGCATTTTTTGTGTGGGTCGTAGTTATTTCCACAGCTAATTTTTTTTTCCTTACTATCGCCAAGCGTGAGACGATGCTTTCCTGTATAACCGTAAGTCGCAGCTATGTCCTACATCCTTCTTTTCTTTTTAAATTCTCTATTCTCTAGGTCAGAAGCTATTTCCTTCGTATAGTGAAATTATACGATTGAGATAATGTTTGCGCACACGTGCGATGCTGTTTCAATTACTGTTTTGTCAATTCTCTTGGACTGGATGTTTCAATTATTTTGAATTTATTACGTACTTCTGGATATAACTGTATCGCGAACCAACTGCTGAATTTGGCATTCTAAAAGGAAGTATCACCAAGACGTATTAGGTTTCTTATTTTACGTCCTTATGCGAATTTCAGATTCGTCTGCATTACTCCTCGGCATAATAAAAGTGTCGCAATTTATTCGGCTCTCAATTAAAAGCTACAAGTTTATTATAATTGCATTCAGGCATATTTTTTAATTCTTAAAAAGTACGTTCGCCAATAAATTAAAATTTCGTAATTTTGTTAACTGTATTTATCTTAGGCTGCCTTACGCAACAATGCAACTCGACGAAAAGAACGCATCGCGTTCTCAATTCTGTGGATAACGATGCTCGATGCGAATGAATTAATTGCACGCCAATATATATATATATATATATATATATATATATATATATTGCGAGTACATTTAAAATCACAATTAAGAGACTCCGCCAGCGTCATTTTCAGTTGTGGTAATGAGCGTATCCTTGAACCGAGCGTTAAAACGAACAAACGCAAAGACGTAGCGCAAATTTATGAAGAATTTATATAGCATTGCCGTTGGTTAAGGAGTGAAATGAAGGTCACATCACGGGCGCAGATGGCAGGGCTCAACGAGTCGGCGTGAATTTTGTAATAATTTTAAAAAGCGAAAACCAGATGCTCAAAATCGAGGAGTATTTTTCGCAAGGGGTTAAAAAAAAAATGACGGGGGACGCGTCGGGAGCGGGGGGGGGGCGGCCTCGGGCAGCGCTAATCAACAGTACATCGAATAATGCTCGAGCCTCCGAAGCCTCGCTCACCCGTGCGTATCTTCCGTCCACGCACGCGACTCATCAAGGCTTCGCAAGTGCCGTTGGTTTCGCGACTTAATTATCCCGCTGAGCCGGGCCCCCGGGCCCCGCGCGCCGCGCCTCAAGCGGAAGGTACAGCGCAGCCTCTGGGCTCGCTCGGAGAGGCGCGAGAGCGCACGTGCAGCCTCCTCGTCTACAGGGCTTAGCTCTCCGAGCGCTGCCCTCCGTTACGATCGGCGGGCGCCTCCATCCTCGTGTCGGCCTTTGGGAGTGCAGCAGCAACAGAAGCAGCAGCGGCAGGCGGCGGCGGGAGAACACGGCCGGGACCGAGGCTGGCCTCTTCCTCGGGATGCTCTTACGCATCGGTTGGCGCGCTTTGAATCGACGATGGATAACTGTTGTGGGACGCGCCTCGCTCCGATTGCGCTTTTTATCCAGCCGCGTTTGAGCGCCCCTGCAAAATTGCCTCTTCCTCTTTGCCCCCCACCCCGGGGATTGATTTGCTCGGTCCCTTTGGTGCTTGGCCCGCTTTGGTCCTTTCCCCGTCTTTACAAAAATTCTTTTCGGCCCCCTCTTTTTATTTCCATCCTCCGGAAGCACGTGGCCCTTGCGAACAAAGGGCTCGGGATTAGATGCACGCCTTGTTTATATTCGGGCTCAAAGCTCGCGACTAGATTGACGATCAACACTGTTGGCTTTTTATTGATTGCGATATAAATTATTATTACTTTAGATGCTTGATTTTGATACAAAAATATAATATAAAATTATAATTATTACAACTGGTTGTACTCTATGGCAGGCATTTGAATATTTGAATAATACATGGATTCGTGATGTCTAGACAATATCGCTTATTTCTAAAATACATTTTTTTTAAACGTTAAAAATATACCCTCGTTAGATTTTATCGATATGAAATTCAATTTACCATATTTAATGTACATTAACATCGAAGCAATGTTTAATTTATTCTAAATAACCGATGATCAAATTTTTTCATGCGCAATAATTGGTTTTTATTATGACTTGGTTCTTAATACATGTTTATTAGTGAACGTTTGTCTGATAAATTTACTATAATTCTATTCACAAATGGCAAATATTTTCTAACAGATGTAAAGGAGTAAGAACGTATTTACTTTATATGATTTTATTAATACAATACAATTGTATTAATATAATGGAGCTTAAATATTCTATAAAAAACTAATTTGACTAAGTTTCAATATTAAAAAAAAAAGTTTATAAACGTTATCTTAACCAATAAAATAGCCCGAAAAATTATGTTAAAATTGATAAATCATTTGAAAAGTTCGATAAGTAACTTTATTGCGGTTCATCGCTTTATTTTATTTGTATAACTTAATTAATTTATACGCTTTTAACACTTAATATATGCATAAATATTATTGCTGCAATTATCAGTAATAATGCATAGATAATTGCCTACATATTCAGTGATAAATTCATAATACAAATCTTAAAATTAATTATAATATTAATTTGTAGGATATTTTATAAAATAAAAACAGTACCTCGTTTACAGCTGTTATAATTGAATTGAATTGCAAACACCATATCTTACACGGATATAATAAACTAAAGTTAAAATTAAATGTTTATTTTCTGTTAATATTTGTCTTCATTAATAAATTTTAGAGCTGTTCATTAAATAGCCAATAAAAAACTTCTTTTATTTGCTCTATTTAGAATTCATTGGCTTTTAAGAAGCGGCAATGAATATACTTCACATCTATTGAATCTATTCGGGAAATTTCAATGTTCAACTGATTGCTGACATCTGCAGTTAACCGCTGTTTATGGCGTTTTGATGTTCTTCAAATGCAGTATATACATTATTAAATATTTTCCACTCATTAATAATCACCTTTTCAAGCCAATACCTATATGGAAAAGGCTAGACTATTAGTTATGTTACAATTGCATTGGCCTACGAACTGTTAATATTTAATCGATCGTTTTCCTCTACTTTTACACTTGATTACTCTTCACAAGTACTGTCATAATTTTTATGATTTTTTAATACACATTTCGTTCGGTAAGTTTCATTCAAATGTATTAATTATATTATGTGCATTGCAATTCCAATATTCGGTAAGATATAGAATTCTTGCTAAAATAAAATTTAATAAATTAAAATACTTTTCCCCTATCACTATCAGTAGATAAATTATTTGCTATATAAAAAACTCATATTTATTGTTCTGCATTGTATTTCTTAATTTGAAATTACTTATTAGAACTACGTAAACAGGATTACACTTGTATTTATTTACAATATTTATAAATGTTTACAATGAATTAATGTTACCCAAAAACATTTATCGATGAAATTAAAAACAAAATTCTTTGTTTTGTAAAATATAGCCAATTTCCTAAATACTTTAATGTAATGCTTTAAAAAACGATAGGTTAATAATTTTAAAATAATAACAAACATTGTGAATCTAAAAATGTTTAGTTATATATACTACACATATGTATAACGGTAATATAAACATAGCGTAAAAGTTTATCTTTTAAAATTAAAAAATCTCTTAAACTTATTACTACCTTTTCTCGCATTATACGTATCCCTTAAAAAACAAGAAATAAAAGAACTTTTTTTAACCCGTAGCTTCATAATTAATCATAAAAATACTAATGGAATTAAGTTGAGAAATATTCTTGATTGTTAAATGAAGTATATTTTCTCGTGTAGAATAACGGACTTGGTGTATCCACTTAACGTGAAATTGCCTAAATGTAACTATGTGTAAAAGTGTTGATTGATATGGTGGTGAAAACATCATCGACGTGCTTGTAAATATAGTTCGCAACATAACATCTAATTCTATGCGCTTGGCGAGTTTGAGAAATCAACAAATTGACGCTGGCTATTGCAAATTTCACTTTCGCAATGGATCCCACCTAAATATACGTGCCATGAAAGCCTTATATGCGCTCATTATTTTATAAAGTTATAATTATTGTTCTTAACGTACTTACTCGCGATCGGAAAGAAGGTTCTAATAATTTATGTCCCATCGACGCCTCCACGCATCTCTCCTTTGTGGACAAGCCTACACGCGACCTAATAAAACCCGCAACATTACGTCCGCATTAGGTATGGCATTTGAGTGGCTGACGTTTTCACGGAATTTAATCTTTTTTGAATTAAAGTTTCTTTATTATAAGGGATAGTCTGTATAATTGTTGACCTAAAATAATAATCAATGATCGAAGGACGGTCGTACAGCTTAATACAATTCTACGAGAAAAACGTGTAATTGTAAGCGGCAAATATTACGTAAGTGAAAATCCTTATGTGCAACTATTTTATTTCTAAAGCCCTTCATTTATTCGTTTTCCGGAAACTGTGAAAAATTAAAAAAAAAAAAAAAATCAGCAAAATTACAATATTTGATTTTATACCATAGACCATCGTTAATAATGAATTCATTGTTAAGCTATTTAAATTAATTATTACGATCTCTACAGCTATGTATCGACGGAGAAATTTTAATATTTCTTTTCAAGAAAAACGTTTTAGTATTCTGAGCAGCGTCGTGTTTCGTAAGCCAAGCCAGAGTCTTGTCGCGGAGATCTTCAGCTTGCCGGAAACAGTAGCGCGAAAAAATCTCATCTTGTGATACGTTTTAAGACTTGAGCTGTTATCGCGCCATAATTTACGGAGGACGGGCATAATTATTTTTCACCGGATTTCTACGCGCGCTACGCCGAAAGAAAGAAAATTATCCGCGTTACGCGCGCTGGATAATGGAGCAACAAGTAGTTTACATATCAACGGAGAAATTAGAGATGACCGGGTGTGATGTGTGTGATTCGTGGCATGCGGCTGCTCTTGGTTTCTCATTGTGTGCGCATCGATGGTCGTGATGGTTAGCTTTGCTTTTATTCGACTGAGAACATCGTGCATCTGGTATGGATTTGCAGTGCTAGAGAAAAAAAAACAAAAAACAAAACTAAACGAAGCTCAATATACAGTTCGTTATAGGTAAAACCATTCTTGCGAATGGTGGTTATAAATGAAATTCGAGTATGCGTGTACACGGATTACGCGAAGTCTTACATTCTTGCAGAGAAACATTGGATTTTGCAAAGGAAACTATTTGCCCCAATGATAACCAACAAGTGTTAATATTTTAATACCATGTAAGGGTTTTAAAACTCCTTTTACATAGTAAGCATTTTACTTACGTAAATTATTGCCAATTCTCATTCGTGGCTATGTTTTTTAATGAAATAAAGAAATTGCTTTCTAAATTATGTGAAAAATAACAATTTATTCAACTGAATAAAGCCAATCAATCTGACAATCTTCTTTTGGTAAATGATTATTTCCATTGCATTCAAAGTGGGATAAGAAAACAAAAACAACGAAGGCAATATTCTCCATAAATGACAGAATTATTTGCACTGAAACATGATGTGGTGAAATACTTTTTCGCTTTTTCCTGTTGTAAAGAGTATAAACTGACATACATTATTCGAATAAATTGCAATACTTCTATGCATTTATTTTATTTATTTTATTAAAAAGAATCAATGTATAATTGAAGATAATTTCGAAACAGTTTGTTTTTATAATCTGCCAAACCGTGATTTCGTAAAAAAAAAGCTTTTTTTCAATCTTTCAGCAAGTGAAAACGAATAATTCTTTTCTGTAACATTGCTTTCTTAATGAATTAAGAATATTTTTATAAAATAAGCGTACTACATATAAGTGAAATTAATAGGTTATATTACTTTCACTAATAATAAAGAATTTCATTTCAATGCTCTCGGCAGAAGTCATTTTCATTATATGAAATTCTTTTTATCTTTAAGAAAGTTCTCACTTGATGTTTTAACTCAAATAAAAAAATCAATTTAACATTTTCTTCTTGTATGTAAATATATTTATAAAAATACTTTATTGATTTTCTATTTATTTTTACAGTATACTAATTTTATAAAATCATTTTGATTTTTATATACATAACTTTTTTAAAACTCATTCATCACATTAAAAATAATTATATTTTATTTAAAAGGATCATCGAATCCAAAAAAGCTTTAATATTACATTAAAAATGTATTATAAGAATACATGTACATTTAAATTACAAATAGTAATCTTTTTTATTTCGCAATTATCTTATTATCATCTTTCAACAACGTAAGAGTTTCATTAATGAAAAATAAATTGAAGAATTATTAAAGAATGATCTGCGTTATAATATATATTTAATATATATTTTGTAAGTTTTATACAACTTTTATCAAAATTATACTTCATGTAGTATTTTAAAAATTCATAACGTAAAAATTTCTTTATCCCTAATACAATAATTTTTTTTACTTCATAAACAAATAAACGGAAAACATTTGATAAATCAATCAATCGATAAATAATATAATAATATGTTTTCAACCGTAAGTAGAATTTTATAATCATTTTTTTTTTAATTAGTTTTGTCATTTTCTTTCGCTAATTTTAATTTTTCTTCCAACTCATGAAAATCAGTATTTAACTTATACGGGGAATATCTGATTTTATGAAAAATGGATTTCTTACCGGTTATTTGTATCATTTAGTAAAGAAAATTTTAAATTAATATAAGGTTCTTTATCTACCTAACGAACGCATACAAGTTAGTCGATAGGGATAAGTCTTCTCATCCATTTTTTTTTTTAAAAAAAAAAGAAAAATAAGAATATAAAATAAAATTTTGCTCAACTAAGTATTAAAGTTTTTTGTTTGTCGAAATAAAGATTGCAATTTGGAAGCTCGGTATTGAATTAATTATTAAAATTTGTTGTCTCTGAAAGATGTAATTTACGGTAAATGTAAGTAAACTGAAACATCCGCAGTCATGTATGTAAAATCACGATATTTGAAATTGCATTAAATTTATAAAATGGAATGCATCTGTTTATGACCTGCGACGATTAAAAGATGCTGCGATAAGACAAGGAAATATTAAAATTGTAACTGTCTTTATAAAATGAAAAAAAGTTGGAGCTGCAAAAACTGCGATGGAATGCTCTTACTTGGGTCAACTAGATGAAAGCTTTTCTTTGGGCAATACTTAAATATAAATTTTATACCGTCGAGAGAAATGCCGACAACGCGCAGATTCCTGGGTAGTACGAGTACTGTTAGTCAAAGGATTTTCAGACTATAAGTCACTTGCTCTCATTCTTAACAGTGTTACTTTCACGTTTTGCGATAACGCAAAAAAAAGATTCGACCGCGTAATTCCGTTCCACCTGTTCCACTCGGCGCCGATGAATGGAACGTCCCATATACTTTTAAAGAGAAGCAAATGGACCGTCGGAAGAGGATTAATGGTCTACCTGAACGGCGATTAGCTCTCGAAAGTCGCCTCGGGTGTAACTTTGGAGGCCCGTGTAATTTCGCACGTGCACGCTTTTATTGTCCGATGGGCCTATGATTACGGAGCCTCGTTAGTCCTCGACTTATAAGGACTTTTTTTAAATTGATTGATATGTTTATTAATCGAGCGTTGAGCAGCCACGAGTTCCCGCGAGCGTCGTGTCTTTAGTTCGAATTCGCACCGTTGGCGTTTAATTATGTGAAATTTCGTTTGTCGAGCTGCACCGTAACTCGAACAATGGACTTTAATTATTGGGCCTTTAATAAAAAATAATAATCGACGCCTTAATTCCCCGTAAGGTATATTTATGCGAAGATGCCGGCGCACTTTTGTAGGTGCTTTCGCTTTTATATGTGGCAAGGAGAGCATCGTGTGTGCACTTCTGATCGAGAATTTCAGATTGATTCCGATAGGCAATCGAGTTTCTCACTTGCCATGGAAGCTACCTATAGATTTTATGATAACGTAGCTGCAGCTGTAATATTTCAATAGAAAAATTCGCGGTGAAAGATTGTTGTTGCAACGCGTTTGCTATTGTGTTAATAAGCACCATGAGCCTATGAAATTATGCCATAGCCAGTAATCATAATTACACAAGAGACTCACCATTGGAAGCATTGAGCGCTTTGAATTTATGAGTCGATCAAACTATATTTATAGGGATAAAATACTTTATCGGTCGTATTTCAATTTAACAAGAATATACAATTGTTCATACGAATATTCGCTCAGGATTTCATGATTCACTTGTAAATTCTCCTCAATGGCTTATCTTGAGAAACTCATACGGCCTGATTTTTTCGAATCCCATTTATCAATTAATTAAGCATGCAAGACTTCACTTTTCACCTTAACGATTATTATAATCCTAGTTTCTAAACGTATATCTATTTATATATATATATATCAATTATAAACGCCTCACCCGAGACGTTAATGAACGGTGACCAGAGTTTTTATCACCACTATCAAAAAGGTACATTTAAATGTATACGCGAGCACTTTCTAATATCATGCAGAGCGAATCCTTTCGCGTTAAAACGCACTTCCGCTACTCTCACGGGTTTATCGCATCAAAAGGAAAGAGAGAAAGAGAATAAAAAAGAACCCCATTACCAAAGCTAGCGCAGCTGGATCTAAAAGCGCAAGCCTGCGGACAAGTGACACGGGAAACCGCCTTCAAATAAAAGTCCTCGGAACTTTTGACAGTTTGGCGACGGCGCGCCTCGACGCATCTCCGGTGTTTCACTTTCTCCGCATCTTTCTCTCGTTCTTTACACACTGGCTACGAGTTTTCGATCGGCACACTTTCTTCGCCAGTGCCGGAATATCGTTGTGAATTTTCGCGGACGACCGCGGGAAAGCCGCGCGCGTCTAAGCTGCTCCTCGATCAACGGCTTATCTTTGTTTTTCGCGCGCGCGTCAAGATCATTTCGCGCTGACTGGCCATTTAAAAGGTCGTATTTCACGAACGAAACTCTTTGCTAGTTGCTGGTTGATTTTCATTGCTTTAAGGATGGATGAAGCCTGGACGCAGACGCTGATAGGCCGTTGTCAGCACATGGACTCTAGGGTCTAACTAATGTCCGATCTCTTCGGAAAATGTAAACACTCCTGTTTTATTTATAGCCTAATTATTCTGATGTATGAGGAGAGAACGCAATCACGGTTATATTTAGCCGAGTAAGGGAGAGTCTAATATGCTTGCCTTCATATTAGACGGCTGATTAGTAGACTTATCTTTTTTGAAATTCAGAGGCGCGCGTTTCTTCGAGAAATGGATATTTTAATTATCATCGGTTAAATCAAGCTACTTTTTTTTTTTGTAAAAATTAACTTTCTTTAGCTCGAGCGCTCTTGTTATAAAATTGGTTGCTCATATTGATTTTCACGCGATAAGGCAGGTATCGAATATTCATCTATTATATCTTATTAAAAAATTACATTCCCTCAATAGTACACAAAATTATTCATTTACATCGAGTGCAAAAAAATCTTAGTTGTTATCGAAAAGTAGTCTATGTAAAAGATTTATATTCGTGGTAGATTCAAATCGTTCACCTACTTTATATCTTTTCTAATCTACAAATATGTTAATTGCTTTTTCAACTGCTTGCATCCTATTCACAATTATACAAGATGCACATTTTTTATGCGCTGATTCTTAATTATTTTAATATTTAAATAGAAAACTCAACGTAGAATAAAAATTAATTTATCCCCTTTAGTAATTTTGAATGAAACAGTATTGAATTTAAGGATCTTCTTTAACCATCGTGAAATTATTTCAATAAATACATGAAAAGCAATAAAAATGAAAAAATTATTATTATTTAATATCTATATTGACTTTTAGCCCATCATCGATATTCTACAATGTACGTAGGTGTCGAAGACTCAACGTGTAAATAATACGCCAAATATATACGATTTCTACAAACGCATACTATTGCAAGTATTTTAATTTGGAATGTGGATATAAAATTACATTGGCAAACCGATTCTTAGTAGTTGTAGGCACTTGTCCGTACAGTTTAAAATCATTAATTGTACGCTTATGCAGAAATGTACATTCGCCTCTATTTGCTCTCTTTGGCGTTCACTCTGATAAATACTCTGTTGACATTGATAAGTACTCGAGACAAAGTGTATTACGATGGGAAAATTTAGAATTATGGCGCGTACATAGTTGTTCGTGATTACCGTTTATTTGAACTTAAATGCAGAAACTCGTGAATTTTAAGTGTGATTTGCATTTTTTCAAAGTGACGTAACCCCGATCCGATATTCGTTTACTTATAAGCTGTTGATTTCACTTTATTTTCACGACTTTTCGCGCTTGTTTCGCTTTGATGCTGAAAACTATGCAATATTAAAAGTAAAAGTCTAGTTGACTATTTGTAATTTATTTATTTATCTTGATAGTGATCTTTTATTTACCATTTACATTAACTCGTTAGTTAGCCAAGTGCGTAATACTCGTGAAGAAATAAGAATAGAGAAAGCAAAATAAATTATACGAAATATATTATATATAAGATAACTACTTTAGCTATTAAAAGAGATCATTAAAAATAAAATTGTTATTATTTTTTTATAAACTATAATGAAGAGTTACTATTTTAATATTTTTTTATGATTTTTATTTTATTCGTGCTACGTGACACCTAGTAATTTATGTAACAAATGCAATTAATAAGATTACACTTGTGAAGCATTTCTCAAACAATCGAGACATTGTCTGAACGATACAACAATTTATCAATTTAATTTTTAATTTATGTATGATACATTTTATTATGTGTAACAAAGATCATTTCTGCAAGTATAAAACTAGTTGACTCAACACATTAACGTAATTTAATAATGAAAGTCTTCTTTATACATTCTCATTTGCCGTATATGAAATATCTTACTTTTTAATTGTGATAAAATTCGCACGTATTGTGAATTCTACCATTAATTAGAATAAGTTGATTTTTTTTCAGTTAACAACTATTTATTTTCGAACTTCATTTTTTGTGAATTATAAAAGTGTTGAAAAAAAAAACAAAAAACGCTACAAAGAGCATTACATTGACCAATTGTTTGCGTATAAAAAATTGCATCTTTTAAAAAGTACATCAGCGTTTTTGAAATCGATAATAAACTCAGTGCGCCTGCATCACGGATGCACGGAAATGGATTAATTAGATATCTCGGTTGTAGATTCTAAGATTGAGAAAATATTTTGGAATATAAAAATATCCGTTTGATAAGATATTTTTTTCCTCCTCTTTTGTAGAGAGAGATATAGGGTACGAGTGCAGGTTCTTGTCGAAATTGTAGACAGGCGACTTTTCTTTTTTTTATTTATTTGTAAATTGAACATGCGTTAAAGATTTGCAAGCGCTAAAAATAGTCTTATAGCGCCAAGCTTTCATAAATTAAATGCTCTGAAATTGTATTTTTAGCGCGATCAAAAGATACTGTAAGTCTGAAACGTGTTGCATTGTTTCAAATACGTGTTTCCACACTGACTAATTTTATGTCCAATGGAGCCTTCAATGCCCTTATAGAGTTAGAAGCTGTATAAGTTAAGAAATGCAACGTCTCAGTGTCACAGCGCTGCATAGATAAAGCATAAGGAAAACAAAGGTACAAGAAGACCTGGTCGGGAACGGCGCTGAGGATGGAAGGTCTGCGGATGGGACGCCCGACAGAGATAGGGGGGGGGGGAGGGACCACTGAACAAGAGGTTCACGAGTGAGTCAGTCATTATTTGCGCGCCCGCTTCACTCTCGCTTTCTTACTTTGGACATGTCACGTTGCAGCTCGTGAGAAAGAAAAATACTTCCGCAAAAAGTTCGATCTTTATTGTATGCAGTGGTGCAGTAGAGCCTGGATTATCTTATAGCAAGCTTCCCGTTAATAACAGTCAACAGTTACTACGACTGAGAGTATCAGATAGTTCTCTTTGTTTTGCGTAATGTTCGAACGTCTGTATTTGCTTGCGTTTGAATTTCTCAGCAATTGTGTATTTGGTATTTATAGATGTTGTGAGTACATTTATTTTTGAAACGGTAAGAAAGGAATTGAATCGAACAGCCAAAAAAACCTCTGCCTTTTAAAAACGCGTAATTTAATTTGAAATGACGTGGAAGTGAAAATATGATTTTCCGGACATTTTGTATAATTGCCTAGATAAATCCTTGAATTTATAATTCGACATTTTATATTATATATATATATATATATATAATATATATTATTATTATTATATTATATATGTATATATATATAGAAACCTCAAATGTAGGTTTATCAAGTATTTATAATTTATACTTTCCATGAACAATGCGTATTATTGATAGGTACGTAAGCGTAAATTAAACACATTTCAACTACACATTAATGCCTATTATGCTTTGCTTTCCAATGATAACACATAGACTAAAATGATTCATAAAAAGAGAATCCGCAATTCTTTATGTCTACGCTCTACAAAATTCTTCGCATTATTTCCTTAGATAATAAAATTGGGATATAAAGATAATTACTGCCGATAATAAAACGAATAATGCTTTACGAAAGAACGAAGGTATCGCTACTAATTTGTCTGTGAATTCGCAGAAAAGAATTCCGATTTAAGTATAAAAATGAGTTCCCCGAATATTAATTCCCACGTACATTATATAATTACGGATAAGAGAATTACAAGGCAGCGGGGGAGCGCGCGGCGTATGTCTGTATGCAAACATCGGCTGAGTAATTCTCATTACGAAAAACGCTAACCTTGAGAGACGAGCGTCCGCGAGGTGAACAAAAAAGAAAAAAAAAAAAAGAAGAAGAAAAGCTTCCCAAGTAACCGAGGCGGCAAGGAAAATGAAAAATCCCGAAGGCACACGTGCGCCGGGCTACTAACTGCTTGGTGGCCGTGGCGGAAGGGGGCCGGGGGGGGGGCTTAGCGCGATCGTCAGCCTCGGCGCGCGGGCGTGACGAGCTTCTCATTACCCGAGGAGTCCGATAGTCGCAGGGAGGCTGTCCAGGAGGTATCCGCTTGTATCGCTTGTATATCGCTGCGATACCGGCCTCGGCGTGTTCCTGGCCATTCATGGTTGCCGCGCGTGCACTCCCTCCCCCCGTGCGCCCGCCCCTGTTCCCCGCGCCCGTGGCTCATCGATGCGTGCGAGTCCTTCGGCGATCGTCGCCGGGTGCATCGACCCTCTCAATTAGCGCCGTGTCGTCTCTCCCTTACACCGGATCGCTTATCCGGCTTACGTTTACGGAGCGGCGAGTTTCTCTTTTTTCTTTTTTTTTTCTTTTTCGGGCGATGTGAAAGTGTTTTTGGTACTGATAGCGCGCGTAGTTGTGCCGGGCGGATGACTCCTCGAATGACGACGGCCTACGAACGACCTGCCGGCGAATGACAATGCCCTATTATTTCGAAGGAAAAGAAAAAGGCGTGTAGTAAGCATTTGAAAAGTAATCCGGTATTAGCATCGGTCATATGAGCGAGATATAAATTTACTCTGTTTCGAAATGCTGCCTCGATTGTATGGCTTACTATTTAATATACATATGCTTGCGTTGGGAATTGTGATGTCTCTCTCATTACGTATCTATCGGCCGATACATCGGTAATAATAATTTACCTCTACGATCATTGCTGTAAGTGTTTATTACGCAATTGTATTTTAACATACGAATAATAAAGCCGTGATAGATATTATTTCCGGGGATCGTGTTTTTAAAAGCCAGCCCAGAATTGGCTTTCCGCTTATGCCACATACGTAACATGAAGTGCTCCGTGTTTTTCAAGGGGCCTCGCATATAAATCGGTATAAATCAATAATTCTGGAAAAATATTATATTTATATATCTTGCGTACAATCTTTTTTAGAAATTATACAGTATCTATCAATGCTTCCATATACGTACATATCCATATTGGATATTATTCCATATTCGCGTGGTTTAAAATCAGTTCATGCTCGACGTTGATTTACAGGCGTTGCTGGAAATTTTATCTAGAGAAAAATAATGCTATTTTTTAAATTTCTTTAATTTAAAAACTTGTTAAAATTCCAACTTTCGCTATCAATTGGAAAACATTCAAAGTTTCTCGTTATTTACACTTATCTTGCAAACCGAATTTCATTATTTTAAATATAAATTATTCTAGCTAAATTCGCAAATTCTAGATATTATTATATTTGTTTATACATTTTTATGATTTCCATTTGATTCGCTCTTCTTATGTATTAAAAAAAAAAATAACAACAATACTGACGCACTTCAAATCATAATTTACTGAATTTATCGAAAAGCTATTTATCAAGAAAGACAGTGAAAATTTTATTTTATAATATAATTGTTTAAGTATGTTCTTATGATTGCAGAATACATAAAAGATCCCTTCATTCGAATTAGTTGCAAAAATCAGAAAAAAGAACCGTTGAACTCTTGCACATTTATGAATATGAAATTATTTATTCAATGGAAAGCTACGGAAAGCAGTAAATTTCATTTATTGCATTGTATTTGTTGACACGGTCAGCGATTACTGTCTAATTAATTTTAACGCCAGTTATTATTTGTATAAAAAAAAAAAACAAAAATAACAGTAATGTAATACAAATTTATATATAAAATCTGAAAGTCAATAAGAGCGGTTGCTTTTATTAAAAAGTTTAAATATAAAAAGAACTGCAACCATTATTCCACTTATAAATGAACACAAAATGCTTATAGAACGAATACACACGTGTAAATTAAACTTCGCTATACCAAGGTTCAACTTTGAATAAAAATTAAATCTAATTCGTTCAATAGCCTGTCTATTCGGCTTTATCTGCTTCACTCACAATGACAAAATCGACAAGGTATCGAATAAAATTGATCGTTGTTAATTAGTTGGTTAATTAGAGCTTGATTTTTATTTACATTTCGTATTGTCAAAAGAATATTCGGAAGTGACCTAGAAACGTGACAAACGTGATATAACAACGGCAGCTCCGATCCTTTTCAAACGTATCCGCGTTTAATTGCGTGAAAATTCTTTTCCATGTTGTGGATGAAAAGCATACTAAAATTAATAAATGCCTAAAATTAGAGTTATGCGAAAAGTCCGATGGACGTGCAAAGCGAGCTTGCGGTGTTTCCGGTGCTCGTGTTTTGTACACCTAATGCAACGCGGTCGGCCTTAACGACTATTTGTTCGTCGGAGAGAATATTATCCACTTATTGGAGGATCGCTACGTGGGGTTAAAGCATAAATAACAGATCATTGCAAATAAATTTCTCAAGATATTGTATTTTTAATTAACGTAAGCGCATATATCAGAGTTAATCCGCATAAGGACATCGTTCGATTAGCAATTAACTCTAGCGGATTTCGTTCAGAGCAAGGCATTGCTTTGGCCAAGGCATTCCGTTATCAATCATTGTTACGAACAATTTCCTCGACGTCCTCCGCAGGCGTGCAATCGCCCCGTGAAAACGTCCGTTCTCGAAGAAGCCGGATCGACGGTAGAAAAAAAAAAGGCGAGCGCTAAAGCGATAGGACAAGCCGAACAAAAGAGTAAGAAAATAGGAGGGAAATAGCGAGGAAACGCTCGGGGGGAGCGTCGGGCGAGCCAAGGAAGGATAAGAATGGAAATCCTGGGGGATCCATTATCGATACTCCTACGCTAAGGAGCGCTGACCCGCTTGGCTCGGCAGCTCGCGGTCGCCGAGAGCGCAAAAATTTATGATCCAAGGCACGAGGAGGAGGAGGAGGGCACGACACGACGAGGCGCCGCTCGCCCGCCAACCTCTAATGATACAGCGAGGCGCGTAACGTTGGCCGCGCGCATCCGCGACACACTGGCTTACATTAAATCTGGGTAGTGTGGACATTTTTAAGGTCTTCCTCCTCCCGTGCCGCGCGTGTGCCCATTGCTGCGCGTGAGCCGGCCGCGGAGAGGAGGGCCTGCGAGAGATGGCGAGCCCCCGGGGGGGGGGGACAAAGCCCAAGAGGAGCGACAGTCTCTTTCGAAAAGGGGGAACGTCGAGGTCTTTCGGCCGCGGTGTGTGCGTGCACGCGTCGGAAGAGCGACGGGGTCCTGAGAAAGAGAGCGGCGAGGATGGATGAATCTAAGAACTGACGCAGACGGATGGGCGCATAATGACGGGAGTCGTGTGGTTTTTTTTTTTTTTTTTCTTACGACGACGAGGGAAGGCTGCGCGCGCGGGCTTGGGCTCCTCGGCTGGTCGGTCGTCGCGCCTGGGAATACGGACGGGGGGCTCGCTCCTGGACTGCCGCTGCTGGATTCGTGCCTCGCGCGAGATTTAGACGACGGCGACGGATGGGCGCGTAGCGATGAAAGGTAACATGGGCCTTCGTAGCTGCCGAGTGATTCATTGTGCAAAACATCGGCTGACGCTCGTTCCTCGCTCGCGATATCTGATGCTTTCTAGGGACTACTGTGGCTCTTCGATATAACCAGTAGTAGTCCACGGCTGAAGAATAATGGGATGGGAAAACGAAGATTCCATCTAACAGAGCTCTAATGCCTCTTATCTCAATCTTCGGATAAATCATTAACCAATTCCAAGTTAAGGAGCTCTCCTCCTCTTACTACTTTACGTATTTGCGTATTTAACAGTTGGAGAGCAGTTATGTCTTGTGCACAGCTCAATGGGCACCGTAGCCGTTGTTTCCTCGGGCAACGCTGCTATTATGGAAATAACATTATGCTTCGTAAGTAATCTTAAGTGGAATTCTAATAATAAGCAGCACCGAATTCAAACTATCGACTCCTTCAATTAACTCAGCCTAATAAAGTTTAGGTTCTCTCTCTTTTAATAAGTCATTTATTATATTTACCTCTCTAAGAGGAAAATTCCTTTTTCATCTACTTCTATATACGCTACATAACAAATGTGTCAGCTTTGAGAAAGGAAAAAAAAAAATAATTTATGAAACTATACATCGACATTATTTACCGATTGTGCAGTTTTCCATTTCTAACTTATTTAATATATTACGCAATCTATTAAATAGATGGCCTGTTATTCGTCGAACACATGTAAGATTAAATTATAATTTATATGCTTTATTATAAATATAACATGGAATTATCGAATAAATTTTTTTGTGTATTACTTCTATTACATTATGTCTTTATCCGTTGTTACGTATATGCTTATATGTTTATATATATATATATATATATATATATATATGTGTGTGTGTGTGTGTGTGTGTGTACACGTGCATTATTTTATATTCTCTTGAAATATTAAGTTCTTGTATTTGTACTTATATATTTTATTATCTAAACTGAAAATTTTATAACTGCTTTAACTCTGATTTTATGTAACTAAAATTATTTTAATTGAGTAAAATATTTCAAAGATTTCTTTAATAATTTACGATTGGTTTTTATTATTTTCAGGTAAGTTACAAAGAATTATAATGGATTAGACAATATCAATCAACTTAATTAGTAAGTATAAGAAACAGAATTTTTTCTTTCTAAAATTAAGTATATGTAATTTTAGTACATTATTTAACTTAAATGTTTGATTGAAATCTCTTGGCAAGTCAAAAGTATAGAATATATTTACATTTAAATTCAAGAAGTACTATATTATAACACAATATATTCACATTTTTTAATATATATATATATATATATATAGAGAGAGAGAGAGAGAGAGAGAGAGATTTTCTTCAAAGCTACAAAATTTAATTCGATAATAATTTTGAGCAAATCAATCTATTCTTTTAGGTAATCTAAATATTGATGATTATGCAAAACACGTTATTCCTTTTTATTTTACAATTAATAATAGTTACTGTAATAAGTGATCAAATCGTACATAAGTTTTTATATGTAAATATATACGAATTTTTGGAGTCTAAACAAAAAATCGAACAAAACAAAAAAATATCTATAGAAACGAAAACAATAAAAAAATTACAGGCACAAATGAGTTTAAGACTAAATTCTTAATTAATTTTGAGCATAATCAAGGTTTTTTCCTATTATGGAATTAAGCCCTTTATTATCTCTCTGCTTTTTCAAAGGCAATTCCTGCCAGTCCTTTTATTTAAGATTCTCTTATTACGGAGTCTGTGTTTCTTGCCTACCTCATTGTGCTTCTTTTTCAAAACATTCATGCTCATGCTATGAATCGACTTTTAATGCTCAGCTCTTGATTGTATAAAACTTGAGCGTAACGATTACTTTTTCATCGTCAACTGTGCGCCAACTTTTTTTTTATTTATTTCCAACGATAATACAGAGTTTCACGTAGTTTCTTCACGCGTTATAAAATTTTCTTATCATCGCATTTAATTTATATCTGATGCGTATGAATATTCGGCAGGCGAGTATTATTACATTTGTATTTTATGTATCTTATATTTTACTTACATAAAATATTGCGTACATTGCCAATTTGTTTGGAAAAAAAATTACAATGTTTAAGCCGTGTGCTCTTATTCCACATAGTCGGAACTATTAATTTTTTTTACCTTTTCGCGTAATGTTCTTTAATGACTTTTTTGGTTTTTGTTAAATATATTGCAACGCCAATATTAGCAGATCTATCATTTATATGTCAAGCTCAAATTAATTTTCAATCTACATGTATAATATAAATTACGCTGTTCTTTTTTAGATTCATTTAGATTTAAGTCTACAATAGTTCATTTGTCTCGAATACTTTTCCTTAATTTGTATCATTTTTATTCAGAATCAATAAAGGCCATTCGGACACCTGCATACCGATACATATGATCCAAAAAATTAGTTTTAAAACAATGAGTGCGATCCACTCGATGTACATCAAAATAAAAGTTTATATATTGTTGACGTTGGTATAATATAACTATATATATTTTTAAAAATATCGAAAATCAGTGCAGGATATTCCATTGCATTTAATTTGTTTTCTATAAATAAACCAAAATATATCTGTTAGTGTAAACTTAATTATATATAGTAATAAAAATATCAGTTACACCTGATAAATATCGCATTAAAAGTAAATCAAACAAATAATCTAATTTTAATTTGAAATTTGTATAATATCGTTTTTTAAAGTATTTCAATCATTATGACAGAGTATGTTATTAAGTGTTCATAATACTCAACTTTATGAACTTGAAAAATGATCCCACAAGTGTGCAAATTGAAAGATTTGTGTTTATTTTTATTTAACCAACCACTTACAGATGAGAGGACTGAAACAGAGAAGGAAATAATTTACTCTACTTAATAATTCCAGTATGGAATCTTATAACTTGCATTAATGGCAATGAGTTGCCTCTGTGTGGTTGAAGTTGAATTTACGTCAATGTTCGACCCACACCAACGATTTATGCGCACTTCGCACTTTGTGCATGAAAATACCATAAAGCTTGAATTCAAAGCTGCTTCAGTTCAGCCATAATATAAGTTTTTGTGCAAACGGTGTAAATAAAGTGCGTGTCGGTAGTTCGTGTATTATGGAAATTTATTATTATTATTTTTTTAAGACATACGCTTATATACTAATTTATGCTGCTTGATAAAGAAAACTATTAAAATGTTGATTTCATTAGCAATTTGAAGAATTTCTTTTCTTTAAAATCGCATTCATCATAATCTAGAAATTTCTCCTTTCTAATAACTATTGTTAGTTCAGATCATAATTTTTTTTTGGGGTTTTAAATATTTATACACGATGATTTCTGAGATTGATTGAAGTATAAAGCCTAAGGTCAAAAATGAAACTGCGATAATCGAAAAATTGAAAATGTTCTGCAAAATAACGCGATAAATGTTTTAAGACGATTTGCTTTAAAAGTTTTTTTAATCATTATATAAATGGTGCGTTAAAAATGAATTAGCTTTTTATTGTTTTGTCATTGAAACCTTTTTTTTTCATTTAAATTTCAACTTAATATAAATAAAAACCTACTGAGAAGAGATAAAGTACAAAAAATCTCACAATAAGATTTTTTATTACAAACTCAGAGCTGTGAAAGAACTGCATTACATCTGAACAGCCCCGTTTCACTTACATACAGCGTGTATGTGCTCAAGCAATTATATACTTTAAAAAACATATCTATACAGAATGTCTATACAGAACAATTATATTTAATGCGCTTTATATATATTCACTACTTTTTTTTATGTACGTACGTAGCTGCATACAAAGAGTTTCCTTAAACTGTTGTTGTTTATACTTCTGCAAATAATTTCAATTTTGTGGGTGCGATTATGTGTTCACGCCAATTGCTGATATTATATAGCTTATTATTTAGTTTCTTCGTTTGAATTTTCATTATGTTTTAATTTTAGTTGCAGTGTCGGTGCATAACAAATGATCTATTATATTCCGTTATCTGAATTATAAGTTGACCGAGTTTTAATATTGTTCATTTATACCTCAAACGTATAGATTAAACATTGGAAAAGTATTTAGAGAAATCGGTTTGAAGCTTACTGTTTTTGTATCTTAAATTAATATCAAGGTGGTTAATGTAGTATAGTGAAAATAATTACCATGTAATAAACTATTTTTCTCATTCTTAAGACTGAAGACTAAAAAATGAAGCTTATGAATGATGCTATTATCGTTACTAAGTTAAATGCGTAGAGAAATCATATCCCAAGTAGCTCTTCTTTAATGTTTTTTTTATTTACTGAATCATATCATAAGATGGATTAAAACTAATCGTTCGAAAGCAAGCAAACTGAATTAATTTTATAGTTAAGTCTTATCACCTCGTTTTTAATTATCTATGAATTATTAAAGTGCAATAACAAATCTATTAAATAGTTTTCCGGAGTTTAATCGTATCTTTACATACAATCGTTTTGATAAATATTTAAATTAAAATTTCATTTTCTAAAAATATCTTATCTTTTTGTTTTGTAATAAATATTATCTTTCTTTTAAACTAATAGTATTAAAATATTTGTGTAAAATATAATGAGTCAAATGTACCCTTGTACTCGTACCAATTCTGCTCATCATTATTTAAAGCATCTGCTTTCTCATTTTCACTAGATAAACACATTCTGCCTTTATTTACAAAAGAATTTTACAGTATATAATTATTTTTTGCTTATATTCCCTCAAAGCCTCCTTGATATCATCTTATTATTCTGTGTAAAATACCATTAGATGTAAAACGTTAAGGCAACTCGTTTTGTAAATGTTATTGCATTTTATTAAAAAAAAAAATTTTTTTTTTTAAATTTAAAATATTAAGTATATTTATGTTTTCCTTCAAAGCAACTGGACTTTTCTGTGATATAGAAAAGTAATAAATTATATTATACAAGTTGTCAAAAGTAAATTTTTCATTCTACATAATCGCCATTTCATATTAGTAATCATAATAAAAAATAATAATTTCAGCTATAATATGTGTTTACAGACATAAGGTGATTTTCCTTTGAGGTAATTAATCTTTTAATAGCCTACATATTTCGCTACTGTAGGTATTGCTTCTTTATACATTTATAATATATGCCTGTCTATATTTTCGATGACTGTAACTTATACTAAAATTATTAATAAAATTAGTCAATTATTACGAAGGAGCAGTGTCCCGTTTTAGAATAAATCGATAGATACCATAATTCTGACATTTTTAAAATCGTCGCAAAAAATTGATTTAACTTTTTTGCTTATTTTAAGAAAAATATGTTTGTAAACATTGTTAGATAGAATTTTTAAATGAAAATATTTATCATGAGTACATATACGATGATTAAATAGATTTTTATAATAATCGTATTAACAAATTTTTTATTACTATGTATTAGAGTATTTTTTATAAGAACAAACATTTTAAGGTAATTTCTAAAGATATTAGAGCATAATTATCTTGTTTCAAAATTTTACAAAAAAGTCACATGGAGTTACAAGAATTGAGAATCATGAAAATGTTAAAATATGATAATACTTTGTAATGCCTGTGTAAGCTTTGAAACCAGCAGCAGTAGTCATTTTGCAATAAAAACTTTGTAGGAAACGATAGGGTAAGATGAACTGTACAAACGCATGCGATGTGTTTGTAGGAGGAACAATGATCTTTAAATATTGTATGTAATATGTTCTTCTCGCGGACACAATGTTGTCAATTTATTCTTATATAGTGAATATGTGTGCGAAGAAATAATTAAAGAATTTAGCATATTATTTATGACAATAATGAAATTTTAATATTCAAAAAATACAATTTTACGTCATGGTTTTTAATTAAAATTCATATAAAATTAAGTAATGTTAAGTAAATGATTGTAATGAACGATAACGACATAATTCGCTGTAGATGCTTAATTTGAAATATATCATATATCGTTTCAAAATTAGCTGAAAATTATTTCCAGTAATTGAAACAGTTAATTTGTAGTAGATTCTTTCTTTACAATCTAAACTAGTTTAATAGTTTATGTGTTCAATTTTATAAGAAAGTTTATTAGAAATAACACAATTATCTTTCATGCATATTTATTCATAACAAATAGTAGCTTTCTAAGATAAAATAATTAAAAAAAACTCGTTCTTTTCTAAGTTTACAACTCCTGTCAAACGTCGTGCAAAATACTCAACAAAAAATTATATAGATATTAACGAATTATTTTGCAATTAAATACAAGATAGTCGTATAAGCGTATTGATGGCTTCAAATAATTTGATTTTATGTAGGTTAATAAATTGAAAATGAGAAATCAGCATTTCAAATAATTAAATGTATTTCTAGAGTAATACCTTTACCAGATTTTAAAATACATTTTTATTATTAAAAATTCTCGCTTATAGTAGTTATCTACTAAATTTTTTTTTTTTTAATATGAAAGTGTTATTGTAGCATGGAAAGTCCTCGCAGACAAGAAAGATTAGTATTAAAGTTTTTCGAAATTAAATAAAAATTAAAACATGCTAAAAACTGTCATTCGTTAAAATACCTATTGTACACAAATTATATGAATTTTACAAAAAAAAGGTAATTATAGATTTATGTATTATAATTTTTTTAATTTAAAATTGCTTTTTTGCTTTTTTGTGTAAATATTGAAAAACTTGGATTAAAAAACATAGCACAAAAGTTTTATGTAAAATTTTTATATAAAAAAATCAATAAAGTTTTCTTTATTATTATATAAAACGTATAATCTAATTTAAAATAATATATTAAACTACAAACTTGTATGCACTTAAATTTATTGTGAAATTTGTACGTTAAGATTTAACTTAATCATTTATATTTTACAAGGCAAAAATATACTTGTAATTTTGTGTAGTTGAAATATAGATCCTGTCATATCAATCAATTATAAATTGAAGTTCAACATGCTTTACTATTTACGGTCATATATTACATACTTTTGCGATTTATTTTCATTCTGTCACATCCTTCATAGCTAGGAAATTAATCTTTGATCTTTTCAATTATGTAAAGACTTTCTAATCGCTGTTAGATTCACTTCAATTTATAAATGCAATCTATGATACCTTAATAATTGTCAGACAACACACGATGTTATTATTAACAGGAATTTGAAGTAATGTAAATACTATTTTACAATTTTGATACAGACAAGTCCGTTTTATTAACAAAGTCATTATCTTATTTTTTTCTACATGCATATCAATTTATGTTGTTAGAACATATCTTGAAAAAGGAACAAGAATTTCTAGTTTAATCAAATGCATATGCTTAAAGCAAAAAGTAAATAAAAATTTTATAAAATTATAAGTATTATAAGTATTAGTTTATTAAAAATTACAAACTATTAGATTATAGCAAAAATCGCTCTGTTATTTTACGTCAGAATATATCGACGTATCCATGTTATACACAAGGCAACCGCCAGAGGGCGAACGGCAAGTCATGATAGTAAAAGGTCAGCGTGTAGATAGAATGACGTAATGAAGTTACCAATATGGCATAGACCAGAGTATCATTGACAATTATTTATGCTGAATATGGAGTTCTGTTCCATTACGTCGTATTATTTCTCGTGATCTTGTCTTCTTATCCTTCTCTGGCTTATGGAAGTTGTAGTTTTTAGACAGATGCTGCGGAGCTTCCGTCAGTAGTGGGGTTGGCTACTCTTCTTGGTTGTACACTGCCAGTCTGCACCTCTTGATACGAAGATCGTTACGGCTATTGTCATTTCAACCAAGATAGTTACATCCCCCTGGAAGCATCCTGTTTTCCTTAAAACTACCCGAGGGCAGACTAACGTCTCCAGCTCTGCATTCATCACCGTAATGAAGTCCTGTAGTTCCGAGAAGGTTGATAAATTCCGTATACAGTAAATTTCCTTCATCTCTTAGTCTGGGTTCTTCTGTGAATTTATAGAATATTTTCAGGATATTTGTCAGCCAGGTCCTGTATCTCCTTGCAGTGTTTATTCTGACTGACTGGTTGTACTGCCATTGTCAATCGGTGGAGAAATTTTCGTAATACGAATAGGCTGCGTTCTATAACTCAGTTTATTGATTTGCTCCACAGCGAATTCTGAGCTCAACTGCTAATATCAGATTGCACTGTGCCGTAGTCGAGATTTCCCAAATTTTTTAGGGCTTCCTTTAATACGTCGCCAGTGAGATCAGTCTGTGCTGATCTCGAGACCTGTTTGAAGTTAGGTATCCCAGTCAGGATCTTCGAACCCACTCATTCGAGATAGCACACTCTGAGTCTGTACATGAAGATTGCCCGTGGTTCCCTCACGTAAGTCCCTTAATGAGGATATGCGATAGAGGAGTCTCTCCTTCGCCTTTAACTCTTCTTCTTCGTACTGCGCTAAATATAGCTCAACAACCAGTTTAAGAACAGTTTTGTTTAATCGCAATAGTGACGAGTCAACAGCTGCCATACAACGATGCCATAAACTGAGAGCTCATACATCTGCAATAGGTGGGAATTTACTACTATTTGTTAAGTATTTTATATTGCGTTTTTCATTGATATTTAGTGCTATTTATCTGTATTAGAAAGCTTAAAAATGTGTTTTTATTGCAAGGTTTTAAAATATATTTCGCATTATATGTTGTCTACGGTTTATTCATATGTAAAAGTCAAGATGTGGTTCACTGCGTGTTAAACTATTGGAACAAATTTTTTACTATATACAGCTAATAATTTTTGTTGGAATGAAATAACACGTGATAGGACAAATTGTTTTATTAAAATTTATCTTTCAAATTGTATTAATAAAATTTTGAATAAATTCAGTACAATTGATACTAATGCAGTAAATTAAGCATTCCTGTGGAACCTGGATCATACTTAAGTCAAAAATAAATGCAGAATAAATGGATAAGAATATTAATTAACGTGAAGCAGTCGGTTCGCTATTGTTTGCAGGGAAATTTAGTCACCCAAATATTGAATATGCACTAAATCGTACAGGTTAAGTATTAAATTGTTACAATAAAAGAGCATTGGCAAGCTGTTAAACGAATAATAAGATATTTAATAGGCGTAATTTCGGCATCATATTTTGAGACATTTGGAGCACAAGCATTTGTGGTTTTAACGATGCAGACTATGCTGGTTACTTAGAGACCCCAAAATCACGAAGTGGCTTCATAATGTTACTAAATGGAGGGCCAATATGCTAGTCAATTCAACGGTAAAATATCGTGGCGTTAAGTACAGCAGAAGTAAAGTATATCGCGTTAACGCATATAATCAAAGAGGATATCTGGCTGTATCAGATGCTTAATAGCTTAGAAGTAAAATGTGATGAGCTATTTGTAAATAATCAGTCAGCCATTAAATTAGTAAAGAATTCAGAATTTTATAAGACGTCGAAATATATTGACGAGAGATTTTATTTTGTACGTGAAGTAATAAGGCAAGAGAAAATAATGATTAGATATACACGAGTCAATAGAACATTTAGCTAAAATTCTATTGAAACCACTGGCTAAACACTTCAAATTAAGTGGGAGTGTTAAATTATAGCAAAAATTTCTCTGTTATTTGAAGTCAGAATCGAGGCATCTACGCGATTTTCGAGTCGATCGCCAGAGGGCGAGCATTGGCGCGTAGATAGAATGACACGCTTTAGATATAAATATAGGCATAGACCAGAGGGTTACATTAGATCTTGGATTGGCTCATTAATAATAGCAAGTGACTCTCAATGATTATTTATATTGAACATGGAGCTCTGTTCCATTTGCTCAAAATACTTCGTCTATAAACTTATTGATTTTATTTATATTATTAGCAGTAAAGTCTGCTGGTGTTGATAATATTCAAATAAATAATTAAAATGTTACATTATACATGAAATGATTCTAGTGCTCATATATTAAAAATCTTATTTTATTTATGTTGTTTTGTTGCCTTGCATTATAAATGCAATAACACTATAGATGTTTTTTTTTTAATATAAATCATGTACATTTTTTCAGTGTAATAAATCACATTGTTTTTAATATATTGTTGTATTTTCTGGTACTTTTGTAATTACGGATATTCTGGGACACTGCTGAAATTAAGAAAAGTGAGAATGCAGTAAATCAAAAGGGCCAACTTATGATTACATTTTGATTATAAATTTAGAATAAGCTAGAGCGATAAAGTTTTTAGAAGCGCACCTCATATCTAATACACGAAGCTGATTATTCGACCGAAATCACTGTCGTAATAACATCTAGGCGAAGCGATAAAGTCAAATTCGACCACGATGAAAGAAGCCCATAAAAGGTCGATTAACGTGGGCGCTGTGAAATCTACACGATCACCAAACTTCCGGGGCGAAACATTGTAACATCATATGCATTCCTTTACGGCAGAAACAGGTTTGGAAACCAGACGACCTCTTCAAGGTGATCGGAACTCGATGGCAATTAACAAATCGCGTATGCCTCTTCGCTAAATCTCGCGCGAAATTGTTGCCCTCGTCATCGTCGACAACGTCGCTATCGCCGATGTCCGTGGTTTCGTTTCTACCGCTCTCGAAGAACGACTTCATCCAGAAGGAGAGACTGCGATTTCGCGCTTGTGAAAGTTTGCGTGCTGCGTCACGTAGAGAGAAGATAAGAACTATGTCGTGATTTTCATTAAAGATTTTCATTGGACTTCACTATTATTCTCGGTCATTTTTCCAGGGTTCTCAGAGGTGGATGGATGTGGGACTCGCTAGTTTTTAATCTCGTAATTTAATGGCAATTATTTCTAAATCGGCTATTTTCACATGATGGATCTACAGGCCAAACTCAGCCAATAATTATATTGGAAGAAATTCAAAAATTTCGATCGGCTGTCTCGTCATTTTTCACATATACTTATACCGAATTCTTAAAGAGAATAAAATTCAATAATGAATGTTAGGGTCAAGGTTATTCTTATAGTTAAAATATACAATTTGGCTTCAAGGTAGATTATATTGTTAAAGACAAATTGTAGTAATTGAGCTTAAAATGTATATTTCGGTTAATCTTCGAAGTTTCTAATTCGGTCATTAGATTTAAGTGCGCAAATTTAAGGTTAGTAAATCATCGCTCACTTTATTTAATTCTGATAAAATTATTCCTTGCTCATTTTTAATATGATCTTTTTCTTTCGAAGCTTATTGAGCGAACGAGAGAGTTAATGATATTCGAGCCATATACGAATTATGAGAGCTCGATAAGCTGAATTCTTAACGACTAACCTACGATTCAGGCAAGGTTTGTGAGTAATAAAATGCATACTGATTAGACTTGTCGATAATGATTAGATTGCAAAAATAAAATAGCGTATTTTTAAGTTTTGCAAGAATATAAAATTAGTTCACAATATCATCGATATTAATGTTTCGTGAACTATATACGTCGATAATTTCATGGTAATTATTATGAATGATACCATTAAATTTTACATTAAAGAGTCTGTTACTTTTCCAATCAAAACTAAAGCATTCGTATTCGTATTCATAATTTTTAAAATAATGTAAAATGTATTTTATAAAAAAAAACTTTTTGAATTACAATAGTATTTATTATGCTTAAAAATGCACACTCATTTCAACGTTACAGTGATGCGTTCATTCATGTAAATTTATTAAAACTTTTAATATCTAATATTTTTAATTTTTATTAGATGTATTATTCTATTTAAAAACAGTTTCTACGATGTTGTTATTAGAGTATGCGAAATTCATTGAAAGCCAGCCCTATTTATTCCACTAAATAATTCTTGCACAAGTTTTCCGTATTCGATTACAATATGCAGATAATTTTTACAAACTGAACCGAATATGTCGAATAAAATAAAATTTTTTTTACCCTCATCGTATCTTATTTCATTATCATGTAAATTGATCGTTTTTATAACTAAAATACAATGTTATTTATAACGGGAAAAGATGAAAGATTTTACTATCTTTCTGTGCAGCATTAAATATGTAAGTAATAATTAACATCATTAAAATAAAATCAGCTAATCAGGGAAGTTTTTGCAAACTTTTCTTAATCCTTCTTTAACTCCCCCCCCCCCGATATTTCTTGTACACTTTCACCTTTAAAAAAAGAACTTTCCTTTACTATTACGAATATAGATTATGTATATAAGTCGTGAAATATACAAAAAAAAAAACAAAAAACAATTGCTTATTTGTAAGCCAATAGACAATGGAGTACAAAATGTCTTTTAAAAATTAATTAACCAAGATTCGACAGGCTAACTTCGGCGAAGGGAGAGGAATAAAAATCGTTTTCGACTGTAATCTACTCGTATTTCATTGTAAGAGGAGAAAGAAGTTGATTATTGAATGCATGGATGAGTAGTAACGTGTCCGATGAAACCACATAACCCAGAACCTCAGTGTTTGGCATGAATGTCCGAGTCCTCACGCGCTTATATTTTACCTCGAGATACGAGTCGTGCCTCCTGATTACAGATCCTTTTTAATTACACCTTTTATTTCATCTGTTTCATGTCGTTTCGTATCGCAAACAATCAAATCACTTCCTGGTTTACTTACATAACTGAGTGATAATTTTAATTATGCCTTCCATTGGCTTAAAACCCAATTAAATTCTTGAATCTTTTAAATAATTCAATATATAATATCCAATTGTATTTGCGGGGAACGCTTTTTTAACTTTCAATTTCGTAACAGTAATTGTAATTGTTGTTTGAGTACAATTTTTATCTTATTAGTATCAAATTTACTTATAAAAATTGGGTAAGCGCTAGTTCTTTATTCGACAAATCTGTGTAGAAAACCGTAGTATTCATTATATATATATATACATGAAAATAATGGTCGAATTTATTCAACTGTAAGTGATGTTCTTTTTACCGTTATATACATTTAACTGAGAAGCATCAGTATTCGTTAGGAAAGTAGTATTGATTATAAACATTTCCAATGGAGATCAATTTTACGAATCCAATCAGCATCTCCATGAATTAATTTCTGTATATTATTAGTATGTAATTAAAAATGAAAGGTTATAATTATATGATTGTATACTTTATAATTTACCATAAAGTTCTTCGATATAAGACTGTTTAATTTGGAAACACTATTGGTGGTATTGGAAAGTAATTTACAAGTCATTGGGTCACAAACAGTCGTGGTTTAGCAATAAAAAATATTTAGGAAAAATAGCTTTAAAGAGTGGCGTCAATTTGAAAATAAGATAGCATAAATAAGATAAGCGACAGGAGTAAGGGTTGGAGGGGGTAAGCGATTGACGAAAAATCGTTTTTCGTGGTCTAGTAAACAATTACCGTTGCGGATGAGAAGCATTATTGCACTTCCCCGGTCTTCTTTGTGATTAACGCAAATGCCTACCCCGTGCGACCATTAACGATTATCCAAAATACTTGGGTCTTTAGGATTGATTGCCTTTCTACTTGTGACGCCTTTAATTGCTGAAGTAAGTAAGAAAGAGAGACAAATAGACGGGGGGGGGGAATAATAATTTTAGTTCATTATAATTAAAAATGCGAGCGTGTGTGCGTGTATGTCACGTGTTTATATATATATATATATATATACTTATATGTATATATAAAGTAAATATATCGAATGAGGTACATGTGCATCCTGCCGGAAACGGATGCATGGCGCCACGCTTGGCTAAAGCAAACCGTGTGTGACTATCGACTTTTATGAATGTGGGAGAGCATGTATTCAATCCACCACCTCGTGAATTATGTAATTACCGAGAAGCTCTTGGTCGAGTTTTTTTCAAGTCTTTTTATATCGTTTTTAAATGCTCGAAATGCACTCGCTTTATTTTTAATTGTGCGTAGGAAGTTTTGGGTTGCTTACAATTGGTATTTCTTTGTTGCTCGATACATCAATGCTCGATTTACACAAAACCATTGAGGATGTGGATTACTCTAGGCGTTAAATATTCGTACTTGTTGCTATTATTAATTTCGATAATATTAAGTTTATTTGACGAATCTGCGAAATTGCTGGATTTACGTCATTAGTTTATCAGGGAATAATATTGGTACTACTATTTTTGCTACCAATTGGCGACTCCCCAAATGCAATTCTCGATCAATATTAATATTCGCATGATACTGACGATACACGTTTTTACTTGTTGAAGCAAATTTTGATTATTATGGAATTTTTCTTATCGGTTTCAAATAATTTTTACATTTCCACGCGAAATGACACATTTAAATAATATTATGAATCACTTCCTTTTAGCAACATTTTGATTACGAATTCCACATGACTAATGAAACTTTTTAGAAAATACTTATGCTTTAACAATATTGTAAAGGTTGCTTAACTGCTGCCTCAATCATTATTAATTTATTCTACGATTACATAAGATAAATAATATTTTATAATATAAGCGCAATATTTTCAAGATATTGAAAAGGTGAATGCAATAACTTTTCTATGCGAGCCATGAGCAATCGCATTTTCCTCCGCATAATTTAATCCAACGAATGAAAGACCAATAAATTAAAATTCCTTCAGCACAACTCTGACTCGTTTGTAAAATGTTGAATTGTTAATTTTCCGTTGTGCGTACAGGTAAGAAATTTACGAGCAACAAATTGTATCGACTATTACAAGCGCCCGGCCAACTTGGCTTAGCGAGATGCTCTCTCTTAATTATGGCGCGTGCTTTCTCCGGTCAAAGTTGATCTCGATAAAGAAAGGCTCGCGAAATTATCGCAAAACATTGTAAAGCTCCCGATCTCGTTGGAAATACTTAAGATGTGCGAGGCACAGACACGTTATTATAAAAATACACGCGAAATGGTGATGTCGCAAGGCCGATGACTTGACGCCTGTGGCTTTGTAACAAATGCAGCAGAAGTTATGTGATGGGAAAGAAGGGAGAAGGAGAGCCCCACAACGAACGGAATCGCAACAGCGAAAACCGTGAGCGAAGAAGCGCAAAGTGAGCGGACGAGGACAGAGCCAGGGTTCGGGCAACCAAATATGTATCATTAGAGGGTCATTTAGTACGGGGCCGGCCGAGGGGGGGGGTTAAAGCCTTTCCGTCGCGAGGCCGGTACCTCGGGGGGAAAAACACGCGAACCAGCGGCCCGAGAAAGGGAGGAGCGGCGCACCTCATGGTTCCCGGCTCTCTCTCTCTCTTTCTCTCTCTCTTTCTCTCTCTCGGCATTCAATGCAGCAGACACCCGTGGGTGACAAAACGTTCGCCAGGGTGGAGCAGATCCGCTCGGCGGGTGGAGCTCGCGCCCGACGTGCCTCCGATCGAACAAGGATGAGCTCCGCAAGGCGCTTCGTCAACGCGAGTGGCTCCGATCGGAGAGTCAAAGGACTTTAAGTACTCGGCTCGTACTCAAGGTCCTGGGGCTGCCAGGGCAGGGTATAGGCGAGGGCCCGAACGAGGCGCGTTGGTCGCGATGGACGAGACGCGTCTGATGTGCTTCGCGTTGGCCGAACTTTCGCCGAACGAGTACCGTATCGAGCGCCTTCATTTTTCTATTATTTTCAATTTCGGATATCGACGAGGAGCTCGCTCGGCAACGCTCTCTTTCATTACTAGACCGATCTATCATTGCGGCTGTCGGGCAAATTACGGGCCGATCGAGCAAATATTTATCAAAAGTCCAGCAGAATTTCTCTTCTGGTAAGGAAAGGTTTTATAATTGCATCGGCGAGCGCTCACGGCCACGATGTAATATCCGAACTCTTAATGTCGCTGTAGAGCTGATCGGGCTGCTGCGCAGCGATGATAAATTATATAATAAAAATGAAACGATTCGAATCGTATTATCGCTCTGGTATAGAGGAAACCAGAAAAAGGTGCGTTTTATATTCATAAAGTATTCTGAGAAAGTACATCTGCATATATTTAAAGTAGATGCATGCTAAGTGGTCAAGCGGCTCGATTTAAGTACATGACCCCCGCCGCCGCCGCCGCAGCCGCGCGCACGTGTGTACACACGCGCATATTACTACTATCTCATTGTATTGCGTCGACTTTAATTATATTTCGTGCTCTCCTTCAAATGGAAGTGCGCCAATAATGTAAGCTCGCGCATCAATGTCCAGGCATATAATTTAATTTGCGAATATTTTTAAGAGTAAAAAGAAATTCCGATAGGAGGGCGTATCTTAGATTATCTTGGGCATTACCGAGATTGCCGGCGTCGGTTCCTGTCTGTGAGCACGCCCCTCCGAAAGTAGCCTGGCATCGCCGAGACTCGGCTGCAGGAGGAACTGCTCGCGATAACTGAAAACGATGCACTTATCCGTACGCGTATTAATCGACGAGTCGCGAGAGCTGCAATTAAAGAGAATGGGTGGATGAGTGGGAGGGTGGGGGGTGTGTGGAGGAGAGGCCGAGCGACGACCATTGCCGGTAATTATCCCCGGAATAATCAGCCCTCGCTTCGGCGCCTACGCCAGGAGCTTTCGCTGGTAATTCCGTCCACCTCGGGGGTTCCTCCTCCTCCTCCTCCTCCGCGTGCAGGAATAAAACAGCCGGACGGCTCAGGTGCGAGGCTGCTGCAACGGAGTCTCACCACTCCAGCGTCACGAAGGTGACTTGGCGTTACGAGAGGCGGGGAAAGCCCGAGGAGAGCGGGGGAAGAGCGGCCGCGTCGTCCCCTGCTCCCGGAAAGAGGGCTACGTCATTCTGGCCTCACGGACGCGGACAATACGCAGGCAGGCCTAATAATACGAGCGGCGGGCTGGGGGGGGCGGCGAGGGCGGCAGGACGAGTTGAACGGCCTCGGGAGGCCCGGGAGGACAGGGAGGGGCGCGCGTACCGCGGCTCCCTCGGCCTTAACCGGATTAGGAAGCCGGTCGGAGGAACGGGCCCGGGAGCCCATCGGACGCCCCCGAGGGGACCCGATCGCGACCTTATCCCGAGCACATCCGGTCCGCGCCCCGAGTCCCCTCCGACCGGCATTGTGTCGAATCATCGGCGGTCTCGCTCCTCGGCTGCTCTCGCGGCGCGCTTTATCGACGGCCATCATCTCGTCACGAGAGCCTCCGCTGCTGCCCTCGGCTCCGGTCTCGAGGCCCGACGCACAGAAGCCCTGTCGATCCCGTGTTAATGCCCCTCCTCTGGCAGCTATCGGGCACTCGGCTCCTGCCCCGCAACCTCCTCCAGACTTATTAATTCATTACTGGAAGATTTTTACTAATTATACGCTGCCCCTTCGCTGCTCGCCACGCTCTACTAAGCGAGCCTGGCCACGTTCAAGCCACTGCTTCGGCCAAACGTAGCCGACACGTACGGGCGCTTATCATTGAATGACTTGTCTTCCTTGATGCTATTGTACCTGCAGCGCGTTAACATCCATAGGGCGTACTGTAAATATATTAATTTTTCATAAATATAAGCACTAGATTTGCATCCTTATAATAATGTAGCGCATTCTATCGTTTAATTAAATCTGACACTTTCTGGCTGTTATATAGGTTCAAGTGTCCATTAAGAGCAAATCTATGCGCAGGACTTGGCGTAATTAATTTTTATCGATTCATTATCGATCATGTGCATTTATTCATATTTCGACAATTTTTTTTTTTTTTTTTTTTTTTTTTTTTTTTGAACCAAATTGACAAGTTTCGTCGCAAATACATTGAAAGCTTAAAGATTCGTGCGACCTATTTTTCAAATAAATATACTATCGCATTATATAGACGAGTAAGACTAATTAAATCTTTACGTGTTCTGTTGCAGGTAAGATTTCATTACTACAACCACATTCGCGCTACAAACTGGTTAGTGAGTATTCGTAGCCGTTTTAAAAAAGCATAAAAATTACTCGGTTACATCAAACCGAAAATGAAGAAATAAGATTAAGGTATTTTAAAAGAAAATTGATTTTTTTTTTAACTATACACTGTATTGGCAATTAATATGTACTCGGACAGCCAACAGATATACAATTCTCATGAAATTAGTTTACTCACAATTATGCTTAACTTTCGTTTTAAATTTAGCCTGCGTTTATCTGAACACTCAAATTAACGTAAGACAAACTTGTTTTCATTCCTTTTACACGTGCTGGATGTTAATTAAGCTTTTATAGCAATCGTACAAACGTAAAAAAAATCCCACAAATAATTACTAATAACTCAATGGCTTTGGTTATTAGTCTATTCGTCGTTAACACAAATGTTTGCTGTTAAGGAAATGATGATTTTTCATTGATAATTGAAATGCAATATCTAAAGGTAGCCAGGAAAATATGTTTCCCCATTAAAGTAACGAAATTTGATCAAGTTCTTCTTAATTAGTGATAAAGTTTTTCTTAATTGTAAATACACGTCGTTAGGGTAGAATAGTAAGGTTTTAATAATATACCGATATTAATCAATGATATATCCTGTAGCGATGTTAATTACAAGGAATGAAAAAAGTAAAACGAGGATCCCTATAAGAAAAAGAAACGTTAGAAAAATAGTAACGTTATAGGCTGAGTTTGCGTTTGGGCGTGTGCAAGTGTATGTGCAATGTGAATTCAAATTCGAGTTGATTCAAATGTTGATAAACCTTGCAATAAAGCTACATGGCTACTTAGAAAATCATTGCTTTGTAGCTTGACCGCGGATAAAACAGTCCACTTTGCTACGCTCTATAAATTATTAAAGAGAGAAGTAAATAATGGAATACATCAAATTCAAAATGAATACTGTGAAAACTTCAATGTTTTTCTGGAGGTTTTTTCGATGCTGTGCCCTATAATAATATTATAACAATATCGTTTGACTCCAATATAAAATTAGTTATTGTTTTTCAAGTGTAATCTCAAGCATCTTCGATACTTATTAGCCGTTTACCTTCAATCTTACAATTAGTTGTAACTTTTGAGCGCTGGCTGTGAGCTATTTATACCTTAAAATAAATTTAAAAATAATGATAAAAAAACTGTGTGATATATATGATTTTAAAAGAAGGAAGTATCTATAAGGATAATGGATACATTTTTAAAAATAATTTTTTCGACAGAGGCACTTTCGTTAGTAAAGTAAAAGCTGTTACGCTGGTCAGCATATGGCTTGTATAATTAATCGTTTTATAATAATGCTTCGTTGGAATTAGATTAGCTTTTACAGATATAATATTTGTTCCATTAGCCAAAATCAAAAAAACATATCTACAAAAATTATAAGAATTTGCGGCGCATTTGTATTAGAATTTTCTTTACGTTACGAGTAATTGATTTAAAACTTTCAGCTAGTGGAAAAGGTTTTAATGCAAATTACAAACATTGTAGTTAAAAGAGTTGCCGACTAATCATGTTATAAACGAGGAACATTTGTTAATAACGCTTTTAGTAATTTGAAATTCATTTATTAAGCATACTTTGAAGTATGAAATAGATCTTGTCAAGTTCAATTATATAGCTAAAATACAACTAAAAGTCATTAGATCAATTACTCAAATGAATAAATATAAATCAGAACGATCTGTTTTTAATTTTATTTTCTAAATTGAAAACTACTAGATTGAGATCTAAGCAGAATAAATCGATGGACTTGGATAATATTTTATGGCTTATTAAACTGCTCATACAGAATTTTATCGATTTCAATCACTTCCATAATTTTAACAGAAGTGAAACGTCATTTTCATTCTGCAACATTATAACTATTTACTCTCACGCTTTATGGACTATCTAAAGAAAATATCACCTCACGATGAACTTGGAGCATTAGATTTTTGTTCTTCTTCGAAAAATTGCACAAACAAAACTAATCTGCCGTAGCGCAGACTCGATAAAATCGCGACTCATTTGCAAACAATACACATCGGCAAAATTGAATTGTAAAAATCATTTCGACCGAATATCAGGGCACGCATGAAGCCTACGTGCAGTGTTGGTATTCCGGGTGGCGCGATTGTGTCCTCGATTCCCATAATTATAAGTGATCAGTTGCCGAATGTAGCCGTCGGTGAAATTCTTGGGTTTGCGAGCCACTTACGACGATGCCAATCGACACCATATATTATTTCGTCCGATACATTTTTCAGTCGGGACCTCGCATTATTTTCAGCTTTACTCTCGTCGCTTATGATGATTGTCCTGGAAGGAGACTGCGAAACTGTTTCGGAAGATCGAGACCATCATTCATACGAGACGGACTTTTTCTTTTATTATCGCTTCGATTGGCAATTACACGAAAATTACGCGATTGCTTTATCGTACGTGTGTACTGTTTCGAACTCACTTTCATAAGAAAGGAACTCATTGCGAATCTTGAATTTGTCGAAAAAAGCCATGAATTTAAATTCGAAATCCGCAATTATGGGCTTCGTACAGCTTTTACTTTTTATGTAAAACGATATCATTGCGTAATGTAAAAAAATTAAAAATCACAATCTCTACTTTTAAAATCTTGGTGTTGAATTTCGATGCAGCATTTCTTTAATCGCATAAGCGACGCGAGAGACGTTCTCACCGATAAACAGCTGTTGCCATAAAAAACATCTGCTCTAAACTATTGTCTTACTTATCTCGTACATCATTTTACATTTTTTTTTTTTTTTTATTAAATCGACCAAGTATCATATCCACGAAGCTTACGAAGGAAAATAAAAGAATAATGTATGTACGATTGATTTGGGCTTTGGCACTCGGAGAATAAACTTTCTACCAAACATTATCGTAGCCAGCAGTGTTTTATCTGTTATTGCTTTGAATTTAATTCATTCGGATTTAATTTTGTGTTTCTTTTAACTTTTGTTGAATCGCAGTAACGAGCAGGATTCAGAACTGTTATAATATATACATGGAGGCGAAAAATGCTTGTATAGCATCAAATCGAACAGCTTTCAAGATCTAAATAAATAGTTCAATGTAGAAAGGACGTCCGAGCGGAATAGAAAGTACAGTGAGAAAAATATTGATGTATTTTGTTTGTTCTATAATGATAACCGGCATAATCGACCTGAAAAATTAACAAACGAAAGTGTGCGTAGTATAAAAAGGACAGGTAAAAAGTGGTACGAAAAAGTTGGAGCGATATTTCTTATCTAGCACTCAGGTGTCAAGTCAATGGGCATTGAAAGCTCAGAGAAGTGCCCATCAAAAGTTAAGCCGTCAATTAGCAGGCCTAACGCTCAAATACCTCGATATAAAGGCTTCCCATACAGGTGCAGGTTGCAAAAAAAAAAAGTAAGAGAAAAATTCTAATCCACATCCTTCCCGGGATCTGGCATTAAAGTGGTCCAGTGTCCTCGCCCCCCCCCCGCCGCCACACGAAGCCTCTGTACACGTGCGCATCGAACGCCAATGGATATTACGGCACAGGTGACAAGAGGTGCGCGGTAATGGTCGCGCGCGCCTACGTATATCGAAAAGGCGCGGACGCGCACTCGTCAGCGCATTGGCTTAATAAGGAGAGAGCAAGGCGTCTAATTACCAACCGGGGGATCGGAGCTGCCTCGCATCCCAAAGCGACGGAGCCGATATTTAAGTTACGACGGGGAAAAAAATTGCCGCGATTCACGAGCCCGGAGCAGCGAGATCGCGAGGAAGACTCGGCGGCCTCGGGGCCGAGGGTCGTCGAAGCTTCGAGCGCCGGTCGCCGTTAGGGCTTTGACGCGAGACGAGGGTACCCTTAATTTAAAGGCACCGGTGAGACGCCGTGGACTCGCCCGGAGTGTAAAAACGCGATGCGCCGCCGAGGCTGTTTCCTACAACCCCCCCGCCCCCGCCCCGCCCCGTCTCCTCAAACCCCCGTTGCCGGCGTTTCGCCAAGTTCGTTCAACCTCGCGCTCCTACTTCTTTTTAGCGCGTGCGTTAATTGGAGGCTTTCTCAATAAGAGACCGCGCTGCTCCCGATTATTCTTTCGCCGAAGCAATAAGAAGCTGCTTATTGCGCAATGTACGCTTAGCTGGGCATGGGCGGGGGGTGGGGGGGTGCGCAGAGAGGCGCAGTCGTTAGGTGCTTTCTCAACTCTTCCTACGGATCCCCGTACGGATGGTAGTCGCTTAATTGCCTGGCGAGTCCGACGGCTCCGTTGGTGCGCCCGCGCGTCATTCTCGAGAGGAGGAACCGCAAAAAGGCGCCGTCGCGTCTCGCTTGCTAGGCTCGATGAATTAAACTTGGCTTAGATCGATGAAGCGTCAAACTTTCCGAGCGCTCTATACGATGCACGCCATTGTAAGCCGGCCCCGTAGCTCGTCGTCTTTGTTTCAATTGTCTTTTCGCCTGCTTATTCATCGAGCAATTGTTGTCGCTTTTAAAAATCCACGACTGTCCCAGTTCGGCGCGATGTTAATGGCGCAACGGGCCTCAAGGGAAGCAGAACCTGCAGTCGTTTGCTACATTTTGTTTCCTCGTTTTTCTTTTTTTTCTCCTCTCTCTCTCTCTCTCTCTCTCTCCTTTTTTTTTTTGCTTTGCTTTCTTCCACCCGTGCAATTACACCTGGACGACAAAGCGCAGGCGCTTAATTATTTTCGTGCTCGCGCGTAACTTATCTTCTAGACAATATAGCAATTAATCGGGAAGAACAGAAAAAGCTTAGAGCGGCATTAGGAGCGAGGCAGGCACCGGTAGCTCCGGAACTGACCTCCTTCGATAAATTAAACCTAAATATTTGTGAGTTTGCGCGTTTTTAATCGACGACGAGCGCTCGAGTTAGCCATCGCCGGTAGAATTTCATTATTATCGGGCAATTAACGAGCTCAACGGAATTGGAAGGCCTCCCCGGACCACAGCTGGAAAATCTCCGCGATCGCGAGCGTTCGCCAATCGTGGCAGTGCGTCGATGGGATAGAGGCGCGCGAATAAAGCCGGCACCGACGAATGGGAAAAGCAGTCGCCTCGAATGCGCCAGCTTTGGCTCATCGTCGAATAAGGCTCTGGAGGGAAAAGCGGAAAGAGGCGAGGCTCGCGTGCGAGCGCGTGCGCGATGGTGTCGTAGCTGGAGCCGAGCCCCTTGGCTGTTCCCTCGCCGTGGCACTTAATTGACGGATGGTCGCCACTTCCGGAGTCTTAGCCGAGGTACCGGAGAGTTGCCCCGGGGGCCTCCGAGCGAGGAGGATGCCAGCCTCGTTTGTCATTTACCCGAGATATCGGACTTTTATTACGTGTTTCTTGCGGACCAGTTCTTATCTGTAATGCCGCTTATCTGCAATAATGTTTGCCAAGATATGGACGGGGATCGGATACACGAGTTTGAGTGCCACATCAGAATGCTTGGAGTTCCCGATAATAAATCACGGTCTACCTAAGAATTATCGAAAATCTTACGTGACTAATTCTTATGTAAATACAGAGAGTCGAAGGCTGCCGCTTGTCTAATCTGGCTGACACCCCGGAGGCTCGGATCAGATGATGTACCTCTTGCGCAAATATAACTCATTAATCCGGACCAAGCGGAGCGTTATATCATTGCTCCTGTTTGTTCGGGCTTGGAAAATCACCGGTGCTTTATCGCCGATAAAAATGCGCCGCTCCAACCGAAGGACCCTTACGCAATGTTGGCTGGGCCGAAATAGCGCCGCTCTCGGACCAAGGGGATACGAAAATGCGAAAAGGTCGTTTTCGTAACGCGAACGAGGAGCACTCGAGCGCCCGACCGGCAAATTACACAAAAGGAACGGCTTGGACCCGGTGCTCGAGTCACGTAACGGAGACAGAATTGCATGGTCCGCGACCATTAGCCGCCGGGAAGTTGTCCAAATACCGCGCAAATCGCTTTGGTTCGTGACCGCGTCTCCTCCGCGGCATCCGCGACCTCATCGGCGCGCGGTCTATTTCGAGACGGCAATAAGAAGTCGCGACCCGACGCGACTCGACTCGGAGGCGGCAGCCGGTGCTTTTGCGGCGGGGGGGGGCGCGAGCCTTCGCCATGGACCGTTCGGCGGTGGCGGGCGAGGTGGGTGGGTTCGAGGCGGGCGAGGCGAGGATCGGGCAGAAAGCGGGTCGAGGCTCGTCGGTGCGGGAGCACCACGACGGCACCGACTGGCACTGGTCGTCCTCCCGCGCTGCCTACGCGCCGGCGCCTAAGGCTACCTACCGGGGAGTCGCGGGCGCGACCGCTTCGGGGCATCCGTGAGAATCGTCGCCCGTGGCCCGACCTCCTTCGGGCTCCTTCGCCGCGCCTCCGTGCGGCTTCCGGTCCCTGGAAGCCCAGCGCCGACGCCCCGAGCAGCAGCGCCAGCAGCGAACGAACCCTGGGAGTCTCGAACCCGCGCTCCGAACTCTGGCCCTCGGCTTGTCTGATTGAGTTGGGCCGGCTCCGAGGTGGCGTCTTAACTAGCAAGGCTCCAACCCTTATGCTTCCTCCTTATGCTGCCGAGGTCTCGATTTGCTCTTTTCCCGCTTCCTTGATTATTTATCTCTACGGGAGGCAATACGGCTCTCAAGGTAATGCACTCTCAACATTGCCACTTAATATTTGATAGAACTAATTCGATTTTTATTACCAAGGCTCTTCGCTTTTATAAATAAACGGCAAAAACAATGCGAGTGTCGTGTTTACTTATCGCAATTGATAAAATATCATTACAATAATAGTCTTACCTTGGCAGAGGTAATGCTAATTAAGGGCGCGATTTATAAAAACCGATTTAGAGTAGAATTTGAAATCGCTGTTACATTTGTTTGCAAATCCATTGATTGCCTTCTCTCGTTTATCAATTATTAATTATTAGCTTCTTTTCCATTACGATACTCGACTAATTTCAATTCATATCACCGCTACAAGAATTCATACGCTAAAATTTGATGCCCATATTAATTTATGCATTACGTACAAAATGTGTATTAAAGACGTGCAAATTCCTTCGCATACATTTTAAGTTATCTTTAAAAAAAAAAAGATTGCGGTAAGAGGTTACGTGAACTGAACTTGAATTTGAATGTTCAGTATTACGTAAGCTCGTAAATTTAATGGAAGATTGTATTCTGCTTATTATTTACTGAAATTTGTCATAAGGCTTTTATCTTAAATTATTATTAATAACTGTATTATTTCGTAGTAAGCTTAATTTGGGAGCTTCCATTCATTACAACTTCCTTTCGTAAAGATTGAATAATCTTGTTTACATTCGAAGCGATACTTTGAGCACAAGGTGTCACGTTCTTCTTGTACAAGAATACACAAATAGTTTTTCAGTGATTCATTATAAACTGTATAGTTTTTCCTGATTATTATTTTTAGCCTGCAATGTACCAGGCAGTCTCTATTCGACACGTTAGAACTTTGTTTTCTAGATTATTTTGATAATTACTAAATTATATATTTCTTACTTTATTTAAATAAGGATATTATATTTTTGAGTAATTTCAAAAATATGGAAGTAAAACTGTACCAAATAACTAAATTTTTCCCTTCAAAAAATACGTTAATCATACAATACGATGATTTGTTTGGCTATAAATTATAACGATTTATAAAATCATAATTTAGCCTCTATTGTTTTGAAAGATAATGAAAATTATTAATTTTAAGATTTACAGTTTTCGCATGAATAAAAAATAAGCCGGCGTACAGTTCTAATAATTGGATTAATGTGAGTTAATTAAAAAAAAAATATATATGAATTCTGTAAACGTGATATGTATAAATCACTTTTTAATAAGGGTACCGATTCTCAAATTACCAATGAAAAGTTACTATTATCGCTGGGAATCGTCAAATCGCTTGTATTTAAAAAAAAAACCCCCATTATTATGTATCATTAGCAACTTCTTGATTTAAAGCACCTTTTAAAAGCATTAGTCTCGCGCTGGTGGTTGGCGACGACGGCTACGAATTTATTACACGATAGAAATCGGACCGCGCATAACGATTTTATTTGTCGTGATTTTAAAAGGAAAATCACACGCGCATCCGAGCACAAGGATATACGGGCAGCAGCGCGATATATCTGCTTTGAATTGAAATCACTTGTAGCTCAATGTAGTCCGTCGAGACTTCAGTCAAGGTTCACACATTCCTCGACGTGCAATGTTTAATGAGCTAAGCCGATATTGCGTTCAACGACATTCTTGCATTAATTATTCTTTATATCTATATATATATATATATATATACATGTGTATGTATACATATATATATATACACACACACACACACACACGCACACGCACACACACACAAATGTACATATGTATTTAACAAAATATCATTGCAATTATTGTAATAACTCAGGTTATTCGTGTTTCATGTTTTTCCCTCTAACGCTTAAGCAATATTTATAAGAGCGATTGTCATGTGTACCGAGTCGAGAACAGCCAATTGTACGCACAGGCACTTGGCACATAACGTAAAGAAAATTAAAAATTGGTCAAAGCCGAGGAAAAAATTGGCTTTAAAACGCTCCTCGATGCCTGGATGCGCCCATCCTTAATAACGCGATTAATATTCCAATGGGCAAAAAAGTTCGTTCGATAAATATGAGGTATGGCTCGAAAGTGGATTCAAATAAATAAAGTGTCGAGCGATAAAAGCCAACAAGCGATTGCATTAAATCCGAAGTCTTGGAAACATACCTAGCCATGCTCGGCTAGACGATCAAAATGAGCATTAAGGCACCGGGTATCGGCGAAGCCTTCGGAGATTATTCGCAGCGCGCACATAACAAAATCTATTTTGGTAAAACGAATCCTTAAAAATTGCCCGCGATTTATTACTACCGGTCATTAAATTGGCGGTCGTTAAAGCGAGGCACAGAAGCACTCGTAGGCGCACGAGCGCCCGAGGCGTATCTGTGCGATCGACCGATTGTATTCATTGATCCTTGCCAGCTGCCAAGGTCGGCCGGTGCCGAGATTCGTCGACGCACGCGGCAGAGAAAAGAACGTGACGCGCCGCGGCGCCACCGCGAGAATCCGCACAAGTGTGCGCTACTCTCCCTCGAGACCGGGGACGACTTCCCTCGGGGGCGGCGGCGGCAACGGCGGCTCCCCTCTACCCCTCTCTCCTGGCGCAGCCCATTTTTCATTAAAAACGCACGCGTCAGCCCACGTGGCGGGAGGGTAACGTGCCTTCGACAGCGCCTTAAGATCTTTAAAGATAAGCCAAGCCGTGTTTATTAGCATATGGATTAGTCACGACTAGTTGCCGATTAAGAATCGCATGGCATGAGACATATTGTGTCCGCTCGTTTCCAATAAGTTAGACAAATACTTCGGCGAAGCCCCGCTGTTCATTTATCCCTGAGGTTGACGCTGGATCGATCGAAGCTTCGTGGATTAAAGCCTTGGCTATTGGATGCTTCCCTGTCGATTGTTCCTTTGAATAATATTTTCGATTTTCTGCTCCTATTATTCGATCGCTACGATATAATGTATTTTACACCTGCATACTCCGGGCACTTGCATTATTAATAACAAGCAGTGCGATGACTCGGTATACCTTGAAATTACCTTGAAATGCAACTGCCACCATTCCTAAAATCTTCTTACTTGCAACGCTACGGAGAGTCACTTTAGTCTTATGACCTTGATATAAAAATTGACTGTTGGACTGCATGTTTGATCGATATCAATTATTTAGTATTATTAACCTTCCCGTCCGAGCATTTCGTGCATCACGAATTTATAATGCTTACGACACGAGTAAAAATGTAAATGCAAACGTAATGGGTTGACAAAATATAACTTTAATTTGCAATTTAAATGGATGTACTTAAATTCCTAAATCAGAATGGAATTGCATTTGATTAAGCATCGCAGTTCCATCGATATATAAATTGCTCATCGTACTATAAGTATTGTACATATTTAGTTGCTCGTCAAGAATTGAAAGTTATAATGGTTCATTCTAAATTCATTTCTCAACAAAAATAAAAACAAATACACTCCTATAAGTATTATTTATGTAAAATGTTATAAATTTGGTTGCATTAACATCAACCTATATGGCTACATTAGTAAAAAAAAATTACAAAATCCTACTATAATTTTCTTAAATCGCTCGGGAAAAAATATATTCATTATCCCATTAGTATAATCACTCGTTTATTATTGGCATCATCGGCCATTGTTGGTGTTTACAATTATGTTTATTCTTTTTATATAAAAATTATAATACGGAAATAATTGTTACTATTTAAAATCCACCTCCACTTTTACAGCGAATGCATTTTATATTTTGCATAAGCGAGTAAATTATTATTATGAAGAGTGTACGTTTGCATTTAAGAAGCAGTTTATTTTTTATGCATTAATAAATTAAGTATAGTTCGAAGATTAAGACTTCACTCCAATTAGATAGAATAGAGCATTCAGTGCTGAAGATTGAGAGCTCGAGCATGACTTTACTTGTTGGTTATTAGCATTTATCTTAGATCACATTCCTGAATAATGATGCCTCAAACAACGCTGAAGAATAAAAATTTGAATTCTCATTCGAATCAATGTGCTCCGTTCGCAGTTATTATTATTTATTTATTTATTTTTAGTTTTTTTTTTTTATTTTGTTTTTGTTTTTCCTTCTTCAAATTTAATAGCAGTAAGCTTAGGGGCAGCGCCGATACTAATAAATAGCCGCAATTTGACTCAGTCCTGTACCCTACTTAACGTAAATTATACGCCAGCTCGGGCAAAAGTACACGAAAAACCTGCGGATCAAAAAGATCCGGATACTCATGATAGACGATTGTGTCATGAGTTATCGATCATTACGTAGCCGATGAAAATTAAAGGCCGATCGTCTCGCGGATGCATAAAACCGGAATGAATCGCATCTCCGATCCGGCGGCTGAGGGGCGACTCTTGACCTTGGCCACGACGATCATCGTACGTGCGCGACACGGAGGGAGGAAGTCTCGTTTAACGGCGGCCGTCCGGGCGATTACGCGCTGTGACCGTTCCGAGTAAAGGAGCCTCCGTCTCGGGCATCCGGCGATAACGAAGGAAAGGTGGCGAGCCGAACGATAGCCGCGCGTCGTCGACGCTGAATCGCTCGCGCTTTAAGCCCCGGCTCGGGCAAATTTATGGCTTGGTAAATCTTCGAGCAATAAGGAAACCTGTAAATGGCGGCTAACGCGAGCGAGGACTGCTGGTCTTTCCTATTTGACTTTTACAAAGCCAAGATCGCCCCCCCTTGATAAGAGTAACTTTATTTCGAAACCTGCATTGACAATTACCTCGAGTGCACCGGAGTTCGCGACTTCACTTTCCAGAATGTAACCGTACCACTGTAAATTATCCTTAACAGTGCTTTAAGTACGCGCGCGCACCTATACACGTATTATATATATATATAATGTTTATATATGTATACACATATTGTGTACGTGCGTGTGTGCACATTCATGAATTTACGACTGTGTGCAGACCAAGAGATTTCTGCAACATCACATAATCGGACACCGACTTTCAGTACGTTCTTTAACCCACCGCTCAGTTTCCATTCTTATCGAACTTTTCATTCTAAAAGACCTCATACATCGATTGCTCGAACAAACTCATTAAACCAATGTCGACAATTCTTTTATCATTATTCTCTGTTAATATTATTAACTGGAGCGTCGATAGCCAAGGATATAAATTTCATTTAATTGATGAAATATTCGCTTAGTAATAGAACTTAATGCAATGGTTGTATGTGCTCTTAACGTTTTATACGCAATCGTAACTCCATCAATCTTGAGTAATACGGAAGAATGAAAACTAAAACGTAGCGAATCTTTGTGAGCTGCAGATGAACATCAATGGTATGTGGAACATCGTTTTTATTGAGCGAATCGAATAAATAGTAGGGAATTTCTCTTACTGACCCAATAGATGGGATTAGCAGTTAAAATTACTAATGATGCTTTAAAAAGCTTGTTTCACTTTATCTGTTAATTAAGATTTTTCCATTACCTATTTAAAATGAAGAAACTTATTTTTGTCACTAGCGAGTATTTGGCTGTGCTATTTGTGAGAGTCCGCTGCGAAAATTAAATTTGTTTAAAAGCCTAATCGCTAGGAAAGCCTCTGGATTAAGTATTTATTCAAAAATCTGTGGAAAAAATCCATTCGTCTAAAGATAAGCTCACTTAAATGGCCCTTGAATTAATTAGTTTGCTAATAACGACTGTATTTCTGTATCGTGTTCTTGCAGATGCTCACATAAATTTGACACGAACGAGTTTGGATTTGATAAAAATAATTGTAATGCACCAGTTAATTATTTATTTTCATTAATTTATTTTAATTGCGGGCCCAATATCTCGTTAAATCTCGTCTTCATTACATGTTGCATATGACACTTTTATAGCATTCTTGTAGAAGCAATGGATTTAACATGTGAGGACAATTTAAATGGAGCTTGGCATTTCTTCAATTTAGTATGTTTTTATTAATTCTAAAATTTTCATTTAACATTTTCCATTCGAATAACGAGCCGAAATATAATATTGTTATTTGTTATTCTTTATACAAAATACTAACCATTGGCTTTTATCACTTGAACCTGAAATTGTATGTAATTATTCCTGCCCTATCCGATGGCCCCTGCTTTTTTCCGTCGTAAAAACCAACTGAGTATTAAACATTTATTTGCGAGCGCTTACAATATGTAACAATTCTTCAAATTCACCAAGATGATCGAAGCCTTATCTTCGTGCGGTGTGCATATAAAAGTATTTATTGCTGGGCGCAAAAAGCCTTCTAAGAATGCGGATTCCGCAGAAATTCTCTTTGGCGAATTGCGTTCCTTCTTTAAATGTCTTGCGCTTTTTCCCCCACGGATCAAGCGGCACGAGCAATTATGAAAATTAGCCTAGAGTCGGATGTGTTAGTCTTTCTTCGTATTGCTTGTAACACCTTGGATGCTGCGAACTCGATGCAAATTGCGACTGATCGGTAAAAAGCTACTAATTTACGCTACTGTGAGCTCTTTGAAGAGATGTATTAATTATAACGTTATGAGACTGTTTCGCTCAGATAAGGCAATTACAAGCTTATACGAGTTCACAGATAATTATCGTATATTACTCGCATAATAGAAATTCCATAGAATTAAAATAATCAATATACATACTGTATAAAGAGAGTTCATTAAACTATTAATTATTTTCTTTCGAAGAAATTATCGAGATGATTCGCCCTTAATATACAATAACGAATGAGATCATTCACGTGCTCGAAAAGCGTCGAGACACATGGAAATCTACAATATAAGATACAATTCAATCATAGGATATACAACACATGATGGCATTAAGGGTTGAATAAAAAAAAAATTAAAGTAATAAATGAAAATATGTGGTTAACACGTCTGGCGCTGCTGGAAATATCAGGCGTTTTTCAAGCTTCATAATTTAATAGATGCTTAATAAATTTGCAGCATACAATCCTAATTTTCTAATTCTTTATACTTTATACGTATAACATATTTTTAGTAATTACATATATTGTGGTACAAAATTTTTACCGAGTATACAATGGTAAATAAATAGCTCGTAATTATTATAGACGCTTTTCAAAAGATATTTTTTCAACATTAAAACGGTGTTCAATACTTGTAATAGCTGTAGATAAATAATTAAAAACTAAAAAAAGAAGATCGTTTTACGAAAAATTATAGTGAAAATAATGATAATGCATTTCTGTAAAAGTACACATCAGTATACATTATGTTTATTAATAATCTATAATTAATGATAATACATATTTTGATAATTGCATTTACTAGCTCGCTTTCCATGGCTTAAGTTTCATGGCCTGGCATTAAAATTCCCAAAAAAAAAAAAAAAGTGTAAAACCGAAGCTGAGTCACTCGGATCTTGCCACAGTAATATGAGTAATGAATTAGACCTTATCAATAAAAATGTTCGATATGCCACGTAATAAAATTATTTCGGGGAGCATATTATCCACATAATTTATGCGCTAAAATTGAATAATTATCGAGCGAATAGGTTGAAAAATTGTGCAACCATTGAATTTCTTATGTATAAGAGTAGTAGACGTTAAATAGTCTTGACACGTCAATCGATATAATTTATGTTATTTAAATTTTATTCGTATTCCATGCTCGAATAAATATATAATGGCAACTTATTCTTTGTGTGTAATACGCAGCGTAAACATTTAATCATTAGGAAGTGCGTAAAACAGCAAGGCACTCGACGATGAATAACGAGCGCAAGTGTTTCATAAACCGAGTCCGAGCAGCCGAGCCGACAACTTAATGCAATGCGGTCTCGAAGCCCAGAAGCCGCTCTTGCGCCGAAAGCCCAAATAAAGCCGGGAGTGTGCAGGAATTACGCGAGGAGCGAGCGCTACGGGCTAAAAAGTCTCCTCGAGCGCGGCCAGTAATCGTCGTATCGGGAATCGACGGTGGGCAATCAGGCTCAGGAGTGGCCGCCCGGAGATTCAGCGATGGTCGGCCGCGAGGAAAGTGTCGGGCGCTCGAGTGAAGAAAAAAAAAGGGGGTTGCGCAGCTCTAATCGGGATCACGGTTGCGCAACGAGTCCACGGCCGGCGCGGAGCCGATGACGGATGTCGAGGAGCGCTAAGCTCCTTATATCGATGGGGACGATCGATGAATTCCATAACGGGCCGATCGCGTGCACGGGATCGCGCGAAAGCTGTTCCGTCTCATTTGCGAAGGCGCGAGAGCCCCCACAAAGGCACATAGGCGCCGGATTCCTGGGCGGCCCGGGCATGCGATTCCATTAACCGGGAAGAGGGAAGAATCGACGCACGATATGTTACGTGACTCTGGCCAAGGTACGGCCGACAATTATTCCGATGGACGGCCCTCCCATAACCATTACTCTGCCGGCATTAGGAGCCGAGGCATCAATTTTTTATCGCGCTTCTCACGAGCTTGATAATCGACCGCGCGCCCTTTTTTGATTTAGGCTCAGCTTTTGAAACTCTTGATGATGAGTCGGAAGAGCATTTTCATTACTTTTAATGTACTTTTAGTACTTTGGCCTGCGGAGCTGCATTAGCTACGGCCAATCTCTACGTGTTAATTATTAGACTGAATTAGCCGCTAATACCGAGCAAAACTGTTCCTTCAGTATTCAAAATTACTTTTAATTATGAGAAACATACTAGCTCGCATTTAATATCAAGCTTTGGATTAAAATCTTACTACAATTATTGTTATTATTTGACTTAATTCAATTTAATAAGCAATTTAATATTTCCAAGCAAGCGTAATTTTATTTGCAAAAAATTCAAAATAAGTTAATTTTTTATAGTAATGTTACGTTAGTCGAGCAAAAGGTATTAAAAATTTGATAAAGTAGTATGAATAGGTTTTATTCATCCGCGTGTATGACTTTAAACTTTATTTATTAATTCATCTCTAAATATCCAACGATAGCTTGTGTTTATTAATTGCGAAACTGTACAGTCACCTATTACAATTATTATTTACACACACGTAGTTCGCACAATGACATTATTATTTACATTACATCGTGAAAATGTTATACATTCAATAACAATTAGCATTGTATCGATAGAAATGCATTCGATTGAGCTGCAAGTAGTCAATAATCATTCAACCAGGTGCATTGCATTTTAAGATTCTATAGCAAAATGCTTCTCTGTTATGTACGTTAAAATTAGCTTAAAAGAAGAAAAAAAAAACAAGGCTACACGAGCCGTCTACATAGTAAATCGTAAACGCCACACTGTATGAGCTCATTCTCTCTTTATATTTTAAAATCCTTCGAAAGCAATTTGTTTTCGGACCTGTCAGTCAAACAAAAAAAGCAAATCTCCTCTCACGGACTCGCGGCTTTGTGTACATTGAGCGTACTTTTATTGGATGCTCGAGCGTCATATCAGAAGTCAAGGTGGCGGCACTGGGTTAACAATAACGCGCCTATTACCTCGGGCGAGTTTTCCCAAGCCTAAATCAATGGAGCAACGGCTCGCGAGCGTTAGGCGAGCTGCTGCTGCTGCTCAACGAGTCGAGGAGGCGCCCAAGGAAGCATCAGGGACGAGCCTCGCCGGGGTAAGAAGGGATGAAAATGCTCTTTAGGAAAGGCAGTCGACGGGGAGAGCGACCTCGCGCGCCTCTCCCGAGCGCAACAAGTGCAGACGAATGGAAATCGAGGTCCCGACGGCGTCGGCCGGAGGTGAGCTACCGCGTAAAAGGTGCAAATCGAAGGCGGACCGGGGCCCGGAAAAAAGCCCGGGGCGCGTAAAAACTGAGCGGAATCCGTCTCGCCTCTCTCTCTCTCTCTCTCTCTCGGTCGCACGCGCGCGCGCGCGCAAACACACCAGGCATCTCTCACCTGGCGCCGCGTCTGTCCGCGCTAGCCGCGACCTTGAGCCTACTCTTACGGGCGACGTCGGCGTCTTTGGCGTCCATTCCCGAGCCCTGGACGCCGCTCGCGCTCCCCGTCTCGCAGCTGCGCTTCCCAGCCTCCGCTCCCTCCGATCCGAGGTCGAACTCCGAGGCGTCCGCTCTCTTTTAGCGCACACCTTGCGCTCGCGGGCCGCGCAGCCGGAGAGCGGCGGAAGCTGCCACTGAGCTACGCGGCGGCGGCCTCTTTCGCCCGCGGGCCCGATGACTCTACGGGGGCTCCTGGGCCTGGGACGAGGGGCTGACGCACTCGGGACTCCTGCCGCTCTCGAGCTCGCCGGCCTCGTGCGGCTCGAGGCTCCTCCGTTCGCTTGCTGCTTTTCTATACAGCCGACGCGCATCCAGTGCGCAAAGAAAGCAACTGGCGAACGCGAATTCTGCCGCACGCGATTGTTATTGTTGCCTTATGTAAATTGCACCAGGCACTTTATCCCGAGACGCTATTGAATCCTCGCTCGATGACTTAGCCTGTAATTCAACCCTCTGGAATGGCAAACGCCTCTGTTCATTATCAATATGCGATTGCTTTTACAGGAAAGAAAGACTATTATTAGTGCGCATGAAAGCGATACGTATTCCGAATGATTTTGTTGTCATTCGAAAGCAACTATCTGTGATGCGTCTGGAACTATAACGGATACCGAGCATCTTAGCTAATTGGAGTGACTCACGAGCTCTAAGTATATCCCATACATTTATACTTAACGTAAATATAAATAAGCGCGTATCGTGTTTGAAATCGTGACCTTGAAATTTCGGATTCTTAAATAAACGAGACGCGATGGCGTAATATGTGATTTAATAATTGATTGAATTTTAATCTTGTATGCCATTAATCATTCTTTTAAGTAGATTTGAAAAAAAAATTACCTACGTATACTTATCGTCATTTTTAACATCAATTTAATTTATAAATAAAGTATTAAAGACTCGCGTAAATTAATTAACACTCTCCCTACCTATTTAAAATATCGATCAGAATTACATTTTTTTTTCTTTCTGTGAGAAAGTTAAAATTAATTTTGATTTCAATAATGATTGACTTTGATATCGGTTCTTTCTAAAAAAAATTTATTAAAAAAAAGAAAAAAAGAAATTACAATTTCACTTATGTTAATGAATAACATTATTAATAGCATTGCTTAAATACTAATCAATTAATGACAGGATGGGCGTTTAAAACATTCTCATTTTCATTTCAGGATGATTTTTCAAATACTGAAATATTAATAAATAAATAGAATGCCCATTTTTTTTCAACAAACGCTTACTTTATAAGCAGACAATATAATATTTAAATTAGATGTTATTAATAGAGAGCCGTGAATAAAATTAAGACAGAATGAATCATTTTTAAATCAATTTGAATCAAACCTAACATTAATTTAAATAAAAACCAGAAAATTTTAGTACTAGACGTTTTAAAGAATTGATACTAATTTAATCATATACATTTAATAAAATTTTATTTTGGTTTATTTGATACTATGCTCGTGATTTCCTATCACAAAAACACAATGAATCGATCAAAAAAAATATACGCATATTATAATTAAAATACTAATAATAATTATATACTCTTAAATTATAGCGTAAAATTATCAAAATCAATTTGTAGGATAATTCTATTTTATGTTACCACTCAAATAGTTTTTGGCACATAAAACTTATTGTTACAGTGGCTTTATTATAATTCATAAAAATGTACGAACAAAGTTCAATAAAATGAATTGTTGAACGGAGAAAAAATTGTTATATTTAAATTAACTCGATGCCTAGAACAATATAAAAATTATAAATAGCATTGTTCAAAACAATAATTTTAAATTATGAAATTACTAGAATATCAATAATTCATAATAACCGTGACCTATAAATGAATATTTTTTTTTATTAAGTCAATGAATGAACAGTACTTCGTTAATTGTTTAGTCAACAAAACATTTCCTTAATTGTGCCACTGAAGTGAAGGGCTAATTTATAAATCTATAAATTTGAAAATTCTTTGGATTTTTAACGATACATTTTTGTTCGATCTGTTCTAGAAGCTTTTTTTAAAGAATTTCTTAAGCCAACGGGTGTAGATTATATATATAATATACCTATACGTATAAAAATTCAGAGAAAGAGAATGAACGAAAGGATTACGAAGAGAAAAAGATTAATATGAAAAGGACGCAGAGGTAATAATTTAAAGTAAATAGTAGTCTAAAGATATATATACTATCGAAATGAAGATATATTTTGAATGACATGCGTTTCGTCGCTTGCCCTCATCATCTTTGCTACGGAGGTGGACAAGATTGCAGGCGTCGTCTAGGAAACGCTGAGGTACATTAATAAAGGATAGAAATTTCGAGCACTTGTAAGCTATCATTAATACAATATAAAAGCAAGAAATTCTTTCAAAATGTATATACATATACATATTAAATTCATAAAAATGCTTTACGAAAAGGTGTAAGCAACAGTTTTATTTTTGTACTGTACATCTATTTTTTGCTTTAGCAATTAAACGATTTGCACTATAGATACGATTAATATTAGGTCGATTGTTAATACAAACTGGCAAAAAAAATAATAGTAAGGTTTAGATGAAAATAAAAAACTTTGCTTAGAAGGTTAGAGAAATTTACAAGACAATCATTCTGAGAGAATAAAAATTATATAGTATGACACCCATAAATCGTTTCCTTAGTACTTATTTAAAACTATGGAAATGAGTGTGACGGTTTCGAGATAGGCATTGACTTGAAACAAATTTCGTGTATTCTTTACAGAATATCCTTAGAGTGTATAGTTAAATTGTGTATTTTCTACATTAAGATGCACGGATGATTGCTCGCTTGATTCGAGGAAGACGATTGTGTATTGGACCTTATTTTGTTCAACTGCTTTCCAATCATCGTTTTTTAACCCCTCTCTCTCTCTCTCTCTCTCTCTATCTATATATATATATATATCTTTTGTCTTAGTCGCTTTTTTATTTGGTCTTTTTTGTCACGTTCACTTTCTTTTTTTTACACTGATTTTTCTTTCCAGTTTATACGTAAAAAATCTACACTCTTATTTGAAGTAATTTTAATCTAGGTATAAGGTAAAATAAGCCTCAGTAAAATAGATGCCTCGAATTGACTTTTGTATTTACACCGTGTCTTAAATCTATAATAATGACAAGGCGATAATCTTCAAAATGATCCTTTAACTTAATAAATAATTGATCCTACCTGAATTTCTCTTCAAAGTTAGTTCTAAATATTCAAAAAAACGTAAATCCAGTCATTGTGACCTAATAGTATCTGATTCGACGTTTCGCATAAAAAGTGAGAAACGTGCAGACAAAAACATTTTAATGGCGCAAATGTTTGCTCTATTCATCATAAAGTAATTACCGTGATTTTGTTCGAGAGTGCTGTTATTTAGGCGGCTTTGAAAGATTTTTAAGCAAACAGAGATATTATCGTAAAATATTAACGAAGCAAGAGAAAAAGGCTGCCCGTATACTTTGCATACAATTAAAGGACTGATAAATAAATGTGACCCATTCAAACGTAATAACACGAATTGGAAAGCTGCATCAAGTAGACACGTAGACTTGCATTCAAGAGCAGAGTCTTAATAACTTTGAAAAATGTCATCAAAAATGTTTTTTGAATAATAATTGCGTATTTTTTTTTCTTCCCCTCCTGTCTACCTCTCTTGCCAAAAATGGAAGACTTTCTCCTCGGCCTGTCCATACACATCTCGTAATTGCCCCTTTTTCAGAAAAGTAATCATTATTACGAGCGAATGCATGAGCCCGGCTGCTCGGAGCATAGAAAGAGTCTTAGAAGAAGGCCGGTGTTGGCTATTCAAGGCGAAATGAAAGACGCGGCCCATTTTAAAAGGCGCGACGTGGAGGAGGAGGAGGAGCAGCAGGAGGAGGGTGGGGAAGGGTAAGAAAAAATCGAGCGTGCACGTCGGCGGACCGACGAGGGGATCGGCGCGCAGAGCCTGGCTTTTCGTCCATCGCCATTCAATAACGAGCGATCCGTCGAAACGAACATCTCGCGTTCCCGTTAGCGGGCTTTTCAACTTTCTAGATAATAATCGGCTTCTAAAATCCCATTTGACACGAGAGCGGCGGCGGCCCGCGGCCGGGGGCAAAAAGTCGAAAAAGAAAGCACGCGCCGGGAGGAGTTGGGCTCGCTCGGCCGTGGGTGTCGACGCACCGGGTCAATTAGGCCCGGGAGAGGAGGGCCCTCGTCTCCGTTCCCGTAATCCGAGATCGGCTCTTCGAGGAAGGCCCCTCGCCGGCCCGCGTCACTCTACACCCGCGATCGGCGGCACTCGCGGTAGAGCCCCGCCTCGGGTTCAGCCGGACGCGAGATCTTCTGGGCGCTGCCCGGGGCGAGAGGATCGAGAGCCGCCATTCGATACGTCGGCTGAGGTGCACTGCTCGAAGGCCGATTCGCGAACGCGACTCGGAAAATTTGATACTCTCGTGCTGATTTGACCTTAGGCTGATGAATTTCCCCGCGCCGCTCTTAACCCTCGATACGCGCATTGTTATTCTTTTACGAGTCTTATATTACTGGACCGTTGCCTTATCGTCTGCCTTTGCCGCGACTGACGATAAGCGAGCGCGGGATTTTGAAAGGATAAGATTTTTTACGCAATTCTTTGGCAAAGGCAGAATTGCGTTAAAAAAATGGGGAATTACCAGTGCACATCGGCGGGCATCCTATTATCGCTTCCTTACTGGCTTGCCTAGTCATTTGCACGATAGTCGAATGAATATTTATTATTGTTTTCGAATGTCAGCAATTTCACAACGGATACTCGGGCATATTCATTATTACTGATTGAATAATTGGAAAATATCGAAGGCTCGTTAGTATGACATTTAACGGATTTATAAGACCATTAGCTTATCTTGAAATTGTTAATCTTAGTAGAGGATAAATCGTTTTCGTTATGATTATGTAGCACATACGTGTAACATAAAAAAAGTACCGTGTCTTTTGTTTATGTTTCGGGTACAAGCTAACGGGCCAAGTTAAACGGAAAAATGTAAAATGGAATATTATGCACACATTGGAGAGTAATTATACATAATGCGCTTCGATGTTAGAGATATTTATCTTGCAGGTAATGGTGTAAACATAATTAATAAAAATCAAACATAAGGATGTTTTCCCCGCTCATAACATAAACGCAAGCCTATATCCACTTTCTTTTTTTGATATTATACTCGTTACATTCCAATCAAATTTGTGTTTTACAAGGCAAGTAATTCTATTTCTTTTTAAAGCCATATCAATTAACTTAAATAATAAGGCAGGTCAAAAGAAAATCATAATTTATTGTTACTTTCTTGTAATTATACAAATCAATTAATACTGCTTTCGATTATCAAAATACGTTTGTTATCCAGTCGACAAATGGAATATAATTTTATATAATAATTTGCAAAAAATGCTACGAATTTTTTTTTCTACCTAGTTCTCTTCGCTTGTATTTATTTTCATTTATTTATTTTAATTATTATAAGTAATGTTTGCTTTTAGCTTTTTGGAAAAAAATGAGATTTCCAGCGATTATGTTTATTCTATGCATTTTAATATTTCGTGCATGACTTGGAATTCTTACGATACTTAAATAAGATGTGGTCGTTGAGTTTATTTTGTGATCGCATGTAATGGAAAATATTTCTCTCGGTAGCGATATGTTTTCGTTTGCAATAGGAATTCCTCTTTAATAAAAAAAAAATATTAACAACAATAATATATATATTTATAACTGCTTTTAGACCTTAATAAACGTTTTAAATGTAAAAGAATTGTAAATTAAAATTATTAATGCACACATATATGCACGTGCTTGTGCGTGTACATATTATATATATAAATAATACGTATATATAATCAATTGGAGTAACTATTGAAATTTTATTAATGCAAATCTTTGGTAAATACTGTAGAATTTTATAAAGACGCATAAAGCAGGGAATTTCGTTTCGATAAAGTTCATCGACAGTCAGCAATATAAGTGTCAATTTATCGGTAAACTCAACTGACACTTCTATGCATCGATATAAATAAGTCGATACACTGCAAGTATGAAATGATAGAATTAGTCCAGCCATTGTAACGCTCGATAGAGCGGGCGAAATGCAATTAATTAATATCGAAAGTAAGAGAATCGCAACACAATGCGTCGCGACGGAGAATCTCGGCATTCCTCGGCGCGTCGTAATGCAAGGAAGAAGAAGAAGAAGAAGAAGAAGAAGAAGAAAGAAAACCCACCGAAGCCAGTATAGTAAGCAGAGGAGAGGCGGTAGCTTAAAGGCGGACGACAGGCCGCGCGCTCGAGCGCACGCTCCCCCATTGTGTAACACGTGTTATTTCACGACGACAGGATCGCGGTGGCGCGCGAAGAAAGTGGACGCGAAGTCCAAGCGATACCTTTCGGAGCGGTGGATTTTCGCGCGCTACCGTAAGCGGAGCTCTCGATTTGGACGCACCGCGACAGCTCGTGACGCCTCGAGTTATCCGAGCTCCGAAAAGCCAAGCGCCGCTACAGCCGTGACTCTCGGCAGCTCCTGTCGCCCTTTTCATCTTGATTGCCTCGACGCATTGTTAGTCGTTTGTGATATACATTTTAACTGTATTGGCCTCTCTCTCTCTCTCTCTCTCGCTTCGCCACCCCGCCACCCCGCGCGGACTTCATTCACTTATCTCTCGGATGGCTTGCTCAACGAGCGCAGACGTTATTCAAGCGCGACAGTCAAGTGGCTCATTGAGTCGTGTGATTTGGGTGCAATACGTACTCGCGTGACTTATGCTCAACTCGTAACTTTTATTTTCACATAGCTGGAAAATATTGCATTAGTGTTCTTTTTCTTTTTTTTTTTTTTTTTTTTTTATTGCCTTGTCTCGTTGTTCTTGTTGATGTTGTTGCCGTTACACTATTCATTGTTGTGACGCCTCGAGTGTTCGACTTCGTATCGAAGATTTATGTTTGCTACGCTTTTCTTTATTCGCAACTTCTTTCCACGTACAATGGATTCGCGAGCTGTGAACTTCCTCGAGGGAAAATATATATCCCTGACGCTTTCAGCATTGATATTATTAAGACGTTGTACAAGATTGTAATGTAAGTAAGTAGCGGCGTTTGTGTACTTGCCATTGCAGAGACACGGTAAAAAATTTTCCCTGCGAGCAAAGCAGCGCATTAGACGACGCCGTTTTTCGCAACGAGTCTTTCTCGATGATAAATACTACATATCAATTACCGGAATATAAGATACGGTAATTACGATTCATTGCTGTCAATGCTTGCACTTGCTCTATGTTAACGATTGAGTAACGATAATCCGGTGGACAGGACCGGTGATATACAAAGGCATTTACGGGGGCGCGAGGGACGAGCATCTCGTTTCAAAACGAATATCCGAGTGAAGCGAATCTTCCCGGACGACTCGGCCGTCGGCAATGCACGCGCGTCTCGGCCTTAAGGAGCTGCAGCAGCAGCAGCAGCATCAGTGGCCGGGGAAAAAAAGTCCCCCTGGGCAGAAAGGCAGAGAGCAGCCGAGGCCGGTTTCTCTCCCGCGAGACGAAGGTCGAAGCGTCACGCGTCGAGGTACTACTACTGGCTCACCGGTTCCTCCTAAAAACAATGCCGATCACTTTCTCGGGGGGGGGGGGGCAGTTACGCGCGACTGTGGCTCGGGAGTCGTCGAGGCACGTCTCCGGCACCGCGAGCCGGGCTCGGGCGTCCTTCGGGAAATCCGTGCATTTGAATGCGCGCCGCGGTGGTGGGGCCCGGCTTTTGCTTTTAGGCCCTACCGGTGGCTTTTATTTTCCCACAAACGTATAGCCGACACGTCTTGCGCACTGCGCGTACCCGACGTCTTCGTCTACTTTGTCCGAGCCGAGATGACGACTTGTTCTCGGCAACTTTCTTTCCGCTTTTATATATGTCGTACATTTTAATGCGCCCTTAGTTTTACGAAGGCACGATAAGCGATGCACATCTGTATTACGCTCGCATACCGTGTCCCCTTTGATATAACAGTATTTTACCTCTCGACGCGTAAGAAGTAAACACGTGCAATCCTCGGTATTAATTACGCATTCGTAAAATTTCATAATAAAACATATGCATTAAGCATTTGATGATGCTTAGTTGTAAAATTATACATAAATTACTTCATGGATATTCGATTAACATACATAACATGAAGATTTTATTATTACAAACTGACATTTACTTACTTTCTACAACCTCACAAATTAAACTTATTAAATTTATATGTAATTGCTCTGCTGTAAAATATTAAAGTGGATTTTCAAATACATCTCCTGCCCGCTTTCTATATAAAACATAATATAAACTTTTTATAAAAAAAACAAACATAAACTTTTTATAAATTTAAGTACTATTTATTTCTAAATAATTACTGTTTGGCGTGTAAGTATTTCATGCTATTACATTTCTATACGAATTACTTTATTACGAGTAGTAATTGATTTTTAATTACGAAATTGTACTTTTACAATAGAGCCACATTTACATGATAAAAATAATGCTCAACCTGTATGTATTTATATACCCTTAGGTTGATTGATTTTACACAATATTTTTTTTCAAACTATGTAACTATGTTCTTTTGAAAATTGAAAATGTTTTTTTTTATAGCGGCGCATTATTTACAAAAGTTGCCATTCATTGATTGAATAAACTTATTTTAATTTACAACTATATATTTGTCGATTGTATTCAAAACCATCTAATTTTTTTGTAGCTATTCGTCACCTAATAGATTTATTAATAGCTTCATCGACATTTGTTCTTAATTTAGATTATTATATTGTAAATATGAAAGAACAAATTTAAGTTTGTATAGATTCATGATCAATAAGTTAATAATAAATCACTAAATTTTCTTGAAATAATACGCGTTATATTTTTTGATCAGCTAAACTTTTTTATGTAAATATGTAAAATTATGTAAATATAACAAAACAATTCAAATGATTCATTACTAACAAACGAATGCATATTATTTATAAATATTTTAATTCTAAATAATAACATCTCTTTAAATACTGAAACTAAAATTCACCTCCCCCCCCCCTTATAGAATCTAAATGCGTGCGTGTGTATGTATGCGCGGGTGTGCGTGTAATCACCAATCCATATTATTTCTCATCATGGGAAAATTTGCCCTTACAATCAATAGGATTTCACATTATTTATCCGTTATTTATTTTCTCTCTCCATTTACATTAAATACTTAATATATTTAATGGTACGAATTCACAAATTGCTACATATTTAAAAGCTGAACATTATTATAACTCTGTTACAGTATTTCCTTTCAATTGTATTTAACAATTTGAATTATATATTATAGTATTGTTCAACATCTGCTTCGATTATGTCTTTTTTTCATGCATAACATCAGTGAATACATTTAATCACCGGCAACTTCATTCGTCCCCTGATTTCAATTCGCCGGAAATGTACCAAATCATCGAATGAAATGAAGAGTATAGTTCTAGAATAAGCTCATTCACAATGTTTACAAAGGCAATAATACCACCGTATTGAGGACATTCTCGACCGATTCCAAGTACGGCGTTCTTTTTTACTTCCAGAGTGCAGCGGCAATTCAGTGTCTTGTCGCGCGCCTAAAAAATGCGCCACTTAGTGAGTAATTTACGGTCTTCAAATTTGCGACACTCGATTGGAGGACAAGCCTCGGAGCCTTTGAATTCCCACGTGTCCTAGTCAGCTATTCGTAGTAGCGATGCAGCGATACGCAAATAAGCGAACAATACAAATTGCGGCTCGGCCAGACTTTCCAGCCGATACGCGCTTAAATCACCAGATGGTTGGGCGCACGCCGGCCTGCGGCGAACAAGACCAGGAAACGCCAGGGACGGCGGCGCGGGGCTTCCCTTCGCGGTCTCAGAAATGGCACTTAGCGCTAGTGCCGAGGGAGTCAGAGGAGACAATGGCCAAGGCTGGCGGCCTCCTTCCAACATCCGCCGAGCGGCTTCTATCCGGGAGTTTTTGTCGCCCCCCCCCCGGTCCAGGAAGCGCCGCTTCCCAATGGGAAGAGCCGGCCCTCGGTATGCCGCTCGGCGACGGTTTTGCGCGAGCCCGGCGAGTCATAGCGACGAGTCCTAGTTTTGTCCTCTGGCTTTCCTCCATCGGGCCACGAGCATTTCGTCGGACTCGCGGCCTCGCTCCTTTGCTCGAGCCCCTGCCGATTGGCCTTTATTATCCGCGACCGGCCGATGGGGGATACCCAGGCCGAGCTTTCGGCCATTATGCCGATGCCGATGTAGGCGCTGAGAAAACCCGTGCCGGCAGCGAGCACGCGATGGAAAATTCATCGCCTCCGCGGATAATCTCGATAATAATCTCTGCGATTGCAGTTGGAATGGGTTGATCCTTCCCACTGCGGTCCTTCCTTTTTTTGGCGCGCCCGATTATTATTCGGTCCTCCCCCGCCTTACCCCCTACCCCCACCCCTCTCACCAATTACCTACTGAACAAATTTACCGGCGTAAACATTGTCATCGAGCTTCCATTAATAAGCCTACGATTTTATCTGGAAACGCCTCCTTCTCACAGACAAAATCTAATTATATCCAGCGTATAATTAAAATGTAATCATTAAGCTGAGAACTCAGAGATAATAGAGTTTTAGATACAATACGCACTGCTGCAGAAGCACGAGATTTTAATAATGACTGAAAAATTAGTATTTTTATTGCCGATTTTAAAAATAGACATACTCACAATGACGTGTAATTATTCATTTGAGAGAATATTTATTATGGAAGGTCGAGACTCAAATGGCTTAATCCATTAGTATATTTATTGACTATTAATGAGGCTCCGTCCAATGTCCAATACAATATTGAAGATAAATTGCTGGAAAAAATGAAGTCAGCTTCAAATAAGTCGTGGTATAAGGTTTTTTAACGAAGATATTCTTATAAATGTGTTTTATGACAAAAAAATGCTTTTATAAATTGTTATTGATTTCATTATAATCTGAAATTGTAAAGAGTTTGTTTGTAACGAGACTAGTGGGCGTTTTACTAATCTTGACTTTTATTTTTATGAAAGAGCATTTACATACATGAATATTTGGAAAGTTCAGTGATTACTAATATCAAAAATGAACAATAAACTGGTTTTTAATTTTGATTCATCGACAAACTATAATTATATTTAAAACACATAATAGTCCATACAAAGTACATAACACCATTCAGACATGATTAATTTAACAAAACGGTAATTTTTATTGCATATTAAGTAGCGATAGTACAACTACTTAATCAAAATTGAAATAATACTGAAAAATATAAAGTCAAAAAATTTAATCATCTTACTACAAACATATTTAAAAGCTTACGTGAAACGTTAAATTAAAAAAAAGACACCTAATGAACGTCGTTAAATTTTTTTTTCTGTTCATTTTGAAATATCATAAAAACAATAATAATAAATTGCCTTTCTTTTTCTTTGCTCGCATCATAAAAGGTCACGATTTTATGGCCATAAGTGCACTTTTGATTGACGGTCTACGACCGCTCGAATAAATCGATACGAACTCTGTGTCATACATATTTTTATTAGCTGTAATAGATGAGAGAGAAATCTCAGTGTCCTGCGTTCTTAGTATTCTATACGCTTATGAAATTATTAAAATTTTATGTTTAATAAATTTTGATTGACGTTCGAATTTACTCAACTCAATATGCCCTTTGCAGTTTTTGAATCTTAATACATTATAATAAGTTTCACAATATTTTACCTACATCTATAATCAATCTACTTTTATTCAATATGTTCTTTACAATGCACAGTATGTTATTGTTGTATAAAGGAAATACTGTACGCAATTTAATGTTTATAGTACATAATAAAAAATATCAAAAGTAGGAGAAGCAACGAATTTTTGAAACTGCATTGTGTTAAAAAAAATTAACTAAACTTTTTAAAAGCTAACTTTTTCAAGTTAACAGACACCGCCCAACTCAGTTAGGCGGCGAAAAATGACAAAAACGAAAATTCGGATACAATTCCCATCGTGCAGACTTTCCTCCAGTGGTTTTCTTTTTTTCTTTCAGATTTCAATGATTTTACGATGCACGTTGCCTCACTTTGATACCTACGTAACTCTGCAAAGTAACATTATTAGGTACTATTAATGATCAAGAAAGAAAAAAAAATTTCCAAATCCCTTTTACATACACTTGTACTGTAATAAAAGAACAATTACCAGACCTTTATTCTTAATTTGTGTGTAAAAAATTTCCTCGTATCAATTACATTTAATCTTATATTGCAGTATTTTTCATATAATTAAATTGTTATGAAATATAAATTATTTTACAAAAACACTAGATTCATTTATGATCCTAGAATAAGCTCTTTGTAATAACATTTGATTGCACTTTAAAGTTTTAAGTAGACCAGTCGCATTTTTTACCGTTATAATAATAAAATTCGCTATTCTTTGCCAAACATCATTTTCAAATATAAATTTAAGCCATCCACATTTAATAGTCTTATTATCTTAGCAAATAGTACATTCACAGAAAAATGTTACAGCAATTTCGGTCTTGTATAAAACGTGTATTTTAATAACTGCATAATAATAAAATATTGTGATAGATTAAATTGTACTGCAATTATTAAGGGATTAAATTTTTTATATAAATAATTCTTTAGCAAATTTTTAATCATAAATTTTACGCGATTTATGAATTACATTTCAAAGAATTATTTAATACTCTTTGATATTTGTGCAAATGTTTCAGTGTTTTGAAACTTAGCTTTTTTTGCGTATCTTCGTAAGCAGATCGAGTTTTTAGAATTACAGCTGGAAGATTTTCAACACAAGTTTTAGAATCGTTATTTACTCGCATCAAGCTGGTGTACGTTTTTTTTTAAATATATTCACTATTCAATGAAATTCACGTTAGACAAGTAATATTACCGGCGGAGCATCATAAATTTGAAGACAAGCATTAAGATAGACCAAGTCCGGCAAATGTGTTTCCAGTACAATTCGATTAATCTGCATGTCGTTAGGCAATTCTCAATGATTCAATGGTAAAGATCTAACATCTGCCAAACACCTATAAATCAGAGGGTCGTAGTTATAAATTATTAATTCCATCCTCTTTCCCTGGTATCGCAGATTGAGCGATGATTTTCCGAAGCAGCTGCTCACTTGAGATTAGGTGAAAAAAAATCTAATCCGTTTAGCAATAGCTCAAGAGAAACGTAAGATGAAACGCTTAAGAAAGTATTGAGCATTCTCGTTAAGTACTGCTTACATAACGTACGAATAAAATGCATGTTTAGTTTCTCGATTTGTAATAAGGATCAATAGATGCACTCTTATAAGCATTACGTATTTTTCATTTAATGTAATTTTCTCACTTCGGGGCAATTATGCCTTTATTTTGTATTACGCGAATCAAATTTTAATCAAAATAAATTAGTTTTACTGCTAAATAGTCAATTGTGAAAAAAAAAAAAAAAAAAAAAAAAAAAATGAGGAAAATTAAAGTTGCAATTTATTTTATAAATGAATGAATTACCGCTTCCATTTGAAGTATTTATTTGCTTAATGGCATTATAAAGCATACAGTATGAAAAATTACGATGCGACTGAATTTTATTTATACATTCAAATCATTTAAATAATGTCTAATATCTCAATCATCGTCACAAAATGTATATAATCAGTTTTGAAGGGATATACATTTTTAATTTACTAAATTACTACTATAAATATTTATGTATGCATACGCTGCATTGTAAAAACGTAAAGAATGCCAATCGCTGGTTTCGAGAAGTTAGCATACAATCATTGAATGAAATACGCTAATTTGTCTCGCATGGCATTTTATTTTCGAGATAGCTCCTTAGCTGCTTTAGCGAGCATCATTGATCCTAATTTTGAAAAACATTATTACCATAAAAATTTCTAGCACGATTGATAAACAAAACGCAATTGCATGGAATTCCATTTGGTATCCGGCAAGGCTTCGGAATACGAACGTTACGGAACTGTCGAGTATTATGGCAACTTTTTAATTTACTAAAATTACCGAAATTTCCTAACCTTTTTAATTAATTTTCCTCGTCTCTAATACAAAATTAATAAAGTTTTATTGCAAATTAGATATCTTTAAAACGAACCAATTGCGCGTAAAGATATTATCAGAAGCTAAAATTATAGTCAAGATAATGTAAAGCTCGGTCATTAAAAATTTTTTTAATATTTTAAATGGAGCTGACCATTAATTTCCGATTTATTTCTTCATTCAATCATTTTATCGTGATATCGATAAATTTTCTTGACGTGATTTTAGAATACTACCATTCATGCGCTTGTTGAATTTGTAGGCGCACTATTGTTGAACACGGGCGCGGGCGCTTGTGTGTGCGTGTGTGCAGGTGCCTGCGTGTGCGCGCGTGCGTGTGCGCGCCTGAGCCAAGGGAAATTGATCACATAGCCACGGCGTCCGGGGCTCGGCCTCTTTCTGTTGAACGAACACGAGCGAGTTTATGTTCGCTGTTCTTGCACATCTGGATCGCTAATTGTTTCTTAGACCAGGAAGGAGTTTTGTAACTTTTTTTTTTAATTATCCATTGTGTTGGTATGTTGGTCAAGATGAGAAGTATGCACTTTAACGCAAATTAAATAATAATATAAGGAATAGAGTTTGCAAGTCGAACAAATATTTAATGAGCACTTGTAGAATATTAACCCTTATATTAATAGTTTGTATACGAAGCTTAATAATATATCTCATTGTAATGGAAGCGTACAATAAATAACGCATCACTTAAAAGCGTCGGATGAAATTTTGTGTTTTCGCATGCATTATTTATGTACGCTATACAGTTATTATGCACATCGCCATTAAAAATTAATGGGGTCAATAGAGTATGAGGCACATATACACTAAAAAACCAATTACCATTACCGTGTCTTTAAGGCGAGTAGAGGAATTCCCAAAAATCATCCATTTAACTTCTATTGCAAAGATTTCTTATATTTACCTATTATAGAAAAGCTGAAGCTATTCGTTTCTAATCAAAGTGTAAATAGATTTTCAATATAAAATTATTACTCATTTTATTATCAAGGACATATTGCGGCATATTTCACGATGATAATATTCGTCTTTTTATTGACGTAAATTTATTCGTTCTTATAATAAATGTAAAACACGTGAGTCTTTCAATTTAAGAAAAGTTGCTTATTGTACGAGGGTCTGATCTATCAAAAGTTACTGCTATTCAAGCAAAAAATCTAAACATCTATCTAAACGTAAATTAAAAACGATAACACTATAATAAACATTCCTCACGATTCTTGTTCCTTTACGAGTTTTTCCAGGATATATTTATATTTTATTGCAAAATCTTAAACAAAACTTATTAGCGCTATATTAAATCTATCCTTAAAGACCAATTTTCAAATTTTAATGGCATAAAAAATATACAAAATTAATTGATTTTGTTGAAATATTAAGCTTATGGATTGTAATGGTAAAACGATTATTACCGATATACAGAATGTGCAAACGACAAAGAACAAATAATTCGATTATAGAATAAAAAAAAAAAGAAGTAATTATGAGCTGTAATTAGTACGTTCGTTTTTTAATTACTTAAGAAGTAATTAGACATTAGACAATGATAAATTGGATAATTTATATGAACAGCTTAAAGAAAGCAACAAATGTACTAAATGCGAATGGAAAAAATAGTTTCTAAAGAAAGTGAAGTATTTTTTAAAGCATTATCGTTTCAAAGCAAATTATCTAAGTAAATGCTTTTCTAAATAAATACGGCTATGTTTATTCGTGTCTACAGTCTATAGTGTACAAAAGTAAATTAGGAATACTTCGTCAAACATTCTAAAAAATAACGTCATAAATATTCTATTTATAATTATTAACTTCAATAGGTAAATTATTCATACGTACGATTCTCATTGCAAATTTTGAGATAATAAAGTATTTTAAAAAATTTAGAAAATAACAGTACATATACAATTTTTTTCTCGATTAGATATTTTTTTCTAATTTTTATTTAGACAGATCTACAATTCTTGATAATTATACGTATATAATAATATGTATATATTTAACATGATTGAAACTCCAATATGAATAAAGTCTCATTTAATAATTACTTTAATGCCATGTTCGTGAATTTTTACACGTGTCAATTTTTTAGGATTATCTTAATTAAAAAAAAGAGACTAAAAATGTATTAATATGCATAGAAGTATGCATAAATTAATTCCGTGTACGAACTAAATACAAAATTTATATATGTTTTTCTTTCATAACGAAATATTTTCAATTTGAATTAATTTTTAATTAAAAGTAAGAACCTTTCTAATATGTATGTTTTATCGTAAACGAGAGTATTAACGTTAATTGATTAACTTGCATCGTTCTTAAACTATTAAAACAGTTAAATCACTCGTTATACTCTCTGAGATTAATTATACAAAATTAAATGCGTATTAATAATCTTATATATCTTAACTAAACTTTAGCTCTTATCAATATTTTCTCTCGATATTTTATTGATTTCTTTTGACCGGAATAATTTTCATATTAATTCTTAGTCTTAGTAATTAGTAATTTATTTTTCAGCGTTGTAAACTATCTGTAATAAAAACATGTATACAAAATATTAATCGTTCGTGTTTTTCAATGTAAAAAACAAAAAGATTGATATTTATATACAATTATAATATTAGTAATGTGTTTTGAAATATCAACAATGGTATGTGGTATATATGTATATAAAAATGTATGTGACATATGAGCTTCGATGTATGATCTTCGAGAAATAATTAAATTCGAGTTGAATTATAGTATTTCGCCTTTATTGTATAGTATTAACTGGGTGTAAAGCAAATTGTAAAGTGCTCGGAAGCAGTTACCGAAAAGTTGAATAACAGAAGTAGCAATTTCAAGTGAATTCAGGGCCAAAATTTTGACAATTGATGGACAATTGAAGGGTTCGCTCAAATAGAACGGAGTCTTGTAAAGCATTTGCAGATACACACACACACAAAAAACACACACACACGCATATATATATATATAAATAAATATCCAGGCATTAAGTAACGTATAGATGGGTAATCCACGAAGCAGGCAGGCAATAAAGGAGGGTACTTTGTGTTTCAGTGCGGCAGTGGGTCTGCGGAGGGTGTGGTAAGCGTGAACGGGGTAGTCGGTGGCATGGACTGCATGCCCCTGCGCCCCGGACCCTTCCACTACCTGATAAGCGAGCAGGCCAAGTCGCTTGTCGCCCTACAGGAGCTGCAGAATGAGGTCGGCGCCCTCCTCGAGTTCCGGGACCTCGTCATCGAGACGTTCCCGAACCTCCGGCAGAAGATGGCGGTCACGGCCTCCTCGACGGCCGACGCGGACGCCTCCTCCCCGGGGAACGGCACCGCGTCCGTCCTCATGTCGTCGAGCCAGGGATCACACATACCGCTGCCGCTCTCCAGTCAAAGGTCGGTCGAAGAGCTCGGGGAGTGTCGCCCCCACCCCACCCCCCGTCTCGGCTGCTTCGACCCCCCGAGTCTGAGCTCGGCCGAGACCCGAGGCATTGCTCCCGACGCGAAGCACGCGACGAAGCGCTTGCGGACTCTTTTTTACTCATTCGTACCAGTCCCCGTTGGGTATAATTCGACTGCGCGGTTCTGCTCGAACTTTATTCCCTAGCCTTTCCGTTGTACCTCTCGGATGATCCTGACTAATTAATTGTCAGCCGAGACTCGAAACGTCACTTCGCTTTCTTGGAATTGGCACGCGACAACCATACGCGCGTTAAATTATATTGGCGAACAATTACATCACTTGCGTATATATATATATATATATATATATGTGTGTGTGTGTATGTATCATTATTACTAAAAATTTTAATTTAATCACAACTACGAGAAAGTGAATTAACGTGAAAATCCAGTATTGATTTATTAGTACAAAATAGACATTAATGCGTTTATTAAAGCATAAATTCAAAGTTAAATTTATGTTTCTCAACTCGGGAAATTGAATCGCATTAAATAAACTCGTAACCGATATATTACGAATAATGGTCTACTTTGCAAAATATTTTTTAAACTGAATGGCTTTCTTCTGTTCGGAGTGAATATTTTACGAAAAGAAATCCATTCGCTAAGTACGTGCGTGTAAATAAATCGCAAGGTTCGCCAGTATGAATAAGCGTAGATTTTCAATCGGATGAATTATTAACGCTCTTTATATCCCTCGTTATTCGGATAATTGCGTTGAAGTATTTGATCGGAGCATCGTATACATTACAAGTAAGCTCGATTTTGAAAGATGAAAAAGAAACGGCGGAGAGTAATTTAATGTAGAAATAAGCGAGAGGGTATTAAATTAGTGTCTCACGTGAACCGATCGCTGCCGCATTCGTATCGCAAGGTTACGCGCGAACTCTCCCGTGTGCGCACCTCAGTGCACAAAAACGATGCTCACCGTCGTCGGGTGCCTCTCTGGTGCGTCCCCACCCCCGGCTACAATTCGAGCCACTCGTCAACTGGAAATACGGCGACGGTCGGCCGACGGTCCGAGCGCTGCTCCTAGGCACGAACCGTCCAGGCCGTCGCGGTGGACAATCCCCCCGCCCCCGCCGGCCCCGACCCCGCCCCGCCCCCCTACGGGCCCCGCAGCGCAGAAATAATAATAACCAGGTGGATCGCTCTATTGCGCAGCCCGTCCTCCAGGCGGATGGGGGAGTGGGAGCCCGGTAAGGTGAGGCGGCGCGTGGCGCAATCGCGCGAGAACGAGTCCTCCTCGTCGTCGCTGCCCCGGAGCCGGAGCAACTCCCACAGCGGCGGCAACAAGCACAGCGCCACCGTCCAGGACTCGGGCTTCAGCACCGAGACCTCCTCCAAGGACAGCGCCTCCACGGCGATACCGAGGCCCCAGAGCCCGAGCAGCCGGCCCCTCCAGGACGAGGCCGAGGACGAGCTCTGGAATCTCCTCGACGTCATACACAGGAAGGGCGTCAGGCTCAGAGAGGAGGTCGAGAGCCTGCAAGGTGAGACCCAAGTGGCAGCCCCCCTTGCCGCCGCACAACTAACAATGCGCTCGACGACACCCCTTGGCACGGGCCGAGCTCCTTCGAGGCGCCGCCCTCGTTTGCCTCGTGGCTGCCCAGTCGCGTTAACAATGCCTGCCCTTGACTCTCCAGCCCCGTAACTCACAATTTACGCGTAAGAGCGCCCCTTCTCGGTCCGGACCACGGCCAAATCTTTTACCTATCGATCTCTACGCAACGCGATCGCCCAATAATATCCCATAATAAAAATTCATTCCATAATAAATGCACTACCTCTGTTAAAGAAGCGATTGCTTCGAGTCCTTACTCGACGGTTACTCATTATAAACGGATAAGAATTGAATATTCGTGAAAATACTACATGTGTTTTATGTACATAGAACAATTTTTAGGTATCAATCGGTACCCGTCGATCGGAAAATGGTACGACCTTTTGAATTGCAGTTGAATTTAAATAGCTAATGCTTCCAGGAGCGTGCCTTTGTTTTACTTTTAAATGCAAATCGTCTCATGTGTGAAAAAAGCCGCTTACAATTTTTACGAATGTACATGTAAAATGCTACTGAGCAGTTAAAAACATTAAACTATTACAGTATTTATCGCTATTAAGCTTACTTAATAACAATTACACTACTTTATAAAGAAGATAATAAACAAGTAGAAAAATTAAACACTTCGTGTTTCGGATAATTTTCACTGACACAACGCTACCGAACCAAAAAATATAATGACTCAATTTCCCCGTAATTAAAGGTTTTGCTTTCAACGCTATAAATACTTGGCTAACTATTATACAACTCTTATTGAGTAAAAAATGATTTAAATTATTATTAGTGTTACCCAATTTTGTAAAACATTTTACACGTTATAATGTACATTCGCATGTATATATATATTACAATAATGCACACTATATATTATAATTATAATTATAATTATAATAATAGCGACAAAAATAAAATGCCTTCAGTGCACGAAAAGTAATTTATTTTTCCTAGCATTTATTTTAATTTAATCTTTCATTTTAATTACCGAGCGAGACTTTCAGAAGCTAGTATCAGGGTTGCAGGACTTTCATTGCACGAAACTACTGGCATCGATGCTTAAAATTAGAAATTTTAATTTTTTCGTAAATGTAGTTTATGAATGAAGAAAATGATATAGGGAAGGTGATAATTATAATTTCTAATTTTATACTAATGCAGTAATAAATAATTGTCGTACTTTTAAACCGCTGTACAGTTATTTTTGCGAAAGTATTACTTACGCGGTGCGGTTCTTAGATTAGCAGCCTGGAACTTTCGCGACATTTTTGTGGGATCTTAAAATACTTTATTAATTGGCACGTAATTGTAATGCGTTTTCTTGTATTTACCGTAAGACCTGTGCAAACTTATTCTTGCTAAAAACAGTTGAATAATAATTAATCAATTACTACGTCGCCTTGTGCGAAATTCCTTATTTTATCACGCAATTAGAAGGAATATATGTATGCATACATATATATATATATATCGCATTGAGTGTGTTTTGATATCGAGCATCGTTAGATTAGTATGAAAATTGCATAAATTGCAAGAAGCTCGTAGAAAGAGAATGAAACTCGCTCGAGTATGACTCGGCCTCGAAGCGTCCGATATCAATTTTCTTAGCGGCAGAAATAATAGCAGACTCGATGCAAGGCTGCCGATAACTCGATAGAGCCACCGAATTCTAACGAAACGCAGCCGTTGGTCAACGGTCGAGATCGAGGAGAACGGTCTTGAAAAGTCGGAGAGTAAAGGGCGGCCGCGAGGGTCAGGGGCTTCAGGTAGTCGGGAGAGCGCGAGCAGTTGGGGCCGAGGAGGAAGAGCAGGAGGCTAAAGTTGGGAACGCACCGCAGGTCGCCTGGAGAACGTAGCCCCGGAAGAGCTCGACGCCTCGAGCGACATCATCGAGGCGGTGCGCAAGGTCGGCCGGCACTCGGAGCGCCTCGACGACGACGACGACGACGAGCTCCTCCTCGATGGGGCCTCGGACCCCCAGGTGGCTCTGCTCCAGCGGGAGAAGCTCCAGCTGCTGGACAAGGTGGCGGAGCTCGAGGCCGAGACCATATCGAGCAGGGCGCGGGCCCAGGAGCTGCAGGCGGAGCTCGCGGCCCTCGAGAGCATCAGGAGCGGCCTCGAGGAGCGGCTGCGCGCGGGCCTCGAGGCCGCCGAGGGCGGGACCATCCTGGCGCCGGGCGCCCACAGGATCCAGCCCATCGAGCCGACGGCCCCGACGGCCCCGCAGTCGCCGAGGGGCGGCGGGACCGCCCTCAACATCCGCAGCAAGGACTCGGCCTTCGCGAGCGTCCTCGCCGGAGGAGCCGGCACTGGTGAGTGGGGGGTGGGGCCCCGGCGCTCGACCGCCCGCGGAGACCAAGAGCCATGGCTATCCTCTCTTCCTCCGTCCGCAGGCAAGCCCCTGAAGAATAGGTTCAGGACGAGGACCATCGAGAAGAACGTCCTGGCGAACGTAGCGGCCAGCCGCTCGATCGAGGACCTGCGGCTCGCCGCGGAGGCCGCGAACGAGAGGCGGGCGCGCCTCGGGGCCCTGGACTCGGTCCTCGTCTCGCCGACGCGAATCCTCCCCCAGGTGCAGCGCGCCGACGTCGACTCGGACAAGGTCGCGGCCATACTCAGAGAGCGATCGCCACTCGAGCTCCAGCGTCACCTTATCATCTCAACCGTCCATAATCAGGTGAGTCGATCGGTCGGCTCCTGGGCGCCGACTCGCAACCATTTAATCGATTTTTATCGCCTACTCGTTACTCCGACTTGGCTTCCGCTCTGAGCCCCCGGATAAATGCTTAACTGTCCATCCACGGGCGGAGGAACGGACGACGAGTAGACGCTGAAGTATCAGCGACCGCAAGGATATCATTTGCGATGTAATAACAATTTGTATGAAATTACAGGCCCTTCGAAAGCGACTGGTCGAAGTAGAAAAAAGTAGCGAAACACTTTCCGTACGATTAGGGAAAGCACACGAGGAAAACGAAGACCTGCGATTTCAAGTAAGTACTCGTAGTCTGAAATGTTTACTTCACCTTATCCTCCGAGGCATAAAATGCATTATCTTAAGCTCGCGGATCCGTATTTTGCATAATCTACTGGTTTCGGAGAACTTTGAAGTGTGTCCGGGTAGGGCTCCACGGCATCGGGGAGCAGTCCAAGCAGTGGTTATGCATTTACGAGATAGCGCGGACGCGAGGGCGAGAGAGCCGGGGAAGAAGGAACAACGGCCGGTCCGTCGAGTGCGCCTTTCTAGCTTGGGGCGCTCGAGAGCCCTGGGTAAGGACGGGCGGGGGGGGCTGGCTAGCCTCGACGGAGCGGCGGAGGTCGGAGCTAGTAACGAGAGCCTCTTTTGCAATCTTCTCCCCGACAGCTGGCCGAGCGGAACATCGAGCTGGAAGGAACGCGGGCGCGCGTCCGGGTGCTCGAGCGACTGCAGCAGCGACCGACGACGGAGAACGACGCGGACGACGAGTCCGAGCCCCAGCAGCAGGGGATCCAGCAGTGCCCGGAGGGCGGCGGGGGGGCGCCGAGCAGCGGCAGCACGAGCAGCGGGGACGCGAGCCAGGGTAGCGCCGAGGCCCAGCTGAAGCCCTCGCCCCGTCGGCGGCCGAGTCGCATCCCCCTGCTGGGGGCGACCAAGAGCACGGCCCCGAAGCCGCCGGCGGCCCCGACGGGCCACCGCAGGAACGACAGCCGGGACTCGCTAAAGTCCCTCGGGGCCCAGCAGCGGCCCAACGGCAACAACAATCCCTCCCTGGGCTCGGGGCGGGCCGCCGCCGGGGCCCGGCCGGTGCGCGACTCCAGCCGCGAGTCGATCGGCAAGAGCAGCCTGCCGAGGGGCTCCGGCCAGGGCCAGTCGGGCTCCTCGAATCGCTCCCTGCCCCGGAACGGCTCCGCCGGCAGGGACTCCCTCGGCCGGCAGCCCGGCGGGGGCGGCTCCCTGCCCCGGGTCCGCGACAGCCTCGAGGCCGGGGGCGGGCCCGGGTCGGGCTCCCAGTCCCCGGGCACGCCGCCCCGGAGGCCGCCCGCGCCCACCCGGAGGTCCCAGAGCCAGACGGCGAGGCCCGCCTCGTCGGGCAACGTCGGGGACAGCGGCGGCGCCGACAGCGGCAAGGTACGCACCGTAAAGCAATTCTTTTGGACGACCTGGCTGAAGTGAGCTGCTGGCCGGAGGGCCGGGGCGCGCGCTCCCGCCCTCCCCGATGCGCCGGACGAGCGCCCGGTCGGCCGATGTCCAGTCGACCGCGCGCACACCCCACACACACCCCACACAGCCACCCACACACAGACACACACAGAGAGCCCCGACCAGCACCTCCAACGCCGCGAAGGCTCCCGCTCCCGCACGCGGCCACGCGCAGCCAACGCCGGAGCGTCCATCGGCGGAGGGGGAGAGACGCACACGGGCACGCGATGCGCAGACAGGCTGGCCTACGTCGACGCGAGACGGAGACGACGGGATTTCGGTACTCGGATCCGATGGTGAGGAGAGACGAAAACGAGGACGGACGCTGTCGACGAACCAACATTCCTTTAAAAGGCGCTGACGGGACGGACTTTTTCCAGTCGCCGGCTGACGAATGCCTTTCCCATATCTCGTGGTCTAACGATTCCGGGAGTCCGCGCGAGTCGTAACATTGCCAGATATAATACGGATAGCGAAAGAGAGTGAATGCTTGTGCGTGCTTGCGCGTGTGTATGTGAGAGAGGGAGAGAGAGAGAGAGAGAATACCGATATACCGGTCTTTATTGTTATTATTCTTCCTCTTTTTTTTTTTTTCTTCATCTCCTCTTGTCGCTGCCGATTAGTCGCTAAACTTTTACGTACCAAGGCTAATCGTTTGAGCGTCCTAACGAAAGTCATGACTCTTCCCTATGCTGTACCGTCGCCGAGTTTGCTTTATACCGAGGCATTTTACGCGCAATTACGAAAGAGCCCGCATTTCTCAAGTGCATCCGACGAAGAGGAATGGATACTTTACGAGGCGCATGAGTCATCCGTAGAGCATTAAATTTACCGATCGTTAACCTTCATTTGTAGATTTCATAGCGCAATACGTTTGCAGTGAGCGTCCTAGCGACGCTCGCAAATATTCGTTAAAGGACGATGATATCGTATCGGCTAGCCATCGTACCGAGTCCTTCGATTCTCACTCGTAGCCTAATACCATACGTAAATGTTTGCCCGACTTTGAAAGAGGTTCCACGTCCAAAACAAATCCGCACGAGGACTGTCCAGACCAGAATCCGCTAACGATAACACGCCCACTTATACGACGCTAAAAGCCAACCGCAAAAATAAAAATGGAAAAGACGAAACAAAAAAAAAAAAAAAATAATAATAAAAACAAAAAGAAAAACAAAAACAAAAACAAACAAAAAAACAAAAAGAAAAGAAAAAAACTTACGTCCACCCTCTGCGACGTCTCTTGCTGGGCCAGTGCGAGACATAACGAGGCTGAAAGAACCCCCTGGGCCGTCGTCCCCCGCAACTGGCGATATCTACTGCACTTTTCAGTAGAAATAACGTGAAAGGGTCGCTGAGCTACACTCGCTCGCGGCTTCCTCGTTGGCCTCTCGTAAGTTATGCTTCTTTTAATTATCATTTGCTTCAAGGCGCTTCTCTTTTGGATTGGCCGGTGGGGAGGCGCTCCTCGATTCCTGCAATGCCTTTGGCACCACCACCTAGACTAGTCGCATAGTTTACCTTGCACCAGCCGTAGTATCACTAGTTTGGTAGTTGATAAGTCACACCTGTTTGGTTTATGCTTTTTTTTTTACACGGCAGCTAGTAGTTCTCTAGCTCCTAGCCAAAGTGGTAGTTTGTTTATTTTTTTATTTTTTTTATCCTTTTTTTTTAATCCTTTTTTTCTCACACGTATATTTTGATCTTTATGATAATTTCGCATGTGCACGCAAGCATTTCGTAGCAGGTCAATCGAGTGCTGTAAAACAATTTTTTTTTTCTTTTTTTTTTTTTTTTCGCACCATGACGAAGGACCCGATGATTGTTATTTAAAATTACGCCTCGTCTTTCGACTTTGAAGGACCTCACGTTTTTTCTTAACGTGTTTGTATTTTTTTACCTAATTTTTTTTATACATATTTGTTCTCTTCCTTTCTCGTCCTTCTGATTCTCCTCCTCCTTTATTAAATTGCGGATCTCTCGGAATTAAATGTCTATTCTTGTCTATCCAACGTGAAATTCTCGAAGCATTTGTCTTCTTTGCAATTAATTTCTTTACCGACTAACATTTTAATTACACGATGAAAAAAATGACTCAAAAGTATTTCAAATAGAAATGCTTTATAGATGAATATTATCTTTTTTTTCATTGACATACACTTTGCCACATAATTTTGTAGTACAAAATTTCCTGGTATTTTTTTTTATTTTTAAACTTTTTAAACGTTTTTTTATTCTAAACTCTTCTTTTTGCAATTGATTTTTTTACTTCCTGATTGTTTACTTACAATGTTTTCTCTAATTTTCAATCTTACATTATCCTTTCTATTGCTCTTCCTTTTTACTTTAATTTTTTTTATCTTCCCTTTCCCTTTATTCCTTACACTATAATAGCATGAAACCTTGCCCCTCGTTATTTCAACCTAAAGCTCAAAAGGAAATGTTAATCGAATAAATTCGGTTTTTTATTTTTGTTAATTTTCAAGATTTTTTTTATCTTTTTGAAGTACATTGTAATAACATTATTTTTATAAATTCTCTTCGCGGACAAACAAAAGTAATAAGATTACGCTATTTTACGATATTAGTCGCTTGCTAATAAAAACGAACAATTTATATTACATTTTTTGCTTTGGCTTTTTTTTGATTTCGTATTATCGCACACAACGGTTTGTATTAAAAAATAAATAAATAATTTTGGGAATATTTTTACTTAATCTAAAATATATTGATACTAATTGATTAATTAACTTAATTTCGTTAATATACTTTATTACAATATACACGTTGACTTTATTTGAATAACACTTAAACATTTTTATGATCTCTGAAAATTTTTCTCGTATAATATTTAATGGTGTTTCAAACTCGATGTACAAAAAATGGCAAATTAATTTTTATTTATTCTACTAAGGTCAACGTACATTTTTTGTTTAATAATTATGATTGGTTGTCGTAATTGTAAGAGTTCAGTTTTAGAAAAATGTTTTGATGTACAAATTCGCATGGTAGTCTTAAATTTTCACTGTCACAGCTGTAGACAGCCTTTAGTTGTATCAGTAGAAAGAAATTAACCTTTTCCTTATTTAATTTTTATACATCCGAAAAAGTGCATGTTCAGCACTATTTTTAATTACGCATCCTTCATCTTCACCTCATTGCATTTAGAGCCTTACTTTTTGTCGCAATTTCCTGCACATTAGATGATTTGTAAGAATTTAATGGTTTTCCGACACAATGAATGCTTAAAACCAATATCGTCATGCATCATGTATCACAATTGAAATATTTATATTTTAGAACCACGGGTGCTAACGTATAATTTACGAAATACACATTCATACCATTCATACCATTCATATAAAAGTTTTTCATAACGAAGTTCGATCTTTTTTTCCAATAGAAATTATTAATATTTTTTTTTTTATATTTTGTTATTTTTCTTGGCTAATTCAAAATAGTTTTAAAGTACTTTTGTTTTGTCAAGAATTACTTTGAGTGCACTTTTGAATTCGTTATATTAAGGTTGCTTTATGATTTGCTAAATTCTTTATTAAGTTTGCAAGACGAAAAGTTTGAAGTACGGGAAATTTTAAAATTATATGTCGAGTAGGGCCGAACCTTGGTGGAATGGTACATGAAACTGTAAGAATTTGTAAATATGTTTGCTTGGTTGCTTAGTGTATAATAAATATTTATTTCTGTTTAGACATTGTGAATGTTACAATCTATTGTAAAGCATCATGTCAGTAGTAGTATTATGACAATTATCGATATTTATTTATCTATTTATTAATTCTAATTCAGTACACCCAAGACTAAATTATTAATTTGATAGTTGAAAAAAGAAGAAGAAAAAAATTATATATACTGCAACCAAATTCTTGCATCAAGTGTACAATATTTTTAATTATAATGTACGTTTTACGGTAAAAAACTAATTGGGTAAGTTGTGAAAAACAAGGAAGATGAGAACAATGAGGATTTTCGCTAAATTACCGAAGAACGTTGGTTTGCAAAAAAAAAAAGCAGCGCATCGGCTATATTTAAAAGCTGAAAAAAGGGTAAAAGCTGCACAATGGGCAAATGCTAATATCGTAACATACGTCCTGAGCCTGCGATTAGCGAGGATGACTCGCTAAAGGTACCTTAGCGGGGGGGGGCGTCAAAAAGGGGCTTAGCCCGGGGAAGGAAGGAGCGGGCGGCAAATCGCGAGGAGCAGCGTGTAATCGGCAAATGAATTTTACAGAGCGTGCAATCGTCGAATCCGCCGAGCTCGTGGCTGTCATCCGAGGCCTCGCTCTATCAGGACTCTCTGAACTCGATCGGAGCCCAGAAGCCGGCCAACGAGATCGTCGAAGGCCCGCCGAGGCGCGTGGAGTTCATCATCGGCTCGCCGACGCGGAAGCGCCTCTTCCAGACCCCGTGGACAGTGTCCATGTACTACGACAGTATCGACACTGGGATCATGCAGGAGAACTTGATGAGTGACGAGTATCCGCCGAGTAACGGCGAGGCCCTCGCCGAGTGCGACTCCCTGGAGTGCGGCCCCGTGGACGATTGCTAATGGCGATCGCACTCGCAGTTAACGATTACCTTGGCTGCTGACTTGGTTGAATTCCGTTGGACCCGTCGGCGAATTGTGAGCGTCGTTAAAGTTGACTTCGGAGGAATGGAGTTGACCCTCGATGTCCCCTCGACTTTTTTACCATTACACTCGATCATTCTATCTACGACGCGCTCGAAGAGTTATTTATTTTTTTTACGCTTCACCCCTAAGTTCACGCTCGTCTAAGTAAGCTTGTGCATCCGGAGAATTTAATCGTTTTGTGAAAAATCTTGAAAGGATTATAGTCCTACGTTCAATTATCGATCCTTCCATGGGCGATCTATTGGAATTGTCAGACTTTTCGAGGATTACGTTAATATCGGATTAGTGCTTATATATATATATATTTTTTTTTTTTGCTATCAACTGTTTCGATTTACTCTCAGAGAACGTTTTGTAAACGTACACTTATAACACTTCATTGTTTGATCTAAAATCGCTAATAATTATTGCCAGGATAAATTTAAAGGAACGTCGGATAAAGGATAAAGGCTACGGCTTACGATTATTTCAATTACTTCTCTTATGCAATCATTATAAATCATTGCGATAATTTTAGGAATTTGTACGATGAAGACTTGAGGAAATTTCATTTGCCGAAAATTTTTATACGTATTAGTGTCAAACAAATTGATAATTACTTTCATAGGTGCCTAGATATCGATTATGATTTTGCAACTATAGAGAATTCTATACAATATTAATAGTGATAATTTTTATTAAATTTATTAATTTAAATTAAAATCACATAAAATGTAATTCACACATAATATATGAGATATTATTAGGAGATTTAGTTTTATAAAATTAGGCAGAATAGTAGCCAATTGTGTTTCCGATTAGAAAAAAAAAACACTAAAATTGTATGAAATCTATTGATTTTTACTTAATTTAATGTATATTCTTGATACATACGCTATTTTATTTCATTTATATTTTTTACAATGCAGTAATTTATTTTACCTAATCGAAAATCGTTCCAATGCGAAAACACACCTTCTGACTATGTTAAGCACATATGCAATATTTTTTCAATTTTTTTTCCGAAAGTTGGAAACGATTAAGTTATGTCATTGGATGTTATATTCTCCTAATACTGCTGTATATTTATTTGTTTGTGTGGTTTTTTGATAATATTTAAATATTATATACAAAGTATATAACTTCGATTTCATATTAAAATTTAAACGTTAATTGTATTATTATTCAAATAAAATTATAGAAAATTTATTACTTAGAATATTTCATCGGAATTAAAAAGTGATCATTGTTCCAAAAAATTTTATAATTATACTATTAAGAACATGAATGCACATTCACGCGCTAATATTTTTAGATTAATATATTTATTATCTATTATTTTTGTTTTTATTTAAAAATTTATTTTTTAAATTAATATCTCTGTTATAAATTTCTTTAAAATTTGGATATGTAATTTTTTCATAATTCAAACTGGAGATTAATACTATCGATTAAGTAAAATAATCATGTTAACAAAACTCACATTAAAAAAAAACTACATTTACATTATTCTTTTACATACATGGCTTATCGTCTATATCTAAAAATTGATATTTCACACTTTCATTGAAAAACAAATTTACCAGAAGTTGTGTCCTCGATCATTAGAACTAGGAACATAAACATTTTCACAGTAAATGAGTTCTCTTATGGGTAATCTACAACATATCGCGGAAAACAATTTCGTTTTACATTTCGAGATGTTTACAAATCGTTTTAATGCAAAAGATATTTCTTAAGTTCAGTAACAAGGATTAATATCACTGTGGTCATTAGAGCAGTTGGCACGATTTTGTAATATCTTAAAGCATCGCTTAAAATCACTAATAAATTAGTAATTTGAAAAAAAAAACATATAAATTAATTTTCAGTTACAAAGATGACTGGCAAATTCCAGTTTAATTTTTTATAGTTTTTTTGGTAACATTTACGAAAATCGTGTACGTGTAGATAGTCAATCGCCGATCTTCCTTAAAAATATTTAAAAACAAAAAACAACAACAAATTTTCTAATCGTCTTCAAATCCTTCGACTCATATGGCGAATATGCGAATACATCGAATTATCGCGAAAGTGGATGCATTGCTGCGTAACGCTGTTTGTGCATTTTATAAAATTTTCGTTATGCACGAGGTACCATAAATGGTATCATCGGTTACCAGTTGTCAATTTTTGTATTAAAAAAAATACATTTTTATAAAAAAGTGTACTTCCGTCAGTCATAACAATTGTAATATACTGCATCATTATAACGTCATAAATCACAAGTAAATTCCGTTTAAGAAAAATGAAAAGCAAAATTAATTTATTGCGTATACTAGCCAGTCTTGATATCGCAAATGTAATTTATCTATTTTGCATCGTATTATGTAGCAAAATTTTTTTAATGAAATGTCAGGAATCATCATGAAAAATTAAAACGTCAAATTTCAAATGATTTCACTTAAAAAATATTGTAACAATTTCTTAAATTTAGTATAAAAGAATTTAGTACCAATAATAAAAATTTTCAAAACGACTTAAATATCAATGTTACCATGGAATTATATTTTATAAATCTTATGAAAATTGATTATTGATTCGCTCGATAGTGACTCCATTGGAAAACTTTTTCATTGCAATTTTATACTTTTATATTCACGAGCAATTGGAATGTGCTCCTTTATAGCTGTTAGAGTTTCAAAGCTGTAAGAAGCGATTAAATTTTTGCACTTTATGTATAATTTCTGAACAGTAATAATTTACTTACTTCTATTTCGAGTAACAATTCAAGAATGAGTTTGTATTGCAAACTTTGCATTACTTGGAACACTCTAATGTTATTTACAAATCACTATATTTAAGCGAATTTTACTGTTTAAACTTTTCAATAAATTTTTCACATTCAAGACTATTAATTAATTATTTTTTAAAACAATTTCTTTTAGAAATACCATGAAAATTATTCAAAATTTTATACAATTAAAATTAGTATTATATTCCATTTGGAGTTCGATTTTACGCAATAAAGTACGGAAATGTGCTACTTTTTAAAATTAGTTTAGTAGCTTGCAATTTCAAACTTTTGTCATAAAGTTACGTAATGTCATTTTTTTCCATGAAAAACAAATTCTTTTTGTATTATAAGCTTCTACGAAGATTCCTTTTTTTATAGTTTTTTATTTGGTTATTTGTATTACGTGTGTCTGTATAATTTGTATCATAAATAAGTGTCTATTGGATGTGTATTGCACTGAAGTCTGGAAAATATTTTAGCTTTTATTTTAAATTTAAGAAAAAAATTGTGAACATATATACTGTAGTTATGATATGCGTCCATAGTCAGGGGTCGAAACAAACGATGTGAAAGTAACAGGAAAGCCACTAAAATGCAGAAAAATTACAACATTGTATATTGTATGTATTATTTGGAATGTTTCTTTTTTGCGATTGTCAAATAGCTATTGATTGTAATCATGACAGGGGAATAGAGAGTATACGACTGTCATGACAACATAAGCGGCATTAGTGCCTCGGGATTTGTTGTCGACCTCACGCCTAAATGACCCACTGGCCTTCTTTCTCGGCACTACAGGTCAGTTTCCACTTCTCAATGGGGGAAATAAGCACTAGTCATACTCGAAGCCACGATAAAAGGAGTGGTGAAATTGCAAACGCTTCTAAAGTCATTATTTTGGTAATAAACGTCGACCTTGTAATACACTCCCTCTTGTGGCTTATTCTATCTTAGATAGCTTTTCATAAATTATCCTGAGAAAATTTGAAAGGCATTCCGTTCCGAATTTATCGAATGCTTATAACGATATAATCGAGTATTGAATCATTTAAACATCCCATTATAAATGTTTATCGTGCATGAGTTGCTTCTGATCAATTATTAATTTTTTTTAATTTTTATACCCCGAAAATGCATTTTTTACAACAATGTTAAATTCAACAGTCGATTAAGTTACAAACATTTTTTTTCCCATTAAAGTCTTGTACGCAAAATATTCCATAGCCTTCTTTGGAAATTCTTATCTACTTTACAGTTCATAACTCCTCATTATGTAATATTTCATAATAAGATTATTATTTTCTTTCGTCTCTTAAGTGGCTTTGAGGTTACTGTTATTGACTACGACCCCTGACTATTAAAGGAGTGAAAATTTTATTCCCCCGGGATTTACAAATCCCGCACAAATAAAATGCAAAAACTACGGGCTTTAGTAAACAAAATAATAAGAAACGTCGCATTCCAAGCAGTGCCACTGCAATCAATTAGAAAAATCTTAAAATTGTACGTGTAAAAATATACAAATGTGTATACACGTCAAAAACTCAATCGTTATTTTAATTTTGATAATTATGAATAATACATCTTATTAAGAAATTAATGTCCATACCAAGATATCGACATTTTTTTCTCTCGCAATATATATATATATATATAAACTTAAATTAAATTTGAAGTTTATTTTGTTCCATCAGAATTCCACATATCATAAAAAGATAGACACTCGGCTTTTTTTTTCATCGAAGTTTAAGATTGCTAGAAAGTAATCAACCAAGTTTACAGTCATTATTTTATAAATGAGCGAGGATAGACGTAGGCTAGTACTATTATTTGTTTGCTAATTGCATATGAAATAAAAAAAGAAGAAAAAACAAAAAACTAAACAACTTTTATATAAAAATTGTATTGAAATCTCTTGAAATTGTTGATATTAATAATATGTACGGCTAGATTGTATAAATTAACATTGTCACTGTTATTTATTTTATTTATAAACACTTCACTTTTTATGTTCTTCTTTTTTTTCAAAAACAATGATTTTTATGTTAAAAAATGTTTGCCGAATTTTAATAACACTGCTATGAAACTTAAGACAAATTTTTGTCAAAGATTATTCTACACATTCGTACATTATAACATAACGTAGTTCCTTGATCCAACCAATCCATCATTTATATACAATGAAATAAATCCATGTGAATAACAGTAACGATGACGATGACTCCGAATGCGAGCAATCACAGAATGTGATCTTAGTTTTTAATAATGCGAATATGTGATTAATCGTTCTTAATTTAATAGGACTGAAGGACACTATTGTTGTTGTCCGAACTTTCAAATTAGACGATATTTTAATATAAAAGTTTAGAGTTTTATAATGGTAAACTTTAAACTGAAGTCAGCAGTTTACTAATTGTATTTTTATTGCAACTTAGTTTCATTTTTGTACAAAACTAACGAAAACGTTATTAATGATCGTCTAATTTGACGAGTCTTTTCTTTAATGCCTTCATTTTGTTATTGCTACATATGATCACCTCATAAAAGCTGATACATTTTACCTAAATGTTTTTACGTCTCGTTTTATCAGTTTGTTTTTTTTAAGTTTGCCTGTATACTCAATCGTTACGTAAAAACAAAAAAGGATGTCCATGTTATATGATGCACTCGTACAGCGGAGGCTATTATTTTTTATAAATAGAATTTAAAAAGTCACAAAATTAAGATATAAGTGGAAACTGTTCAGAATTATTAGCAGTTTCATTCATCTTCGACGATATCACTACGTACTTTCTAAACCTCCCGTTTTGCGTGCGTACGTATTGTAATCGTTAAATGGATATTGTTTTAAAGAAGAGACGCTTCTGATGGATTTTGTAAATATTATATAATTCAAACTGTGCGAAATACTATTTAAATAGTTTTTAAATGTACATATTTTAACGTAAAAATGCGATAACGTGATACAATTATAATAAAATAAAATACTTCGCAATTCCAATATTATTTTCTGGCTACTTTTTTAATCCCTGTCATACCTCTAATTAATTAAATATCTTAATGATTCTGCAAAAATAAAAAGAGTCATTTTCTTCATAATTCTTACATTAAAATATAGCCTGGTTTATTTGCTAGTGCAATTGTTTCTTTTCTCGTTCAATGTATTGAAATTTCTTCAAACCTCGACCTTCTATAATTTTATTACTACTTTAATATTTGTACATTCTGAATAATAATATTTTTTAAAAAGATTATGCAACGAATAAAAGCTCCAAGGAATAAAAAGTCTTTTAATGCAAAAATTAAATTTATATGAAATAAAATCCATTTCAAAATTCATTCGTTCAAATTATTATTTAAGCAAGAAACTTTAATACAAATTCAAATCAATATTTATGAAGGGTTATTAAGTATTATTTAAATGTAATATAAATTTTATGTTATGTTTCGTAAAATGTTACTATAAATATTTGAGTACACTTAGCATATTTTTAAAATATGAATTTCTGCTTTTAATATTTAGGTTTAATATTTAAGTTCAATATTTAAATATTAAATTATTGATTTTAATATTTGTGTATAATTTTTCTATTCATTCATTTTTTTTATTATTGAAGCTTCTTACTTTATTAATAAAATTTGCATTTGTATTTATATTCGTTATAATTATGTGTTTACTAGCATCTATTTTAGTTTAATACGTTAGTAAGTGTTAGTAAGCATTACCCTTAATATTTATTTATATAATTTTATAATATTATATGTTAACTCATCTTATAAAAAAACATGTTTTTGACAGTAATTTATTTCATTTATAGTATATAATATTTTATGGATATATTTTTTTACATACGTAAGTTGCCAAAAGTTTTAGTATGACAAATTGTTAGATTATACTAGTACTTTAGTTTCTCTTTTATATAAAAATACATAAAAACTTAAAAACTAATGCGAATGAAGAAGGCGATAAAATTTTATATCCTCTCGATCACAATAACCATTTTAATAAATTTAAATACTTTATAAAACTTTCTGAAGGTTAAGGATGAAACTCACCAGAATAGATTTTAGTATTTTATTATATGTATTTTTATATTTCATACTTTCAAGTTTTTAAATCAAGTCTCGTAATTTGATTTCAAGATATAAGGTTTGTTTTTTAAATAATTGCTTGTTAATTATTATAAACAAATAATAACGAAATAATTATCGATCGTAAATAGGTGATACCTTTCTACTATACTGGAAAAAATCATTTGCAATTATTTAAGCAATAAATTTTTTATGAAGTATCATATATTTTCTATTGAACACCAATAATTAATCAACAGGATTCAGACTTGAAAATTATTTCTGTTCACTTTGTTAAATGCATTATGCGTTACGGTTTATGTGTATGTTTTTTCTATGAATAATTTTCACGTACTTTGTTTAAAAAAAAAAATTTTTAATGCAGCTAAAATTTTGTAAAATCAAGCATGAAGTTTAAAAAATCTTAAGTTAACATCTTTTGTATTCAATATTTATCTGTTTAAAAAAATTTACATGCAATTGCTAGGCGAAGTAACAAGTGTATACTTCTGTAGACGTGTTCGAAAATAAAATAAATATTGGTACACAAGTTTTTTTTTATATTTTTAAATCATGATGTGTGTGTGTATGTGTGTGTGTATTAACGTGTACTTGTATACAATATATTTGTAGAAAATATTGTAATATATATCAATTATAATCGTATACTTTATGAAAATTTATGATTGAAAAATTCATCTGTTTAGGTATTGTACGAAAATTCGTAATAAAATATTTATATTTATATTTGATTATTGATGAATTTTAAAATAACTAATAGCATTACTTAGTTCAGGAATGATTAAATGAATTTTATCTATCTTGCCTTTATGTAAAAAATGCAGCCTTGATTTTATTTATTTTTCTAATCTTTTAATCACAATTAGAACTTTTTTTGTCACGGTAAAAAATGTAATGAAATCTAAAATATATTTATATCTACATCTAATCTATTAGAGAAAGAGTTAACTAATTAAAATACACAAATTTATTTTTGATAAGATAGTACACATGTACATTTTATTTAGCTTTCTCATAATTATGATTCACGTAAAAGAAAATTTAATTTTTTAATGCCTATTTTATTGTAATTATATATTAACATTAATACGCTAATCCTTTATTAATATTAAAACAATTTAGAATTATAATAAATTTATTAAATTTTCGTGTAATAATTATTATATTTGAAAAATAATATTATAGTAATTCGAAACTACATTATCATTATGTACGATAAATTCAAAACATTTTTCTAGTTTCTTTTCTATAAATGAAATTATCTTAACCTTTTAGTCCAATATATAATTATTATGTCGAACCCAAGTTTTTTATTTAATATTTACATGTATAAAATTTATACTACAAGGTTATAATTAGTTCAAAACCGAATTTTACAGATTTTCAAGTAAAACAAAATTTTAATTACGAAATAAAAGTTAATTATTTTATAAGTGTAAGCTCTAATAAATAAAACTTGTATTTTTTTATTAATGTATAATATTAAATACTTTATTTAATGAAAATAACTAAAATCATTAAAATATTTAATTTATGTTCACATATATATGTGTGTGTGTGTGTATGAATATATTTAATATTGGGAAGTACTTCGGTAGTTATTACAATAGTTATTGCGAGTTTTCAATCTACTCATGTATACTACGTTATCATATAAATTCATTAGAGTTTAAAATTTTATAACTAATTTTATAAAAGCTTCCATCAATTTACAAAAACGTAATTAATTTTTGAATGTTGGATTTTTATTTATGCCTTGTGTTAGTAATGGTGTTAAAAATTTTTTAGAATTTGCACTATTTTCATTTACAATGAGTTATTAATAATTCAGTGCATAGCATAACAATAATTATTTGAAGCATTATTCTGCTGAATGTTACTGGCAGCGTCCTTGCTCTAATTGTCAATAATGCAATGGATATATGAAATTATAAGATAAATGCATGGCAATGACGTAGTAATTATAATAATCGTAATATCAATTTAGTTAAATCACAGTTCATGCTGGATCAAGAAATTATTAAGCCGTAACGTATGTGATAAAGTAATATTTTAATCTAAATCTGTAATATTGAATGTTGTTTTTATGAGTAGTTAGATTCTAAAAATTTGATTTGCGAAAATCGATACTATATGTTACATCATGCTTAGATTGTTCAAGCTTTCATTTCAATTTAATACAGCAATGATAAAATATTTGTTTATTATCACTTGATCACTATGTCGATTAAAATGCTTCCCCATTTCGTTCTATTCTGTTATATTACTTCTATGTTGATTCGGTGTTAACAATGGAATAAATGGTCTTAAATAAATTCCTAACATGAATCCTTTTCCGAAGTCCTTTAAATTCAACCTGTAAAACTTTTTTATTTAATTAAATGTTTTTTGAACGCTTAGAAAAGCAATTTTATATTAATATTTATACTCTAATAATGATTATTTGAAATTTTCAAGCTTATAAGCATTTGCTGCGCAAACTTTATACGCTTTGTTTAAACTCTCATTCTCTGCAGTTGATATTAATTTAAAATTCGGTTTACAAACTTTGTGTTTATCTTCTAGTTATTCGTTTATTTACATCATACTGGTGAGTTCTCAATTTTACCTACCAGTCATTATAAATATTAATTAGTTCATTTTCTAGCTACATTAACTATCTTTTTTCTTACGACATAAAATAATTCTCTCACCTTAGCCAATATCTTGTTTCCGTCATATATTTATTTTTAATTCTTAATAAATACTTACATGATATCCATAATTCGATTTGGTTATGTATTTATCATTTTTCACGCTAAAAAATTTTATTCAAGTTTTACTTAAGATTTGTAGAAGAATTTTATCTTTTACGAAGACAAGAAGAGTCGATATTAGCTCGCCATATGTTTATTTTGTAAAATGAAAATTATAAATAAATATTATTGCATAAATAAATACTCTCAAAAAATTATCATTATTTTCTTCAAGTTTATATATTAGTATATAATTTAAATGTCAATTATATTATCTTAATGTAACTTGAAAATTATAACAAATTTTCTAAAAATTAAAATTAATGAAAGTAAATGAAGTAAATTTAATGAAACAAAATAATTTTAATCGTTTTTCAAATAGTTTGTTAAACTATCATACATCCAAACCATTAAATTTTAAGGTTTCATAGTACAATAAAAAGAAAGTAAAGAAACATAGTTTTATGTTATTTTTTGTTTATTGAATTTATTTTTCCTAGAAAATATATGTGTATACATATACATGTATGTACATATACATTAATCCTTTTATTATGTAATATAATTTCTTAAATAAGTAAATAAGAAAGAAACTTCATTTGTTACTACATAAATAAAAAAAATATTATTCAAGCAGATTAAAATAGATAAAATAGTTTAAGTAAGACATTGTAAATACAAGAAATTTTTTTAAAGTAAATATATTTATTCTTGCTCGTATAAGATCTGTTTGTTCATAAAAATTGTATTTCCTAATTTCTAAGAATTTAATTTAAAAATAAATAAAACCCGCATATTGATCATTATAACAATTATATTTTATATCATTATAAATGATATATATATATAATTAAAACAAATATATAATTAATTATATTATTATTATTTTAATAGAATAAATAAAAAACTCTTATTTTATTTAAATTCCATTTGAAAATGTCATTGGAAAATATTATTTTTATTAATTATCAAATTATTCCTAATCTATCAATATTTTTAATTGATAGATAGAAGCATAGATACAATTTTTTTGTATATTTCTTTATAACAAAATCAAAACGCCTATCGTGTTAGATATGAAAGTTAGCCTTTATTTTAGGCATTTCAATCAGTTAAATAACCTTACCATAAAATAAATACTCTTTTAAGTGAGATATTCGTTAACATATCAATTATAATGTGTCAAATTTAAATATAGTCATTAATAAGATTCTAAAATTATAGAAATATAGAGAACTAAATCTTGATAAAATCAATAAAATAGATCTCAAGATTTTTCGTATCTCGTAAGTACATACTAATCGGTTTTTTGAATTTCGTACACAAAAGTTCTGGCTTTGAAAACGTAAAGAAATATTTCAATTGTCTGAATATCAAAATAATAACTTAATTTAATTTTGACGTTAACCGCTTTTTATAAAGATAAGCATTACATCCATCAACTAATTATTAATGTTTAACGACAAATTCAATAGCAAGGAGTATTTATAAATAAGCTATAAACATTACGTATTTAATAAACGTATAAAGTACATATCAATCATTGTCTTTTTGTTTTTGAAGCTTAGAATTCACTTAAATAGAATTAATTTAAGATAAATGTTTTAATACCTATAATTAGATCTTTTTTAGATTACAATAATAATATACAAATATAAAATTATGTTTAAGAGCCCTTGAACTAATATTTCAATTTCAACGTTAACCTTTAATGTTACTGCTAAACGGTAAAAGTAACGATAATTTTTATTATTCAATATACGTGCAGTAACAAATTATAACACTTTATCAACCTTTCATACTTTTTTTTTATAATTAAAAGTTACGTAAATTGCTGAGCTCGACTTTTAATTGTGCTACTTACAAAAATAGTGGCTTTAATAATAATAATGTTTAAAAGGATGCACAGAAATTACTATAAATCTGAACTTATGTAAATACACAAATCACTATCATTGCGCCTCGTGAAAGATATTGAACAGTCCTTGAATAGTAAGTTAATTTCTAAATAATCAGCAAAAATACGTGTATCGATCTGATTGACGCAATACATTCCACTACTTAGCATAAGATAATATTCCTCGAATTAATTGTAATAAAGATTAGATTCGGATGATCGTCCATGGAAATGTTACCTCGCTATTTAGCAACATTAACTTATCGTTTAATTAATCTGTAATTATATTGTATAACTAACTTATCATTAAATCTTAAATATTTTATTCAATGTTGAAGATACATTTCTTAAATTATTAGAGCTTAATGTTAAATGACCATTTAAGTATTAAAAAAATTAAAAACGGTAAAAAAATTAAAAAAAAAAAAAGATTTATAATTTCAAAAAAACAATGTATAAAACAGTAAAACAAAAGTAGTAAAAATTTATTAAATGAATGAATACTTTTTATATAAAAAATTTAGTCAATTTTTTTATAAATAAGTAATTTCTTTACGTATTATTATATTTTAATGTAGAATTAATTTTCCACGCTAAAAGGACAAGAACCTTTCACAAAATTATTGGGTATTGTATTGATAAGCAATACTACTTTGAGACAAATTGTGTTAAAAAATTTTAAATAAATATTACAAATATGTTAATGTTAAATTACGTCCTCTATTGTTAGTTTACCTCTCCACTGTAATATATACTTTAGTATCAGAATTATCATTAAAAATAGAATAAAACAGATTTTTATTGTAATTGAATTGTTGTTGTATTGCAATTGATTGTTATTCAGGTAAATGAATTGTATAGAAAATACAAATAGAAATAAATTTAAAAGCGAGTAAAATCCTATACAACGAAAATTGTCATAAAAATACCTTCAAGGTAATATATACGGTAGTTCAGATAATAAAATGTTTTCCTTTAATAACGGGCGACTGTAGTTCTACACTACATATAAATCAAAATGATTGAATTCATAAATTAAAATAATTTACAGTTATCCTGTTTACTGATAAAATGGATAAATTACAGAGTCTAGGTCTATAAAGCTTTCTAATTGAACTGTAAAAAACTTGTGTTCCCGAGGAAAACCTCATTTGATACTTTTCAGTTGATATAACACTCAGCTACATTGTTCCCCGTCATATTTCCTTAAATTGTACAAAAAAATTTGCTAATTATATATACTTACATGCCTTATGAAAAAAGTTCTTCGGTACATAGTTTGCCAATCATATCTATTAATCATTAAATATTAAGATATATTGAGAAATGTTTAGATTATTTTCATAACTAGTATTTATTTCTTCATTAATTGTTTTGTTTTAATTTCTTGGTATATGATAAGTTATTATTGAAAACATCAATTTCAGGAAACGAAATAAATGTGAGTTCTAGCGTAATTTATGAGTTGGACAGTATTTACATTATCAGCTTAAAATTTATGATTTTTCTTATAATATTGATAATGAGTATAAACCATCAATGTTAAATTTTTTACAATATTCTATACATTTTTATGAATAAATGTTAAAGTAAAAAAGAACGTAATTAAAATATACATTTTTAATAAAATAATACAAAAAGGGGAAGCAAAACCATAATTTACATATAATTATTAGTGATTGAAGAAGAAACGTTCAATTGAGAAATTTTTTGGAATAAGCATATGAAAAATTATTCAAAGTCACTGTAGTCGATAAAATAATTATTCCATCATTGCGAGCAAAAATATGAAAACAATAGTGAAGAAAAACGAAAGTGTGACTATATTTTTAGAAAGTGATTAAAAGGAATCAGATAAAAAAAAACTAAAATAAACTTAATTTTAAGTAAAAAAGCAATTTTCTTTATACAAAAATAAAAATAAAAATATACGGTGAAATTTAAGGGGCTAAAAAATAATAGAGGTAATAATATATTAAGTAGTCCTATAAGCACTACAAGAGACGGAGATGCAGATATTTTTAGTTAAAATAGAAAATGAAACGAATTAAAATGCAGTTTTAAGAATGAAATGGAAGTTTATTTAAACCATAAGTCATATAAGGTAGTATTAAATAAATGATTGAAGAAAGATTTAATAATCCTAATTATTCACATTGAAATGGTAAATAATACATGGCTATAATATTTTATCTATTGAAAGCAATGAATATAATTAATTTAAAAACATTAATTTATAATATCAATATTGCACAAAATGAAACGCAAAAGAATCGAAAATGTAAACATTGAAACGATCCAAAAAAAAATTAATAATGAATGAATTGAAACAAAAATTATCATTATATTAAAAAAATCCAATGTTCTGGAAAATAATGCAATAAAAAAATAAGAATATAGAAAGGTTATGCTTAATCATAGAAGAATTTAGAATAAATAGAAAGTCACAAAAACAAAAAAAATATAGTACGAGAAAAATAGAGGTTATAGACCCGACCTGTTACTAGAAAGGAAGTAGGAATGGAAAGTAAACTAACTGAATGAAACAAAGCTTTTATGTAAGGTTTATTACTAAATACAAATTATGTGGAAAGTGTATTCGATAAAAATTGATAACGATTTAAAAAATTATATTAATTGCGAAATATCCATAGAACGTTTAAATTTATAAAAATAAAAGATGCATTGTTAATAAGAAATGGGACTTCCTAAGTAATTCAAGTTTAAAATGCATGTGCATTAGGTTATAATAAAATGTATAATATTGTGATGATGTATAACGCATACCTGGCAGGGATTATTATTTTTTTTTTTTATTTTTTATCAAAGAACGAAGTAAGATGTTTCGATATAACAAGATGTCATCATCGACAAATTGCTACCAAGGAATAAACTACGTTTTAATTTGTAAACATAAATAACGACGCCATTAAAAAAATATAGAAAATGAATTCGCAGTAAGAAAATAATGGTAAATGTTAATTGCAAAGCTCAATTATAAGAAATGTATAATGAATAATAAGAAATCTAATTCATACGAATACTGCAATTAGAAAAATAGGCAATAATACGATATTATATAAGGCAAGTAATTTTTTTAATAATAATATTATTACAACCAAATCTTAAGGATGACGTTGAGATTGTACATATATAGAACATAACTCCCGCGACAAAAACTATAAGGACATTGAATGAAAGAATAATATATATATATATATATATATATATATATATATAATTAACAGCATCGAAATAAATTTATTAATGCGTAGGAAATGATAGCGGAAAAGCAGTGCCCCATTATCGAAACCAAGGTCATCCTCGAGAATCCGTTCATTAGCATGGGCTTCTTCCAGTTGGGCTTATCGCACTCGTGCTCATAAATACGTCGTCGCGCGCATATCAGAAGCGTAATTATACAATAAAGGTAAAATAAATTTCATTGCCAATATCAGGCTGCTTTTACGTCAGCGCGTAAGACAACAATGGCCACGCAATGGCTCGATCATGCTCCTCTCTCGATCAGTTTCCAAGAGCAATTCATGGACAGCCATGGCTTCGCGTGGACAAGCCATGTCTTCGAGCAGCTTCGGCGCGCTCATCTTGAATCCCGCCGACGAAGGGGGATACATTCAAAAAACGTAGGGCCGAAATTTCACCGCTAACAAAACCCAATAATCCAACTTGCCGGACAATTGCCAACGCTACGCAATTTCAGGAGCACGACCGCGGCCTTCCTGCACTTGATTAAGAGCAACTTGGGCACCGGCCTCCTGCTGTTGCCTCACGCCTTCCAAGAGGTTGGATACGCATCGGCATTCCTGGTCACGATCGTAATATGCAGCCTGTCGATTCACACTGCTGTCATAACGGTAGGAATCGGCGCCTAGGCCCGCTTAAGTCGGAGCTTTATCTGCCTGGCGCTGTAGAGGCGAGTGGCCCGGGACGATCGGACCCCGGGGAGAGCCGCCGCGAAGAGGCAGCGATCGACGGCTCGGAGCCGGGGAAAAGGGCGAGACGCGAGCCGACGGGTTTCGGGCTCTCGAGTAGTTTAAGAATAATTTAATCGAGCCAGTAGAACGAGCAGAGCGCGAGCAGACGAAAGCTCTCCGCTGGGGAGTCGAGCGCCGGGCAGATGGGGCCGCGGCGGGGGGCGGGGGGTTTACGGACGATCCCGAGGCGCTGCTAATGCTCGCGAGGCGCTTTTCTTCCCGTAGGTGCACTGCGCCCAGATCCTTTGCCGACGCATGAAAATGTCGTCGATGGGCTTCGCCGAGCTGGCCGAGAATTCCTTCAAAATAGGACCCAAGTCCCTTCAGAAGTTCGCCTCGAGCTTCGGCGTCATCACCAATTTCATCGTCTGCTTCGTTCAGTACGAGACCACGATAATCTACAGCCTCTTCGTCGCCGAGTCCGTACAACAGGTGAGCCCAAGCGACGATGCGCTTAGCCTCCGGTCGGCCCAGGAAGAGAGGGGTATAAGGCTCCTGCGGGGAAGGCCAAGCCGAGAGGCCCTACGTCCGCGCACCGATAAAGGAAAGATCGAGATCTTTGTTCAATGGGGGTTGCAGTTGATTCTCGATTATAAATTCACGACTTATAATGCTCGCCTTTGAGCCGCCCTCGGAGTTTCCCCCTTTGCAAAGTGTCAGCAAGCGAGCTATAAGGAATTTCCATTTCGGGAAAAAGGATAGCTTGCGATTGAAAGTTCTATTGACTTTTCTCACCCCTTTTATCAATTCAAAAAATATTATAATTGCTAAGATAGATTACATCGTATACAAAAATAGACTACTATTCGTACAAAAACTCGCTTTTGCTTATTTAAACAAATTAATTGTAAAAGCTTGTAAATAATTTGTATTATTAGTCAATGATACAAATATTTTTAAGTGAATTGATAAAACATTTGCATTAAATATAAAAAATAATAATTTTTGTTTTATAGATTCGAATAATAAACCATATTTATCCTTAATTATAGAAAACGATATCGAATCTCTGATGCACTTATAAAGCTTTTTTCAAATCGGTTCATTGTAACTTGTTATTTAAAAAAACACATTTGTGTTGTTAAATACAAATTTTTGTATGTAGTCAATAGGCAAATATATTTAGACTTTCCCAAAATAGATTCGTCGCATTTACATGCTTTATATTTTCTATTTTCTGGTAATTTTTTCTACTTTCACCATCAGCAATATTATTACGTAAAAGACAACTTTTGGGTTTGTGAACTAATTATGTAATACTAAGATTAATCTTAGTTTACTGTTAATTGAATGAACATAAAACATATTAAAAATATAACTATTATGTACGAATTTACGTTATGTACATATTATAAAGTCAAAATTTATCTAATACTTACAATTTTAAGTTTTCTACTCGTATGATTCATTTTCGTTAAAGTATATCATCTGCCAATATTTTCTAGCAAATATTTACACTTCACTATAATTAACAAGTTCTTTGAGATAAAAGAATAACTTTTTTTCTAATCTTTTATCACAACAACAAAAATTTATATTATCATATGGAGACATTTAATAAAATCTGCATTGAAGATAAAAAAAAAAAAATATATAAAAATAGACAATGAAAATGAAAAACTCATATAATTGCCAATAATGACGTTAATAGATTAAATTTAATCCAATTATCACCGTAAAAATAAATAAATAAATAATTCGGATTCAATGTGGAATTAAACAAGCCATATTATCGCCACTCACGTAGTCAGTCTACGTGGCAACGATTCTTTTTAAGTCAATGATGTGACTCACATTTCTTACCTAAGTAAATCTTATTATTGCTTCTGACATATTTCACTACGCTATTCACATGTGTTTTAACAAAACAACCGCGCACAATTTCAGTTGCTGGTAAGACTTGCAGATCATTATATACATACATAAATACATTTTTTCTAAATATTTAAATAACGATGTAGTATATGATTTATCAAAAAATGCCAAATATTCTATTCATGAAATAGAGATGTTTAATTTAATTTTACAACGAGCTTCTTTTTGCGCAAAGTATTTTGTCTACAATATAATTTTTTTTAAATTCGTTATACGCAAAACCCATAGAATTTTTGGTAAAAATTTTTTACCTCTCCATTTCAATCAACTCAGGTAAATTACGCTTTGCTTGAAAAATATTATACAAAATAATCGTTATTAATGATTAATATTATTAATAAATAAACATTATTAATAAAATAAATAAATATTATTATTAACATTATTAATGCAATAACGTAAACAAGTTAAGATATGTTAAAGGGGCTTGGTAACAAAAAACTCTCAAACTTATCTTGTGTTTTTTACATAAACAAAAATTACTTGTAGCATTTTTTAATACGAATAAAGTACTTTTTTTTCATAAATTAACAAATTTCAGTCAGTTTTTAAAGCAACAAAATATTATTACATTGTTTATTTCAATATTACAACTTTTAAATCTTTTCTATGCTTTAGCTCAAATTAAAATAACGCTATAATCAAGTTGTATAAAAATTCTAATATTGATTTAGCATAAGTTGTAATTAAATATTTAAAAAAAAAATTAAAAATACTATGATTCAAACAAATTAAAATTTTATCTCTTTATACCTGTTAGGTGTGTATTCGTTACCTAATATGTTGGTTTTATAATTTAAACTCTTAACTTGTATGCTTATTGATCATATTATTGCTTGAAGAAGAAAATTAGTATTTAACACACTATATATATTAAGTATTATAGTTCTTTCAGTGTACCAATTATTGTTGTGTGTATAACTGTTATATAAATAGTGAAAAGTTTCCTCTGCGTTTTAAATTAGAATTTTATTCGTACCGTTAAAATTTTTCACTATTATAGTAATGCTGTCCGAAACAAAAAAAATTAAACAAATTTTTTGAATTATTGGTGACCTTTGTTAAAAAAATATTAATGACGATTCTTAGCTTCCATTGTATTTATTTTATATTTTTGTATTATTGTTTAAATTGAATTGGATGAGAATTTACACTCTTATGCTTAATATTACAGCTACATATACTCAATGGTATTAAAATATGACTCAATAGTAATAAAAATGATTTTACATTACTCTTGAAGCTTGTAAAATCTTAAAAATGATACTTCACTATTTTTATTACTTTCAATTAACATTTTCAACAATATTGTACTCAAAATTTCGTTTAAGCAAAAACAGTAAAGTGTGTGGCTATTTTTTGTTTGAATTTGTGTAAGTATTATTTGTGTATGTAAACTTTACGTTTAAATTTAAAATCATATTTGTAGAAAACCAATGTTACATACTTTATATTGTTTACAATAGAAAAATGAAAAACCTATTGTTTACCAACACAGTCAATAAAATGCTGCATTTAAAATCTACAAGAAACTAACACATTATAACAAGGAAAACAAATCAAAGGCGTTATCATCAAATCCGTCTCGGATTTTCCCATAATAAATATTGAAAGTAAAATCAAAACATAATTCCCTTAGATTGTATAATTAATTTTATCTAAAATCTCGAAACTGGTATCAAATCACTAGAAAGTAACATCAAAGTATCATCGAACGCGGAAAAGTAGATTTTATTTCTTTTCTCGTTATATTTTATCTGTAATTCGGCTTTTTTTTTAGTTCTGAGTATGGCGTGACGATGACAGAAATCACATTCAAAGCACGAACCAAGAGTTATGATTAGATAAATATACAAAAAAATTTTAAATTCCTTCTGTCATTTAGATAAGCTCTTAGCGATTCTAATATAAACAGGTATAGGTGGTATGATGACTTATTTACAATGCGTATGTACACGTTTGTGTACAGTAGATGAATTTCAATTGTGTTTTGCCTTGCCTTTTGAAAAGTATGTAGAAATCAATCGGAGGATGAAGTATTTATCTGCTTTGTAATGAATTACGACAAATCTTACGTGAGCACATGGTATAACAAAACAGGAACTTTCTTATTGCAGTTGTTTTTTTATGAGTCACATGAGCATGTAATATATACTCATTAAAATATACTAGCTAAACTTTAATCTTATTGCTATTTTCTTTTAAAATCAACACTCCTAGACAAAAAATTGTGTTCGCCTACGATTGATTTCTTTACCTTTTAGACACGAGAAATTACATTTATATTGAAATATTGCTTTTTACGTTTCACATGCATTATTAATAAGTATAACTTCATTTACTTTTTGGTAATTTTTTATTAATTCTATCGGCAATATCTAACGAACAGCAGTTGAAAATAACAACGAAAATTATTATTGATTGATGCATCTAATTTTCACAAAGAAAACAAATTCACATTGAAAAATTAAACTGGATTGAAAAGTTACAAAATGAAGAATTTCTTTCCTTTTTTTTTATAATTTGAAAAAAATATTAAAAAAAAGTTTGTATACATCAATATTATGAACAGTATTTGATTTCGATGCTTTCCCTTTTATTCACTTTTTGACTCGTCTAATAAAACTTTATGGCACGCTTCTTTTTTATTGCTAAGACTTAATATCATTGTAATACAGAAAGGTGAAATACATTGTTGATGAAGCATGCAATTAAGAAATTTATAATGATAGATAATTATCATTATCAAATGCATTAGTATTAAAATTGAAGAGGAATTAATTTTAACGAATTTAACAGGTAAAAATTGGCATTTTTTTTAAGCTATACAAGTATATTTATTTTTTACTCTTATTAACTATTTACCTTTCATAAATTATATCAATTGTAGGTTGAATGTTTATGCTGCTTAGTTTTTATAAAGGCAGCGATAAAATTACGTTTTTTCACTTCATTGGAATCCTCTTAAATATATTTATTTATAAACTTTGTATTAATCGGATTATATAACTTCATAATTACAGCTACGGTATTTCATTAATGAATATCAGAGATATACAACTGGATAAAACTACTCAATCTCGTATCCACTTTTATTAATACGTAAATAAGTACGTAAATAAGCCGGTTTTTTCAAATTGAAGAATGAATATTTTTTATTTCCCTTGTATATTTTCGTGTATTATTTAAAATAATACAGTAAAGAATTCTCAACGATAAAAGATCTTTTTATTTCAGTATATCAATTCAGTTAATCTGATCGATTCGATTATGTAACGGATTATTGATTTCATAGGGCAGCGTAAGCGTTTGCAGGTGAAAATTTAAATTAAATAGGAAGCCACAGTAAACAAAAAAAAAACAAAAAAAAAAAAAAAAAACTAGAAATAAAGTATTTCCGAAAAATGAGAGACGCTTTTATTAGAATTTTATTGTAATCGACTGCATTTGTACGAACGTGTGGGTGCTCGTGCATTGGCGTACAGGAGGCGCGCGCGCGCGCGCTTTTACGTGCGTAGCCGCAGCCTCGCATCGGTCAGCGAATCGACTCGCAAGGTACTCTACCCCGTATCGAAGTAGGTACGACCTCCAAGTGCTTAGTCAGCCCGGGCCCTCGAGCAGTCGTCAGCATTTGGCCCAACCGGGAGACGCGCAGGATCCAAGCGATGAGAAAAAAAAAAGAAGCCCGGATACGTGGCTAATCCGCTCGTTAAAGTAGCCGCTGATCTTAAAATGAGTCGAGGCGATGGCGACGGCAGGCCGGGGGGACCTTGAGCGGCTTGTCGCCCAAGCGCAGAGGCAATTCAGGGTAAACGGCGACTTTAGTGGCCCCGCTCAACTGTTTCAGATGATCGAGTTCTTCGGGGGAATAAGCCTGGACATCAGGCTGTACATCCTCATCTGCCTGCCGGTCTTCTGCCTCTTCTCCCTTATACCGGACTTCTCCTACCTCATGCCCTTCTCCATGCTCGGCTTCGTCACCATATTGATAGGCATTGCCATCGTCCTCTACTACATCCTCGCCGACGTGCCCTCGCCGGCGAGACTGAGCCCCTTCACCGAATGGCAGCAGGTCCCGATTTTCGCCTGCGTCCTGCTCTTCGCTACCCACAACATGACCCTCCTCATGCCCTTGGAGAACTCGATGGAGGAACCGGGCCACATGCCCGCCATACTCACCGTCAGCATGATCATTAACTGCTTCTGCAACGTGGCCTTTGGCTTCTTGGGCTACAACAAGTACTTTGAGCCCTGCAACAGCGTCGTTAAGAATCTGCCCCTCGACGAGATGTAAGGCAATCTTTTCACTGGCGCATTTTACTCGGCGCTCGCCATTGTGTCCCGTGTCCAGGCCCTTAATCGCAAAGGGAACCCTCTCCCTTTTTCCAAAAATCTTTTCAGAATTGTATCTACATCGATATTGCCTCTTAACGTTTTCATCATTTTAAATATAATAAACACCTACACCGCTTTATATGGAATACTGTAATGCGCTTTAGGCTTGTAACGACAAAAATTTCTCCTCTTAAAGCATATTCATTCGTTTTATCCTCCCTTTTGATCTACAAGGATTCCCTTTGACGTTCGTGCACATTTTCAATGTACCGCGTTATATGTAAATACATGCAGATTACATAATTCGGAGATGAAGTAAATCTTCCTCGTGAAAAATCACCACAGTAATGCGACATTTATTCGTTTTATATACACAGTTATACTTTAAAATATGACTTATAGTCATTTTAATTCTTAAACTTTACAATTTTCCGAGTGAAAAAGAGTTATTTACGAAATATCCAAGAAATTCTGAATTTAAATTTAAGCCTATGTATTAAATTTGATTTCAATACATTAAATGTCGTTTATTGAAACATTTTTAGATCTTTTATGATTTATATTCTACTTTTTAAAGACAAGTAAGTTATATGCTTCTTAAATTTGTTAAATATGTGTTTATATAAGGCATTCTAACTTCAATATTTCGTTTGATAGGTTGAGTTAGTTTTCGCAATTCAATTATTTCAAAATTTGTAAACACGTATTAATAAACATTCAAAGATTCAGACGTACCATAGTGCAAATAATAAATTTCAAATTAAATTTTAGAAGTCATCATTATAAATATTTATCATATTTATGATGTAAGCTCTACCATTTTAACATAAAAATACTTAAAAACACTTATGAAAATTATGGATGATAAAGCGCATAACCACGTGCAAAGTAAACATTTGAAGTATGTACTTTTATCATTTAGTTAATTATTAATAATTATAAATATTATATTCGATTAATAATTTTCAATTAGTACTATATTATAAGAGGATGAAATAGTTAAAGCAAAGAAATTCTTATGGAAATAATTTTGCTTCATAAATTTCAATTATTTTACAAAGATTCCATTAATATTTGCCGAGAAAAATTATAATTGATGAAATAATCATTTTGAAGTTTTATAATTAATAATTTACTTATGTATTCTGAAAAAAAAAATACTAGGAAAAATAAAAAATTACTTTAGTATAAATATTAATCATAAATTTCTTATAAAAAAAATTAAAGGAACGAATGCAGAAAACCAGAAACAGAAATCAATCATTTATTTAGACTTTTCTCCAGATGCTAGAAAATTTTGTTAATATAATATAGAAATATTGCTGTTCCGTTATTAAAACTGTATATAATGATTATTTTGAGGATATATTTGTAAATAGAACTCAATATTTCTAGTTCTTTCAGTGATTCAAGTCATGTACTTTTGCCTAGTAAACATTAATTTTACAAGTCAGTTTTCTATATTTTAAAATTCGTCCTTGTACTTCAGAATAAGTACAATCGCGTATTATCAACTGAAAAAACTGATAGAAAACATTTTACAATATATTTACACAAAATGTATCAATGACAAAAATAAAAAGACCTTTCATCAAGAGTCCAGAATTTCTTATCAATTAGTCAGAAGCTTAATTATTCTATTTTTTTTTTCGTAAAACCATGACTAATATTAATTTTTGTATAAAAAACATTGAATTCACTTTCTGTATAATATTTTTGCGAATTTTATATAATTAGTTTTTTAATTAATAAAATAAATTATTCATTTGTAATTTTCATTATTAAATTAATAATTGTACAAAGCCTAGAACAATTGATAATACGTATACTTTATTACTTATAACTTATTTATGCTGAAATGTCGGGATAATTCTTTTGTCTATTATGAGTGATATAAATTTGGTAAAAGATTTCACTTGAAGGAGGTTTAGAATTATAATTATATTCTTACCTTTTGATAAATTCGTGTACAAAATATCGATGTTCAATTGTAAAATAAGTCATGTAGGCTTAAATTATGGATGTATAAAAAAATGTTAAAAAATCAAAGTAAACAATAGGTTGTTAAAAGAGTATAATTTAATGTTTAAATCTTAATCGAATTCAATCAATATACAAAGAAAAAGTGTGTGTACAGATTTATAAAAAGTATTTTAATACAAACATAAGCATAATGTACTAAAACAAAAGAAACGATTTTCGTTACATTATAAAGCAGGCAGTTTGGAATTAAAGGAAATTTAGTTTTTACTACTATTGTAAGATTCTTATCGCAAATTAATTAAATTTTGAATCGCATAGTATTACGATTAAAAGATACACCACAAAATGAAGACAATAAGAAGAATTACGTCAGAACAATTAAAATTCTTTCAAAAATTTTTGTATCTTGGTATCTTGTTTGATTTGAAAAATGTAAACACACTTTAAGTTACTCCGTACGAAATTCTTAAGTATCTTTTTGATGTATATTATGTATTTCAGGAAAGTCAATATTGTTTTGATTGCTTTATTGAAAAATTGAATTTTTCCACTTTAAGAAGTAAATACCTTTTCACGTTACACAGATTGGCACAGACGGCGAAGATGATGATTACGTTATCAATAATATTCACCTATGGACTTCATTATTATATCCCCATTGCCATACTTTGGCCAATGATCGCCGAAAAAGTAGGAGATAAGCCCAAGTACGAGAAATGTTTTCGGATAGGTGGAGTTATCGTATGTTGTAAGTAATACTCTTAAAGTCAACAAATTGAAGAATGTAAATAATTGATACTATTATTTATAACGTTTACTTATTTACACGTTTACTTACTTTAAACATTAAAAAACTAAAATTTTTGTAAAATTACGGTTATGCGATTAGACAAAGCAGTAGAAGGTTCTCTTTAATGAATTAAGATTTGGTATAGATTTTTTTTTTTTTTTTAAAACCTTCTAAATAAGGGCAATGATGTAATGTGCGGCAATGGTTTCTTTTTCGTATTTCGGTCACATTCTTTACGGATATTTTAATAAAATGTAATACAGAAGGCAACAAGCATATGATTAAAAATTCACGTTATTAAATTTTCTAATCCTACCGTTGCATTAAGCGATTTCAACATCCGTTGAAAATCGATTAGCACATTCTCCACGCGAAAAAAATATTGTAAATTATATGTGCATGAGAATGAAAAAGCACAAATTGATCAATTTTTGATATGATTATATTATGATGAAACTTACAGGAACATTACTTCTTTTTACTTATTGTTCAGCCATGTTGACCATTGCTTTACCACATCTGACACCGCTACTAAGTTTATTCACCGCTCTTACAATGACCACCACAATGTTGCTGATTCCAATTGTAATTGAGTGCTCGACAAAGTGGAATGATCGGGAACACATAAAGTATGGCCTTATAGTCACAAAAAATATTTTCATCGCACTTCTGTGGCTACTTCTTACGGTAATTAAAAATTCTGCTAAAATAAACACAATTATGTACGTATAACGTACATTTAACGTACGTATTACGTATTTTAATATAAGCTGTACTTTTATTTCCTTATTATATTGTTTTACTAAATTCAAAATATTTTATTGTAAACTTTGACAGTGAAAAAAAAAATAATAAAATAGAATGTATAAGATTACTTATTGCTTTCTAAAAAATTAAAACCATTTAATGGTAAGATTATAGCTCACCGATTATTTCTTAAAATAATTGCTTTCACTATTTACAATATTTTAATAACATGCATCAGTTTACTATTTTGAATTACGATTTATAAATAAAAAAAGTTTTAAGTAACCTTCTTGTGCGTCATTGCATTTCACTCAAAGGTGAAGAATAAAATTAATTACATCGACATTTTAATTTAATTTTTTTCGACAAAAACCTTTTAAAAAATCTTAACAATTGTTTGTTATCTATATTTCATGCAAATAAAAATAGAAAAAGAAATACGCAGAATAATATTTCTTAAATTTAAAAGAAAATTAGTGAAACTTATTATTTATACATTCATTTTCTTAATTCGTTAATATTTTATGACACGCTAACAATTTAGTTCATAATATTAAAATTTTTAATTTACGTATGTAAACAAAAATTACATTCCAGTATTTTTGATAATTAACAAAAGTTTAATACAATTCTCAGAGTAGAAAAAATGGCTTTACCTTTCTTAACTATTTTATGCTCTAATAAAATACTAATTTATCGTTATGAATAATTATTAATTCAATAAATAGGGAAATCTTTTAAGTATTAGAATTTTATAAAATTTTATAAAAAATGTAACAAAATTAATAATTTATTTTACTTAATTAAATAATGTTATTAAAAATGCGATGAAACTTTTTAACAATATAACTTATCATCGTTTTTTTTATTGAAAGTACTTTAATAAATATTACTTACACTTAATTTTATTAAAATTTATAAAAAAACATTTGAAGAGCTAAAAATAATAAAACTAAAAAATTTTCTTTCGTTTAATCAAGTTTTATTAGGTCATTAATAAATTCAAATGGCTTGAATGTCATCTAATAACGACTTCAAGCATTAAAGATTAACATTAATATTTGTGTAATAACATTAAAGTGCAACATTATAGCAAACTATGAGATAAAAAGTGTTTAAAAAAATATCAATTTTTATTATAAAGTTCTTTGTATGGAATTAAAATATCAAAAAAAAATGTAAAAGAATATTTTAATTATAACATTTCTATAATTGGTAGAATAATATTAAAGTAATGCAGTGTAAGTGTTAAATTATGCGAGCCGACAAATGAAACGGTGAAAAAACAACTCTGGTCTAGGTATGCAAGCAATGATTAAATTAACTTGTAAATGGAATTTCAAACAAAATTTTCAAAAATTAAAACGAGATAAGTAAATGTTAATTAGCAAAGATCAAAAATAATATAGAGCTTACAGATGTCATTAAACAAATCATGCATTTAGATAGACATCATGTATTCAGTAGCAAAAGTCGGCGTTTCTGACGTATTCGGATAAAAAACTTTGTAATCGAGTAGATAATAATATATTCATACTATAACTATAAATTGAATCATAAATTGAATTATAAATTACATTATATCTGGAATTTCAATTTACAAACATATAAACGTATGCTTCACAGGTTTCCGGAACGTACACAAGCATATTAGTCATGATTGAAGCATCGGAAGATGAAATTTGTAATTAGTGGCTCGTCACGACCGGTCTTATACGGATTTTAACAAGAACAATATAAGCATAAATTTCATTTGATGTGTAATTTGCCTAACTCTATTCAAACTTCTTTACTAGTTCATTCAATGAAGCTAGGAAGCAAAAGTCAGACTACGCGAGACGAGCAGCGACCAAATCAATGACGGCATTGTACTTAACTTTCAGAAGATTCGTTACGAAATCTTCCTGTAGTTGCATAAGAGATATAAGCATACGGAAAGCTCACGCAATTTTAGGGATTTGCGTTAAATCCGATCTTTGATTGTCGGGGAAATAATTAGAAAGATAATCATTATCGTTAACAATACACGTGAATTTTTACGACGTATGCAATTATTTTATGATTTTTTTGCGTTTAGTCGCATAGAAAATAGAAATACTAAATGAAAGGGAGGAGCTCGAAGAGCACAAAGCTATGATAGAGAGAGAGAGAGAGAGAGAGTATTAAGTCAGTAGATAAAGACAAAAGTAAACGAAACAATGTAAAATTATCGGCTTTTAGAGCGAATAATGGCAAACATTTTTCATCGTGCTTTTCTTCGTAAAAGATAAACGGATTTTAAATAGAAATAACAGTGTGTTTTTTCGTGAAATGTTGTATATCTTTAGTGCTGAAAATTAAAAAAAGAACTCAATCGTTAACCTGTTGTGTAGCTATTGTAAAACACGACCTTATTAGCCTAAATGATCATTTTTTAAACTGACGGTCTGCGTCGCCTGCAAATAAGTGGCATTTCATTATGAAAAAAGAGAATGTGTTCTTAAAATAATGAATATCTTGGTTTTTCCCCCTTCATTAAAATACTATCTGTTCGTCAAAATTTATGTAAATAGATAATACGTACAAATTAAATAAAAAAAGCTGTAATTAAGTATATATAACATTTTCTTTTTTTCTCTCTCTTTTAAATAAAAGTAAGGTCTTTAGATAATGAATTCATTAAAAAAAAAAATCTGCATATCTTAAAGCACAGATAATTCTTCGTACAATGAATCGATATTTCCAGTTAGCATCTTATCATCTCAAAAATATGTAATTACCTGTATCACTAAAATCCCAATAAATGAAAATAACTAACACTCCATGTAAAATAAAAACAAAAAAAAAATATAAAAAAGAGATTGAATTTTATATTTAATAATTGCATATTTTTCATCCATTCGTCTCGAATAATACCACGGATGTTATTATTATATTCGTATAATAACGCGACACTCGGAATAGCACATGAGAAATAAATATAAAAATTAATTTGTCATTAAAAGACGTAGATGCTTTCAAATAAAAGTATTTAATGTGATATCATTATTATATTACAATTACAAATATAATAATAATAATAATAATAATAATAGAATTAAATTATTAACAAATTCAAACGAAATTGTATTAACCTCTTTTTTCTAAAAAGAGGATTTAGTTTTTTCAAATGAAGGGATTACTTTGTGACCTGATAAATACATTTTTATCAAAATAATCGACAATTAGATAATTTATCAAAAGATTAAAAAAAGGCAAAAAAACCTTCCAGTTTTACCATTATAATTTATTATATTGGTATATGAAAGTTTTATTGTTAACTATATTGAACTTTATAAGAACCTTGAAAGACTACATGCGATGAATAAGTTCGTGTATTTTTTAAATCAAATTTTGCCATTAAATACTCTCGTAAGATAAATTTCTTGTAAATAAAATCAGTAAGTATAATTTATTTCTTAATCCATTGTGATTGTGTTTCTTAATTAAAGTAGTAGACTGTAAACATGATGTTGCTTATTATATTAAGTCTTCAATTATGTAACTATTCATAAAATAAAAATGAAAGCGTGAATGTCTTGTTTTTCATGGATATGCAAAATCTTTAAGAACTTAATGTTTAAAAACACTAATCTACACAGCTATGACAGGATTTTTGAGAACCAGATTAACTTAAAGGATGACTGTCAAAATGTTCTATTTAAGAATTATACATAATAGTTTTATATCAATCCTGAAATTATATTTTTCGAAGGGATATACAAAAGTTTAATATTTACACTGTTTGTATTATTTAAAATGTTTGTTGCATATAATTAAGAATATGTATTCTGCAGATGAAGCTTTAGAGAAAATTAATTTATAGCACTAATGGCAAAAAATAATTGCATGAATAAATAATAACATTTTCATTCGCGTATCATATTCATTTAAAAACATTACACAATTCGCGTTAGCAACTTTTAAAAAAATATATATAAATTTAATATATATATATATATATATTAAATTGATTGAAGATTTGGATATTCATTCGCAGTATTATTTAATAAGCCTCAAACTCAAATTGTTACCATTTTATTCAATCATTTTTATTCAATCATGATTGATAAATTTTATTTAATATTATTATGTATTATGTTTATTCGGGGCCTAGTTTAATTTTGAACTATATTTGATAATTACAGAAATTCTTTAATTAATAATATCGTTGTATTAGTTGCCGATTTCATAGAAATTACAACATATTGTAATTAATTGTATTTTATGTTATAATTTTATATTTATACAATTTTATTATTTCATGAAAAATTATTCGGTATTTCACAGAAATATTTAAATTTATTGAACTATATCTTCCTACATTATACAATACATTTTTATGTATACCTTTACAATGTTTCCTTTTATAAAAAATTCTTCCAATAATAAAAGACCTTCGCTCGTTGACGTTGATATTATTGAACCATGTCCGTATTCTTGGAAATGGAAAGCGCTTAAAATAAAAAACCCTTTTTAAAACAATATACCTTTTGTCCTAGTTTTTCATACTGTTCTCTACTGTATCTTTTTACATTGTACTTTTAGACTAAATAAAACTGTATTGATCTTTGTACGAGTGCATGTTTAAATTTACAATGAAAATTATAGAAAGTCTGTAAAATGCTACCAATATTTTACTTTAAAAGTGCATCTACTGTAATGTTACGATAAGCTTTTGTACAGAATCAATATGTCAAACATAATATTCTTAAAATTGCTTCAATACTGTCGAATAAGGCTGTCCTATCAATGATTACATCATGATTTTAAAAAAATTTTCTCGCTAGCCATTTCTTCACATTAGACTACAGAAAATAATTCGAGAGAGTTAAATCGTCCGACTAATGGAGATGATGCATAAGGACTTCACAATATAATTCAAGTAATTTGGTTTCGTAATTCAAAATTAACTAATCTCTAGTGCTCGTATGAAACATCACATATATTCTTAAATGTAAAATAACCGTCTTTCCTTCATTTAAGCGATCGAATAGGATATCAATATTACCCTACATTATAATCCTTAAGTTCATTTCAGAAAATTACCAAGCCTCGTGCCGCCAGCATCATTTAGGGTATTATACGATTAATTCCATGGAATGACTTTTCCGCCGTGTAATAAAATTTGTCGAAACTATTAAGTTTTTATAGTAAATTGTTAACAGATTAATGTGACGCATGTCACATTTATTAGCCATCGAAAAAGGATACAGGCGTTCCACTTAATTAGAGTGGCTTATTCATTCGCACTTGTGATCACATGTTAACAGATGCAAAACAATCTTACGGAAAGTATTTTCAATTGCGTATATTCATGTTAAAATAAGCTACATCCGGTTATTCGATGCCAAGCGATTTTAAGATACTTCACACGCATTATTCCTCCGTCTTCCGCAGTTATATCATGCCATGATTTTTAAAAATAGCAATACGACGCATCGAGTTTGACAAATCGTTGGGCGAATTTCCCCCCTTTATTTTAATTTATTTATCAGCTTGTAAAATTAATTCGAAAATGATTAAATAACTTGTAATTATTTTGATTGCCGCATTTGCGATACTTTTTTTTTACATTTTATAACCTTAGCTTTCGTCTGACTGATATAATCTTCGATATAACTCTTAATTAATGCGAAAAAAAAATTCTTATTCATCCGCTTTTATGAAATACAATGCCAAATAAATCTAACATCCTGACAACGAACGGAATAAGATATTACGACTAAAGTAAGTTGACGTGCGCACTTAACTGGATGTACTGAAAATTCGGAGTGACCTTGGCGCTGTGGTACAATTGTTATGTACGCTCTTTAAACGAATTCACTTATGTATTTCTCGAAATGTCTTATTTTTAAAATAAATTTCAGCGCGAGTTGTACAATTTTATTTGAACAGTTTTAAACGACGCATTCAATGTATTCGCTTTGCGCAACGCTTAAGCGTTCGGTGTTAACCCCGCGTTCTTTACAACAACAAACAGGACAATTAAATCCAAATTTTCAGTCGAAAATTGGTAAAGAATATCTCAATAGTGATATTGGACTCGAAACATTGTTTCGTTTTATTAAAAAAAAAAAAAAAAAAAAAAACACCGGTAGGTCGTACCCATGTTACAGTTGCGCAGTCACATACGTGAGATAAGTTTTTGCGAATGCTTCATCTCAATATTTCGAGGAAAATAATGCTAAAAGCGTAACGATCGCGATGATTCTTTCACGAGTTAGGATTTTCGCATTCGAGCGGAGCAGGGCCAACTTGTCTTTCGAGACATTGTAAGAAACGATTTGCCGAAAAATTATTATTCCGTTGACGAGAGCGGAACTGTCAATTTTTACAATTAGGAATAAAAATACGGCTGAAGTAAGACGATACGGTTAGCAACGGAGCAAACAAGGATCTTGTCCGGTGGCAGACTCCGCAACTCTGAGCAAGAGACCAGAAACGAGGGATAAACAGGGTCTTGTTTACGTTAGTCCCAAGAAGTCTTCACGTTTTCTTGGCATTCTCAGCTGTGCGGCCCAGCGGTTGGGGGGCATCGGAAGATTCCGAGCCAAGGGGGAACGGAAGCCGAACCCCACTCGAGCGATCCCCGAGGTAGAGCGACAAAGGCCACAGAGGGCTTGCGATTTTTCCTAGGGCTCCCCCTGCCCCCCGGGCCCGAGGCTAAGAAAAAGTCACTCGCCCCGCTCGCCGGCGACATGTGCCCGGTGGCCGAAGCCAAGCTCCAGCGGCGGGTCAGTGGTTGGGTAGTTGGTTTCGGCCAGGCCTATCGTATTTCCAAGGCTCTCGCTGTGGCCGGAGCCTCTGGGTGAGAATCGCGCGGGCGCCCAGATGGGGAGATCGACCGAGTGCTCGAGACGCGAACGCCGGGCTGCAACGGCATCGGGACCGTGGCTCCTCGTCGTCAGCTGCAGGCAGCCACGGCCGCGCGAAACGAGAGAGAAAGGCGAGGGACATACGATCCGACCGCAGCCCGCCGAGAGTGAAAGGACACGAGGGCGCCGGGGGTCCGGGTGTCGGCCCCCTCTCCCTCCGCTCTCCCACACACACACACGCTCTCTCTCTCCCTCGCGCTGCTGAGCGCGCGGAGACACACACGCGCGCAGGCACACCGACGGAGGCGGAGTGCGCGTGTGGGCGCTCGAGCAGCGGCAGACCGAGGGACGAGATAGCGAGGGGCCGAGGGGGCGACGAGCAGCGCCTGTGCACGTGCTCTGCCTCCGGTGGAAGCGTGCAGCCTTAGGCCGAGGCTGCCGAGGGGCCCCGGCGCTCCTCGAGGAACATGGCCGCGAGCTGCGGCTTACATAAATTACGCGGTGACGGGCGCTCTTTCCTCCTCCTCCGGCCCCCCTTGGCCGCAACCCGACGGCGACGACGCCGACGACGACGTTGAGGTGGAGGAGGAGGAGGAGGAGGAGGAGCCCAAGGCCCGAGGCCGCCGCCGCGGCTATTGTGTCGCGGGAGCGGGCCCCGCTGGGCTCGGGCACGTGCACTCGCGCTCTCGGCGCTTTTCCTCTCGAGCTGCAGTTTTCCGAGCGACGGCCGTGGCCCGACCTCGCGGCCCCCCCGGCCGCCACCACCCCGCGACAGAGCGCATCCTTTCTTCGCGGGCTCCTCGCGCTGCCGACCTTTCACCTGGAAGGAGCCGCGCTCCGGGCCCCGTCGCCCGGACTCCTCGGCTCGGACTTACCCGCGCCCCCCCCCCGGCCCCGCCGGTTGGTTCAGCTGGCTAAGAGCACAAAGGAGGAAGAACGGAAACGCTCTGCCCGCTCTGAACCGGGGACCGATCGACTTTGCGCCAACCTTCGGGACCCTCGAGCGAAAAGGAAAAAAATTAGAAAGCGAGGAGGCAGGCCGACCGCCAGGAGAATAATAGTCGCCGAGTCGAGTGAACCAAAAGTAATAAGGAGGGTTCAAGGTCCGGTGTGACCGATCTCGCGCTCGATTGTTTCGTGATATAATTCTCGTCGGATCCCGCGATTGAAAGTTTTTACTTTGCTTTTACCGAATCTCTGTATTACCGGGCGCGCCGATATTTCTTTTTCTGCTTTCGGGCTTTTTTCTCACTTTGCCTTGTTGCTGCTTCTTTTTTTCCTTTTTCCTTTTTCCTTTCTTTTTTTTTTCTTTTTTTTTTTTTTTTTTTTTTTTTTTTGCGTAATCGAATGATTTTACGAGGATGTCTAGTGAGATTTTGATTTTAAAACCTATAACAGCATTTCGTGCCGTTGTCTTTGAAACCTTTATTTTTATCAGTCGCGTCACAATTTTTATTCGTTATTTTATCTTACATTCCGATGCGATATTTTTACGAATATTTTTACGAATGTTTTTATGAATACTTCTCAACTACAACAATATCGACTGAAATTCGCTTCAAAAGCATTACGGAGGCGATACACGCCGTGTGTTTACCTGATTTTTAAAAACCACTGTCAGATTTAATAACTCATTCCACATATTATTGCCTGAATGCCTAGTAACCGATACCGGAAATCTACAAACGCAAGGTTTTTCTATAGTCACATAACTCTCGTACACTAATTTTTAATGTTGAAGAGCATTTATTTGTTTATGTTATCTATTTATAATCTACGCGTAAGAAAATAATCCAATTACGTTTTGTTAAATGCTTTGCACAATGAATACTTTGTAAAAGGCACGTTAAAGTTCTTTCCGCATAAGCTTGTAATTCTAAGCAAAATATTAAGTGCAATTAGTTTTGCTACTTTCAAAAGATAAAAAAAATACCTGAGCATTAACTTCTTTTAAAGCATAAAAAATGTTCAAACTTAAAATTGAAAAAAAAAAATACCATTTGTATAATTACACGTTGAATTTTAATATTGGAATTATAAACACTCAAAAAATATTCACGAAACTGAATAAAATAGTGAAATTCTAATTAGTTGCACTGTAATTTTTTTTTAAAGCAGCTTTTGAATTTATTTATATTGGGTGAACAATTTTGTATAGAATTTTAATAAATGGAATAGAATCAGATTTATATAATTTTACCTGCTTACGTTTAACTTACCAAAAACAATAATTTTTTAACTATACAATAAATATTTAACTTTAAAATAGGCTATATAATTTTTTATTAAATATTTTTACAAAACAGTAATTTTTTTAATTCACATATGTACATACAAATTTATTTAATAAATAATTTAATAATTAATTATTTTTTTACATCGTGTAATATTTGATCCTCCCGTGGATACTTTTTTATAATAAAGTCATTTAAATAACATTTTTTAGACCTTAAATTTAAATTCTCAATATTTTAATTTTTCTTGTAAATTGAAATGCAACTGTATGTAGAAAATTAACATAAATACTTCATTTATTATTTTAATGGTATATTTTATAGAAGCAATTTAAGACATTAATAACAGTACACGAAATTTATTATACAGGCAATATTTTATTGACAAGAACTTTTACCAAAATCTATATTACACTTTTCATTTGTAATGCTATTATGCTTTTTTTTACTGTATTATTTTAATTAAAAGTATTATAAAATTGTAATGCATAAAAAGTGTCTAATAAAATATTTCGTATAATTTTTTTCATTTTTACGTTCTTATTTTAGAATCTGCACTAATTTGAATGACAATTTTACAATTAAATAACGAGACGCAGTTGTCGAAGCACGAATGAAGGAAATTTCAGGAACTGGTAATATTCATCATTCAATGATTTGCAAGCACATCATCAAATACGAATCAAGATAGAAGTTACAACTATTTGAAATTGCCAAATTTTTAAAATGAAACTATGAAAGTTTGTACGTTGACCTAATTTCTCTCAATGAGTTCCATTAAATATCAAGGATATTCTTATATCACTTACGAAATATAGCCAATTGCTATAAAGTTACGTAGTAATGATATGATACAGTGTAACCGTTTATAAGCATTTATTATTCTAATAAATAAATTGTAGCTGGTGCTTACAATTTAGTTTAATTTACACTATGTTAAAGCTTCCACGTTCAAAAACCGTTAATCACAATGTATTTCATTGTGCTCTCGTTTAATCCTATCCTCTTGTCTTAAAATTTGAAGGTACATTACTCTAATTCACTTATAGATATTCTATGTAATGACATGTCATTTTTATATAGTGCCTCAACCAAACATTAATCAGGATGTCTTTATCTTTGGCTAAACCTAGATTGCAAGCAAACATTAAACTTAAATAATGTCAATTACAAAGGCCTTCATTACATTTCCTTGTATTAATATAATGACGTATTGAGAAACTAAATTAAATAAGATAGTAACAACACGTCGCAATATTATCTGCTGGAGATATCGACCGCAATTGATAATTATCATCTATTCGAATTCTGCTTTGATTTCCATTTCGATATATATATAATAATAATAATTTAATTTCTTCAATACTTCGAATTGGTGATAAAAATTTTAGTCTTTAATAAAATATCGCGTTCCTTTAATTCGCGCTACCTTTGGAATATAATATTATTATCGTTTCATTTTCTCACTATTACATATACATGCATAAATACATACATACATAGATTATAATTGCCCAATGATTGTTAAAATTACGGGTATTTTTTAATCTTGAACGGTGCAAATATATTGGCAAATTTATTGTATCTTTTTTTTAGGTTTTAAGCAATTTAAATATATTATTTACAATACATATCATAATAGTGCACCTTTTAGTTCTAACCTGTACTCGAGGTATTTGTTTTTTTTTTGTTTTACTACTTTTCAAAATAATAATATACGCCAATTTCAAATAGCATTTATATCAAAATATTAATAAAGATTAGTTTAAAAATTCAAAAATTTATGTAAAACGCTTTAGCATCCCTTCATCTATGAAACTTTTGTTTTAACATCGTTCGCTTAATTGAAAATATTCGTTGAAAATTGATTCGCTTTTAATAATAACTTGATTTTCAGCAATAGAACTTTCTAAGCCTCAACGGTGAATACCTTTCATAGCTATGCCAATAGTTTTAAAATCATTTATTAAAAATAAATAAATATGCGAGATGAAGGCTTTGAAAAATGCTTTTTAACGTTGTGATATAATTTTGTTTAAAAAATATTACGAACTTTTCCTAACAATTTTAAGGCTTATAATCAAGAAAACATTCTATAAGATCAGCAATAATTATTTATAATTTATACTTTTTGCGATGAAAGTACTGTCATCGATGATTTACATTAGATTTTTATATTCTACTAAATTATTAATACTTCTGAGAAGTACATGTGTATTATGAATGTATTTCTTTAAAATGTATGTATATTATATAATTGGCATGAATGAATACTATGTATTTATAGTAATAGAAGTTTTATTTTCAATTAGCAAAATTAATAGAATTTAAATGAATTACCGTTCTTACACATTACTCTGACATTACAATAAGCTTAACAATAACAATTACAAGCAATTTAATCTATGGTAAACTAATAATTGCAAAAAATATTTTTAAAATGTTATGCCTATACCTAACATTTATTTTTTATTATAATTGTTTTTATGACTTAGTAATGATTTAAATGGTTTTTAATTTATTTGCTAACCATATCTTAAAAATGTTTGAAATCTGGAACATATTATCATTTATTAATATATTATCATTTGAAAAACAATTTATTGCTATGATTGCTATGATCAAAGTGTTTCATCTATATTGTTAATATTTTTTATATAATATATATAAATAACAAATATTAACAGACTTTTTAGTAAAATATATATTTTATTAAGTGTATGTTATCAGCAACGGAACTCTTAAAATTTATTTAAAAAATACTTATAAATTAAAAGATTAATATGAAAATGTCGTATAAAAAATATTAAAAATATTAGTTTTACGAAAAAAATTGAAACATTATAGAAAATTTGAAATTATGCGAATCATAAGCATTTGTTGTATTTTTCATGAATTAAGTTACATATTCATATAAATCTCCCACGTTCAATAAGATTATTAAAAAATAATGAAATTGTACATCTTCAAAGTATAATCACTATATTCTAAGTCGTTGTTTATTGAAGTAATGAAGATGAAAGAAGTATCTTTTAAACAAAGGGATAACGTCAATGTACGATAATAAATTTTATATCAGGCATCATTACTCTGTATACCACAAAATATTTAATGTTGATATTGATTTTAATTTAAATTACAAGTGAAATTCAATAAAATCCTAAAACAATTATAAGTAGAATAAACCGTTTTTATTAACAATAAGTAATACACGCTTACAAGTATGAATATTTATAATGTATTACAATTCTATATTTCATACATAATTATAGCACACAATTTTTTCATCTAACAATGTGTATCGTAAACGTTTTGAAGGCATCTCAAAATTGCTTGCTAGCATGTCAGTTTTAATAATTCAACTTTATACACTTGCGTCATATATTTAATAAAATAAAACATGCTTTCAATGATAATGTAAGCAAGTAAATACCTAGCAAAGAAGTTTTAAAATTAATTATTTTTACAAATGTACTTAATAATCGTTAACTGAAAATTTATTAACGATCCTTTTATAATTTTTATATATTAATGATTAAAATTTTTGCAATAATTACTTCTCAGTATACGATATTATAAATTAGTAAAACATACTTTTGAATATTATAATCATAACATAAGGAATCACTCTATATGACGTGAGTGGCAAATTTTCTAAGAAATTAATTGAAATTGAATTATAAATGTTTCAAACGCCGTATACATTTTCAAAGAAGAAATAACTATAAAATTTTTGCCTTAAAATTTATCGACATTTAAAACAAAATGAAATAATATGAAATTAATTTATTCACATAAATCGAACAACGTTATTTTTAAAATTAATATATACACGAATAACATAAAACTTAATATGGTTCCTCGTAGAATCAATGAGTTTAATTTAAAAAATATATAATTAAATCTACATTTATAAGCAAACATCGTTGTAAATTGTTCTATAACAAATATTTAGATGGAAATAATTGATAAAATATTGTTTAACTAATAATTTGGTTATCAAAATAATTGCAATTTTTCTTCAATACGTACAAATTTTTGATACAGATTTGGATGCTTAAATAAATATGCAATTTAATAAAAAATCATCCTGAATAAATGAATGCCGTAAATCAAAAAACAAATTTGTGAGTTCAAATACCAAGTATTATATACAATGATTGGTTTGCTTTTTTGCTTATTATTATAGAGCAGAAGATAATAATTATTTACTTACATCAACATATCTTTATGCATAGTAAGGTATAGTATGGTACAGTTTTTTGGTGTATTAATTATAATTTTTTTTTTATCACCTCTTAAAATATATCCTTTGGTTCGGATTTTTTTCGAATGAAATTTTTAACAAATTTTATAACAACAATTTAACCTTATAACACGTCTTGTGTGTGTTTAATGATACATTCTCGCGCCCTCTTGTTTTTTTTAATTCATCATCTCGCGAAAATTCTGCGGAATCGTTCGAGCTTATAAATTTAATTATACGAAGATTCATCTGTAATGTACAATTAATGCTAATGGAATACTTCAAATTGCTTCAATTCTAAACATTTATATCATGAAATAAATGTCTCTAGCGATGCAATGGATTCGTTTATTTCAACGCAAGTGTTCGATTTTTTTTTTGTCTTTAAACATTAAGCACAACAAAGTGTGGAGTTAAGTAACGAACGATGCATAATGAAGAATGGTTTGTAATTTAAAGCGATTCGACTTGGTTTTGAGGCTTTCATTTACAATGTTTCAACTATTACAGACGGAGTTGTATTAATTTCTGGTACACGTAGAGAATTTATGTTTCAAAAAATGTCTAAGCGTTATCATTCGTTAAGAATGTTTGACTAACCACTAGGATTGACGCATATGAGCGTTTTATGTTATTTCACGCTTATACATGGATTGTATTATATACAAATAGGACATTAATCACGAAGAAGGTTAAGATGTCGATATCGATGTAGGATGGAAAGTGCATTTTTGTGTAAATGAAATAATTTTAAACGGCCTTTCAACAATGAACCTGCCGAAGAAAGTTACGCAATGGTTAATCCTTTAATTTTGAATCGTCAGCCGAGTTTCTCGGGCAGAGAATCTTGACGGGGGAGACGGAATCCGAGGGGGCAAAAAAAAAACAGGAGAGCCGGAGGAATCCGTCGGGGGTATTACGTTATAATGCGATGCGTGGCGGCGGAATGCGCGTTTGCAAACATTGTAATCCATAAAAAGAAAGGTATTGATTTACGGTGCTCGTCAAGTTTGACAGAGCTGAATTCTTGGGCAACGGCGAGCCGAGAGGCTGCCGCCACTGGAGGCCGAGCGCTCGGCAGGAAGGCGCGAGATTTCTTCTCGCTGGCGAGGAGCGCGCGCGAGCCGCGATATCGATTCCCTTCGAATGTTGCGTCAGAGGCGCGCGGTCGAGCCGAGGCAGCGCGACCCCCCGTGCGAACGCCGGACCACCGGCTGGAGCCGCGGTCCCCGGAAGCTGCGCCGGAGGCCCGCTCCGGATGGGGTTGCGAGGCGGCCGGTCGGTCGAGGTCGAGAGACCATTGAACCGCTATCGGTCTCGCACCGGCCGCTGGCTTCGCGGAGCCCCGGGGGTGGCGGCGATAAGCCGGCGCACGCGGGGAGCGGCGCAGGTGCGCGAAGGTGGCGCTTCGCCCCGGCCCCCCACCGGCCTCCCAGGCACGTGGATTTCAGCCACCGGTGCGCCGCCACCGCCACCGTCGCAGCAGCCGCCGCCGCCGCCGCCGCCGCCGCCGCCGCAGCTCCATCGGCGGTATATATTCCTGCCACCACCGAGCGGGGCCTGCCTAGTGTTACTCGCCGGGCCCCAGCGACGCGAAGTCTCCTCCGCGCCTCTCACGCAGCCGCACGCCGAGCGCGGAGACGATACGCGACACGAGTGACCCTTCGCCGACGACGCCGCCGCCGTTATCCTCTCGCCCTCCTCCACGGAGGCCGACTCTCAGCGAGACGCGAGTTGTGGCGTGGTGACCAGCTACCCTGAGTAGAAGGAGCCGCCCGAGTACCTGCCACGGGCGCTCGACCCGGGGATATGCAAGTGGCGCGGCACCGCTGATCATCGCCGACAGCTGCAGCAGCACCAGAGGAGTTAAACGTCCGACCGTCGACGTCGACGACTCGGTAAGCCACAACCCCGCCCCCCCTCACTCGCTCGCTCTCTCTCTCTCTCTCTCTCTCTGTCTCTCTCTCTCTCTCTCTCTCTGTTTCTCAATCGCTGACCCTCCGTCTCCTACTGTGTCGATCCGCGACTTTCTCGCCGGGAGCGCGGCCGAGGTCTTTTCGCGGGCAGTTGCGCAATGGGCGGCAGCCGCCGCCGTCCCTCGGAGGAGGCAACGACAACCCGATCTCCCGGAGCAGATCGGCCCGGGCACCCGATCGAGGGACGCCTCCAGCAGCTCCAGACTCTCCGAGGCGGTGGTGCACCTCTCGCCTCTCGCGATATCGCGCCTCGTCGGGTATATTTAAACGACGTAGCGGCCGCGTGCGGCTAATAATCGCGGCGCGCGTAATGCGCGTCGAAATTGTTAAAGGCAAGGAGGACCTTGAGTTATCCGCCGGTGGAGAGAAATGAAAGAGGAGCATTGGGAAAAGCCGAGAAAGAGATTGTCCGGGTGCACGGGTGTGCGCGCGTACGTGAGCGCGAATAAGAAGGAGAGAAAGCAACGCGAGGATATTACTCAAAGCCAACGGCATAGAAAGAGGTAGGAAAGTGTAACGCGCTCGTAACCTTTATTTTCCTCTAGCGCGAGCCGATTATTTTGCTTCCTCCGACTGCCGACATCTCCGCTCATCATCGCCCAGTGAATCACTTTCCAATTGTTCTCGCGTCAACCTCTCCGTCACTTGCTTTGAGCAACAAGCTCGCTACTCGAGAAAATACGGCTCTCGAATTATCGTTTACTCATCTTCGCAAGAGCGCAAGAGCCGCCGATGAGCGGCTAATTAACGACGCGCCTCGACAGCTTTCCGGCGAACAATCCTCGGCGAATGAAATTGCAAACAACGAGGAATAAGCTCGAGCTCGCGACCGATTTCCAACGATTGCCAGGAGCGCGGGGACGCGTCGCGATCTCGCGACTCGCGCGACTCCGGGCTTATTATCCTTTACGACTTTTACTCGAATTGCCAATTACGGCTCAAGCATCCGTTTACGCAAGCAGGCGCGCGCAGGCATCTACGGCTCGTTAAACTTTTGGACAAGCGTTTGCCGAGGGGCCGTCGTCGATCGATAGCCTCGGCTTCGAGCCTTGAATTATCGCCCGCGATAGAGAGAGAGAGAGAGCGAGCGATAGAGATGCATCCAGCGACAATTCACAATTGCCCGACAATTACTCATCATCCGCAACGGATCCGCAACGTGGCAGCTTAGTCGGCGCTTTAATGCAGCGCGGGCCCGCCTCTCGAGCGGCCCGCATTATTCCAAAACAATCGCGGATTTCGAACGGCCGCCGCGGGCTCGGCCGAGCTCGACCTGCACCGTAAGGAAATATCCCGGGGGGGGGGCCGTTATCGCCTCGGATGCGCGGGCCCCGGCTCCCCTTATCGCCAACTGACGGGAGCCAACGAAAGTGCGCGCGCGCGCGCGTCCCCTTTGGCGAACGCTCGCCGGTTCCTGGAAGAGCGCGCGCGGGATTTTCACCGGCGGCTAGTTTGCGCCATGTTTGGCCGGGGCCGAGCGACCGCTGCAAAAACGATCCCGATCGTTCGGCTTAAGGCGGTGAAATACGCGCGATCTGGGTTGCGCTCCGAGAAGCGTCGTTTACGGGTCGTCCTCGGGGCCCGGTCGACGGGAGCCGCGCGCCTCTCCTCCGTCCTGGCTCGAGCGAGCCGAGGCTCCTTACCGAGCCCACGTGCACCGGTGCTCGACGGGTGTCCCTTCGGCATCCGCCTCCACTCGTCGTCGACGATTGCCCTGGGGGAATTTTGGCTTTTGGACGCAAGCTGGGCTCGGCACCTCCACTGGTGCCGAGGTCAGCTCCTCGAGGCCCGAGCGCCGATGATCGGTTGCCGGCGTGAGCCTCGGACCTCGAACCCACCTGTTGCAACGCCGAGCGCACCGACACTCTCCGATTGCGAGGAAAATTCAAGGAAACGCTGCTGCTGCGACTTTGGCACCGCAAGGTTATCTCTCTAGCTTTTAGGAGAGTTATTGGCGTCAGCGCGGAAAGTCGAGCGCGCGATTTGCGCTTCGCATTGAGAAAGTCATCTTTAACGAAGTGGAAGGAGAGTGCGATATTTTTTTTCAAAACCTCGATAATCCGGCATTATGCATTCGACGTGGTGACTCTGAGCGAGAGAATAAATCATGATTTCAATTCCGCTCACGCGTTGCCTCACTTCCACACGGCCAATTTGAATTCCTATAATCAGCCATTAAATTCATTTTAACATTCGTACAGCCCAAGCGCCGCAGTATATCCTTCTGATATAATGAAAGTTATAATGACTTGGTTCGATATAATAAGTCATTCCGTACTTTGTACTCTCTAGTGCTTATATAACAAGGACTTTTTTTCGAAATTTCTAGGTCGAATGTAACTGTAAAGGCAATTTTAACGCAACAAAAATTGTTGTTGAGCCATGGCAAAGCTTGGAAAGAAAACATTCGGAGGAATGATCATCGTACTTTGCGTTGAACGGTAAAAGGCTAAAATTTCCCTTGCATCCGCACAAACGATATTTGTATTTTAAAGAAAATAATTATAGAAACTTGCCGCGCTTAACACACGAGTGCCGTTATCGAGGGAACATCAACATTCCGTCAACGTGCCAATAAATATTACGGCTCGATATTTAAATAATAAAGTAAGCCTTGTAAAACAACAAGAAGCCATCGATAAGGTCTGTTCGCACCGCTATTGTGTACGAGGACGCCGCGCGTCGGATTAGCCTGGATTCCCTCGTTGCAGCCCAGCGTTCGACGCTCGCCGCGAGTCGGCAATGAATCTCAACAAGGACCGGACCTCGAGCCATCCCGAGACTATGTGACAATGAATCTTCCCCGCACAGACGCTAACGGGGATAGGCGCGCACTCGTGTTTGCACTTGCGGCGGCTCGGCGTTTTCCCCGATCCATTATCGAGTCTCGGCTCGAGCGATCCCGAACCCGCCTGCCCCCCCCCCTCGGCCGAGCTCTCGTTGCGCCGGAGAAAGCCGCGGCGTCGTGCCACTTGTTAAAACAATCAAACCAGCGGACACGTGGTGGCGTGCGCGGCCCCGGCGAAATTTAAGCGACCGCGCGAATTCATTAACGGCGCGAGCGCCAGCGTTACACTTTCATTGATATGCTAATGGCGCTTAGGGCCGATCGATGAATGGGAGCCGCGCCACTCGCAGGAATTCGCCTTATCGGAGCCGCCCATGCGGCCGCGCTCGGTTTTGCGCTCGGTTTTGCGCTCGGTTTTGCGCTCGGTTTTGCGCTCGGCCGCATGCGAAAAGCGTCGCTTAGCATTGAGCGATCGGATTTGCAAAGCTAATACCTTTTTTACGCCGAGGCGGATCCGCCTATTGCGCCTTTTCTCCTCCCTCCCGCCCCTCCAACCCAACCCACCCCCTGCCGCCGCCTTTAATACCGCGCTGCCGTTGGCGATGCCGCCGCCGTTTTTCCTTTCGGCTCGAGGCGCCTTTTACGCGCGGCAGCCGAGGCTACCGGAATAACAAAAATGTACCACTGCCACTGTCGCACGCCACTCGAGTGCATTCCGGACGTGCTCGAGTGTGCTCGAGGGCGTTTCCCTATCGCCTGCGGCCTCCCGGCCGAATAGAACTACAGCGCGCAAAATTTCGACCGGCCATCGTCCTGCTTAATAAACGAACAGGGAGATCCGGCCATGATCCTCCGGGGGAGAGGAGACGACTTCCCTATTCGAGGGCGATCGAACGAACGCGAGGAGGAAAAAAAGAGTCGGCCTTCGCCTCGGGCTCCTCTCGCCCCGGCGTTTAAGCGAGATTATTGCAATGAGTGGCCGATACGACGGCCAGCCGCTCGCCGAATAAATCCGAGCGCTCATAAATTAGAGACGCCGAGGCTCCTTTTGCTCTCAATCCCTTGGGCCACGGCGAAAGTCGTCGCCGAAGCCCGAGGATGCCTTTGCCGCAACTCGAGCGCGGAGCTGCACCTGAGCCTATCGGTCGCCCTCTAATACCGACGCCTCGCCGGATTTTACGTCTCGGGCGCAGCGCTGCTGATCGCGCCAGCACAAAACTACGCAAATAATTGACGATATCGAGGCTCGAGTTTAATGAAGTATTCGAGAGAGAGAGAGAGAGAGAGAGAGAGAGAGAGAGAAAAATTACCAAGCCAACGAAAGATCGGGCGATATTTTTCAAACCGTGTCTTACTCCCGTTGCGGATAAACACCTTACAATAATATGTTGTAATACATATTGTTAAAAGCAATCGACCGCTACTCGACTAAAATGATAAACACATTTAATACGTGGTTTTAGATAAGCTTAAAAATTGACGTTGTACGATTAATCGAACGGTTGTCTCCAAATGCTAAAACGCAAAAAAAGATATTCGTTGAAATACGATTTGATCTATTTGATGGATTCTTATTTTGATTGTATCGCTCGTATCTTACCGATCGATCTAGGAATTCACTTTGTGAAAAGTCCGCTCAAATTTCTCAAACGATTTTGTTTAATTACGCAATTGGCAATGAATTAGTTCGACAAAGCGATGAGTTGCGTCGTCGATCCTATTGGACTTTTATACAAATCGTACGCAACTTATTGTAATCGAGACGGAAGCTTTCTAATAAATCGTTTTAAAAATTTTAGCAATACGCACATATTATGTATTGAGTAATCATCCGTTGTATTCCGTTTCATGAACTTCAATAAACCTTTATAAAATAAAACGTAAATTATCACTCATCCTATTTTCAATTATGTCTTACGTTCTATTGTTACATTCTATTATTCACAAAGCCTTAAAATTTGTAAAGAGGCTGGTATGCGAAGGTTGTTTTCATAAAAATTAGCATTTTCTCTGTTTTTTTTTTTATTCCCACTGTTGATATGCACTGATGAGCAGTAATGATAATCATAACTGTATGATAACAATTTTTATTATATTTAGTAATGGGAAATAATTTTTCAATAAATAACGAATAAAATATTCACGTTTGTTCAATTTTTGTTAGTAAATTCTTCGAAATATGACTACATTGTCGAAAACTAAAAGCGCGCTTTATTATTTTTAGCGTATTCTGAGGTTTTCCCTTTTCTAGCTAACTCCCTCGAACTATCATATGAAAGTACATTTTCTAACAAACAGTTTGCGTTTAGTATTGCTTCAAAATAGGACTTCGCTTTTCAATAGTCAGATTTCTAAGGCTAAAGATTATCGCCGTTCGAGGCATTTATGTTCTTCGGTTTATGTCGGTCACACACCACACACACACACACACACATACACACATATATATATATTATTTTAAACATAATCTTTTAAGGAAGAAGTGACAGGTTATCTTATTGATTTAAAACTATTGCATAAATAAAATTCAATAATTACATTTGTAAATACTTGCATTAATTCATATTATTATTTTTATTGATTTAAAATTAATAAGTTTGCCTTTATATTGAATTGCATTCTTTGTATACAATTTTTGAAACATCAATTATCATAAATCAATGCTTCTTTCTATTTTAAAAGGATATCCACACTTTCAAGTATGTTCAATTAATGAGGCACGCTAATCGAAAAATACGCAATACAAATACGATTGACAGGATAAAAAGAAAAAAATAGAAAAGGAAATTGACATTGTATCCAAATTTACCCAACTTCCGAACGTCGACCTTCGCTATTAATTAAAGCAGAAGACAAAGATACAAAATAATCCTTTTGGCTTGTTTCCATTTCAATTAATTCCGGTCATTAACGAGTTTCCGTGCAAAGTCTGTCCATGCCTTTTTCTAATCTACGTGTGGTTTATAATAAATCACTTGGAATGCTTATCTCAAAAATACAAACTTATATCATATATTTAAGTTAATTCTTCATTTATATTTATTTTAATATCAAAGTAGATTAAGATTTTTCAAGACTCTCATATTACCATATTATATTTCCGAAGCTATTTTAGGTAAAATAATTTTCATCTAGTGTTAATTTTTTTTTACCCGTTGTATTAACGATTCCTCCCACTAGACCGCTTCATTATAAGCATTCGTAGAATATGCAGCAGAAGTAGTTTAGTCTGCACTAATTCGTATATCGTTATTAACAATGGAAAAATTATGCAAGCATTATTTAGTTTTTTACGAATTGTAATTGTGATATGCTCATTGGCTATTGCTTATTCAAATTTGTTGATTTAATTTCTATACGCAGATTTGGTATTTTACAATAACAGAATGTAGAGTATTTTCTGTTTTACATTAATTAATGGCCTAAAAAAATGAATGAATAAATTGTAACGCTAATTTATATTTAAATTATTATTTTAAGCTGAATAATAAAATTGACTAATATATTCTGTTTAATGTTTTTGCTCTAGAATAACAAAATGGGAAAGAAGGAGGAAATAAATGAGGTGCCGGGAGAGCAAATGAAGGACTTTAGTAGCACGTAAGTTTTATTTCATACAAATGGAATGATCTAAATTATTCCATATCTATTATCATATATTAACGTGAGCATAAAATAAATCTGATTAGCAATTCGTCAATCAAATTATTATCTACAGATTTGCGGCATAGAACTCATTTGCAGCAGTGTTTTAATTATACCTAGAAAACTATTAATTTGATTAAGAAAATAACTTTATAAATAACACCAAATAATTTATGTTTTCGAACGTACAATTTAATTTTAATGTTTTTCAATCTTACATAACCGTTTTATAATATGCAAATCGAATCTTATGCGCTCCGTTATTAGTCAATATTATTCATATCCTATATAAGTAATTGTTTTATAAACGCTGTACTGGAAAAAAGATGTAATTCCATTGATGTAGTTCGACTGGAATATAAATTTCATAATTAACTTTTTCAACATAAAATTTACCAACGTATAAAAGCTTGATAAATGATTGTTTTTGTAGAAATAGGATTAACAATTACCGTTAAGTAAAATATATTCATAACAAAAGATATATAAGAGAGGAAAGACCTCGACTTTCAAATACCATATGCTATTTTGGTATCTGCTCTTGGTGATAAGAAAAAAAAAACGTGATAAAGTATAAATCGAATGTGCATGGAGTGCTAGAGAATACACAAGCGATAGACGAGTTCTTTTGTACCATTACCGAGTTCGTACTCAATAGAACAAGCACATGATAATGCAAAAATAACTAATATGACTCAAGGCATGAAAATGCGTTTTACATCGTTTAAAAAATATAAATTGTACCGATTTTTGCTCTTCATTTAAGTCTAGTGTCTTGAGTACTTTTAGTAAAAAGAAGAAGAAGAAAAAAAAAAAAAATACTTATCTTTATTAATGATATTTTTCAACGCGTCTGCTTCGGTCGAAATTATTTGCACTCAAATATCAAACTCGCTATTCAAACTCAACGACTTAAAATTTCGCACGCATATTTAATATTTTTTCCATTCGAACCGAAATAAAACGAATGCAAGGATTCTATAAATGAATGCATAAAAATAGATGTTATTTAAATAGGATAACAATAGGATGAATTTAAATGAAAATGAAGGAACTTCATTTTTTAACGTAAAAAGTTTTAATGTTGAGATAAATAAAATTCTGAGCGTCACGAAAAAAAAAAAACTGCGAGATTATAAAATGGAAAATTAAAAATAGCACGTTGAATTTCAACGAGAAAATCAGACCGAGATTAGATGATGAAATTGTAAATAAATATTACTTTTTGACTGGAACGGAATAACAAGACTCTATTTAGAGTAAATGATAAATTGATGTGCTTGATAAATATGTATATATATATATTTTTTAATTATTATTAATAACTTATCAAAAGTATCTATTATAATAATATACGACTGCTGTATCTATAAAATTATTTGATTTTAAATGAATATTATATTACGTGTGAAAGAGATTTATAAACACGTATAAATTAAATATACTATTACTCAAGAGATAATATTCATAATAACGTCTTCATATCCAATTCAATGTAATCAAATACTCAATTAATATTCATGTTAATTCCAGAAACGCAAACTAGTTAAACTATTAAAACGGGTTATAAAGAAAGCAATTGGCTCAATTTTATAATTAATGAGTAATCTTAAATTGCATGTTTCTATTGCAAAACACTTTTAACAATTTCATTATTAAGATTCGAATTCGGGCTATTAAATTGGCTTTTTATGCCGGCAGTAATTTTTTCTAAAAATAAAAATGACAGGTAAGGTTTAACGTTCAACTTTGTCGAAGAGCTCTTTGAAATGTCGAAGAGGAGTTAGATTATTTTCAAAGCTAGTGAAATCAACTCGGTAAATCGATGATAACTGGGATATTTTCATTTTTCAGAACGAAAATCGCACCTGCAATTGGTCAGTACCACGAGAAAGATGAATTGTACGATCCCTTCGATCACAGAGACAAGAAGCACGCAACCTCGTAAGTCGAGACTTTTATAAGAATTGCGCAAAAAATAATATTTACAGTGGGCTCGGGCAGTCGAGAGGAATGCTCACAGACTAAGAGCAAATTACATACCCCGGGCCATTACTGGAGGGTAAACAGGGCTGGGGGATAGAGCGAACAGAGCTGAGAATCATATCTATAAAAGGCTTCCTTCGATTTCAATAATACCGAGGTGAAATTTGTTTGCTCACGATCAATCTCGGAGCTGCAAACTAAAAGGAGCCTGTCCCGGTTCGAGTTTCGGCCCTGGTGGGGTGAGCTGCAGGATTTTCCACCCAGGCTCAGAACGGAGGCGCGAGCCGAGCGGTCCGGATGCCGGAGAGCGCTTGTCATTCGTCCGACACCGACGTAGGCATCCGAGTGAAGGGTAGCGCTCGCGTGCCCGGGGTCGGGGCGCGATACGATCGGAGTCCTCCTAAGCCGGAATCTAAGGATGGAGTTTCGCGCCGAGGCGAGAGGAAGCGGCCGCTCGATCGGCGCGGCCTCCCCCTCCTCCGCCTCGATACAAGAATTAGAAAGTGAAAAGTCCCCTCGGCAAGGAAAAACGGGGCCCGAGCGAGGAGCCGGGGCAGCTGCAAGGCCGCGATCCCAAGCTTTTCGGAAAAGCCAGGGGGGGGGGCTCGCGTCACCGGGGAACGAGAGGAGCGCACCGCGATCGAGCGCCGAAGGCTGCACCTCTTGGATGAGATAATAGATAATGCGCCTCGGCCGCTCCGCGACCTCAATACCTTCCCGGTGTTTCCGTTATGCGCCGCTCTAAGCCGTCGGGAAAGCTATCCGGGGTCCCGGGCTGCGCGTCCGGGACTATCCAGCGCAGGAGGGCCGATGGCGCGCGCCGATAGCCGAGGATCGAGCGGCGAATCGCCGCCCTCGGCTTTTTGCTCCCTCCCGATTAGCCGGCTAGGCCTCCTGCATTACGGAAGCGAGACGTTTTTCGACCGGCCCCCGGCCTGCCCGTGTGCCACTGTTTAAGGCCAGGAGGATAATGGCGAAGTGAAACGCTCGAAAGCGTGAATTATTATGTGGGCTTGGCGAGATACGTGACGATTCGCTCCGGGCTCCGAATGCTTTTGTATTCAGCGTCGATTTGCTTTATTATGCTCGGGGTGTCTTTCTCGGCTTTTTATCCGTATTTTTCGCCTTTTCGCCGAGTCATTCTCCCGCTTCGCGAGTGCGCCAGGATTTTGAGCGACCATAATGACGATTGCGAGACGGCTCCTTTTTCTTTTATCGCGCTTTAAGCACTTTCCCTTGGAGTAATTGAGGTTGCGCAACGGAATTTCGTTTATGATGAAGCCAAATCATAAATTGTCGAGATCGAATAATGAAACTCAATCGTTGTGCCACCATCGCGCTTAATTATTCAAACTGAAATTTTTTTACGAAAGCTCTTTTTTTTTCTTCTTTATTTTTTTTTTATCGCCGTCATCCTCGTCGCCGCGGTCGCCGTCACAGCGATCCTCGTCGTTATTATTTAATTTTTTATCGACACAGGCCGATAGATTCTTTTTTGTTCTTCCTTCCATTGTGTAACCCAGAGCTGAGGTTGTTATAAAATGCCAAGGGTACATCAGAATCGTTTTCACTATAATTGCGCGGCTTAAAATAGTTTGCATAACATTATAATAAATGCCGTATCCGGTTCATTCTGGCTCGTCTTCTCTCTCGCCTCGCGTTATTCCATTGGAAAAGTTGCGAGCGACAAAATAATCGTTAAAAATACGCGCTTAATGGCCGGCGAACGGCGTCAGCCGCGGCGCATTTTTTTTTAATGGATTTAGCAAGAGGCGAACGAGCAGCAGACTCCGCGGAAGATTGATGGTCAGTTACAACAGGAAAGTCCATAGAAAAGTCAAACCCTCTGGCTCTTATACCTGAGCCGAGCGGGCGCCTAAGGATTATTATTAAAGAGAGTCAGGTGTAGTTAGCGATCGGCTCCCGGCAATATCTCACTCTCGGCTCGCGCGATCGCCTCGTGAAAGGCTGGCCACGAGTATAAAAAAGCACTTTTCGCCTCGTTTATCGCGCGTTACGCCCGTGGCTCGAGGCGGCGGCGAGGTGCGCGGGCCCAACGAGACCGAGCTGAATTCCGTGGCTGGCAGCCGAGTCGAGGGGAGCCCGCGCCCGGGGACTCAGCCGGGGACCCGGGCGAGGAGGCCTTCGGAGCTCGCCAGGTGAGGCGCCTCGATTGATTTTGGGACTCTCTTCTCTCCCCCCCCCCCATCGCGGCTCTCTCGGGTGCAGCTGCTGCGGCGAAACCTCGGCGCGCGAACCTCCTCGGCTGTCGTCGTCGAAAAAGGTGAACCTTCGAGCGAGCGACCGCGCGGGGGACCTTTCACCTGCGTCCTGTATCCGGATCAAGGTCGCTCCTTTAAAATCCCGTCGCTTCTGCTCTCGGTGGCCCATTTCCGATGCCGAGACGGCTCGGCCTTTAATGCCGATGGCCTCGCGCCGCTCTCCCGGAGACGATCGTCGATCCTCGCCCGGGCCAGCGAGCGACGAGCCCGCGGCGGGGTGGGGCGGGAAGGGACCGCCCGCGTCCGTATCCGCTCGCCTCCCCCTTCGACCGTTCGGACGTCGGGTCCACTGGATGAAAAGCTCTCCCGAACTTAATGAGAAAATCGTCGTGGCAAACTTTTCGACCACTCGCCAACGGACTGAAATTGAATAAGCGTCTCGTTATTTTTATCTCGCCCGGTGGCTTGGATGGATGTTGGAAAAAAAAAGGAATAAGTTGAAGCCTGGTCAAGTTTTAATTGCTGCTCGTAACTGGCGCGCACGATGTCAACTCATTTTCACTCGTGCGAAATAAAACTTCTGTCTGTTGATAAGCTTCGGAGTCGACCGTAATGCGAAACGAGCCCAGACTAAGATTTGAAATTTAAAAAAGGATTAAAGAAATTACGTACACCAGACCATTTTCTTCCAATGTTATCCTTCGTTCATATTGTTCTTCTCAATTTTAATCAGAGGATCTCTTCTATCGTACAAATTTCTTAAATATTTTTTCTGCGTTGGCTTTTTTCTGGTAATAAAACGTCGAGCATTTAAGCGTATTTATTCAATAATTCTACTCTACAAGTTATTATTCTGTACAATATGACATGGTAATGAATATATATTGTAGTTTATTCTCTTGTTAAAGTACTTATTGCGTAACATAATTTACGCTTTGTTTATCAATATGATTTGTTACTGTTCGCATTTGTATTCGATGCTACATTCTTACCTAATCACATCTAAACATCGATTTAATAGCTAAATTACAATTACATTTATAGTTAAAACGATTTGCTACCTATTCATTTATTTCGTATGCTTACCAATGCCTTTGTTTACTTATTTAAAAAAGATTTATTTTTAATTCAAATGAAGTTTATAATTATAATATTAACGACAATTTGACGCTAAATTTTAAAATCGTCAGTCATTTTTAAATTGACTAAATATAGAATCCGATTAATGATTAAAAAATATAATAAAGTAAAGCTCCGATTCACTTCTTTGCGTCTCAAAATAAATCATGTACCCACGAAAAATGACAAAACTCCCAGAAGGTTCGTTTATTTATTTTTAATTGACTTGGGAAAAAAAAATTGATTTTGTTCTAAATAATTTTTATACACAATTTATTTCATCGCTGTAATTGCTATAACCGGTTATATTATTTGAAAGCTTAGCACTACGAATAGTTATTATGAAGTTAGATCGTTGAATGAAATACATAATCATTAAGAAATATAGTCAACAGATCAATACTAATAACATTTACATAGTGGATAGCGCGGATTAATTTATTATTTTTGTTCCATTATTGAACGCTATCTTTTTCAAATTTTGACTTAAACTTTCGATCGCGATAAAATAGTAAATATATAATACATTAAGCATTTATTGAATATCTATTTCCTTGCCAGAAGCTGATATAAATTTTATAAATCCTTTGCGCAAGTGTGGAAGTTTAGCCTTACAATCCAGTGACAGTTAAGTTTAATTTAAAAGTACTCTCTCTTTTCTGATAAAATAAGCCAGTAAATTTGATTCGATATCATTTATTTTCTTTATGTTAACATCATATCATTAGTTTCATTTCTATTGGCTCGCCAGACTTTCTTATATAATTTATCTAGCTTTGGAAAACTCAGGGGGCATTTATGCACAAGAGAATAAATCACCACAATAAAATAAGCCCCGACAAAGTGTATTGGCCTTCATATTTGATACAACATCATTTAATACGAATAATTATTCAATTTAATTTAATCAAACGTATGTTTAATCCGCTAAGAAAGATGAGATTTAAATTATTATGAAACTATTAATGAACATCATAGCTCAATTATATTATCAATGTTCAATCTTGGTGGTAATTGAAGTAATTTAAGCCAATGTGTCAGAAATAATAATTAATTTAAATTAATGATCGCGGCGTGGAGAACATTTCTTACTATTTGTACAACAGAAAATTATTAAAAAAAAAAAAAAAACCAAAAAAAGAAGAAGAGAAAAAAAACTCGACGCACTACGGATCGGATGCGAGGACTATTGAAAAGTTTGAACGAAGTTTTATTTATCCACAAAAGCTCACTACACTTATGTCAATAAAAAGAAGAGCGCTCGAGAATCCACTTCTCTTACGAAGAAAGATGGAGGGGGGGAGAACATCTTTTCCGCAATGTAAATCTCGCTTACTCTAAGACTCCCTTCTCAAATGTGTTTCTGGTCTTACGTCGGAGGCCTTAATGCCGTACGCGCTTCGTCATAGTTCGCGAGTGCAAGGCTTCTTCATGGATAATTGCAGGCCTCGCTAATGATTTTGCGTCATCCAGCAGACCCGATAAATGTATCCATCATTGAATCGAGCGAGGCTCGTCCTTAAGTTCTGCGCATTCATAAAAAGCCATAAAATTACGATAGACGTCGGTAAACGGCGTCGAGAGGGACTCGGCACTCCCCTCCGAGCGTTGACACAATAACCCAGGGGGGATAGGGGGGTACGGGGGGGAGGGAGGCTAGGAGCCGGAGGAGCGCGAAAAATAGGCGCGAGCGGGTCGAAAGCGAGAGGCAGAGTCTGAGCCCTGGTATGGTTGTGTTGTAGAGACGCTGGATCGGCGACGCACCTCATCAAGTCGTCCCTGGGCACTGGAATCCTGGCTATGCCGAGCGCCATCAAGAACGGCGGCCTCGTCGTCGGTGGCATCGGCACCATCCTCATCGGCATACTCTGCTCCCACTGCGTGCACATCCTCGTCAGGTCCTCCCACGTCCTCTGCCGCAGGACGAAAACCCCCCAGATGACCTACGCCGAGACCGCGGCGGCGGCCTTCGAGTGCGGCCCCAAGCCCCTAAGAGGATACGCCAACTTCGCGAGGAATATCGTCAACGGGGCCCTATGCGCGACCTACGTCGGCGGCTCCTGCGTCTACATCGTTTTCATCGCCAACGGCATTAAGCAGGTAGGGGCTTCGGAACGCGACCCAGCCACCGTTGCCGCCGAGCTTTAACGGGGCTTTTCCCTTCGGCACGGCTCACCCTTTCTGCCCTCGCTCCACCAGGACCGACGATGCTGATTCGAGTCCTCGATAATCCCCCTCGCCAACGTCCATCCCTTCGTTTCTTCCCTACCGATTGAGCGGTTTCTCGTATTCGCATTTTTCCTTCCTTCTTCATCGCCCATCGCCCAAGTTTCCTTCACATTCGCAGATATAAAATAACGATACGCCAGTGCAGCTCGATGTTCTAGTTGCAATATTTTGTAAGCCTTTAATGATCTATAAAACCATTGAAAATTACTATTAATGCCACAAAGTGACAAGTTTCAAATAGCTGAGAAAATCCAAACTAAGTGAAAAATAATTATTAAATCGTTAACCTGCTTCGCGGTTCACCAGCACACGCACGCGAATTTATATTACAACTTGAAATTGATTTTTTACGTTTTATTCTCGTAAATAAATGATTGAAGTATTGAAAACATCGTTAATTTATTGTTTATATATGCGCTTTAACCGACGCCGTTAAATAAGCATTTTCAACTTTTATTATTTAATAATATGAATATCTATTTTATTAAACCTATAAAATTGAAATGCATGTTTTCTGAGAAAAACATAATTTGCTGTAAAAAAACTTGTAATAAAATATGCAATATATCTCTTATAAATAATATTGACATCGTAAAAAGTGCAATTAACATAAACTTAGAAGTATAAAAACGTATAAAAAAACTCCTTAAAGAATTCTTTTACTTATCATTATCTTATCTTATACAGTTTCACGACCACAATTAAACTAGGTTAACCTGACAATGTACTTTTAGATTTTATATTATAAAATTGTCTGCATTTCTTATAGATATCGTACAATGTTTAATATTCGAATATCTTATGTAAAAATATTGACATAAAGAGAAAACAGTCGTAACCATTGTGTGCATTTAAACTAAATGTATGAGTGCAAAAAAGCATTGCACGACTTTAAAATCGGATTTCACTAACATTATTCTTTGATAAATTACATAGAAACTTATTTACTTTATTTAATTTGAAAACAAAATTTGTCAAACGGCATTTAATGAATAAAAATGTTAATTCGGCGATTTTACGGTGATAAAGATTAATAGATTTTAGTTGTTTTCGAGGCTCTCTGAATATTAAGTAAAGACTTTATTCGCAATTGTGATAATGTGCTGAAATTGGACATTTTATTTTTTAATTTTTAATGGTCCTCTTAACACTGACTTCGCGCCTATCACGTTTCAAAATTTTCCAAGACAAATGCCAGCAGGCACATAACATTAATTGTTTGAGCAATAACGCGTAGAGCTTATTAATCCACGTAGAAAGCGATCGATCTATGCAGATCCAATTAGGCGCAATAGGCGAAGCCTCAAATTACTCGAAAATCTACACGATAATGTTTTTCGCTCGCTTACAGCTCGGGGACTATTACAGTGGTATTGACATTCCAGTACGAACGTACATGCTTTGTCTGATTCCGGCAGTAGTCCTTCTCGGGCAAATTCGTCATTTAAAGATTCTCGTGCCTTTTTCGGTCATCGCCAACATGAGTTTGACGGTCGGATTCGCCATCACGCTCTACTACATATTCAGTGACATCCAGCCATTGGAAAATATTCATTACGTGTCGACTTGGACGCAGATGCCGAAATTCTTTGCGACCGTAATCTTCGCAATCGAAGGCATCGGCACGGTAAGTGTTGATTTTGATTTTTCAATATTCAAATCGCCTTATCGTAAATCATCTATAAATACATACATATATATATATTAAAATAAGGCCATACAATAGAACAGTTAAGACAGTAAAGCACACTTTTACTACAGAAGTTAATTATAATTCGATACGGTACTTTTATTAAAAATATCATGAGGTTTCGTGGTGATATTTTAAACGATCATTTTGCATAAGTAATCGTAATGGCCTAATATGGGTAAAGATGCACCATTAATAAGCATCGGAGTCACTTGAAATGATTAATAAAAGGAGTGGAAGAAAATTGAAAAATTGTATCCTATCGATTGTAGGTGATGCCTATAGAAAATAGTATGGCAAACCCTAAGCACTTTATAGGCTGTCCTAGCGTCCTTAATATCTCTATGGCGGTCGTTATATCGCTTTACACAATGATGGGAGTATTTGGCTATTTGAGTTTCGGTGACTTGGCTAAAGGCAGCATTACGTTTAATCTACCAACTGACGAGATGTAAGTATCATTAACTAAATTGCTCGGTATTTAAATTACCTCAATCTAAAAATCACCATGAATTATTATCGAATCGAGACGAATGATGCTGCCGTGTTTGTATATTTTAGTCTTGGGCAGATTGTTAAGATCCTGATCGCGATCGCCATTATATTGACTTACGGACTGCAGTATTTCGTGCCACTGGAAATCATTTGGAGCTCCATCAAGCACAAATTCAGTCATAAATGGGAAGTCTTTGGAGAGACCGTCATGAGGATACTCATGGTACTTCTAACTGGTAATGCCGATTTATAAACAAACACGTATTCATAATAGCCACTTCCGTTGTGCGTATGAATTTAATCAAATTGCTATTTCACGCGAATGATAATTAAAGGATTGCTCGTGACTTTGATATCTGCAATACTCGTAAATAATCCTTGGGAGTAGAGTCACTTTTTGAAGCTGGCAGTTAGCTCTAGTCGAAGGGAAATTACACGATGAAATTTCTGCTTCGATAATATTTTAATTGCACGACAATTGTAAAATTATCATTTACGTATTAATAAAGCTGTTATACAACGATCAATTGCAAATGCTAGGTGTTAAATAAATTGAGTACTATTGAATGGAAAAAAGTCTGCCACTAATCGTCTATCTAGATCTTTTATCTAAATATGTACTAGTTTTCCATTAATTCAAGGCAAATACAAATAGCAGACGTTTAATATAATGAACTAATGATGGCCTAACGTAATAAATTTTACGCGTAATACTCGAGTAATTGTCGACGTCCTTAAACTAATAATCAAAGCAACGTACGGTATAATTGTTTTCAATAAGTTAATCGGTAGGTAGCCTTAGCAGAATATGGTCGCGGTTCTAAAGCTGCGAAATTATCGATTCTATGACGAGTGGCTTTATCTTAAGTTGAATCCGTAGCCGATCGTGGCCTCGTTGCCCATTGCTCGATGAAGAAAAATGACAACGAATGGTAAGGGCACCAGATAACGAGGTCTTACCGATTTCAGTGAGCGTGGCCATGCTCGTCCCGGACCTGGAGCCCTTCATCTCCCTCGTCGGGGCGATATTCTTCTCGTTCCTCGGCATATTCATACCGGCCGTCGTGGAGACGGTCTCCTGCTGGGAGTGTCATCTGGGCACCGGCAATTGGAGGCTGTGGAAGAACGGCTTCCTTATGCTGATCGCGCTCTGCGCCCTCATTTCCGGCACTTGGATTTCAGTATTAGACATCATAGCGCTTTACGACAGTGATGCAACGCCCTCGATCAATAATGGCACTTCCGCCGCTACCACGGAGTCGATCTTGGCTACGACGCTGAGCCTTTATAACGGCACTGCGCCGCTCGATAATTAAATTGTACTTTTATTACGGATTATACTGCCAGTGTACATTTGACGGACGAAGCTCGTTGGGGAGGGTGACGATTAAGGCTTCGCTCGACTTGTAAATAATGTACTTTCTCTTTGTCGGTCTTGCGAATGGGTCAACGAACAAATGTGTTTATTGTGAATTATATTAATGTTTTGAATTCTATTGGATACACTTCAGGAAAGTGATAAAAAACAGATCTCGACATCGCTTAAATCATCGTATCATAAGTTCAACGCGAGCATCGAGTTTACGGTGTAATGGCGGAAGCGTCATTTTTTTTTTTTTTTTTTTTTTTTTTTTTTTTTTTTTTTTTTATCACGCGCATCTTATCATCTCTTAATAAATTCGTGTAATTTATTGAATAATCTTAGATGTATTTGCGTATAAGAAAATTATTTATTTACAACGCAGAATTTATTTTACATATTATAACGAAGGCTCGGAAGAGGCCGATCAGTCTTAAACGAAATTCTTATTATGCAAGCTTGCAATATCGATCAATGTATTTGCTTAATATCGAAACACGATAATTGGAAACTTTGTGTTATCGTTGGAATTTTTCGAGATACAATTTATATGAATAATTTTCCAAGCTTTTGCCTTTTTGTACAACGTAAAGATATTATTTTGATATGAAATATTTAATATGCAGTAAGCATTCATGACATTAAAACAATGGTGGCATCTAATACACGATAAAAGTATTAAACTCTTTCTATTGATTGTTTACGTGAAAAATGTCGATGAAACGTTACAATACCGATTCACACGCAAAATAATAAATGTAAGAACAACACAGATAACGCTTTGGAGAATACGGTTTCTATATTGTAAAAATTTGCTTAGTACACCAGACCCCTGGATCAAAAGAATTGAGTAGCGAGGCTTATGGCAATCGTTAATCATTGAATATATATATATATATATATTGAACGCAAGTAAATCGATTTCAAAATCAAAATTGAGTTTTAGTAGCTTGAAGGACTATTAAAATCCTGAAATTGTGCCTAGCTTTTGGTAAGCAAAGGTGACGATAGAATAATATCGGAAGCCAGCGTATAAAATACGATGAGTCGAAGGAAATGCTCGCTATACTATTTATTTCATCACACGTCTTTTGTCTGCCGACAAAAATTTTATTTTGATATTTATTGCCAACCCGTGTATAGATTTTATATTAGGTAATTATCACACATATCATTTTTGTATGTCGAAATCGCCTTGTACTTTTAACATAAAATAAAGATGTTAAAATAAGGATTATGGAAAATGTTATGTGGAGTGATAAAGCAGGTTCTTATCAAAGACGCAAGAATTCGAGAATGTTTATCTTAATTAATAATTTGTAAATATTAAAAGAAGTAATAGTTTTTGCTAGTTAAGGTAGACGTAATTATTAAAAATAATTATAAAATTTATATAACAACGGCATATTACTATGCGTTCAGTAAACACTTTTTGTATAGTTGTAACTAATTATTTAATATACTCGAAATTTTTATAAACAACTTATATGTACAGGTTATATAATGATGTTATATTGTTAAGAAGTAACTAATATATATACATCACAATTTTGTTTTATAACTAGCTATAGTTTTTTTATTTCCTTAGTCTCTACTTATTCCAATAACAAAAATCTTATAAAAAATAAAAAAATATTACCAACTACTTTCATAGATTAATGTACTTATTTAATGAATAAGCGATGAATGACTAATCGATATATTTAAATAATAAAATTGTTACAGTTTTTTTTATAATTAAATAACGATTTACAGTTTTCTCAATGGATAAATATATTAAAAATAAGTATTCTCAAGCGAGTGATATTTGTTTTACGGACAAAAAACTTTGACCAAATTGTCACGGAATAATTACAAATAGTCAGATTTAATATACACAAAGAGGATACTTCAAATTTTATGTAAAATTAAAGTGCATTGCAATAATCATAATTCAACTGATGATCTTGATAAAATCTTGCACATGCATTTTTTCGTGTATATTAAAATGAAGCAATACGATGCAATTCTAAATTGAAGTCATTAGGAATAAAGTATTTTCGAATCCTAGTGAATTATCAAAAATTATGAATAAACAATATACCTAATTATCATCTATACTCAGTAAATATAATTTGTAAACAATTGTTTATTTATACTTTCAAAAATTTAATAAATTTTTTCTTTTGAGAACTTGAAAGCTGTACAAATATTTGTATAAAAAATTTTAATTTTGAAATACAATTCTTAAAAAGCTGCTAATGTTTTCATCGCAATTCAAAATTTTTTTTTTTTTATACAAAATTTTTTTATGGGAAAATACTGCGATAACATGAAAATTCATTTGAAAACGTGAGCTAAATATATCTGATGAAGTATATTACTTGAAAAACAATAAATAGAGGTTGTGCTTTTTAACTTTTATGGGGGACTTTTTTTTATTTAAATTTTTAAACCGCATTTTTAATTTTTTTCGTAAATGATTTCAATTTATAACTATTATTCATATTTAATAGTAATAATTAATAACTTAGTAAATTATACAAACATTCAAACGATGCTAATCATATGGATTATAGCAAAATTTACAAAACCATGAAAGTCAATTATTACTAATTATTACGTATTACCATTTCATTAACATATGTAAATCATTTTACTTAAAAATTCCAAAAGTCGATTTTGCATTTTATTGCTAATTAGAATACCGAAGTGAATATGATCTTGTGATACATATATCAAACACTGATTAATGATTGACTCTTTTCTTTCCTTCTTATATAGTAAATTGGGTTTCCAATCGCAAGAATTATCGGTGTATATTATTCACTAAAGCTTTTTTTAGTTTCACAAGCCAAGCAAGAAAATTTGATACGTTATTTAGAGTATACGCTTCGTACAAATCTCGGGGACTCGAATCTCGAAACAATAGAATGATTGATCTACATGCGGTATTTTCACTGCCTTATTTTTTAATGGCACTCTAGGGCGATCCTGGATAAAGCTTATTTGCTATGCTTATTAAATCTCAGCCACGGATATTGAGTGTTTCAGAACACAATAACCCAAGCAAATTACGAGTACTTAGTTCCCATCTAAAAATAAATTGAATTCTTACTCTTCGCTTCAAAGTTCGTATGTGCGCCACACCTATTTTGCCTACAGTTCATCGATTCAATTAACGCTCAGAGATAAATCATTCCAACCAGATTCTAATTAGCGAATTTGTTTGTCTGGAATAAAAATGAAACGAATAACCAAAATTAATTAAACCAAATAACGAAAAATTAATTATTTTTTCTCTCGTATTAATATTCTGTATTATAATCGCTTTATCCTTTACTTGTAAAAAAAAATATATACGCGAAACATTAATACTTCAAATTACATAATCATTGTTGAACTAATAATTTTGCATTAGTAAGCGCCTATCAAACAATTTAATTAGCTCACAATTTTTACGAGTTTTTTTTTTATTCGTAGAGCTAGCCGTGTTGGTATTCCAATAATATTATAAATATCTCGCGGCAACCTTCGTAATATGGCCTACTGATGCTTTGTTTACAAACATTTCGACAGAAGAATGCCCGAGAGAATTGGGCTTGGGCCTTGTAGTAATATATTTGTCATGAATGTGTCATCATTGTGCATGCCCATGCCAAAACTAGCATCGTCGTATTATGAATTGGAAAAGAAATAGTAAATTTGTTTAAGACGCAAAAACTCGTCGCTCGTGAATTTACCCGGTGATCTTGATCGGAAAGCAAGGCCAACGTTTTTTTTATTAACATTTTTGATCATTTTTTGGTCTCCCCCCCCCCCCACTGAATTCCCGAATGACTTCTATTGCCGACCTATTGATAATCGTTGATCGGGAAGGGCTCCAGCTCGGAGCTTTATCGCGGATCTTTACAGTAGCAGGGGATGCGGGAGGAAGAGGAAATCAACCCTCAACGTGTAATGGAAAATCTTCTAAGTCGATTAGCGGGTCATTTGCACGACATGCCGAATTCGTGCTGACAAGAGCTCGCGGCCCCTTTGTTTACCCTTAGCCTCTTATCGACCGAGGCTTATCAGTTGCATCTTCAATTTTATGATCCACGTTAAGTACCGGCTCCGACAGATTTAAACTATTTAAGATTACAATTAGATTACAAGAGTAATTATCAATGAACGTTAAATAAATCAGAAGATTAGGAATATAACTTTAAGAACCGAATCGTTGATTCAATCATAAGAATAAAATTAAAAACATTTTTTTCGTTTTGTGCAGACAGAAATCACGTGGTCCCGGTATATCAATCGCGTAAAATAATTTCGTTTTTTTAATTCATTCACTTACATGTCCTACAAAATTTGCAAAATATTGATAAAGGTAAACCCGATCCGACAAGCTCGTTAAAAACAAAAAATAAATGAAATAAATAATTAACATTTACATTTAAAGACATGACGAGATTAATACATGATGTTTTTAATTAATTTGTTTGCATTAGGCTTTTAATTTTACGTAAAGCAACTGATATTCAAATTAAATAAAATGCCTTTGCTACGGGATCTTTAGAAAACGATGATATTTACAAATGAATTTTATTAACGCAGGCATTATGTGATTTAGTTTTTTGCAACAGATTGAAAACTATTTTGTCTTGCGCTTTAGAACCATTTCTTATCGCAACTCTTACGAGTAATATCGCTAGGCGCTGCTTATTTGCCGAGGGTACGAGAACTCTTGAACGCGACTACCGTAATAAATCGAATAAGAGCAAAGGGAGGATTTTTTTTTATTTATTTATTTACCAATGTGCTGCTTCGGTTCCAGTACATCGCGTTGAACGACATTGAAATAATATAGGCTGCAGTCTGCTATCGTCGATTAAGAAATTACATCCTCGTTACTCATTTGACAGCATCGTTTTCTTTTGCAAGATTGTTACGCGCAATTTTCATACGAGGAAAGTGAAACTGGAGTAAAAATATAAAATAACAATGATAAGCCGTAGGAGGCTTCTTAATCGATAGGATGACAAAAAAATTGCGTACGCTTATTCGGTTTTTGTGAGGACTTAAGGCCACGCGTTAGGCTCGCAATGTTTTCCGCATCCTTGGATTCGAACCTCGATTGGCACATCGAGAACCGAGGCTGAGTCCTTGATCGAGCCTTCGCCAAGGAAACTTAGTCCGACCAAACGATGGAAGAATATTAAAAATCACGGTAGCCGTCCTTTAAACGAAATTCGACTCGCTCTTTAGATTGGGAACGAGCTCTACTTTGACTTTGATTCAATAGCGAAGCTGTGGATTAAAGGTAGCGTCACTCCAGCGAAGCGACCGAGTGCTCGCAATTTCGCTCGTATTTTCCACCTTCCTGGGAACTATGAAAATACGCCCGCGATCTTCTTACCGCGCCGCAGGCGCAACGAAATAAAAAAAGTTTCCTCTTGCGCGCATGCCGCGATCGGTGCACCATCCGCTGACCTACGACGGCTGCGACTGATCGCCATTAAAATCGAAACCCTAACCAAACCCAACAGCCGGACTATTTTGTTCGTCTGCGTCTTGTGCTTTTTTCCCACGTTGAATGTCGCGCCTAACAGCTGCTGCTGTTCGTTATTGGTAAAGTTAATGGATTTCATAAATAATCGGTCGAATGATAGAAAACGATCGAGGACGTTTAATAGCGTTCTGTGAATCATGAAAACCGTATCAATGCTTAATAATATGGTGAGCGAATTGTCAATGATAAAGCGACCTTAACTCGGGGATTGATTAGAAACAAAAACAATAGCTGCCAACCATTGTTCGTGCCTTTTTAAATTATTGCATCAATTACGCTTGCATACTCGCCTGCATTTGCTTTAGTATACCAAGTTAATTAATTAGCATATTGTTCAATTTTTTAACCACATCCGTATGGGGCTTATTGTTATTTAAAAGAGTTATGCTGGAATTACTATAATTGATTACTTGATACGAATAACGCGAGAAAATTGACTAATGACAAAGAGCAAATGATTTGTAATTTATTGATTGGTTGACATTTTTAATATTAATTGTTAGAATATCCAATCTTTTCAAACAAATTGAAAAACAATTTTTATCAACATTTTATTAATTTTATTGATAAAAAGAATATTTTATTGCAGGTAAAACTTTCAACTTTATCATCATGGTATTGCCATTGATATGTGTATTGATTTTCCCAATTGCCATTATTTTTATTATTAGAGGGATTTACTTAATAATTTTTGAAAATGGTAAAAGATCACGGAAAATTGCCCGAACTAAGCCATCAAAAACTTTAATTGTGCTTGGATCTGGTGGGCATACAACAGAAATTTTGCGTATTGTTCAACGTTTAAATCAAGAAAAGTATTTTCCAAGAGTTTACGTCCAAGCGCAAACAGATGAAATAAGCTTAAAAAAAGTAAAAGAGATAGAGAAAAATATCAAAGACTATAAAATAATCCAAATTTCACGTAGTCGAGAAGTTCATCAGTCTTATTTTACATCAGTTCTAACCACAATTTATGCCATTTTTCAATCGTTTCCCCTTGTGTGGAGAGAAAAGCCAGACTTGTTGTTATGTAATGGGCCAGGAATTTGTATTCCTCCTTGTTTAGTGACGTTTTTATTCAAATCTTTATTTATTTTAAATACAAAAATTATTTTTGTTGAAAGCTTCTGTAGAGTAAAAAATTTTTCCCTTACTGGAAAAATTTTGTATTACTTAGCTAATCATACAATAGTACAGTGGCCGTACATCAATGGAAATACATATCCTCGAAGCATATTAGCTCTAAAACAATAATAAATGGAGGATTATTACTTGTTCACTTTAACCGCTGTTTTATAATTTGTAAATAAAATGGAGGCACACATTTTAGTAAAATGCATTAAATGGAAATTACTGCAACAAGATCTATTAACGCATTCTCCTATAGAGTTGAAATTCTATTTGCATAAGATATTTTTAAGATTGGAAAATTGGTATAAAAGCAACAAGTATGTATAACAATTTTATGTTTAGTTCAAATGAACCTATTATAAGCAAATTATTATGAAAATATTATAAAACCCTGTTCACTTAGACAAAAACTAATAAATAATTAAATTTAATGTAATAGTATAGTTTGTTTTTTACTTTTGATAGTGCATATTTAATAAAAATACATTAATTTCCTCATTTGTAAAAGTTTTTTTTTATTTTACACATAAGTAACTTTTTAGCGGAACTTCTGAATCGAAGAAGCAAAAAACATCTTTGCAATGGATAAACAATGATTTGCTGACAATAGAGGCCTGTTTGGATCGTACATGGGATATGCTCAACTCTGGTTACTGGAAAGATGTTCCACTTAATTATAGATTTTGTTATTCAATTTGTAGCGTTATAAAGGTAAAACTTATTTAAACAAAATTATAAGATATTCTTACAAATAATTTTTTAACAGCATTTAAAATAAAATTTATTGTTACAGGGGCTTTTATTAGAAGCCATGATTTATGTGCAAATAGATAATATCCAAGAAGTAGATAGATATAAAAAAATCATACAACAAATTGATAAAGGAATTCTTTTGGGAGCTCCATTACCTTTGAGTACAAATTTATTACCAGAAATAGCATCAAATTTAAATAAATATTATTCACGTGAGTGTTACATTTTTAGTTAAATTAAGGATAAAAAATTATAAAAAAAATTTGTACTTTTTAGAGCTGATTAAAACTGATATAAATTCTACTCTTAAAATTGATCAGAAAATAGATATGATCTCCTATTCTGGTTTTACATTGATTCCTAATTTTATAAGACCCTCAATGGAAACATTTTACTGTGATATTTTTAAGCCAAAAGCACCAGCTTTATTGGAAGGTATGTTTCAATATTGTATATGTTTACTTAAAGTAATTAATCAAAGCAAATTTTTTGTAAGGTTGCATTGCTCACTGGAAAGCCTTGCATTTATGGCAAGATATTGACTACCTTCAAAGAATCGCTGGAAGTCGAACAGTTCCAATTGAAATTGGATCACGATATACAGAAGATGATTGGACCCAGAGTCTTGTACTATTTTCAGACTTTTTAAAAAGCCATATATCAAGAAAAAATGATAAAGTTGGATATTTAGCACAGCATCCACTCTTTGATCAAGTATGCAGTAAAATCAATAATGAATACAATATTTTTCACCCGTCAAAAAAATTAAAATCAATTATATTCTTTTAAATACTTTTACATCATATTACTTCTAAATTCAGTAAATAATATATTAATTTTGTGTATTAAGATTTTTTTAAATCTTTGAAATTTTTAGAAAATGCTTTTAATAATACATGCAGTTTTTGATTGCTAATGGTATTTTAAAAATTAAGGATCTTAAATATTTAGAATAATTTACAAAAAATTTGAAATGTACAAAATTAATTTATAGATTCCTGAACTGAAGAATGATTTTTCTGTACCTGATTACTGTTCCTTCTCAGATAAAGAAGACTGTGAATATTTTCCAGAAATAAATGCTTGGTTTGGACCAAGTGGAACGGTTTCACCATTACATTATGACCCAAAAAATAATTTATTATGTCAGGTAGCGCATTAATGCTTTTATAAATTTACAATTGAATATCAAAAGATATTTTTCATGTTTAAAATGTTTAATTCAATAGGTTTTCGGATATAAAAGGATTATTTTGTACAGTCCAGAAGATAATGCAAATTTGTATCCATATGAAACACGATTGTTAAGCAACACAGCTAAAGTTGATCCATATAATCCTGATTTGAAAAATTTTCCAAATTTTCATAATGCTAAAGGATTTATGTGTTATTTAAAACCTGGCGATATGTTATTTATTCCACCAAAGTGGTGGCATCACGTGGTGGGACTTACGTCAAGTTTTTCAATTAGTTTTTGGTGGGATTAATGATTTCATTAAAATAATTTTAAACTTTTGTAATTTTACTTTAAACTTGTGGCGTAATATAAAAATTATAAACTTAAAAAATAAATTTTAATCAGTTATACTTTTAAAATTAAGTTTTTAATAAGTCAAATACCGATATTATTAATTCAAATCTGTAAGATATTTTTTCAATATTTATATAATTTTTTTCATTTAATAATTCAATAGTACTTTAAAAAATTATTAAATTATTAAAAAATTAAAGATGTATCTTATATGTTTAGCTAGTTCAAATTATATATATTATACAATCCAATTAAAATGTAAAATTAGGGTATTAAAATTAAAAAGTGTTTATCGCACGATTATAAACAACTTGTACGTTTTTCGCCGTGTAAACAGAATTTTCCTGAATTTATAAACATGTAATGTTAATATTATGGTATCCCTGTTAAATAAAATTATTTTATTACTTACTACAAACATATTTTTTCTTGTCGTTGTATCGTTCTAAGATTTGTAATGTACCACCACTTGTTCTAAACTTCTTTCATCGTTCAATAAAAAGTTCTTTATTAGCCTCTAAGCTAGAAATTATTTTTAATTCACAGTTTCTTTATTGAAACATTAAATAATATCATATTCATAATTTTAATAAAAAATAACGGTACTTGCATTCTTTATTTTGTTATAATTATAGACAACTATTATATGTTTTTAGAACGTTAACTTATTATTGTACTTTATTTTAATATATTAAATAATTACAAATTGTTAATATTATCGTTAAATACAAATTATTTTTTAAACTTTTACACTATATTTACATTAATGTAAATACTATGTTATATGTTTGTATTCAGGTATACAGGTATTCAAGAATAAATACACATTCACTTTAATATTTTAGTGCATACGATTAATTATTAACTATAAATGTCAGCTACACGAAGTTATTTTTATTTACTTTTCTTCATGCGATTTTTATACATGTTTTTTATCTGTTGTTTTATAAATATTATTTTAATTAGATATGATTAATTCAAATATTTTTAATTTTTACTACTAGTACGTAATAAAATAAAAACCTTAAAGGTACCAAAATTCTGTAATTCTGAAAACTAGAACACGAAAATGTTATCAAACATTTAACGTTTCATTGAAATACATACTCGCATTATATATTAGCCGTGGAAATAAATCAAATAATTTGAATACATTAGGAAAAAAAATTAACTTTTATTGCAATTACTGCAAATGATCCAATTTCGCAAAAGTTAATTAGTATAAATTTTATGGTGACGATGAATGAAAAAACACAAAGAACATAATTTCATAGTGTAAGAAAGCAAAAAAGAATAATTAAAGCCAAGTATGTTTGTGATTAATCAAACTGTTATAATTGGATAAATATAAAGAATTACTTTTTTTTTATTAATATACTCTTTATTATTTCTTATATGAAAAAGTATGAATAACATATAATATAATACTTTATGAATATTATTGTCATTGCTTATAATTTTTTTTCCTAAAATTTTTATTACAAAAATAAAAAACAATCAATTTTAATTGTTGAAACGATTTCATTAATCTACATTGCTACAGTGTTCATGCATTTTTAATACATTATCTGTCTTCTGAGAAATAAAATCTGATTCCTGGTTTTCAATCTTCTCATTAGTTAAATTTATTTCTTGTAGCAACTTAGGCGATATTGCTTGTAACACTTGTTTTATAATTTCAATGAACTTATCTTTATTGAATTCCAAACCCTTTCGTCCTAAGTGTACTATAAAGTTATGATGTGTAATTTTTAAAATAATTAAAGTAATATGTATTAATTCATTGATGTTTGGTTCATAAGTATTTGGAATCGTTGGTAAATTGATGTTAATATTAGACAGTTTAAATTTTTCTATTGAATTATTATCTATCAAATCTTCCATTAGCTTGGAGTACTGGAGCTGTAATAAATTGAATAATTCATTTACACTGTAATTTAAAATAGTAGGCTTAATAATTGACGCAATTCTTTATTTTAACGTAAATCTTTATATTGCTGTAAACGGAAATCGTTTGTTTGGAGACTCGTGAATGGAATTGGTATAACTCTAAAATTGAAGATTGTAGTAAATTGTGTGTGAATTATGACTGTATCTTTTAATTTTTCACCCAAAAGACAAATCAAATATGCAGAAGTGTAAAAAAGCGAAACTAATGATCTTCTTTAAGGAAAAAACAGTAGCTTAAAAATTATTCCGTAAGCATTACATGGAACGAAAAAAAATTATTCACCTTGTTTTATCAATTTTTGTAGTATACGTAAACTAAATAAAAAAAATCATTAACAAACTGGTATATACCAATTAGTTTTGTTAATGTATATTCTACATTTTAACAAAAACATTCATTTATATAAACGAAATTAAAAAAAAATAGAAATTTTTCGTCTGTAGAATGTAATCAATGTAAAAAAATAAAATTTCAAATATTATATATATTTTATAATTGTATATTGATGTTAATCAATGCTGAGAGATTTAGTTAATTTTATGAAAAATTATATTACCGAAATCATTATGTCTCTGAAAATATTTAAATAAAATTCCTAAATTATTTATTTTGTGTACTTTTTAAAGTAATAAAACATATGTCTATAATGAGTATTTAAATACATAATAGTACACAAATAAACCTATAATTATACAATGATTATTTAAATTATATAATGATAAAAGTTTTACCTTATGATCCTGCAGTAGTTTTTTAATATAATCTTCTTTCTCTTTCAAAACAGAAGGTATAAAAGGTCTTATATCTAAAACATTTTCCATCCAATTATTAATCTTATTCATGATATTTATCGCCAAGGAATAGTAGTCAAGGTATCTGTACACATATCAGTATTATTAAATTAACATTTAGAAATAATATAATACCGTTATATATACCTGTTTAATACAAGTCTGTTCGCAGAATATTTGAGACTCAAGCACTTTTTTAGCAATTCAATCTTTGTTTTTATTTCCGACTTTAAATTTTGCCTGCAATTACGAATAAAAATTTTTACGGTCTTTATTTATTTATTAATAATTAATAATATATCACATTTTTAATAAAACAATACTCTAATTCATTAGTTTTTTGTTGACATTCGGACTTAATGCAATCTTCAATTATATTACATTCTTCCTTGAATATTTTTAACACCTCTTGACGTCTATAATCCAAATTATTAAAATCGTTAATTTTTTTCTTTAAATTTGTATTTTCCGTGCTCAAATCAGTTAATAATTTTTTTAGGTTTGTATTATCCTCTTTTACACTTTCAAATTCTTTTTTCACATCTATAAGGCTGTTTCTCAATGATTCTATAGTAGAATCTTTTTCCTTTATTTCATCGTGCAAAGTCTTGTATTCTTCTTCTAAAAGTTTCATGCCGTTATTTATCATACTAAAACAGTCTTTGCCATATTCTGACATGACCTCCTTATATAAAAATAGGTTTTTTTCAATTTTTACTGAAACATTATTTACTTCTGTACATACATTAGAAGATGGCTTAAAAATATCATCGTTTAAATCACAATCTAAATCTAATACCATATCGAGCAAATGCGTCTTGTCATAATCCGACTTATAACTTTCATGAACTGTTTCATTAGATGTTAAATCCTGACAATCATAAACTAATATTAGTTAGTTTATTAATATTTGCACTTAACACAAGGCAGAGATTATATACAATCATATAAACAAAAAAATTCGATTGATAATTTTAAAAATTTTTTATGTAAATACTATAATATTAGAAATCGGTAACTAAAAAAAAATCGTAATTGCTATTTAGGAATATATTTATTTAAAATAATTTTGCATATGCACTTGGATTGTATTTAAAATTTTTGCATAAGTATTTGTAAAAATTATTTTGAAATCTTTTTCATTTGAAACACAAAGTATTTAAAAAAAATATTTCTTTTAAAAAATTGAAAAACCTTTTTCTGAGAGCTTTTTTGATTTTTTTGATAAAATATGATTGAATATAAGTCATTAATGTTAAAATTTTAATTATATAATTTTACTTTAATGTTCTCCATAGGTGATTCAATATCTCTAATCATTATATCATTGTTGTTTACCAATTCATCGTAGAAGCTATCTAGGTCTAATTAATTAAATAAAAAAAGTATGAACATAATGTCAATTATATTATATAATAGTAAAAAATATGAATGAAAATAACCTTCACTATTATTATTCATTTTTGATTCGGTATTTTTTTTATCGTCACTCAAAATGTCATTGGATTTGGAGGATAATTTCAATTCATTTTTATTAATTTTTTTAATTTTTTTTGTTGCTAATAAGAAGGCTAGTATATCTATAAAAATGAAAAATATAATGTCATAAGTATTCAATATATAAAATACTATTACAGTTACCGAAATTTTTTAATCCTAAGTTTTTATTAAATTCGTCAAATTTTGTATACACATCACAAACTTTAACAAAATTGTCCTTAATATAATCATAAAAGAATCTAAAAAATACATAATTGGTTAAATGGTGGTTAAAATTAATTTATTTTCAATTTCATTCCAATTGATAAAAGTACATACAGTAGTAAACAATTTTGAATTGAACATTCTTCAACTTCGTTATCATTTATTACATCTGACACAATTAATATTTCTGTATCTAAATTTTCATTATCTATATCCTACAAACACTCAAACAATTAAATAAAATTATTTTTATATTTTTATAAACCAATTAAACTATGTATTAATTACAAAATGTAGAAGTTGTTATTATTTCAATAATCAAAATAATAAATTAGTAAATATAAAATTTTCAGCTTCCTTTTTGACTTTAAAAAAATACAAAAATTTTCTAATAATTTATATCTTTGAAAAAAGTTAAGAAAATATAACAAATTTTTGTAGAATGAATTTTATAGAAGTAAAAAAATTTTTTTTAATTTAGATACCTTATGTAAAGCATTTTCTAATAAATTTATGTTATTAGAATCAGTAACATTCGTTGATTGGATTATTTCTCCATTTTTTCCTATGACCTCAACCACCGATATTTTACAAGAAATATTGTTGTTGTTACAGGTGCTTGTAAGACATATGCTACCAATAATATCCTATTACAAAAAGAATAATTAAAAAAAGCTTAAACAGAATAAAAATGACGTTTACCTTATCTGAAACATTGTTTATCCGTTTAATCTCAGTTTTTTTACGATTCCAACAATTTGGATGATATGTGAATATACATTGTTGATTTTCATTATTACATTTAACTGTTATTAAACCACTAAATGCTGGATCTCTATAACAAAATACAATGACAGGACAGTTGAATAATTATTTATTATGTGATTACAGTACTATAAAAAAAATTATTCTTCATATATTAATAAAATATTTTATAATTAGGGAATAAAGAAATTTTTTGCCATTAAACATAGGATTGCAATCTGTAAATTTTTTCTTTAAAATTACTTTACTTTAAAAATATGTTAGTGTTTGGTGTGATATATGGTTTTGTAACGTTTATACAATCCAATAGTTTGCAAACAGCATCAGGTACATTGGAATTTAAACACATATTTTTTATTTCTATCCAGCTCTCCTAAAACAGTTGCAGAAAAGTAAGAACACAATTTTATTTTATCTTCAACAATCTTTGTTTTTTTTTTAATTTACATTATATTTATTTTCTGCAATGATAGTATTTGTTCCTGGAATATTAATAACACTAAAATTATTATGTTTCTTTAAAACAGTTTCTACCTCTTCTATACAATGTAGCCCTTGTTCAAATCTAGGATAAATATAAATCCAATATTATTTCATAAAAATTTACTTAATAAATATTTTATCCACATAAAAATAAGAAAAATCTTTAATACTTCACCTAAATAATAAAGCGTGTGCTTTTGCTAAAAGATAATAAAATGAAGGAAACATTTCTTTAACATTTTTTCCTATTTTTTGTAATATTATAACTGCTTCGGATAAATCATTTAAATCATCAGATTCTAATAGACAGGTACAAATCATATATTTTATTGTATGGATTGTCTTTTTTCTAATCCCTACTATCTCAGCTAGTTCTAAGGCATCATAATATATTTTTAATGCATTCTTGTAATTTTTTTCCAAATATTTTGCTGCTGCTTTATTCATGAGTTTCTGAAAATTCTGAAAAAAATTTTTTTAATTAACGTAATTTTTGACGAAACAAAACTTATAACCATTCGAAATAAAAAATAATGCATTTAATAAATATTTTGTCTTCGCAAACAGCTTGTGTAATTCTTTGCTTTCTTTTAAATTAATGGATTTGTATTTGTATGCTTAAAATTACTTACACTTTTTCTTTCAACCCAATCCATGTTTTGTGCCGCGAGAAATATCCTTGCGCACTTTTAAAGTTTTACCTTTTTTCTCGCGAGTGTTGTACGCAACAATAAATAATGTATTCTTGTTACGTACAGATCTCTTTAAAGTAAATAAAGAAATCCACGTTTTAAGGTAATGAATAAGTATGCTCGGGAATCGTGTTGATGCGTTCTTTATTTCGCGCCTTCGATGGAACTGATTAACGGAAAGTCAGTGTTCGTCTTCTCCTCCCGCGCATCAACGGCGCGAGCGGCCGTAACAATTGACTATCGGCTTCGACCGAAATAACGCGAGCATTCAACATGTACGGCTGCTTTTGCACTCTAGAAGAGAATTGCACTTTTATCTTAACACCATACTTTTATTAAATTGTCTATTTAGAAGTGCCAACAAATAAATTGTAGCAAAATGAAATTTAATAAATCACTAAAAAGTAAAAAAAAAATGTATACAAATTAATAATCTATGTTAAAGTATAAAGATATCTATAACCATTTAAAGTATTTATTTAAATTTTCTTGAAAAACATTTTAATTTTAAAAAGAATTATTTGTTATAGGATGTATTTCGTTTTGTAAAAAATAAATGTAAGATTTTTTTCACACAATGACATAAATGCATTAAAAATTGCGGCTTCTTATAAAATTTTAAAAATATTTTTATATTCTTAGCAAAAAAATTCTACATTATAAATGCCTTTCTCGTTATTAATGTTTTTCCCTACTTTATTAATTGATTATTTAATAGAGAATAAAAATACAACATATAATTAACACTGTAAATTTAACAAATCGGTCGTTTGTTCCCGTTAAAAATGCGGACTATAATATGTGAAGTTGTAGAAAATACAGGCTTCGTAACAATCGTAACTGTGCTTTCAAAACATACCGAACGCAACAAAATGCAGACTCTTAATGTTTGGTGTCTTATTTGTGAATGATCGCTTCTAAGAAATATTACAATCGACAAACATACTTTTCTGATGGCTCGTATTTCAATCTATCAGTATAGTACTCGGTAACGTTTCGTCGTATAGCAGCAAAAAATGTGTAAAAAGTAAACACAGAGCCAAGATATAGTTTATTTTTATCTTTCAATCTACAATGCCCACAATTTCTACAATTCACTTTTAACGTATAGGATGAACGTTCAACGTATCTAATGGTAAAAGCTTATTTTTTTCCTTACGCGTGGTCTTATTCCAAATGGGAATACACGCATCTATGATTATTCAGTCAAGAATATTCAAAGAAAGTTTGTCGAGTTATGATACCATTAACAAAAATACGGCAAAAGCTTTTAAGTGTTGGATACGCCTAAACGGTGCAACAATGACAAAACAACGTTCTCAGATGAGATTGCGTCGAAATTTAGAATTAAAAGTATTTGTTTGTTGAATTTAATATAATTTTCAATACCTTATAATGCAAAACATGCTACGACGTCGAAAAGTACGAAAGACCGCACTGTCTAAAATTGATTCGATGATTTTTTCTGCCCGAAAAATATTTTTGGCTTATCATAAATGGGGCGGACATGGATAGAAATCCCAGGTTACCAAACTATATTAATATACGTATTGTCATGATTAATTAGGTCTCACAGATTGTACAAGTAAGGTCGTGCATGTTAATTATTTTACTTACATAAAAATTTTCAGACTCAACGCTCATGCACCGTAATTATAATATTGCTCGCAAATAATCTCTCAAATCAGTATGGCTGACAATATTCTGCTTCTTTTTATATGCGACTTAAAGCAAATGTAAATGGGTAATACTTTAAGTTCCTATTATCTTTATTGAATATGAAAAAACAAATCAGTACCGATATTGAATAAGCGACGCACTAAAATTGAAGCTCCTTCTTCAAAGATGTAATTAATACATTTCAACGCGCGAAGGAATAATCATAAAACGTACTTATGAGGTACTCGAGAGCATCAAGGCATACGATATAGAAATAACAAATGCCTTATACAAATGCGATGTACAAATGCAAAGTGGACAGTGCAAAAAAATATGACATGCGCGAAGCCATTGAAACTTATTGGTTCCTGAAGGATTAGCAACGCTTTAAAAGACAATAAATTACTCGTCCTTTCACAAAAATGAAACATTTGCATTTTATGTACCTGGGATATATTTGTGTTTTTCTTTTTTACGAGTGCCATTCAAAATACTCGTCATTCGCGAATCGTAAACAAATCGGAAATACCTACGCTTAACGATCTATTTGTGTTCTCGGAGATTAGTCCAGATTTCGAACGATAGACAATTACATTAATAAATACGAGGCTCCTATGCCGGGCTACTCGCGTGACTATTTTTTACCCGCAAGTTTTGACCGCGCAAGGGATGATTTATCGCCGTACAGTTAACGAAGGGCTCGCCGGGGCCAGAAAGTCACGCTATGGCGAGGGTGCGGAGCACGAGCAGGGCCAGAATTTTCGGGGGGCTTCGCGGAGCTCGGCTACACGGCGGTCGATAACGGGGGCCGTGATTTTTATCGACCGCAGAGGCCAACTGGCCGGCACCGATCAGCAACTGCTCCCGGCGATCGGGCGTCTCCTCGCGCTGGGCGGCACCGCGCCGAAAGCGCCGGCTCTCCCCCCCGGGAGGCGCCCCGACGAGGAGGACCGACCGCCGCCGGTAAGATCGGCGGCAGCGGGGCCGCGGGGAAGCCCTCGGGCGCCTCCCGCCCCGGCCGCAGCTCTTATAAATAAACCCGCGCGCCGGATATAAGCTAACCCCCGGTGGAGGCACCCGCGTCGGGCTCTCGCGAGACGCGCCGAGGCCCCGGGCGCGGCCACGCCGCTGTCGCTTGGCCGCCGCCGTCGCAGCCGACACCGTCGCGCGCCCGCCCGAGGACCGAGCCCCGATGACCGAGGAGGGCACGAGCGCCGAGGACTGGCCGCCGATCCGCAGGCTCCAGGTACGGCGGGCGCCGCTCGCGTGCTTCCTTCGCACCCCGGCGCTCCCGGCCGAGGCTCTCCTCCCTCCCTCCCTCCCACCCTCCCGGCTGCGAGCCTCGCGGCCCCGAGCTCCCCTCGGTCTGATAATTTAGCGCGCGCTCGGCCCCGTGACCCACTGTCCCCCCCCCTGTGCACTCCCTCTCGCGCATTCCCCAGCCGTGTACCCGGCCGCCGAGGAGGCTCTGTCATTGTCGGACCTCGAGCGACCTTCGGTTTTTCTCCCGCGGTACCGCGCACCAGTTGTTTATTATCCGCGCGCTGAGCGTATCCCCAACGTACCCGAGCCGTGCCCCGTTACGAATTATACGCCTTCTATTAGCGCAACTTCGTTTACTACCGGTCGGTTCAGGCGCGACCAGTGCTCGGTGAAGCTTTTTCTTTTTTATTTATTTTTTTATTTTTTTTTCCCCCTTTCGCCTATTGCCAAGCGGATAAGAAGCGCTTTTAAAAGATAGACCGAAGTGGCATCGTTTAACAAGACGCTCCCCATCCAATGCTAAAGCCAGTTACAAAAGGTCTTTCATGAAACCGAATTTCCAGAGCTAAAAATAACACCCGAAGGTCTATTGCAGCATGTTTTCATTCAAGAAACGCATCTTCTTAACTTCTTCTTAATTAACTATTATTCAGATCAATGTCAATTTTTCAGAGATCTTTTCATTCCTCTCTTCCCTTCTTCCCCCCCCCTCTCTTTCACTCTATTTCTATTAATTTACACAACATAAATGAAATTAACTATTTCCGTAAAGTTTTACTCGAGTCTTTTTAATTAGAAAGCTGTTCGCAAATTACTCGCACCTACATTCTCGCGTCAATTTATATAATCAAATGTGATAAAAGTCAATGTATTATTCGTTAACATTAAGTTATCTGGACTAAATATGCTCAGCTTAAAATCATAATCGATGCGCCCTTGTTTTTATGCATTGATAATTTTGCGAATTTGAAAAAACAAGGGGGGGGGGAATTGAGGAATTTAAAAAAAATTTTATTTAAAAAAAGGAAAAAAAAAACAAATTTTTCCTACCGTTAAATATAAATCAGCACTCTTGTATATTATTTCGGTATAGTTGTTTGTCGTTTAATTAAATTTTAATAATTCATCATATGTTATTTAAAGAAATGTTATTTATTCTCGAAAAATTCCGTTGGAAAAATTATTTACATTTGAAAAAAAGTATTTCAAGTGCGATACAATCCGTTTAATCATAGTTATTTTACCAGTACAAAACGATTAGCTAATTACTTTGAAATGTCGCAGTGCAATGAAAGCTAATATTGATGATTTGCACTTTTTTGCGAAACAGAAGTATTACCGTTGATCGATTGATGGTAAATTCTATCATTAGATACTGTGTAAATTCGTGCTTGAATTTTACATTTTAAAACGCCCACCAAGAAAAGGCACGAGGATAGCGATTGCATCAATCCCGTCTAATAATTAAAGAAGAGCGTGTGGTTTCTCACGCCACATCCTTCAAATTATTTGAACGGCCGCGAGTTTGTTTTATAAATAAAACGATGTGTTTGGTCTGTAGTCAGATAAATATTCTCTTTCTCTCTCTCTCTCTCTCTCTCTCTCTGTTATTGTCTTTCCTTCTCTTTTTCTCATTCCTTGTCTCTAGCTACCATGCATCTGATTGCGAATGTACTTCTTCGCGAGTGCAACAATGGAGAATCTTAGATATGGGCTCGCCAATCTCCGAATTTACTTTGAAGTCTGCGGTTCTATGGTTGGTTTGTGCGCGGTGGCGGAAAAATTATCTGTTATGAATAGAACTCATCAAACGCGACTATAATACTTTTAATGTGCCATCGTCTGGCTTTTATTTTATATAGCGTCTTTTCACCTTGTCTCGTCAACGCTTTACGCTTTTAATACCTTTAACAAGTCACGAGAAATAAACATTTTCTACGGCTAGTAAAAAGAGGTCGTAAGATTTTAACATACTCTTTATTCAATGCCACTCGAATCATAAGTCAAGTGCTGGAGAATAACTATAGAGAAATCAAAGCTGACTTTCAAAGTTGTTGAGCAAATTTTTTGGCAATGATTTTGACCCGGTTTTTACATTTTATGAAAAATGTTCAGTGAGTATTTTTCAAATAGGTCTTTCTCAACTGAAAATAATTATACAATGATGAGGCATCTATTTTAAACTTTAAATTTAATAGTGAGAAAATTTAATATCCAAAGAGTTTATAGAATTTATACTTACTGTATATAACCAATGAGTCTAGCACAGAGTAAAAACTTTCTTTTAACATAATTGATAAATTTTACATTCTTCTAAAACATGATCAGCCAACTTTAACGCATCTGTGTATTATTTAATTAGTCCAAAAAATTAGCTTTTTGTTATATTTTATTTGATGGAAGAATGAAAATGTAATTAGAATTAATTGGTATCGATTATCTAGCAATACGTGCTAAATATGATTAAAATTCTTCATATTTTAAAAATGATATCGATAAATACAAAATTTTAAACGTTGTAATGTTGTATTGTACTTGAGCGTTCAATATTGAATAAACTTTTCATACCAACTATTGATTTATGGAAAAATATACAGCTAATAGATGAAATAAGACTTTAATTCTAATTGCAGTCAAATGGATCGATAAATGAATAGAATAACTTATCATTAGTAACATATTCATAATTTCCTCAGTGATCTAGTATGTATGTGTGTGTGTGTATGGGGGGATTGTGTGTGCGTGTAACAAAATATTAAATAAATCTGCCTCGTTTCCCTTCATTGAAATTATGTATATTTTAATAATGTAAATTATCAATGCATTTTTAATATTAAAGTTATTCGTTATTAGCTGTTAATTAAGTACGGGATATTTTAAAAAACAAAATACGTATACATATTGCCAATCGAATAAATTCTATTCCAAACGAGATGCGTAAGCTTACTCCGACTTTGTATTTCCTTCGTTTACCCTACACTCTAGGGTTACTAAATTTATCAGAAGAACGTATTCGAGTATAGGGGCAGGCTACGAAGAGACGAGGGTGTGTATAAATTTGCAAGAGCCAAGCATATTTGACCTTTTTACGACATCCTTTAATAAAGAAAAAAAAAAAAAAGAAAAAAAAAAGAAGAAAAAAAAAGAAAAAAAGCTGACAAATTGTAGGTTAATAATACACACGACGTCGTTTTATACTCCCCGGCGGCGTATGCCGTAATTCTCCTCGACCCCCCCCCCTTTCCCCCCGACCCGCGCTCTTAGCACTCGTGTGTGGGTACAATGTATTGATCGTACGAGCGTGTGTACGCGAGCCGTACCTTGCGGGGGTCGGGGCCTCGGGGGGTGGTGGCGCGCATCCTTGGAGAGTCCTGTGAAACCGTGTATGCCAATTGTGAGCTCCTGCGGGATGCGCGCGTCTCTGCAGCTGCGCGAAGGCCCAACTTGCGCTCTTAATTCGGCACCCTGCTTTTTTCCCTTTTATGCGTCATCCGACAATTATGGGAAGGGGGATAATTCACCGACTGCGTCCGATCGACTCGTTTGATATCGAGCCTTGCCTACTCTCCGCTCTGAATGGGATCCCGTTCGGAGCAATAGAAGCATTCTGGAAAATTACTGCACGACTTCGTTACAAAGTTAGAACGATTTCAAAAAATTTCGAAAATTTCAAAAAATTACGAAAAAATTTCAAATCCTAATTGATGCATGTTGGATAATTCATTGGAGGGGCTGATATTTATTAACTAAACAAACTGCAATCGTGATCACCTTCGTTGTCTGTTATATTTATTTTTGAAAATCTAAAGAAAACTTTTGCTGCGTCGATGCTTATTAATGCGGATGATATCTCAAACTTATATTTATTAATTGCAAGGGCTAAAATTTTGTACGCAGATCAATTTTATTTATGCTTTATTTTACTGTGTTTGCACTCGAGAAAAATTTTGCTTAGAAAATAAACGACTGTACGATTCAAATTTTGCTCGACTTTTAAACAAGTCAATAATCAAGGAATGACATAATTTATGGAAAGATTTATTAGAGATATGTAACATCTCAATGTTGATTAAATAAAAAACGTATATTTTTTTTTTTAAATAAATTAATTATAATTTGGGATCAGTCATATTCCATAGCTTCTATTCAATGGTATTTTTAAACGTTCAGAAACATATTTAGATACTGCAAAATATTGAAAAATAAAATGACTTTTTACAATTCTTTATTATAAAAGCCTTGCTAAATGATGTTTATTTAATTAATCAGTGTAATGCGATGCTTAAGGACGTTAGTTCGTATATTTCGCTTTAATACGAAAAGCGAGCATGGAAAAAGCGCCTTTCAGCTTGTTTTTTTTTAAAATCTTGTGCACGGCAGTTTCGTCGATGCTTCGAAAGCGCAAAGAACGCGGTTTAAAAATATCGATTCATAATGCACACGTAATTACGGGTATGGTTCAGTAGTAAGCAAGCGAATTTGCAGATAACCGAAGGTGCTCGGGTGCACGAGCAGAGCCGCATGTATAGTTAAGGCGAGGCAGGGCGATTCGGGCGGGATGTAAGGAACTCTATGATTAAAGCATGAGCTCGGATCGAAAGGACGGCGAGGAGGAAAAGAAGCTCCCGAGGATTAGGCGGCGACGCGCAGCGGTGCGGCGCCACCCGCCGGAGGTGCATAAATAAGCAGAGGCTCGGCTAATCGCACGAGCGCCGAGGGCTGGTCGGGGTTTAACAGCCGATTCGGCCGAACTGGAATCGGACCTCGCAGCCGCGGGTCGTCGCACCCACTGCACATTTGCATTTATCGCTTATAATCTCCTGGGGGGATGCGATTGTTTCCTGCCACTTCCTCTGTCCGACTCTTATTGGTGCGACTACTTTTCAATCGCGGACGATTGCTTTCAATATTCATTGCTTCAAAAGTACGAACTTCCCCCAATTACCTCCGGGAAGTTGCGCGCGAGGGTGAATTTCAATTCGATCAATTTATACGTTTTGGTATAATTGGTTTTTGTAAGATTTTCATAAGCACTTCCTTCGTATTGTGCCGCTTTGATATTTATCATCCTAACGATGATTATTGATTGATGTTCTTAATTCTTTTTTTTTTTAATACTTATAATAATGTAAATGTCTTATCGAAGAAAAATAATGATTTACTATCCTACATGAGCTTACTCGAGAAACGCTTATTGCGTCCGCTAAGACAAATGTTTTGAAAGAAAATTGTAACGATTTCATAATAATATAGGGTATTTATTATGTGTCATTCCGTGCAGGGAGAAATAAAAAGATTGTAACAATCGATACAAATGTCTGGTTTCGTAGCAACTCCCGCTGCATTATTAATAATTTGAGATACTGGTTGTGCGTTACATATTATAATAGAAATATTGAAAAAAAATATGTAAAAATAAATATACACCGAATAAACAGAGATTAAAGTACTTTTGAAAAAAAAAATTCATTAAAAAAATGAAAGACGACGAGTATCCTTAACGTCTTTTTTTATTTTTAAATTTAAGCCATCTAAATGCAGCTGTACATTTAATAATAGTAGAAAACTCTCTTCCAAAGTTATAATGATTGATTCGAAGTAGAAAATAGTTTTGATCGCATGATACCTGAAAGAGAAGACACTTGGAGTATATTAATTTTACCGCTTGTAATGCTGAGAGATAAATCGTAAAAAAGAAGCGAACGCGCAAAGACATTTTATTCCTTTACATCAATTACAAATAAATACGGAGCTGAATCGCAATCCAATCGAATGGAAATTGATTTATGTATTTATCGTGTAGGCGCTCTCAGTCCGATAGATCGGGCTATTGGGCAATTCCGATTGAAATCCTACGTTGGAGTACCAAATTTGGAAAACAATTAATTCCAAGTTCCAAGCAAAGCAGGTCGAGTCACGCGAGCGGGCGTAGCTTCGGGAGTTTCGCGCAGCCGTGGCACTAATGGCAGAGAGTAGTTAAGAGTCCTAGAGCTCGGGCTACCGATCAAAAATCTCCGGGCGCACTCGTGCAAGTCGGCGCAGATGCATCTTAAAGGCGAAGCCGAAGGGAGGAGCGTTCGGTCGATCAGTGGGCACAAAAGTGAGTCGCTTAGCTGCGAGGGTGTCGGGGACACTTACAACACTGCGGCGTCGCGGTCGTTCCGTACGATTTCCCCGAGCCCTTCCTGACTGCTTTAGCAGCAGGCCGTCGTCTGGTCTACCCAAGCTCACAACTCTACCCCCCGAGCCAGCCGCCCAGCCCTACTTTCCTTGAGCTCCTTCATGGGCTTTCGGGCCCTTTGTCTCCCCGCAATATGCGTCACACCCTTTGTAGTGGCACAAATATCGTCAACCCCGCGCTGCAGTACTCGCCAAAAGAAATTCAACGCGCTGCGAGGCTGGTAATTTTTAGGATCGCAGCCGCGCTTATGAAGGGGGCCGCGCACTGGTCATTATTCCAGCTAAGAGAGAATCAAATTATCCGACTACTCCTCCTATTCGATGGATCTATCATTATTCGAGCGGCAATGAATCGCATCGACCATTCCGCAAGCGAATTTGTAACTCAATAGTATTTACGTAGAGGAAAAAATAAACAAGGGCTTCATCGCCGGTTCAACGGCAAACTAATTCTCACGCAGTCGACAATTTTGTCAACCTAATGAAACAAATTAATCTTAATGCGTTTACGTCGGTCGAATAGTCAATCGAAGCTTACGCGATTCGAAGAAGCTCTAGTAGGGCGAATACGCGTGGGCGCGCGTGTCATAAAAGTTCGCATCGTAAATGTTATAGCGTATGGTGTCGCGAAGTAGATGACCTCCTAAAGAATACCATTGGCGAGGAGACTGTCGGGGAAGGCAAAGCTAGGAGTAGAGCCACGGGCGGGGAGCGCACACGCGTAGCTGCAATTTCAAAAGTAATGTACATCGGAAGTCCCGAATCGCCGGCGTCCAGTCGTAATTGGCCGTAAAAGGAGAAGGAGAGAGAAAAAAAACACGACGACTCCTCGACGCCCGAGGAAAGAGGGCTGAAACCCGTAGAGGGTTTCCTGGTGGCTCGGGGTGCGAGGGGCCGGCCACGGCTCTGCTCGTCTCGGTCGGGCGTCGAGGGGACGCGGCAGGAGCTGGCTCGGGGGTGCGCTGGAGGGGCAGCAGTGCATTCGCAAGCGGAGGGCGGGGGTCGAGACGCGCAGGTCGCGTCGGGCGGCCCGCGACTGCGCCCTCGAGCTCCTCTCCGGCGGAGGAGCCCGCGAGAGCCGCACCGGTGTAGTGCCTAGCTTACGCCCCGCGCCGATCGTGGACTGGTGGCCTCTTCCGGCCACGGGGCCGCGTAGAGAAGGCCGAGCCGAGGGTCCGCTCCGATAGGCCCTGGACGGCCCCCTGCCCAGGGGAACGGCCATGTCCTCGACGGTGGGTGCGCCCCCCCTGGGCAGGGCTAGAGAGGCGGCCACGGGCTTACCAAAGAATCTATGGGAATCGATCCGATCGAGGGGCTCGATCGTTTCCAAAAAATGCGAAATTCGGAATAGCGGCGGCTCTTCTTTCCCTCCTATAATCGCAAGCCAGATGACGTTAGAGATCAGATGGTGTTAATTACGCTCTGCTGGGAGTTTACTTATCGAATGCATAATTTTATGCGCGGCTTGTGAAGAGCACGACCACGCTTTAACGAGCCCATTAATTGGCCAATACGCAAAAGAAGGATATCAATCCGATTGATCCGATAGGACGCTAAACCGAAAGTAACATCAATCGGGCCGCGAGGCCCGCTAAAGACGGAGGGGCTGAGGGTGGCGGGTGTAGGGGAGGTGTTCGGAGAGGCTCGGAGAGGCGATAAGAGGGTGCAGCAAAGGCGGGGGTTCAACAAGTGCCTCGGCAGCCGGGAAGGATTTCCGCTCGGGGGTGGAGGGGCCAGGGACGGGGGGCAATGCGAGCGACGGACTCGGTAGAGACGTACGTGGCCCGACGATGTCGAGATGTCGGGGCCGACACTACACCGGCGCAAGGCAGCGCTGCCCGAGCGCGGGTGGGGGATGCCGGTGGGGTCGCCCCCGCCGCAGCCGTCGGCGCACGGCAAGTGCGCGCGTGACGGCTAGTGGAGGGCAGAGCCGGCTGCCGCTGGCTGGTCGTTCCTCGGCGGTGCGCGAGTCTGCTCGATAAGCGCGAGCGCGTCGCGATGCTCCGCGTCGTCGTCTTCGTCGTCTTCGTCTGAGGAGGCCGCGACCTGGGCCACGAGTGCGCGCTCATCACCGGGGGCTCGCGCGAAGGCGCCGACTATCACGCGACATGGTCACCGACAACGCCAGCCAGGTACACCGCGGCTCGACCCCTTCGGGCCTGGCCCCGGCGCCTCGCCCCTAGCCCCAAAAGGGGCCACCCACGTCCCGAGGGCTCTAGAGCCCTGGCTCGATTCCCCGATCGCCCGCCTCGGCCCGCCCCTGGGACTCCGAGGAGCCGACACCGGGATAAATTATTTCCCACCCGCCCCGCCGCCCCGGTCCTCCCTGCCATCGGCACCCTCGGCTCTTCTCCTTCCCTTCGCCCGTTGCGTCTCCTTCCAATCGGTCCTCGAATACGCCGAACGAGGCTCGCTCGGACGAGGGCGGGACGGAGGGAGGAAAGGTCCTATCGCCGAGGCGATCCTCCCTGCGAAAGCCCTTCTGTTGTCGTCTTACTAGCCCTCGGCTACGAGAGCTATCCTATAGCCGGGTCGGATCGAATTCGGCCTCGACGCCAAAGGGTGGAGCGACGAGATATATCAGGGGGTAGGAGCTGGACGAATGTGGTGGAGAGAGAGAGAGAGAGAGAGAGAGAGAGAGAGGGATAGAAAGAGAAAGTGTGTGCGCCAGAGAGAAAGAGAGAGAGAGAAAGGGAGAGTACAGAGGAGAAAGAACGAGTGCGTGTCAGTGGCAGAGGGAGCTGAAGGGCGGCAGAGAAGGGGAGAAAGTCGAGAACAAGAATCTTGTTTGCGCGAAGGGTTAGAATGAGAGAAGCTAACTCGAGTGTCAAAACCCTTACGCTAGTGTCCTTCCGCGTTGTTTTTATCCACGAGCCGAAAGGGACGGTGGGCCCTTTCAAAGCGTGTAGACGCGCTTCAATCTCGACTCACTCAACAGATATCCCACTGAAATCGATATTTCCACTTGGGATCTTAGTCGGGCTCTGAAAGTCTAGCCCACGATATTTTGGGACATACTTCATTAACCCCGAAACTTTGAGGAAAAGTTAGCTGTTAATTAAAGCATTCGACTATTAGGAGATTAAGCGCTCGATGGAAGATTCATACGGCTATTGTTATGTTCTAGTTTTTAAATGAGGCAAGCTTCTAAAATTATGACAAGCCTCGGCAAAATTAAATGCATCAACCATTCATATGACTAGATTAAATTATTGAGCATCGTTAAAATTAAGTACATTTAACTCAGTCGAGCGTATTAATAATACGTATTTACATTGTGGTAGAAAGCACACAAATTTTATTAAAGTCACACTAGTTGAATTACATTTATTTATTAAATGCGAAAATATTATTGAATTACAGATGAACTACGTATTCATCTATGCTTATATATATATATATATATATTTATTTATTTATTTATGGTAAAAGCTTAAACATTATTAATGTATTGACAACTTCATACAACGGCGTTATTTATAAAATAAATTAAAAGCTTTGAAATTGATAGACTTTTCACACAGTAGCCGTTGAATCAAAAGTTAAGGCGGAAAAATTACAAGGAAAACATATTTTAACTTAATTGTGAAAAAACGAGAGGAAAGATAATAAAGATTCGAACTAACCGTTTGGGTTAGCATTAAGAAAAAGTTCTATTTCACATATGCACATGTGAACTCGAACTCAAGGAGAGAGAGAGAGAGAGAGAGAGAGCGAGACACGTAAGCTCGAGCGCCTACAGTTATTTAACTTTAGCTCTACTTGGCACAAGGAGTATGTTTTTCTTCCGGTCTGTTTTGCTCCACTTTACTAATGAGAGAATAGATTTGATAAAATAACGCCGTCTGCGGATTGACCTGCTTCCTTGTTATGTCTGTTGTCATCATTTGGCACTTTTTTAACGCGATTAATCATCATTCGACTGTAATGTTAAACGAATCGATTATTTCGCAATACAGAATGACAACATTTTTTCCTTCTTAATTCGAAACTAATTGCTTTCGTTCTGATTGAAAAATCAAGTGCGATACGCTTTTAAATCGATATTTAAAAGCAATCTATAAAGCCTTTTCAGGCTCTTTTGTGCGAGGTTTCGCGTAGATTTGAAATATTAATAAAAAGGCTTATAAAAAGGTAATTCCTTCGTTTGTTTCTTGTAGCATCCATTATAATATTGAACCGATGAAATATGAAACGGAGGAGGATATTGACTTTGTCGAATAGCTCAAGAATACACCTGGTCGTTGTTTTTTACGCGTGTAAAGATACTGGAAACTTTTATGTTTTTAAATACATTAATAAAACGACAATTAATCGAATTCTCATTTATAACTCATTTATAAGTCGACGCACGCGGGGATAACGAAAAGCGCTGGTTACCCATGCGTACGGCCTTTCTCCTTAATGTACAAGCACGGCATAAAGACAAATGTACATTTCGTTAACGATTCTTCATTGACAAAAGTCTTAAATGCTTAAATACAATAATTCGTTTCATAGTTAAATTCATTTTAACATAATAAGATCAACAATTCAATCTGTTAAGCGATTTTGTATATTTGCAATTTTGCAATATTGTAATATTGTATAGAAAGAATCACGATGAACTCATGGCATTGAAAAGATAAAGATGGGGGAGGGAGGAATAGTTTGTTGATCATTTCAAGCTCATATAATTGCAACGAACGACTCAATTCTACTTTCTTTTTACATTAAACACTTTGCAATTGTGTTAATTCGGAAGTAAATCACGTTAGAGTAGGTGTATGCTTTCAATTAAGCTTGCCCATAACAATATTACGAATAAGTATTTAAATTACACATTAAGCGTGTATCTGTGGTTCTAGAGTTTATAGTACAATAAGTCTTATGGCTTGCATTTGAATGAGAGTTTGCTCTGTTCCAGCAGTTGCCGTTGATAGTGAGTTCGTGTGGACGAGCACTGAAGCTTTTATCGATTTTTCGCTCAAATAATGGATCTACCGTTTCAAAACATTTAAAGCGAGGAGCTCAGAGAATAGCGAAGAGCTCTCGTGCAAAAATAATTATTCATTGTTTTAAGCCGAAACATTGTCATTTCAAAGATTAATGTAACAAAATTCTGCAACTTTTAAGCACTTGTTGCAGAAGCATAACTTAAGACGTGGATTTATTTGCTGCATAACCGCAGCTATTTATTGTATTATCAATGATAGATTATGTAAATTTTGAGCCGAATATTGACATTAATCTTATATTATTATGGATTTATTTAGAGTGATGCCACAACGACGTTTCTTCGGGCTGCTCGGTCTGGCAACCTCGAAAAGGTGATCGAGTACCTCAATGGGGATCTCGACATTAACACAGCCAATTCAGTACGTTATTTTTTTTTTAATATTCACTTGGCTTGAATAAATATTACTTGATATTCAGAGTTCATTTTAATGGAGCCGCTCGCTTAATATTAAGCAGTTACTTTCAAATCAAAATGACCGAAATTTTTGATAAAATAAAAAACCCAACTGTATTCAAAATTGCATAAGATTCTAATTTTATATTTATTAAATGTAACACTTTATTAAAAGATACATGCATAAAAGTGGTCTAAATATACAATATTCATCGTTAAGTTTATACGCCACCTACTTTACTAGATTTCCGATAAAATTAAGTCTTCAACAACGCGAAAGTGATTTTAAATTTATGAAAAATTAAAAAAATTGAAATATACCTTTTGTGCCTTGTGTTTTTTTTTCATTAGCCTAATCCAAGATTATAAGCGATAAGCTTCTTTAACGAAATCGCCCATTCGGTTTTTTAATATTATATTTATCATTAAATTACCAATAGAAATTCGTTTCACCGTGAAAAGCCATTATCTTTTACATTTTTAGAACGGCTTGAATGCGTTGCATTTGGCATCGAAAGATGGCCACATTGAAATCGTGACGGAACTATTAAAGAGAGGCGCAAAGGTCGATGCTGCGACAAAAAAGGGGAACACCGCATTGCATATAGCATCATTAGGTAATAAATCATAAAATAAAATTTTGTCATCTCTTTTTTCTCTCACGTATCTTCTTCATGATTGATTCGGTGTATTGCTTAAATTTTGTCAAAGCGAATATTGACCGCTTAAACATCGAACTTTTATTCCAACTTTGTTATTGTGTTTAGAAACTGAAATCTCGAGCGAATGCAAATCGTTTGTATAATATATGCATAAGCTATAAAAAATTATTGAATTAAAATTGAATTTATAACGTTATAAAACTTTGAGTCGAACTGAATCTTAACTACTTTATCATAAAAAAGAAGAGAAAAAAGAAGTTCTTACCTTTGCAATTCAACTGTATTAATAAGATATTAATAAGATTTAAACTTATTTTTTTTAGCTGGCCAATCGGAAATAGTTAATATTCTTATTCAAAATGGTGCCGCAGTTAATATTCAATCGCAAAATGGATTTACACCACTTTATATGGCTGCGCAAGAAAATCACGATCAAGTCGTTAAAATTTTACTTACTAATGGAGCGAACCAAAGTCTGGCGACAGAGGTACAACGCATATATGTTTTGCATGAATAAACTGCTTTTTCAAACGGTGTTATATAACCGAGGTTTGAAACGTCGTAAACCGCTGCATAATTTGCATAGGTCGTAAAATAAATAATTGTCATTTTTCAAAAACAATTCCCTAAGCTGTATAAAGTTTTATCAATGTGCACTGTTAATTGTCTAAAATTCAAAATGATTTTCTGACTCGGGGCTAAAGCTATTAATTGCCATCAGAATAATAAGGAGTAATGGAATTACTTATGCAAAGAATTATATTATTGGAAAAAAAGGAAAGCTAAGAATTTTGATTTACTCAGGACGGCTTCACTCCATTGGCGGTGGCTATGCAACAAGGGCACGATAAAGTAGTTAGCGTACTTTTGGAAAATGACTTGAAGGGAAAAACAAGACTGCCGGCGTTACATATTGCTGCGAAAAAAGACGACTGCAAAGCTGCTGATCTACTTTTACAAGTAATATAAAGTTTTTTTACATAAAATAATTTCGCTTTTTATGTCGCATTGTTCAGTAAAATTGCGTTTTTGGAAATCGCATATTTTTAAGCATTTTAAAAAAATCACTCAGATGGAGAAGACGCTTGTCATGCGATGAATTTATGGAACTTTGGTCGTAAAAATCTTTTCAAATTCATCAATCCATTTACGTCGTGAAAAAATTATGCATAAAAATTATTTTCGAAAAATACGCTGAGCATCTGTTACATTGAGAACAATATACATGTATATATATATATATATATATACATGTATATTGTTATGTATATATATATATATATATATATATCCATTAAAATAAAATATCAATAGTTTATAGAAGATTTACGTTACAAAGCTTTAAATAAAATAGTAATAAGAAATTTCGTCATTATTTTCAGAACGACCACAAGCCAGACGTGACGTCAAAGAGTGGCTTTACGCCACTGCACATCGCCGCTCACTATGGTAACGAAGATATTGCCCGATTACTGTTAAAACGAGGTGCCGATGTTAATTATTTAGCTAGGGTAATGATACATTTTACTCCTCTTTGATTTTAATCTGCGCCTGAAAAATAATCGTTCTATCAAGGAATGTAATGATTTAAGAAAAATACATTTGTCGCTTCACGAAGGAAGCTTTAAGAATCTTAATTGCTGCCCCATGTGAAACTTTTTATAATAAATAATACGAAAAAAGTCCTAATTTCAATCAATCGATACTGTAGTAAAATATGGATAGCCTTTATCGGTGGCTTCGCATGGTATTATCTAAATACAACCATGCGAATAGAAGTTGTCGCGTCTCGATGCGGTGGATTCCAAGTCTAAAAAAATGGAATGCGAATCAAAGCGGAGGCAATATTTATTTACAGTTTAACATAAGTCCCCTGCACGTAGCAGCAAAATGGGGTAAAAACAACATGGTGAAGGTGCTGCTGGAGCACGGGGCGGTAATAGACGTAAAGTCGAGGGACGGCTTGACTCCGCTCCATTGCGCCGCTCGTTCGGGGCACGAGCAATGCGTAACGACGCTCCTCGAGAGCTCGGCCCCCATAAGCGCGCGCTCCAAGGTAAGGCTGCTGCTCTCCTGCCTCCTCCTCCTCCTCCCCCCCAAGCCTAAAGACGCCCTCCCTCAATATTTTAACGCAACGCTCGTTGGCTTCGCTAAAACAACCTACGCGCGAGATAACGACTCCTCGCTCGCTATAATTTGTCGGCCCTGGCGAGCCAGCCTCCAATGTCGATCGCTGCTTCGCAGAGCGGACTGGCCCCCTTGCACATGGCCTCCCAGGGCGACCACGTGGACGTAGTGCGAGCCCTCCTGTACCATCGCGCGCCCGTCGACGAGGTCACCATAGACTACCTGACGCCCCTCCACGTGGCGGCCCACTGCGGCCACGTGCGCGTCGCCAAGCTTCTGCTGGATCGCAAGGCGGACGTCAACGCCCGGGCCCTGAACGGCTTCACGCCCCTCCACATAGCCTGCAAGAAGAACCGCTTCAAGGTCGTCGAGCTCCTGGTCAAATATGGCGCCTCCATTGAGTCCACCACCGAGGTAGCTCTCTCCTACCTGTCGCCTCCTCCTGCCGATCTATCGGGACCGATCCTGATCCCTCTCTTTGCTCGCAGTCTGGATTAACGCCCCTGCACGTGGCGAGCTTCATGGGCGGCATGAACATCGTCATATTTCTCCTTCAAAACGAGATGAATCCCGACGTGCCCACTGTGCGGGGAGAGACGCCCCTGCACCTCGCTGCCAGAGCCAATCAGACGGACATCATACGGATTTTGTTGAGAAACGGAGCCAAGGTCGACGCCCCGGCAAGGGTAAGGGCCCGCACTCGTGGCAGGCGACTCGGGACTAGCTCGATTCTTAGGGATCGAGGAGCCGCCGCCCGGTGGCTTATTCTAATTGGCCGACTCTCGCTTAGGAGCTGCAGACGCCCCTGCACATAGCCTCGCGGCTCGGCAACGTCGACATCGTGATGCTGCTCCTGCAGCACGGCGCAGCCGTCGACACCGTGACCAAGGACATGTACACGGCCCTGCACATGGCTGCGAAGGAGGGCCAGGAAGAGGTAATGACGGACGAGGAGCGCGACGAAATTGCCAAAATCGCCGACAGCATTAATCTTTATAACTTTAGATTCCTCTTCTGGAGCCGACGTCGCGAATTTATGATCTGATTTGACATTAATGTTACTCCTCGATCGCAAGGGGATGTGAAAGTTCCTTATACAGCTACCTTACAAGCCTCCGTTTCATAGATCGACGTTATTTACCCGGCACAGATCTTGAAATACGTAAATGCATTTTTTTCGCGTCCTGCCGACTTGTCTGTTCCCTCGGTGACGTTTGGTTAAAGAAACGGTGCCTGGCCAAAACACGATTATTATTATCATTCGATATTGCTGGTGGATTTTTCATTAGGGTCGATTAGGAATTGTCATTGTGGGCCTAATTTTTTACCTAATATAAATAAAGTGACAGTTTCAGTAACGACTTTACACATTTAGACTGTTCGTCTTGAAAAATGCTATTAAATACGAAATGCAGCAAATTGTTATTCTTATTGTTACAAAAACGATTATCCCATCAAATTAACGACCAACTCGTGATTTATAAGCACGACAAGTTATGGTCATTGTGTATTCGTTATTGGTCTTTCAAGTATCTAGACATCTCAGGATTCTTAATTCTTTTCACGCTCAAAAATTAAAGAGCATTCTTGATTTTTCTTTGAATTATTCTAATAAAGTTGCATTTTATTGTGAAATGAAATTTTTTGATAGAAGATTTAGTGATATATTGAAAAAAACCATTAATATAATTGAGAAATGACATTTTATTAATGTGCAATGAGTAAATTAGTTTGTTACTGTATTTTTATTTTATTAGAGCACTATATTGTTATTATTATTATTTCGTGATACATTTTCGAAATAGGAAATAAATTTATGGATTTATAACGTACTCTATTTAGTTTCATAAAACTAAATTATATACAATTTTTTAAAATTAAAATTATTTAATATTAATATAAGCGTTATATAAATAGTGCCGTGATAATTAACTTATTCTTTTTCAAATAATTAGTTAGAATAAAAAATTCAACCAATTAATTCTAATGAATTTATTCATTTTTTATTGTTCGTTGACAAAAAGCTGTTTCTAGTTCATTGAAGTACAAAATTTGGAATTAATAATTTCGCATTTACAAAAGTCGTAATACTAAATGCGTTTGATCAAATAAATAAATATATATATATATATATATTTTATATTTATTTAAATATATATATTTTTTGTTAGCATTTCACATCCCCTTAAAATTAAATAAAATAATTTCTTTATCATTTTTAATTTTACTATAGAACTATTATTTTTTGTTAACTTAATATTTAGTTACATTTTTATAGTCCGGCTATAATTTTTAAAAACTCTTTTGTGCTCCTTTTATGCATTGACTTTAAAAACTTCACTTCATTGTTCAATGTCTGATTCTTCTTTTATGTACGACAATGTTTTGTTTGGTTGATTTGTTTTATAATTTATATATAATATATTAATAAAGCTATTATTTGTATATCATTTTTATGTTCTTATTGTACGTTATTCAAACAGTATGCAATCACTTTTCTGTAATGTTAATCATATTTTCTGTAATGTTATACATTCATTATTGTTAACATTTCATTTACGTAAGATTTTGAATCAAAATTTTGGTTACTATAAAATTGAATTATTATTAATTTACGTGATTTATTAGTTGTAGAACAACTTTTTATGATTTTCGTCTCTTGTATTTCGCAGGTAAGCGTTCTTTAATTTTTTTCATTTCTAATTTTATGTTTTTAATTATTCATGTACAAGCTCACTTAAACCGCATAAAAAAATTTATTTTATTTATGCAGATTGTGTATTAAAATAATATCTATTACACATTTATATAAAATCTTGTATTAGGTGGTAGCAATTTTAGTCGACAATAATGCATCGGCAAAGGCAACAACGAAAAATGGTTTTACACCACTTCACCTCGCTGCTAAATATGGCAACATAAATGTTGCTAAAATACTATTGCAGAAGGATAGTAAACTCGATACTCAGGGAAAGGTAATTTCAAAATCCTTCATAATTATTATACATACATTTAAGATATCTTCCCGGCATTGATAACGCAATAAAAAAAAAACAAAAATTTTTTTTTCAAGCAGTTACTTAATTATAATTTAAAAAATTTCTCAGAACAATATCACGCCTTTGCTGTTAGCCTGCCATTACGATCATCCAAATGTCGCACAATTATTATTAGAAAAAGGCGCTTCGCCTCATTTAGCTTCACAAAACGGACAGACGCCACTTCATATAGCTGCACGTAAAAATCAGGCAAGTATAAATTTCGAGAGTGTTTCGACTTGTATTCGTAATTTTTCGTCAATTGAATTGAATTGAATAACGTGTAATATTATCAGCGTAACATTTATAAAAATGTGTGAGAGCTTATGATTTAAATTAATTCGTTTTAAAATATAATTTTGTTACGTAAAGTTTTTTTTAAATATTTCATAAGCATTTTAAATTTAAGCTTCGTGTTATACATTCCACTTACAAGAATTTTAATAATTAAATTTTAAAAAAGATTACATTCAATGTTTGAGTTTGCGTTATTTTTAAACCGTTTAAGAGCTATTCTGCTTATAAAATATAGACGCTATCGCCGCCTAAATTTGATATATATCTATATGTATATCATATATATACATCGCTGCAAATGATAGTAATTTAAATTTAATTAACAGATTAGAAATGTTAAGAAAAAAACTTTTTTGTATTATTTAGATGGATATCGCTTCGATATTGTTAGATCACGGAGCTAAGGCCAATGTGGAATCGAAATTAGGCTTTACGCCATTACACTTGAGCGCACAAAAAGGTCATTACGACATGACGAATTTATTAATTGAACACGGTGTCGATCCAAATCATAAAGCGAAGGTAAAATTATCCTCAATTTTTGATAAAACATTGTTTTATTTTCAATTCTTCAGATACTCTATTAATTAGATATTATTGTCATGTTTTTGCAAATAATTTTAAATGTTCGTGAATTATTATTTTTTTTTGCTAATACCAATTGTAATAAGAATTAATACAATCTATGGACAGATAATCACGAAGTCATATCTTTTTTAAAAACGATAAGTTTTACACACGATAACGATAAATTTATATAATCATAAGAATTTTGCTATCAATGCGCACCTTTGTTTAAGTATATTAATTACTTATTAATATTCAATGAGGTACGTGCATTTTTTAATACAAACTAATTATAATTTAGAATAAGAAATTAAGAATAAGAATTAATTAAGAATAAGAAAAGTCAAAGAAATTATTAAGAAGAAATGTTCAATTAAAATCACTTGCTTACGAAAATGTTGGGACTTATTTGCAAATAAATTTTATCTTAATCATTACAAACGATTGTAGTGCCAGCCAAATTCAGGAAAGAAAAAATTTATCGTTATCAAACAATGCATTTAGCTTCGATCGCTTCTTCCTTCCATCTTGAACCGGCATTAGCCTTCACGCGTAAAAAAGACACTCGGTCAAATTACAGTACGATGGAGATTGGCTCAATTAATTAAACATTTCGCAGAACGGCTTGACAGCGTTGCACCTGTGCGCCCAGGAGGACTTTATCAGAGTGGCGTCGATCCTGGTGAAAAGCGGCGCTGACGTCGAGGCAGAGACCGAGACCGGGTTCCGTCCCATTCAGATGGCCGCCCATTTTGGGAATCTGTCGATGATACGCTTTCTATTGAAGCACAATGCCAACATCGATGTCAAGACTAAACAGAATTACACGCCCCTACACCAAGCGGCCCAACAAGGACACGCGCACATCGTGTCTGCTCTCGTAGAGAATAATGCCTCGCACAGGGCTAGAACCAACGCAAGTTTCTTTTTTAATATATGCTATTATTGATGTTGTTCTTGTTCTTGTTGTTGTTGTTGTTTCTCTCTCTATCTCTTTCTCTCATTTGAAATCATTGCCCTTTACGCGTAAGCTCTTCCGATCCTAAATAAATTACTTTTAATTTCCCCAGGATGGATTGACGGCTCTTAACATTGCTCAAAAATTAGGATATATCTCGGTTATGGAAGTACTGAAGGGTCTTTCTTACGATGACGTAACACCGGATAATAAATATTGGGAGGAAAAGTACAAAGTTATTGCACCGGAGATACTGCAAGAGACGAGCCTCATGTCCGATTCAGACGATGAAGGAGGTTTGTGCTACCAGGCATCTTCTTTATTTTATCGCATTATTTTAATTTCACTTAACCCAACTCGCCCGTCCTTGATAAACTGGTTGCAATAATTATTCTTGGCATCTTTTAGGTACCGACGATTTTATAAGCGAACAACCCTATCGATATTTGACCGCCGATCTTATGAAAAGCTTGAGGGACGATTCATTGCCAATTGACGTGACCAGAGACGATCCAGTGCATAGACAAAGTGAGGACGATGATCCTTATTAAACATAAATAAATATTTTCAACCTACCTTAAAACGCATGCAATTTTTATATTACAGTATCTAAGGAAGAATATCAAGACTTTGTTCAAAGCAACAACTACTGCTCCGCTGAAAACTTTGACAGTAATGATTATGCGAGGTAACGGAAAGAAATTTAGCGAATCCCTTCAATTGCAATAAATAATTTACTAATGTTTGGTATTTTCTGTACTTTCATGCATTGCCAGACCAAATTATAAATCGTTAGTATAACAAATTAATTTTTACAGAAAAATCACTTGTACCTTGTTTGTACTAACCCATTAATGCTTACTTGTTCACACTTACATTTTATACCATTTATTATTTGGCTTAAAGAATGGCTTAAATAATTAACGTATTGTGCAATATATATATATATCTTATTTGCATAATAATAATTAAGCGATCATTTTGACGTATAACCTAAGCCATTAATCGACTAAATAAATGTGCCCGATAATAAAAGCGCGCCTGCCGATCGATAATAAAGCAACCTGTCATTTGTGTAGGTTCCTGGTTAGCTTCCTCGTGGATGCTCGGGGTGGTACAATGAAGGGCTGTCGACACAGTGGAATTCGGCTGATCGTACCTCCGAGACGGGCATCGATGCCGATCCGCGTCACCTGTCGACTCGTCAAACCCAGCAAGATGACCAATCCTCCACCCCTGATGGAAGGCGAATCATTGGCCACGCGCGTTATCGAAATGGGACCTGTTGGGGCCTCCTTTTTGGGGTGCGTTTAATTTTGTACTTTTGTTTGAAAAAAAAAAAAAAAAAAAAAAAAAACAGAAAAAACAATCTGCCTCGCAAGTTTCATTGGTGGTGGCTTTGAGCTTGATTGAATTATTTAAAATATTTCTATAAAACTGTTCATCGAGCATGGAAATATGTTTCATTATTACTTATATAATCAATAATAAAAAAATAAGTATAATATCAATGTGCACTAATACAATTTCATTATTGAATTTTAGACCGGTTTTAATTGATATACCGCATTTTGCCTCTGTTCGTGATAAAGAGCGAGAAATTATTATTTTACGTAGCGAAAATGGCGAAACTTGGAAAGAACATGACAATTCAGTTGACAATGATGATACGCTTTTAAATACCCCCTATGGTAATGGCAATTTTTCAACCGCCAGTCTTAATTATTCTATTTAAAATATGTTAGATTCATTATTACCTTATGCCTTTAGATGTGCAAATGGCTTCTACTTATTCTGGTAGGATAACTAGAATAATCACCACAGAATTTCCACAGTATTTTGCAATCGTCACTCGTGTCAAGCAAGAAGTTCACGTTATTGGTGCCGAAGGCGGAATTTTAATTTCCAGTGTTACTAATCAAGTGCAAGCAGTTTTCCCACCTGGAGCTTTAACTAAGAAGATTAAAGTTGGCTTACAGGTTTGTAATATTTTCCAATAATGCATCGATACAAGTGTCCTATTTTATAGTTTTGGACAAAATAATTATTAAAATTAATCGATTGGCCTAACGATTTTATGAATTGAGCCGATCATTCAAAGAAGATGACTTTTATACCTTGATTAACGAATTTAAATATGCACCTGAAATAAAAAAAAAAAGACGAAATTGCAATAATATTGTTTTTACACAAGGTATTGCTTAATGTAAGACTTATGCGAAGCAGGTCGATAGCTTAGGAAAAAAATGGTATCCCCTGTCATCGGAATAGCAATGAGCCGTGTAATAAATTAGCAAACGTTGCTTCTAAATAAGTCAAAGCAATTCCTAAACAAATTGGGCAAAATTGGGTAAAATGGGGCTCGAATAGGCGCCGCGCGTGTGCGCTTGTGCTTTTAAAAGAAGTGATCGTTAATTTTCAGGCGCACGTGATACCTGCTGAGCTCACGGCAAAACTCCTCGGCAACTGCGTGGCCGTTTCACCGGTAATAACAATAGAGCCCCGGAGGCGTAAGTTCCACAAGCCAATAAGCCTGACACTGCCGGTGCCTCAAGCCGCCAATAAGGGTATGATCAACCATTACGGCGGCGACACGCCGACCCTTCGGCTTCTGTGCAGCATCGCCGGTGGGACGAGCGAGGCCCAATGGGAGGACGTGACCGGCTCTACACCCCTTAATTTCATGAACGATCGCGTCTCGTTCACGACTACCGTTTCGGCGAGATTCTGGCTCATGGACTGCAGGAACATCCAGGAGGTGCCGAAAATGGCTACGGACTTGTACAAAGAGTCCCTATACGTTCCCTTCATAACCAAGTGAGTCACCGGCGATGGATATAATTTATACTTTTCATTCTTTATTATTTTACACACATCGATGCTTACAATTTACGTCAAAAACTTTTGCCTTTGTACGCAGTTTTATCATTTATTCGAAACGAATGGAAGAGATTGAAGCTACTTTGAGAATATTATGCATGACGGATAGCAAGGATGAAATTCATACGTTAGAGAAGCAAGAGGAATTCGCAGAGATCGTAAAGAGTAGGGATGTTGAAGTAAGTGCGAGCATTGAGCGATGTTAATAAGTTGAAAGGCCTATGATTTTTCAAAGCGACTCTTAAGCGAGATAAATTTATTATAAATTATTTTTCAGACTCTCGATGGCAAAGATCTCTACATAGAATTTAGCGGTAATTTAGTGCCAGTGACAAAGTCCGGTGTGCAACTCAAATTCACGTTTAAAGCCTTCCGACAGAATCGACTGTCATTTCACGTTAAAGTTAAAGATTCCCAATTAGATCCTGTTGCAAGAATGATGTTTATGAGAGAACCAAAAGTAGCTAAAGGAGAACCAGCGCAGCAGCCACTTTGTGTTTTGAATATCGTGCTTCCAGAAACAAAGCTCAATCTTATACCCAAAGGTATGAATAGGAAAATTTTTATATCGTTTATCTTTAGGTAGGAAGACGTTTAAGACTGCTTTTAACAAGGAAACTGTTTAATTATTCTTAATATTTTGATTGATACTTGATATAATCTGATTCCACGAAATGATTTTAACAGTTAAACTATAGTATTATTATTAACTGCGTAATTAACTATATATATATATGTGTGTATCCTAAAAACGTAAAATATTTTTCATGTAATTAAATTCTGCTTAAATTACAATTAGAAGTAAAATAATTTTATTCCAACTAATTATTTCGATATTCGATGATTATTCGATGTAATTCTGACTGTACTTACCGTAAAGCTTAATTATTATATGGCACATTTAACTATTTTAACAGATATCGAGGATTCAAATATTCTAAGTCAAAAAATGGATCTCTTAAAATCCTCTTACAAATTCGACGATAATGAAGAAAAAACTGATCAGCCAAAGCAAACTTCACCACCTGCAACGAAGTTTATAAGCAACACTCATCAAAAAGAGCAAATAGGTACGTCGAATTTTATTAAATTATTATTGATTTTTATGACTTTTATCATTTCATGTATCTAAATCATTTAGGAAATTTTTATGCTGTAATGAATGCACACACGCATATATATTATATATATGTATGTATGTATAATACGTATATATTTAATAAAACATTAAGAATGTTTTACTTTAATCATTGCGCTACCGTTTTATTAACAATACAGAAAAATGTATTGAAATTAAAAACAAAATTAAAGTGTGACCTTAAAATGTGCGCACAATTAACAAATAAACATATGTATAAATAAGAATATTTTTACACACAATTATCAATTTATATTTTTTTAAATCATTAGCCCACTAAGCACTTTATTTTTTACCATCAACTAGACTTTTCATACTCATTTTTAAGAGCTGATTTTTTACACTTTTTGTTATAAGATCCTCCATGCTATTTTAACGCAATATAGAACTTCATCCAATAAAACATTTTTAAATATGATCGATTTTATTAAATCACCTACGTAGAAAATTACTTATTAAGTGCGTGTGCGTATGAATGGCCATCGTATGGTCCTTCTGTTTTCATTCCATTTTAAAAAAGGCTAATTAACTTACGGCTTAGGCTGTATAGCATAAGGTTTCACATTATTCAATTACTTATAAGAGCATCAATAAATGCTCGCAAGGTTTTGAGTGTTACCTTTGTAGTTACCGACTGACCCTCGACTACATTAAACAAGTTTCCTTCCAAACTCAAAGTACAATTTAACCGTCGCTTGTTTCGCAAGGTAGCTTTTGGGATTTTAGTCAGCTTGAATTCGCTGTTTTTTTCTCAATCACATTAAAAAAAGTGAGTACATTTTTCATCTTTTCATATCATAGTACAGATTTCTTCTTTCGTAATAATTTAAATAACTCTTCATTATTATAATTTTCATTATTATTATTTTTTAATAAAGTGCATCTTTTAAAATTAATGTTCCGCCATAATATAATAAACTATACGTACAATAAAACTTGAAATTTTTATATACTCATAGCTATGAAGTTGATGCAATACATAATTATCGCGTATTTATAGTAATTAAATTAATCAAATTTATTTTTAATTTCTTAAAAATCACTAAATATGATATTCAATTTTCAATTATTCTCAACTTTTTTCAAATTTAAATTAATTTTTAAATATGTATTTAAATAAGAAAATTGCTTTTCGAAATATTGTTCATTACGAAATTTTATAAAAAAATCATCTTGGTTTTATTTCGGTTTATCCAATCATACTGAATCTATAAATAACACTATTAAAATAAAATACTTATTATTGAAATACAAATCAATGATTTTGATAATTAAATTCTTATCATCAATGTAATAATTTAAAAATTTATTTCAATTTTTTATTATGTAATTGATTTAATATTTTTATACCTTCGATAAAAATTTATTATTAATATAATGGAAAATTTTTATGTCATTTATAAAATATAATTACTTTTGACGGAAAATTTTCTCTATAAAGTGAAAAATCACGATTAAAGTACGTTTAAAATATTTTAAAATGTAAAGATGTGCTTGGTTATCATTCTGTTTTTGTCGTATCATTTCATTTCTTTAATAGCTTATTTTTCATTGATATTCATTATATGTTTTTTTTTTTAAATTTTTTTCTCTTTTGAACCTTATTTAAACTAAATATATAGTAAGAAGCTTCATTTAATTAAATTGCTGAAAATAAGTACGTCATTTAATAGTTATATATATATATATAAATTATTCTGTGTTCATGAAGCTTAGGGCTTCTACACAAAAAGAATGGAATTAAGAAATTAAAAATTCTGCGTAAAATAGTAAATCAATATTTCTAGTCGGTATTCTTCAGTCTGTCTGTTTGTATATATAACGGAGAACTAATAACGAAATCAACTTTAATAACATGAAAATTGGAATATTCGTTAAAATTATTTATTTGACATTCCTGTCTGTACGTGTACATTAACGAGATTTAGTCGAATTTATGCTTCAGTGCTTTTTTTAAAATCGATTTATCTTGAATACGTAATAGATATGAAATTTTACGGGAATATGAGCTTTCTACTATGTTTCAACAATTTAGAACTAACAGATAGAATGCACATTCCTCTTAATAAAGAAACTTCTTTCTCACCTCAAGTAGCGTACGTAAAAAATTCACGCATCTTGGATCAACCTTTAATCGCACTAAGACGTAGAAAAGCAATTCGTTAACGCTCATTCGCCTCGAGGCGCAAAGCCTCCTCGTTTCAATCCTCCTTTTATTTTGGTTTTTCAGGTACTTTAAGTTACTCCCCTAAAATCCCCTACTACTGAGTCCGAGACGATTAAATAGTCCGAGACAGGGAGTCCTCCTAATCGAAAGCGATCGGGATTTAAGAGGCGGCCAGAATGGAGCAAACGGTCCAAGCTCAGGACGTGCCTTCGCCGGAAGTATCGATAGGGCCCGATGGCTGCGATATAGGCAGGGCCCTTAACGGGAGCAGCAAAGCCTCGAGCTGCCGCGCGCTCGCCGCTAGGAGGGAGGCCTCCTCCCCGAGCAGCACCAAAGCCAAGCGCAAGGCTCGCTCGACTCGCCGCCGCCTCAACGCCATGATCAATAACACCTCCCTGCACTTTTCCGACACGGACTCGGAGGGCGAGCTGGCGACGCCGCGCTACTCCCTCGCGAACAGCGGCCTCAAGGCGTCCCGTTACTCCGAGAGCAACTTCTTGCAGCCGGTTATATCGGTGACCTTGGACGGTAGCGACGACTCCTCCTGCGGCGGCCCTCGCCGGGGGAGCTTCGTCGACAATCTCACGGACGTTGACGAGATTTACGCGAGCGAGCCCGAGAGCAGCGCAGGGCCCGAGAGGCGGCCGAGCAAAGCCCCGCCGGCCTCGAGCAGTCTCCTCGTTGGCGAGCCCCCCCATCAGAACGAGACCGACCTCGAGGACGTCTCCAACGACGAGGAGGACGGCATCCAGGGCTCGATATTCGTCGAGCCCCGGGCCGACATACTCTGCGACTTCAACGGGGAGACGATAACCACCAAGGAGGGCGACGGCCCCTTCTCCGTCGAAGTCAGAAATCAGATGTCCGTCGACGAGAGCCTCTTCCTCCCCGACACCCCGGACATATTGGTCCTGCCCACGACCGACAGCGAGGAGATGGAGGCCTCGGACGAGGAGGACCTCGAGGCCCCGGCCTGCGGGCACCGCGAGCCTTACGCGGACCTCGACGTCCTGGACACCTCGCAAATCGTCATGAAGAATCTCGACAAGATCGAGCAGCTCCTCTCGGTCAAGGAGCCCGACGACGGCTTCGGCGACGGCATCGGCGACAGCCACACCGACGTCGAAGACATCGATTAGACCGTTGCTTGGGCTTGGATGCTACATTTAATCGGATTACGGATAATGGGAGGATCTTTTCATTATTATTTGTTCGTGGACAGCAAATAGATACCATCTGCATAAAGTCGCTTAGATTGTCTCCTAATGCCTTTTACGAACTTAATTATTGCGCACCTTCGAACATACGAATGCGTTCCTCGCTTTGACATCTGCTCTATCAAGAGTCAACGTCTCAACAAGTGCGAGTCTGCTTTCGAAGCAAGCATGAAATTAAAACGTTAAAAATCTTTATTCAGAATAAATACACTTATTTTACTTGTCGTTTATTTTTGTATTACTATATATACATATATACCATACATAGATATAAACATTGTGCAGAACTGCAATGTTTTTTATTACTCGATAAAAATTTATTTTTTATTGGGAACATTACTACTTATTGAGCATAGTCTGTAATCATTGGATTTTAACGTTAGCTTAATATAATAAATTTTGCTCTAAAAAAGATCATTCGAAATTTCAAATTATTACACATATTTTATAAATAAAACTCACTTTATAAAAATGTATTGCTTCAGTTACTTTCCTTTTACAATACAAAATACATAAAAAACACTAATAATAAATTAAATATATAATTATATGTATCTACAATCACCATTAAGATGATTTTAATGATATTAAATATATAATTGTATGTATCTACAATTATCGTTAAGAGGATTTTAAAATGTAGTATTCGTTTTTTGAAATTCTTAAAAATTATTATCTTTTGATTGTAGGTAATGTTGGAATTAAAAATTATGACTTATAATGTATAACAATTTTAATTACTATACATTATTACACGTATAATTAAATAAAAAATTAAGTCATGTTCAATTATACAATGAGTTAAAATATTTAGATTTATCAATGTCAATGAAAACTAATGATACTATAAAAACAAATATACATTAAATACAATTACATCAATATCAGAAGTCTCAATTTCAATATAACTATCAACCAGCAATAAAAAGTTAAAATATTTTGTTTAATGAGTCATTAATGTTAATTTTTTTGTAAAAATATTCAAAGTACAATCTTTTACAGTACAATGAATTTCAGTTGATCTTCACGCCGCATTTTTATAAAAAATATAGAATTTCGAGTGCATATTTTGTATGAAGCATGAGTGCATATGTGTGAAAGTAAATTTTTTTGAACTTTTATTGCTCATTTTTATCCTTTCAAATGTTAATATTCATAAAATGTATAATTTTTTTTTATTATGTATTAAAAAATCTAGTATGATCATACAAGCTAAATATTTCAATTTTCAAATTTCAACAAAATGTCATAGTAAAATAATTGATCGATGATTTGTAGTGAGGATTCTAAAGTTTATTACAATCACATGTAATTATTATTTAATTGGAAAATTTTTTTATTAAAAACATATACAATATATACTAATGTTAATGAAATGTTGTTATAAATGTTCTTTCAAATGTAATCATTCTATACATCTATAGAATAAAAATATTTTTATTTATAATGAAATGTATAGAAGCATATATTAAAACAAACTTATTTTATTAAAACTGCTCACTATTTTTTGCGAGCTCCGACGTAAGGAGTATTTACATTAACGTATATTGGATGAATTCAGTTAATACGTTGATCTCATTCTGAACATTGTAAAACCTCTTATTTGAAATAAATGAAATAATTTTAAAACTTGTAGAATTCTTTCTTAAAAAAAAAAAAAAAAAATACGTATATTTATATAAGCATTGTATAATTATATTTTAAGCAAAATTGAATTCATGTGTAAATATTTATATTTCTATAAAAACACTTCGACATTAAAAAATATAAAATTTTTTACAGATATAAACAATTTTTTAAAGATTTATAAATAAAATAATGTTTTAAAACTTGATTACGATTTTGTTGTTGCTTGTTTTAGATGCTGTTGGTAACTTGATATCTGCCAATCCATTAGTATCCGCAACTGCTCTTGAAAAGCAGACTTACTCTGAGAAGCGTCGATTTTGGGAGGACATAGCACGTACTAAGGGTGAAAGTTTCGAGGGCATTGACCATGAAATATTACAAATTTCTCAACCTTACAGTCATAACAGCGAAGGTCTACAGAAGGGACATTCGGGCGATGGCGATCTCGGAAGTGCAGACGATACGAATTCTGCTGTTGATATGTCCGAATGCACAGTAGCTGAAAAGGCTCACTATTTTGAAGAACAGATACAGAAGGAATTTACAGCTGCCAAAGGATCGCTGAAGAGTCAGTCGTCTCAAGAATCATCGAGAACTTCTCGGGCTAGATTATCCGGGATTTCCTTCTCCAGTGAAGACGATAAGTCACTCGAAGTGTTTGAGGAGACGGAAAGAATTATCGAAGAGACATCGAAGCAGCTTAAAATTGATGAAAAGCCAGGAGGTGGGGGCAAAAAGATATGGGAGGAAAAAATTGACGAAAAGAAAGATGTTATTATGGAAAAGAGCGAAAAGAAAAGAACAGATGCAAGAAGGAAGACATCCATTTTTAAAGCTGAATCTAAAGAGATAAAAGACGACTTTGCAAAAAAAGACGATAAAAGAAAAGTTAAAGAAGAAAAAGACGCAATTGAAAGGAAGAAAAGCACCAAAGATGAAAATAAAGATGAAAAGCGGAAGAGTAAAGAAGGCAAACAGCTGAAAGGTGAAATTGAAAAGAAAGATACAGAAAAAAATATAAAAGCTAAAGAAGATACAAAAAATTTCGAGATAGCTACTACAAAAAAATTAAAAACAGATACCGCTACGAAAGAAATCATTAGTAAAACGAATAAAAAACTATCTCTTGATAAAGATGACATTCCTGATAATGAAATGCTTAGTAAATGTGACACAAGAACTAAAACTTCTACAAAACTAGATATTGATAAAGAAACTAAACCAAAAGCGACAAAATTGCAAGAAAATGTAGCAACAAAACAACAAAAAGCATCTCAACCACCAATAGTTATTGCAAAATCTGCTAAAATGAAGGAAGAAACTTCTCCAAAATCAACAGCCAATAAAGATAAAACTAAGGAGGAAACGTCTCCAAAGTCCGTATTAATGCGCTCAAAATCAAAGGAAGAGGCGCTTCTTAAAACTCCAACAAAAAAAGAAAAGACAAAAGAAGGTTTGCTTTCTAAATCACCACCAAAAGCCGATAAATTAAAAGAAGAAACGTTAAGCAAATTTTCGTCGAAATCGGAAAAATTAAAAGAACCAGTTGTCATAAAAACAACAAATAAAATAAAAGACTTACCAACTGAAAAGTCGTTAACAAAAAAAGATCAAGCTAAAAATGAAGTGCCTAAATCATTAAGTCAATCCAAAGAAAAATCTAAGGAAGATAATATCTCAAAAACTTCTCAAAAAAATGACAGAATAAAAACTGAAGTAATCTCTCTACCAAGTATCGATACAGTTGGAAGTGAATCAATAATATCCAATACTGAGAGTTCCACAGACAAGAGAAAGGAAATACAAATAGATAACAAAAAAAAAGATTCATTGTCTGAGTCAAAAATATTACATGATACTGCGATTATGACTACAGAAGAAACTAAAAAATCTGATTCACTACAAAAAGTCAAAATAGATTCAACTAACGAGAATACAACTATGATTACGGAGTGTAAACTAACACAAAAGAATGAAGCTTTTACGGAAAAAAATGTGAAAACACAATTTGTAGATATAAAAGACGAAAAAGATCATTGTATGAAAATAGAATCCGATTCTAAAAAACAAACATCAATAACACCAACAACGATGGCAAAAAATATAGAATCAACTCCTACATTAATAAAAAGACCATCATGCGAAGATATACAACAATCAGCATCTGCAACCGCTAACTTACAAGATAAATTACTAATCGACATTAATGATATAGAAAAAAAATCAAAAGAAGTAACATATACCGAAATAAAAGAGCCTACTGATGAAATGCCAATATCAATGATACCAAGAAGAGAAAAATCTAAAGATGAAATTTCACTAAAATCTCCTCCTTTCGATATTAAAGATACACAATTGCCTACTCAAATACCGAAGAGAGAAAAGTCTAAAGATCAAATACCAAAGTCGATAGTCCCAAAAAGAGAGAAATCTAAAGATGAATTTTCATTGAAATCACCTCCTTTGGATACAAAAGATAAAAAATTGCCTCCAACTATAATGAAGAAAGAAAAATCTAAAGATGAATTAACTAAGACAATAATACCACAACGAGAAAAGACTAAAGACGAATTATTAGTGAAATCTACCCATTTGGATACTAAAGATAAACAATTGCCTTCAACAGTACCGAAGAGAGAAAATTCTAAAGAAGAATTACCAAAGTCGATGATACCAAGGAGAGAAAAATCTAAAGATGAGTTTTCATTGAAATCTCATCCTTCGGATTCAAAAGAAAAACAATTACAATCAACAGCACCAAAGAGAGAAAAATCAAAAGATGAAATACCAAAGTCGATGATCCCAAAAAGAGAGAAATCTAAAGATGAATTTTCATTGAAATCTCCTCCATTGGATACCAAAGAAAAACAATTACCATCAACAGCACCAAAGAGAGAAAATTCGAAAGATGAAATACCAAAGTCGATGATACCAAGGAGAGAAAAATCTAAAGATGAATTTTCATTGAAATCACCTCCATTGGATACAAAAGAGAAAAAATTGCCTCCAACTACATTGATGAAAGAAAAATCTGATGTTGAATTACATAAGACAATTATACCACAACGAGAAAAATCCAAAGATGAATTTTCATTGAAATCTCCTCCTCTGGATATTAAGGAAAAACAGTTGCCTCCAACAGGACCAAAGAGAGAAAACTCTAAAGATGAAATACCAAAGTCGATGATACCAAGGAGAGAAAAATCTAAAGATGAATTTTCATTTAAATCTCCTCCTTTGGATTCAAAAGAAAAACAATTACAATCAACAGCACCAAAAAGAGAAAAATCAAAAGATGAAATACCAAAGTCGATCATCCCAAAAAGAGAGAAATCCAAAGATGAATTTTCATTAAAATCACCTCCATTGGATACAAAGGAGAAAAAATTACCTCCGACTACATTGAAGAAAGAAAAATCTGAAATTGAATTACCTAAGACAATAATACCACAACGAGAAAAATCCATAGATGAATTTTCATTAAAATCTCCTCCTATGGATACTAAGGAAAAACATTTGCCTCCAACAGGACCAAAGAGGGAAAAATCAAAAGATGAAATACCAAAATCGATGATACCGAGAAGGGAGAAATCTAAAGATGATTTTTCATTGAAATCTCCTCCAGTGGATACAAAGGATAAAGAATTAACTTCGACTGTACCAAAGAGAGAAAAATCTAAAGATGAAATACCAAAATCGATGATACCGAGAAGGGAGAAATCTAAAGATGATTTTTCATTGAAATCTCCTCCAGTGGATACAAAGGATAAAGAATTACCTTCGACTACACCAAAGAGAGAAAAATCTAAAGATGAAATACCAAAGTCGATGATACCAAGGAGAGAAAAATCTAAAGATGAATTTTCATTAAAATCTCCTCCTTTGGATATCAAAGAAAAACAATTACCATCAACAGTACCTAAGAGAGAAAATTCGAAAGATGAAATACCAAAATCGATGATACCGAGAAGGGAGAAATCTAAAGATGAATTTTCATTGAAATCTCCTCCAGTGGATACAAAGGATAAAGAATTACCTTCGACTACACCAAAGAGAGAAAAATCTAAAGATGAAATACCAAAGTCGATGATACCGAGAAGGGAGAAATCTAAAGATGAATTTTCATTGAAATCACCTTCATTGGATACAAAAGAGAAAAAATTGCCTCCAACTACTTTGAAGAAAGAAAAATCTGAAGTTGAATTACCTAAGACAATTATACCACAACGAGAAAAATCCAAAGATGAATTTTCATTGAAATCTCCTGCTTTAGATACTAAGGAAAAACAGTTGCCTCCAACAGGACCAAAGAGAGAAAATTCTAAAGAAGAATTACCAAAATCGATGATACCAAGGAGAGAAAAATCCAAAGATGAATTTTCAGTAAGTTCTTCAACGTTAGATATTAATGAAAAACAATTATCGTCAGCTGCACCAAAAAGAGAAAAGTCAATTGATGAAATACCAATATCAATGATACCACGGAGAGAAAAATCTACAGATGAATTCTCTTTAAAATCTCCATCTTTTACTCGAAAACAAAAGGAATTACCTTTATCGGAAAAAATAAGTACAAGTATCAGTGACGAAATGCCAATATCAATGATACCAAAAAGAGAGAAATCTGTAGAAGAAATTCCAATTTCATTACTTTTGGATATCAAGGAAAAACAATTACCTGTAATAGAATCAAAGAAAGAAACATTTAATGATGAAATACCACAATCAATGATACTAGGTAAAGAAAAAACTAAAGATGAATTTGAAATAAAATCTTCTTCATTGGATATCAAAGATAAACAATTGCCTTCAACAGTACCTCAGAGGGAAAATTCGAAAGATGAAATACTAAAATCGATGATACCGAGAAGGGAGAAATCTAAAGATGAATTTTCATTGAAATCTCCTCCAGTGGATATAAAGGATAAAGAATTACCTTCGACTGTACCAAAGAGAGAAAATTCGAAAGATGAAATACCAAAATCAATGATACCGAGAAGGGAGAAATCTAAAGATGAATTTTCATTGAAATCTCCTCCAGTGGATACTAAAGATAAAGAATTACCTTCGACTACACCAAAAAGAGAAAAATCTAAAGATGAAATACCAAAGTCGATGATACCAAGGAGAGAAAATTCCAAAGATGAATTTTCATTGAAATCCGTTACTTTGGATACAAAGGAAAAGCAATTATCTTCAGTAGCACCAAAGAGAGAAAAGTCATCTGATGAAATGCCAATATCAATGATACCACAACGAGAAAAATCTAAAGATGAAATACCAAAGTCGATGATACCGAGAAGGGAGAAATCTAAAGATGAGTTTTCATTAAAATCTCCTCCTTTGGAATCGAATGATAAACAATCACCTTTAGCAGCACCAAAGAGAGAAAAGTCAAGTGATGAAATGCCAATATCAATGATACCCCGACGAGAAAAATCTAAAGATGAAATACCAAAATCGATGATACCAAGAAGGGAGAAATCTAACGATGAATTTTTACTAAAATCTTCTTCGTTGGATATTAAAGAAAAACAATTACCATCAGCAGCAGCGAGAAGAGAAAATTCGAAAGATGAAATACCAAAGTCGATGATACCAAAAAGAGAGAAATCTAAAGATGAATTTTCATTGAAATCTCCTCCCTTGGATACGAAAGAAAAACAAACACCATCAACGGCACCAAAGAGAGAAAAATCGAAAGATGAAATATCAAAGTCTATGATACCAAGACGAGAAAAATCCAAAGATGAATTCTCATTGAAATCTGCTCTATCGGACGTCAAAGAAAAACAAGTACCTTCAATAGTACCGAAAAGAGAAAATTCGAAAGGTGAAATACCAAAGTCAATGATACCACGAAGAGAAAAATCTAAAGATGAATTTTCATCGAAATCTGCTTCGGTAGGTTCTAAAGATAAACAATTGCCTTCGACTTTACCTAAGCGAGAAAAATCTATTAGCGAAACTCCTAAGTCAATGTTAACTAAGAGGGAAAAATCTAAAGAAGAACTTCCTACTAGTTCATCATCAAAAGATAATAAAGCTAGAATTTTACCTAAAAGAGAAATATCGAAGGAAGATATTAATGTAAAATCAGCACCAAGACGAGAAAAATCAAAAGAAGAAATAACTTCAAAATTTATATCTAAACGTGAAAAATCAAAAGATGATTTTACTAAGAGTTTTCCAATTAGAGAAAAATCAATAGATGAAGGGAAAGGAAAAATTACTAAAGAAAGTCAATCATTAACTGGACAATCTGTCTCAAAATCAACAGTAAAAAAAACTGCATCAGCTACTAGTATTCATAAAGTTGAATCGAAAACTGATGAACAAATAAAAACTGGAAGTAAGAGGTGTATTTTAAAAGACGATTCATCAAAGTCATTAGATGGAAATATACCTGGCAAGGGAAAATCTAAGGAAGAAACACCAAAAAAATGCTCAATTAAGCCGAATGATAATGTATTAAGACAATCTTCTAAATCTCCAGGATATACAAAAGATATTGATTGTAGATTGTCCACCTTAAAATCAGATTTGCCTTCTAAATCAGGAAAAAAAGATAGTTCGATAAAAAAGGAAATTGACATAAATAAGGATGGAAAAAGTAAAGATTTAACAACTGAGAAGTACGATAAAAATGCTATGATGAAAAAATCTACAAAATCAATGGAAACATCGTCATGCTTAGAAGATAATACAGATACATCTGCAACATTTGGTGATTTATGTAGCCTACAAGCAAGAAACGATACAAGTACTACTAGTCAAACTGCATCTGATTTCGTACCGGTGCAATTTCCAGAAAGTGGTACAACTGATTCATCAACTCATGGAAAACTTGCTGATGATTCAACCTCGGAAGTTGAAAATGTAATGCAAAAATCAACAGATAATACAGTAGATATTCCGTTAGAAAAAACTTCAGATAAAAAAGATTCAATCGCTGAAAAAAATGATCCACTTACCATAAATATTAATGAAGATTTAATAAAAGTTGAATTGCCAAGCTGTAATTTACCGCCTTCTCATATTATCCCGTTAGAACAAGATAAAAATTCCTCGGGTTTGAATAATACTTGTGTGGAAAAAACAGTTGAAACGCTAACAGACGATAGTATTGATCAATCAAAATCTCCAGTCTCGAATTTAAAAGGAATATTATCTTCATTGGAGGATAATAAATTAGACTCGGAAGCCATTTTCGAAGGAAAATATATATCTGAACTTTCCGGAGCTAGAGTTTTGGAAATTTTAGAGCCTGAAGATGATTGTGTTATAAAACAAGAACCGTTGGATACGCTTTTAATAAATACTGAAGATGAATTTTTACAAGAAAGTTTAATTGATTCGTTAAATCCAAGTTCCACAATACTCTCTAAAAATATAAATTCTGAATGTTCCTTAATAGAACAGAATCAAACCGAAGAAAGCCGAAACATTCCCAAAATTTCGATTAAAAGGCGAACGCAAAGAGATTCTTTTGAAATCGAAAGTCCACCTTTGATTTCGCCAAGACTAAAAATCAACGAATTGGAAATTAAGCCTGTTGATTGGATGATTGGTGACGAAAAAATAGAAGTTTCTGAAAATTTGCAACCGTATCAAGCGTTTGAGAAGGAACTTGAAGAATACGAATCAAAATTGGGGCAGCAGCATCAAGAAACCGGTGGCGAAGTTGTACATAAAAAGATATTTGAAATACCGCGAATAGAAAAAACTAGTTCTGATTCATTCGACGATTCGGAAAATACAAAGCCGAGCGGCAGGACAAAATTTACCGTGATTCCAGTAAGCGAACAAGATATAGAAATAGAGAAGGAATTAGTTGAAAATGAATTAGACATTAGCTGCCAAGAATTGATGGATACCCTTCAAAAAGAACACGACGCAAGGACGCCTAGATATAGTTTAACCGACGAAATGTATGTAAAATCATTTCATTTTAGAACAATCGACGATGACGATGACTTTTCGAACAATGATAAAATCGACAACGTTAACTTGGCTGATATGCTATTAGAGAAAAAAGCAGCTGTAAATGTCATCGGAAATGAACAATTTATGAATGTAGATGAATATTTAGAACCTATTGCAGGTACTAGTAAGCCGAATGAGGGCGAATTAATACAATTATACGAAGAGAAGTTCGAGGAGACGTTGCAAATTGAAAAAAATGATAAGGGATCAGATGAAACAAAGTTTGAAAATAAAGCTGAAAGCCCATCGACTAAAAGGTTGGCAACTGAGTCGATAAGCCTGGAAAAAAATTCAGACTCGGGAATGATGCAGGAGGCCGTTGTTATAAGCAAATCAATGAAAGATGAAATCTTAAATATTCTAGAAAACCCCCAACAACTTTCAGCATCGATGAAAGCCAATGAACCGGATAGGGCGACACTCGATGAAACAAAGTTAGTTTCAGAAGATCAGGTTGAAAAGACCGCAATTAACTTATGCAATGTGACTGACTCGGATAATGTAGAGAATAAACAAAATTGGTCTTATGATTTACAGAATTTCCAACAGCAACCAGTCCCATCAGAACTAGCTCTTAAAACAGAATTAAAAAGTTCCGAATCCGAAGAGAAAAGTGGGAATGTTCAATTGCTATCGTATAAGACTTTTGATCCGGAAGAAGTGAAGAAAGATACCGAATCTCACGTAGTGCATGGAATTCAAAAGCCACCGAGATCAGACTTTCACAGAGAAGGCAAACTCGATCTTCGCTCTAAAGGCTGGGACGATCACAAACGCACGACCGATAAGCGAGAAAAGCTACACATGGCCCACGCTCAAGACCCGAGCACTTACAAATTGAAAAAGGAAGATTTTCAAAACGTCGACGTCAGTGCGCGTTACGGCATCAAAGTGCTGGATCAAGTTGTAAAAAAAGAAATCGCCGAGGTGAAAGAAAACCTCGAAGCGGCTAAGCAAGATCTGATCGAAGAGCTGAGCGAGAATAGCGACAACGTTATACAAATTAAAGACTCGCCCTCGGAATTCCAGTTTAAGCTTCAACCCGAATCCATTTCAAGCGACTCGCCCTTTCTTTATAAAGAGCCTTCCCTAGAAAAGGTCAGCGACACGGATAAAGTGTCCTCTTCGGCCTCTCCGATAGCTATGCCGCGTCGGCACGGAGAAACCAGTCGCGATCGAGATGAGAGCTCCTCCGAAAGCGTTTCACAAGGAGACGCGAACAAGGCCTCCATTGCAATTGAAAGCGAATCGGAGAAAGGCTCGTGCAAAGAGGCGAAGGACACGCTCTCTTCGCCGCCGAAAACCGCAGGCCCTGTGGCTCCCGATGCGGAAGCTACCCTCAAGGATTCCACCTTGACTCTGCAGCCCCCGCAACCAGTGCCGCGACGTCGACACAAGCCCTCGCAGAGTCGTCGGCAACAAATCACATCTGAAAGCGAGGCCGACGTTTCGAGCAGCGGCGGAGAGAGTAATTACCAGTCGTGCGAATACGAAAGCGGCAGTCGTCCGTGTTCTTCGGATGTCGAAGCTCTTCAATCCGCAGCTCATGCCAGCTCCACAACTGCGTCGGAATACGAATCGGCGATGATGTCGATCGATAGATCGTCTTCTAAAGCAACCTCCCAAGACTATTACACCGCGGTTAACTCCATGAGTTCGAGAGAATCTGTCAAGTCGTTGAATTCGTTAAGCTCCGGGCAAATGGGTAGCTTGGACAGCGAATTGTCCGAAACGTTAATTGCCTCCGAACCGGAGATGGAAGGCGACGAGATTGATGAAAATTTAGATAATATATTGGACGACGACACAAAGATTTGCGCTTATATTTCGGAAGAAGAAGTTGATAAGTCTCTCGATCCCGAAATTCCTTGCATGATGAAACGTTCCAGTGAAATGATCTTCAGCCAAGTGGTAACGTACTTTTATACCATGTTAAACAATTAAAAAGTAAAATATTATGATCGATTTGATTGCATTTAAATTTATAAAAATTGTAAAAAATTGTCTTACTTATAATCTTATAATACTTCTATAGATCACCACAGAACAATTATCTAATGAACCATTTTCGGGGGTTGAGAAAAGTGGCTTGTCAACATCAGCTTCAGTAGAAAAAGTTCAATCGAAAACTACGCCGATTCCTGTGGATTTCATATTAGGAAAAGTAGAGGATAATAATGTTAAAACTGCGGCTCTTCATTTGAGTCAACAACGCGAGTCCGAAGACGAATCGTCGACGAATCCTTCGGAAAAAACTGATTCAAAAATGGATAATTCTGCGTTTGAGCCGGACTCTTTAGAAACGAAAATCACTCAAATATCGAATGTCGATGAAGATATCGCAGAAGATCACGATTCCAATTCTGGATTAACATTACAGCAACAGCTAAGTATGACGTCATCTTCCATGTCTGGAGTTTCATTGGAAACTGTCATCGAGAAGGAGCACGCGGATAAAAATTCCGACAGCGACTCATTTGAATTAGTCGATAAACCCGATCTGATCGACGATTTCATTGTTGTCGAAGAAGTTGGTAGGGAAGCCGAGGAGTTTGACGCTGAAGGTAATTATGCAGTCTTCTTCTGTCATTAATGTCATGCAACATAGCTTATATGCTGCATATTCTGTTTGTTGTTATATTGAACCTTTGAAAAATGTACTCAAATTATATAAAAATCGTTTGTAGCTTCCAAGAAAGGCTTGATTAAAAAATTGTAGAATCGAATCGATGAAGTACAGCAAGAGCGTATTTTATAATTTTCAAGATAATTTAAGGATACCTTCTTAAAAACTTCTTAGTAGTAGCTTTTAACACTGCAACAAAAAAAAAAAAAAACTAAAATCTTGTACTAATAGCTGTAATTGATGTGTATTGCACAGGTAAAGGTATGCGAATCATTTCGACGTCGCATACAAGCACGAAGAATTTCGATCGCGAAATGGAAAATCTCGCGAGAGTGGCCGACGAGGGTAAGAAATCCCAGGCGCTTAGCGCCCACACTAACGTGGATCTATTCGACTTCGAGGAAAGTCCACCTCAAGCATCCAACGACGATCAGTATTCCCAGCCATGCTCGGACGACGAGCAGTATAACGAGGGCAGTAAAAAGTGGCTGGAAATGCAGCTCCACCAGAACGAACCGTCGCGCTTCTACGATATGGAATACGAGCGCGGCCCGCTGGAGGACATTAAAGAGGAAGAGGTGACGGACTTCGAGGCGGGCAGTAGTCGCTTCGGCAGCATGGGAAGCCAGAAGGAGTCGATCGGCAGCATTGGTAGTATGCGCGGAAGCTTCGGCAGTACCCCCGACAATTACGAGACCCTCATAGCCAAGCGCTACTTCAAGCCAACCGATCACGACAATATATCCCTGAGCTCGCTTCAGGAGTTCGAGCACTTGGAGAACGCGGTGGCCTTGGAGAATGCGAAAAAGCGCGAGAGCCAGCAGAGCAGCTCGCAAGAGTCCTCCAGCAACGGGAGCCTGCCCAAGAAGTACGTGACCGCAGCGAGCAAGTACGGCCACGGGGACGACGTCTCCATATCCTCGGTCAAGGACTTCGAAGTCCTCGAGAAGGCTTGCAAGGAGGCTCACATGATCGAGCTCCGGGCTAGGGAGGAAGAGGATTTGTTGGATCACGAGAGCCCGGAAAATCGCTACAAGCTGGAGAGCTTAGCTAGGGCTAAGATAGAGAGCCAAGGGAGCGCTCCGGGATCGTTCAATCCGAGCACGTCGGGCTCCGACGATTACGAAAAGAGAATTAAGGAGATCGACGAGATAATAAGACTGGCCCAAGCTAACGTTGAAAAGATTGATAGGCAAGACGGCACTGCGCTAGATATTTCGCAAGTCGAGCTGACCAGTGCCGGGGATAAATTTGCTCCACCGTCGAAGATCATTGTCCCGGAAACGTCGGCTAAGCAGGGTAAGACTATGATTTGGTTCTAAGCTATTGCTAATATTAGTATACGAACGGCATCGAGGAATGAGTATTGGTTGAAGTTCTAATACCGCCCAGCGATGGGCAATTATGTTATATTAATTGCGCCAATGGCTCAATTACTTTAATTAATATGTACAATTGATTGTTGTAGATACTCGGGCTGAATATTGTTGCTCTTAACTGTGCTCGTAATTTATAAATAATCATTGAACCATTGTCTTTGTAGAACCCGTTAAAGGATTTACCGAAATGAATTTGATGGAAACGAGTACAGACTCTTTAGAGCTCGAAGCTAGCAGTGGACAAAATTATGCTATGTGTCGTAGTTCTGACTCCCTAGAATTAAAAGCGACATTTGACTATCCGTCGTTAAGTTCAGACTCACTGAATAATGTTAAGGATTCAAAAGAAGAACAAGATAAACAGTTCAGTAAAAGTAGGCGAGTTTCATCGGATAGCTTGGAAATCCCTGTGCTGGAATCGCAGGACGTGCGTAAAGACGAAAAAGGAAAAGATAATACGCGGGAAAGCTAAATTTCAATCACAAAGTATAGATTATCGGTACGTGGTGACCATTATTATTAAATGCTATTTATGCAAAAAATTATAGTTACGTAATCATAAGAATGTGTCTGTAAATTTAGCAAGTATTAATTATATCGATAAATCGAATAAAGTAAGCGTTCTGAAAGAGCATAAAACATTAATTGCTTTAATTGTACCTTTAGACGTATTGTTTAATTCATGCAAGTGTATGGCATAAAAGACAAACAATAAATTATGTACGATAATCAGTACATGTTTCTAATTTTTCAGACAATGGACCATGAAGCAAAATTTTCGAGAATGGAATTAAGCCTTGCACGCACAAGCTTCATCGCGCATGAGACGAATGATCTTAAAACATGGGCGAAGCTCTAAAACAAATCAGTCGAACTGATAATAATATTGTGTTTCTAGCATTATTCAGCAGTATAAGATAATTATTTCTATTCTGAAAGACCTTTACGGAAAAGTTGAGATTTTATTATTAAAAAAGGATCTTCGTGTTTTCCATTGTGAAATCAACGCAGCCTCCAGTTTCATTAATGCGAAATATATATATTATGTATTATATATGTATGCACAGTTTATAAAAAGTGAAATGTGAAGCAAAGAAAATATAACGAAAAATCATGTGATTAATACTGGAATAAGTGTTTAAGAGCTGTAGTTTCTGTAATTGAATATTTAAAAGTTTTTATATATTTATAAAAGAAAGATAAAATTTATAATTTATTGTTTTTGGGGAAAAGCAAAATAAGGAAAAGATTTTAAAAAAGTCTTTGCTTGATGCTTACGAAAAGTCATTTTTGATCGTCGCTTTCTAATTTCATGCTCATGAAACTGGACGTATGCAATGTATATGTATGTAAGGTTTATTTATAATGCATTTTTGCTTATGTAATTATTATTATTAAAATGCAGCAGTTGCTTATTAGAAATTCCTCTCCCGTACTGAATAAAGAGGCAAGAGAAAATAATATCAATTACTTGTGATTGCTCGATAAAAAATGGAAGCAGATCATGATATGCTTATGAGAATTGTAACCGGGCGTGCATTAATAATTTTTCAATGTATTGCAACCCTTGTCAGGTGAATTCAAAGAACGAGTGATAATAAATATTAATAATAATAATAATAATAATAATAATAATAATAATAATAATAAATAATAATAATAAATTAACGATAAATTAATGCCACGCAACAAAGCACACTTAATAAAAAATGGTTCGCTGCCATTTGCTCTCAATACTTCGTACAATTTTGCGTATTGCTTTTGTAAATCATCATATTTTCTAAATGCTATTTGTATGTTCTCCTGCTGTATGATAATAATGCTGTATTAAAATGGCATGTTTTATAAGTACTTTTAATTTATGTTATCGTTTATTTAATTTAAGTTGTATCATTTTCCTGCACGTCACTCTAATTATTATTTCATTATGAGCAAACAACTTATTGTTACAGTTGTTAAATTATAAGTAGAGTAATATACAATATGGTATCAAGAAGATTACTTATAAATTTATTTTGAAGGTTTTTATACATTATAGCTAATTTATTTAATGTTATATTAATTCAGTTATTGTTAAAAGTTACGTGTAATTGATTTATTAAAATAAATTAAAATTATCTATATGTACATGTATATATACATATAATTGTATTGCACAGTTGTAAGTTTCAAATGAAAAATGACTTGTTGTTACAAGATATTTTAAAAATGAAATATACATATATGATTGTATTAATAAAATAAAATTATAAAAAATTTTCTATATCTAGATAATTAAATTGCTACTGCAAAAAGATCGATTATCGTTATTTACAAATATTTTCTAAGAAGTTGTACATTCAGTAATAACCTTTTTAAATTGAAACATATCAACTTCTGTGATTTATAAGGGTGTAAGTATAAAATAATTTAAAAAATAGTATAACGTCAAATATCAATTGCAATCGAATCATTTTATCGTCCATTGACGCATGGAGTTTAATACTTTTAGTATTTATAGATTAACTACATTAGATTCTAACAAGTTGTTTAGTCCTTTTGATAATCTAAAGATAAAATATTTAATAAATTTATAAAGTTTTTAGTATAACAACAGCTTGTAATAAAAATTAATAAACAATATTAAAGAACAAGAATCTTAGTTCATTAAGGAAAATAGATCATTTGAGATTAGATTCTAGAATCTTCTTGGTAAATTTATACATTTGACAAAGCGATAAATACTCGGTTATTTATTCTATTCGCACATAAATTTTACTTGTATTTAAAAAATTATATAATTAAATTTATATGTCTTATCTTATTCAAATTATGTATTTTTTTTATAAAGACATGTTGCTTAAAAATGTTCTTATTCTGATGAAGGATGGTAAAGTATGAAATCAAATTACCGAATAAAATAAAAACATGGAACAATTTACAATCTGCAACACTGTGAAAAAATCATTCTTTTGCAGTGATTCGTTAATTTATAAATTTCCGTACTTTAGACTTTAGACGTACTGGCTACTTTCAGTTTTTTTCATTTTGCTGTCTCGTATTTCTTTAACTACCTAATAAATGCTACTTTAAAAATATCCAAGATCCATATACAACAGGATATTAAGTACATGTTGGAAATTAAAAAGTATTTAAAATCATTTAGGAAGTAGAGACAGCTGCAACACCTTATCAGTTCCAAGATATTCGCAAAGTTCGATCTATCGAAGAGCAATCCTATTACTGTCAGAGCGCAGACATTGTTGATTATGATTGCTCGTGATAAAAAATTATACGTTTCCTGAACAGATAATAATTTTAATAAAATAAAAAAAACAAGATACATTATTCAGTCATTTTTTTGCAGAATTTACGTTTCCATACTGACAAAAACAAAAATTTTAAAAGAAAATGAATTTGATTTTAGAAAACTACATTAAAAACGTCAATTTATTTAGAAAATATCTTTCTGATATTCGAATAAAAAATAAAATTTATAGGGAAGAATATTTTAAGATCGATCGATTGTTATGTAAGTGAACGATTTTGTTTATTTTCAATTATATGATTGTCAAAAAGCATTGAGTAAATCGACTGGACTTTTATATTAATGCAATAAAATAACATTATAAGGGATTTTTACATTATCATAAATTCATATACTTACGAGATTTTCAGTATAAAGTTGAATATGGGTATAAAATGCAAGTCCAAAGTGTAACACAATGTAATAATTTTGCCAATTTGGAATTTGCGGATTATATTTAATTCGATGGGTTACCTATTAATACATAAATATTAATATTTTTTAAAAAATAGTTAAAGATACGTCAATAATAAATAAGTACGTTTAAAAGCTGTTTTTTAAATTTTAGTGGTAACATTAATATGACATGTAAACGTTTAGAATAGTTTAGAGCACTCTTAAAGAATAGAGAAATGTTTAGAAATTATTTAATAATTTTTGCTTTTTTTTTATTCCTGAGTGACTTATCGAACAGCAGAGTGCCTTAAAACCCTTATTAGATATTTTCCTTAGCCGCATACTCGTGGCTTGCACTCGAAGGATTAATTAATAATTGGATAGTCTCTTACGTTTACTTTGAATTCGTCGAGCCCCAGACGCGGAAGCCCTGGTTGCCAACTCGGACCCTTCCAATACACCGCCAGCTTGTCCCTTAAATTTCCCATGCCAAGGCTCCGTCCGATCATCGATGTCACGTAAAACACCTGCAATACGATCAACTTTTTACATGGATAATACGAACACATGAAGAATCTTGCGTTTTTTTTAAAATACCTGCAAAAATTGCCCTACAAGACTTGCTTAAGGAAGCTTTTAAATACTGTCACGGAATATGTTAAAATTTAATTATGATTTCGTGCCCGATTATTGTATGCTTTTATATAAATTTGAAATGAATAAAACACTATCATTTCATTGGAGTTACCTCTTGCAAAAATATCGTTGGATAATCGTCGTTAAAAATTTTACGTTTTTACTTTGAACCTCGTGTATTTCGTACATTTTACTTTTGTTTTTACTAGCCGTTTGTTAAATCGCGAATCGTAAAAAGTGCTGCATATTTTTTGTCTATGCTATTTTATTGTAAGATAATCCCTAATGTCGCTTAATTATCGTAAACGCAATGCAAAAGTTATGTAAATTTAATATTTTTCTTTTAATTTTAATGCGCATTAAATAATTAACTCATCTATAATCTGCTTGTTTTAACATTGAAATTCCAGCATATTAACGTTAGATAATTTATTTATTGATCAGTTCACGCTAGATAAAAATTATTCAATGTTACAAAAATTTTTATTTACAAGCGGCATTCTTTTTCAAATTTATATAATCCTACGAAGGTTTTCTAAGGATTTCATCTTTTTTCATTCTATTTTGTGAATAAAAAATTCACATATTCTTTAAAATAACAAACCTGTAAAAATAGTGGATTATATGATTCAGGATTGACTACCAAACCGTAAATTAACTCTTCTTTTTTTCGTTCTTCAGCAAAAGTCCCGAAAAGCCTGTCCCATAGTATTAAAACACCACCATAATTAGTATCCAAACAGTATAAATTACAGCCTATAAAAAGATTATTAATAAATTGTATTATTGCTTTATCATTATTAATGTTATTGTTATTATTATCATTAGTTGACGTAATATAATTAGTCGGAAGAATTAAATAATACAGTTAGCGTTATTTTTATTTATAATTAATTAGAATTATGACGGTCATCTAAACAATTTTTTTCTCGCATATTATTTTCTAAAAACCAACTTTTCACAACCATATGTTCTTATAATTTTGATAGTATTATGTAAATAAAAAATTCGAAATGTATTTGTAAATGCGATTTTTAAAAAAACTAAGTAAAGTTGTTTCATAAAAAAATCATTGATTACATTTAAATATATTTTAAGTGTCTTTATAATGAATATTTTTACTTTAAAAACTGAACTTCTATACTTCCAAGTCACAAGTGAACTGCTATTGTTTATATTAAAAATAAATAATATTAGTAATGTAAAATAAAATGATTTCTTGTAAGTCTCGTTAAGGTAATTGCGTTATTATTTAAACAATACTTTTTAAACCATTAAAAAGCTTGTGATATCTTGTAGCTTGTGATAAAATATTTAACCAGTGGAATTCCATTGATGCAGCTTAAATATCACGTTCATTATGTATTTTACTACTAATTACCGTGATGAACGCGATGATGTTTGGGTGTATTAAAAATCCACTCCAGTGGTCCGAGGTCATCAATGACTGTTGTATGTATCCAAAGTTGATAAATTAGATTGAACTGGTGATGAGTTACGAAATGAGAAGGCGGTATAAAGAAAGCCAGTGGTAAGTAAAACATCTAAAATCACATATATGACGATTATTTTTGTATTGCATATGTGAAGTTAATTTATAATTATAATTATAAGCTAATTAACTTATAATGGTAAATTAATTTACTGATTAGCGTGTTAATACTTCATTAAGCCGAAGGAAAATGCTAATGCAAATGTTTATTATTTTGCGATATTAAAATTGGTTATTTAACTGTTTCAATGTAATGCAGTATATTATAATTATACAAACTTATTTGTCTCAATGAAATACTAGATTTAACACGAGGTTTGGAAATAAATTACCTATTAGAGTAGAATACTTTTTGTAAATATATTATAATTATAAGTCGAATTTTAACAAGGGAAATTTACACACACACATACATATATCTATATATATCTTCAAATACATTGAGTTAATAAAATAGACATTAGACTCGTGAACGCTTCATTACAATTAAAGTTTAAACTATTTTATAAAAGTATTATAATTTAAATGTAGTATGCTTCAATTCCAGAAAATTTTTTTTTTCTTTTTGATAATTTCTAAATCTATAATGAAAAGATAGTAACTTATTAATTACAATAATTATTTCATCGGCATTAATAATTAAAATTTTAGATTTGATGTCGTGTACACTTAAAAATTAATTGTAATAATGAATTTGATGTACATTAAATATATAAGTACATGCTAATTTTAACAATATTATGTATATAAATGATTATGGTATGATATTTAAATTATTTTAATCATTATTTTAATGTTATTATAATATTCCGATAATTTTTTACAACGATTTTTTGTGCGTATTGTCATTAAAATTCTACCCGTTCAAATAATTAAAAATCAAATAGTTTATTTATTATCTCGTGATGTGTTGAAAGAATTGAATAATTTCTTATAATGCGTTGAGATTGAATTGGCTCATCTGTACCCGAAATAAGAATGAGTCGAATTTCTAAATTAAAAAAAGGCTTGGAAAATTAATTTCCTAAAACCTCGTGAGAAGATATAACCTTCGGAAATCGTTGCTTATAACGGTAGAGTAGCGAAAAAAATACGTATATGAAATTAAAGGTGTGAGCCGAAAAGATTTGCGACCGACTGATAGGAAAACGTTACTGCAGATTACGGCACGCGAATGTAAGAGAGAAAAAAGGACGGTAAAAAAATGATTACAAACGAAGCGTACCGACGTAAGAGCTTCTCTCGAGTTACCGCAGTTGCGTACGATTCAAATGTCAGGCGGTAATCGAAACGCGCCTTGAGAACGCGAGGCTCGCTCGCCTTATCGGGGGGCTCAAGGGATCGCACGGGCCCGGGGAGGAGGACGAGCGCCAGGTGAGCAAATTGAAAAATGCGCCCGCGAGCGAGAATCGGAGGACGGCAATCCGGGAGCGAGCGGAAGGCGCGAGCCTGAGAATGGATCGATTTCCCTCGGGGAGATCGAATGTATCGCGCCTGGCCATGCGACTTGGCCTTAGGTGCACGCACCGGTGCGTGGGGACCCCGGCGACCCCCTCACCACCCCCCTCGCCCGCCCCCCCATCCATTATGCGACAATCACTTACGAAGCTGCACCACTGCTGCAGGACCGACTGGCGCAGCCCGACCACAAGATTGAATTCCTCGCTGCTGTGATGGACCTGGTGGTGGGCCCACAGGAAGAGGATCTCTGCAACGCAGGGAGCGATCAGTCGTCGTGCCGAGGAAGGCGACGCTCGAGGGCGAGCCCTGCGAACGCTGCGCTTTTCCTCCTCGCTCGTCGCCGCCCTCCCTGTCGCCGGCCCCCATTGTCGGGGATTTGCGCGCGTGCCCGAGTGCCAGGAGCCGGGCCGAGGGCTTCGTTAGCGGCCCTCGAGGCACGTTTTCGCCCTCCTCGCTCTCGAGGGCTGCGGCCAATCTCGAATCGGCTGCGACGCCTCGCCAATTGCCGAGCGATTTCACAACGTTGTCGCTTTAATTAATTGCAGCATTTGCTCGCGAAAGCGGCCGATGTTTCGGCTGCTTACAATACTCATCGAGCCGATAGTTTCAATTGCATTATCTCGACTTCGCTTCTCGATAATAGCAGGGAGGCCAATGATGTATCTTTTCATCTAATAGCCGAGCTTAGTGAAAATCCATCGAGTCGATACGCGGCACAATCGTTGCTCCATCGAGCATTGAGCTTTTTTCTTTTTTTACGGTATAATGCATGAATGTTAACTAACCATGATTCGCTCTGTGTACCCAATAGTAACAGAAATCAACGGCAACGGCGGTTAAATACCAAGTCCACAACGAATTCCAGGCTAAATCCCATAATCTTAAATTATTATAAATTGTTATGTAGGCGTAATACTCGGCTCCTCGGAAAAGCGTACTACAAAGATAAGATATGGGTATTATTAAAGATGTTTTTCATTGTAAGATAAATTTGAATAGCTTATTAGCGGGTCTTATCGCGCATTCGTTGCGAAACATTTTATTACATTTATCATTGAATACAGCAGCTATACGGAACAAAGGCAGATTCTCACTCAAGCGGGTTCAAAGTGCTCGAGGAACTGGGAAACTATAAATAATTATTGCCCTCGTAGGCTAAAACTTCTTTACGAAAATTACAATTTTATATCTGACTATGGCGGCTTTGCGGTTCTTATTCGTGTGCTATCGATAATAAAAAGACTAATAAAATGTACGGCTTAATGCGGTTACCTATACCTACCGTCCAGTTTCGTATAGGATCCAATGTGATAAAGAAGTGACATGATCATTTAGACGGAACGTGCTTGCCTTCTTCGAGAAAAGTATCGCATTTTCCAAAGCGATCAGAATGAAAAACGAAAGCCAAACCTTTTAGAAAAACAGAAAAACATGACGTTTTGGATCATTTTTTCGGTTTCAGTAAGTTTCCTACAGTCATGAGTAAACATTTTCTAGCAAAGTTATTAATTATCTTCAGTTTCTTTTTTACAATCAATTTTTACACAGAAAATAAAAAATCACATGCGATTATCATTCCTATGGTTTTATACTGTACGATATGATACATTGATTTAATAATCATTTATATTATTGTTATTGTACAACAGATTGTCAGAAAAGTTTCACGCCACATTTTATTATAACGATTGATGATATTATTTTCTATAATTTCAATTGAATAAATCAAAAGTTTATTATGCTGTTTTGTATTTGTAAAATAATTTTATGGCTTAAAAAACCTGGAAATGGGAATCTTTTAATTTGCTTATCTAATTTAATCGATCTGTTAATTTCACTATTTCATGGCATATGAGTATTTAAATAAGTAAATAAACAGTAAGCAAGCATTGAAAAATTGTACACTGTAAGTTAATATATTTCAAGCTTTGGAAAAATATTTATGCACCGAAGATGTTATATGTGCAATTGCAAAAATCATATAAGATAAAATGATATAACCGTAATTGATTAATACACTGATCGTAGAAATATTGTTTTCTATTTAAAAAATTTACGCAACTAATTTTATATTCTTATTTTCAAAATATAATCATCTAAAAAAATATATATTGAAATAGTCCCATCGCAGAGTTTGCTTTAAAGATAAGTGATAATTTTATCATTTGCCATGCTTTTCGAATTTTTAAAAAAACAATCACCGATAGAACTAAAAAAATTTAATAATAGAACTAATCACAAAAAGAAAAGAAAATAAAAGAAAATTTAACGACTGATTAAATTTAATTACCTGCAGATGATAGTTGGGCACGTCTTCGTACTTTTCAAAAGCACTTTCGTAAGGATTTATTATATACAATAGCATACCGGCATTTTTCATACTACTAAGCAGGATGGTGTAATTGTCGTACGTAGTATTCATCATGATGGTTTTTTTCTTTATTAAGCAGCTTTTAACTTAAAATATTATCATTTATTCTTAATGGTAATTTTGTAGTAAAATACAGACAAGTTGAAGGTCTTATACAATGAGTTAACACGACTGATTATGATACATGCAAATCACTGAAATAAAAAAAGGAAATATTTATAAGAAAATTCAAAGTTTTCGTAGGAATTATTGTTTTTAATTTTATCGATATTAAATGAATTAAAAAAAAATTCAACAACTTTTGTTTCAATTTTATATATATTTTTTGCACGAAATTAAAATCAAATACTCGTACGCATGATAATCTTTTTATTTCTGATTTAGAACATTAAATAACTAAAGTTAGTCTACTCTATAACATGTTCATTATTTTATCTTCAAGAGTAAATACTTTAAATATGCATAATTGTTAGTCAATCATTCTTATTTGTTTTGTCTATTAATTTTATAATGTTTACATATTTATGTCTTCAATCAAATACCATTAAAACATTATTGAATCAAGCACTTGGGCGTATTTAATTTTTTCTGATTACTTTTTAGGAATTTTCCTATTTTAATCATATTTTTACAACCTTGAAGTAGCACAATGTATTAATATTTATTAAAAAAATTTTTAAATATTAATTCAGTGCTTAATCGTTATGATTATTACATATTTAAAATAAGAACAATAAGTATTCAAAAGTGACATTGAAAAACAGGTTTTACAATTAATAAACAGTAATTACTAGTAGGTACTATTAAGATAATAATTCTTTAAGTTTCAATGTTAATGAAATAAGTAGGACCAAACTCTGCAAAGTCAAGTTACTCGTTACAATTATCGCTTAACACAGTTGCGTAGCATTTAATTCAGATGCCCGATTTACGTTTATCATTTTATTTTAGCCGAATTCGGGTATTATTAAGTTTTCGAAGAAAAGGAAGAATCGACGTTAGGGAACGCCTTATCGCGTTCTAAGCAATCATTGCTTTGTACGTAGCGCCGCGTTGAAGGAAAAAAAAAAAAAAAAAAAACAGAAAAAAAGCAGAAAAAAGCAGAAGCAAAACTGCGCCTCGCGTTGGAAATGCAGACACCCCCTGATCCTTGGGCTGCCAGCCCGTGAATAAATACTTGTCTGGTCAGGAGATCGGGAGTCGGCCTCCTGCGGCCGGCAGACCACGGCGATGAGGCTCGAGGCCGTTCGCGCGTCAATGGGAGGGAGGGTCGCGGGGTATGGCGGGCGGGCCCGGGGGGCGGAGGGCCTATGTTGAAAAGCCGCCTGCTCCCGGGTGCAAAGGCTTCGAGGCTCCGGCCCCACTCGCGGAGGATCCAGGCTGTCGCGCACCCCCGCACACGAGGCTCGCGTATCCGGCAACGGCGGAGGCTGCGGCTCCGCGGCCGACCCGGTGACGTCTGTCGTGCTCTTGTCTTGGCTCGCCTCCTATTATATAAGGGGTCTCGCGCTTGGCGGCTCCGCCCCCACTTCGCAACCTCGACCGAAGTGGATGCACGAGCTTCTCCGGGTGCTTTCCTCTCCCCCGGGACCAGGCGCGATTTTCGACGGATCCCCGGCGCTTACCTTCGGTCGGGTGTAAGCCGAGCCGAGCGCTCGGGGCTCGGGGTGCGATTTTTCGCGCGCCCCCCCTCCCTCGCCTGCTTCTGCGACTCTTACGTAAGGTACGCGCGTTCCTTTGTACTTCGCGGACACTGGCGTTGGCCGTTCGCGATCCATACGCGTGTATATTTATCTCGATTCGAGCTGTTGGCTGCCAATTTGTCAACGCATAGGGTCAATTTGCATTAAATGCAATTGCGGCGTAATTGCTTTTCGTTTAATCGAGAATCGAGAGTGCACGAGCAAATATTTATTCTCATCGAATAGAAACATCTTGTTATCTCCACACGAGAAATGCGATCTCCGTCAGAACCGTGGACACCAAGACTCGTCGCCTTTATAATTGCGGTTTGTCTGAGATCCTATAAGAAACTGATCTTGCCGCACATAGAGTGACGTTATCAATCGTCTCGTAAATATTTTTGTGCCCGAAAGCACCGAATGCGCTGAGTTGCATATTAGGAATTATGCATTCTTTATTTGGCGCTAAGTAAGTGATTTCATTGTTCGGGTGGCATTCAATAACGGTTAAATTTATTATTTTCGATTTGAACTTTAAAAAAGTTTATCATCCAATGTAGGTTTCCCTTTTAAAATAAAACAACCATTATATCCAGCTCATGAAAATAAACACGCGTATAGGATTTTTCATGATTGAATACTGGCGAATGGAAGCAGGTTTAAAGTAAACTACAATTCAACAAAAGTTTTATTTACATTTATTTCTGCAGCACATTTACTTACACAGCGATTCCGAACTCTTTGAAATTAATACTTACTTGATATTTTCCAGAGATTGTAGTCCTACTTTTTAATAATGCAAATATTACACTCGGTCGTAGATGTCAGAACAAAGCTTATGGATGTTACTTAACAATTAACAAACTTATAATTTTCTTCGTATTGATCTGTTTCGAAAATTTTTATAATACCTTTGAGAACTTCATTTGCAATTTTTTAAATCACTTTAAAAGTATTTTATAATTATATTATAATGTTTTCAGCTCCTTGATTTATTTGTGAATATTTATAACAAAAAAAATACTTTTTCATTATCATGTTGCGTTTATTCAATGTGAAAAATTATAATGTATTTATGATGTATGCATACTGTATTAAATAATCATATGAGTATTAATCCATCGTTATATTATATAAAAAATATTAATTAATTTTTTAATTTTAATAATAATGTGTATACGATAAAATATATATTACTGTACGTAATTATGTATGAAACATTGAAATAAATGTAGCACCGAATTAACGTATATTATTTATGTATTTATTATGTAAGAAAAATATAAATAATATCAAACAGAGCGAAAAAATAAATTGCAATATTATAAATAGGTTTTCTTAAATGCATAAACCTTTAAATATTAAAAACGGTCCATAAAATTAAGTTAACTTTTAATTCAGGGAACAATTAAAATATTGAATAATTCATTTCGTATTCAAACCTACTACAGTATCATTAATAAAATTCAAAAATTTATATTAAACAGTAAAATTAATAGTATCATAATAGTAGTAGTTTATAATTTACAATGTAAAGCGTTATTTTCGATGTAAAAAAAAAATTAATTTTTAATTCTTTATAACAGAATTTTGCCTATAAGAACAAATTTATCTTTTTTGAGTAAGTGTATTATTTAATGTTTCTTTTTTTTTAATTTTTAATAATTAATTTAATCGCAGAATTATATGACTCCTATATAAAATTTAATGACAATATTAATGATTTATTGGAGTGTGCCTAGTATTAATTTTCATTACATTTCATTACTCATATAAGTAATATAAATGTATAAATAATATATAAATCCGAATTATTATCTTCAATTATTTTTGGTTGGAAAATGGTCCATAATTTTAAATGCAATTTCATATTAAATTCAAATCAATTAATACAAATACTATACATAATAAGTAAGTTTTAGTATAAATTATATGCTCAAAAATTGTACTTTTTCAGATTTCATTATTTCTATTTAATTTATGTTTTTAATTTTTTTTTAAAATGAAATGCCTAAAATAATATTGTAGAATATTGTAATGGAAGACAATAATTTCTATAAGTAATAATATTAGTAATACGGTAACTGTATAACTGTATATTCTTTAAATATATGTATTTTTGTTCTAAATTTATTTAAAACACGTATCAATTTTGACTGTATTCCTTATTATCATTTTCCATTAAATAATTAAGTACCTCAAATCTGTTTTAAAAAAAACACTTCAAAAAGTAGCCCGAAAACTAATTGAACTTTATTGTTGTTTCAGATCAAACGAATACAGATTTTTTTTTAAGTCTAATGGAAAAAAAATCCTTGCAGAGTGCTAAAGAATAGTTTTCTGATAAAACTGCTTGTCTATTAAATACTTATAATCTGTGTATGTGTGCAAATTATTTTTATTATTCATCATTGTCATATAATATTTATAGTATTGGTAGTGTGTACATATTTGATGTTACTGTTATTCACAAATAGATTGGAATGCATGTGCGAATTATGTAATTTAAATTTAAATGATTTTAATTTTCTACGAAAATAAGAAAGTTAATTACGATAAGTGCAAAATCCTGATTAACTAAATTATTATATATATAAATATATAACCCGCCGTAGATTTTCATAATTAATTCTAGTTCAATATCAATCATTACGTATACTTTTATAAATGCAATTATTTAATGTTTATTCAGTAAGCTTCTAAAAAGTTAATGATTATATATTGTTTAAAAGGTATTTTTTAACACTTACAATAATTATAAGAAAATAACAGAAGAGTAACTTGTGTGTAAAAAGTGCGGGCACTTGTAATACATGATTATTTGTATCTACTATTAACTACACAAAAACGTGAATGAAATAACGCCTGTAATGCTGTACATTATTTTCACAAAATAAGAAACAGTAAATTGAAAAAAAATAAACCTGATTCTTACATGACTTTGTTTTACATTAATCGATGCACAGGTGTTGTAACAACTTGTATTACAAGGTTTTCCGATGTGCAGAAATTACATCATTATTCCAATTTATTCTACTAATTTGTTGCCGATGTCCATTAAAGGAGCGCATTATTGTTAATTATCTATTAAATTATTCTAAATCACTTAAATTTTCATCCTGATTTCCCTGCTGGATATAAGACATAAGTTTTTTTTATATTGTACACTGACGATTTCCTTGGCTGCCTTTAGTTTGTAATTTATGGCGAACGCAATGCGTTTGCATACGATAATCTAGAGTACATAAAACGTAAAGTATTAGTAATATAAAAGGCATATAAATAAGTAGCAAACAATATAAATATACTCGCTTGAAATGCAGGATCGTACACGTGAGCGAGTCAATAATTTTGAATGTTGCGCGACTCGTGATGCACGGAGATGCTGGTTTTCTTTACCGACCGGAGCCATCGGTTTTCCTGGTAAACTGGTAATAGCTGACGTGCAATAGCTGTAGAAGGTGCAAGTCGAACGTCTCACACCCGGTAGGCGGTACCCCATGCGCTCGCATTCTTCGTGTTTATAGTTTATGTCTCCATGTGGTTGGAACTTTGCGGCGACATGAGATATATAACCTTAAGTATAGACTAGTATTTTTTTAATTATTTACTCAGGAAAAAACATAAGAAACGTTGACAGGATGATATTCAGCGCCCAAGTAAGATGATTTATATATTTTAAGCACCTTAAAATTGTAAGAAGCTTCCAAAAGTAAACAAAATTATAGAAGTCCTTAATTTTAATTTAAACCAATAATGAATTGTTTGATTATTTTCAACTTCCTATTAGATATAAAATGAAATTGAAAAAGGGCAAAGCAGTCGAAAGGGTGGCGAAGAAGCATGTGGTCAAGAAGAGGAAAAAGAATATAGCCGACGCGACGGTAGAAGAATTTTTAAATCTCGACTTCGATGACGCAGAGTTCAGCGACACTGAGGTGGAAAAACAAAAATCAGGGAAACCAGCAAAAAATGGTAAAACCAGTAATGGTAAGTTTGGTATTTTTCTTTCTTGATAAATCTCCTATAATCCAGGGCTCATTATTGTGCATTGTAGATAAAAAGGAACCAAATTTTTCTGAAAGCGGAGAAAGTGATTTGGACGAAAATGAGCACAAAAAGTCTTTGTTAAATTTGAAAGATACGGATCCAGAGTTTTTTAATTACTTGAAGAAAAATGATACAAAACTATTAGATTTCAATGTCGACGACGATGAAGATGATAATAGTGACACTGATTCCAGACACATTCCTGATTTTGATTTAGAGGTATATCATTGGATTTAAAAAAAAAAACAATAAAATTTTATATTTAAGATTGTGAAAGAGGCAATTTTCACCCTAATTATTTAAAGAAATTAAAGAAAGCTTATTAATTTAGATAGCAAGCGATGAGTCTGATTTTGAAACAAACGACGATAAACCAGAGCATACAGGTGACACGACAAAAGTATCTTTAAAACTAATAAAGACTTGGGAAGAGCAAATTCAGCAAGACAAGTAATATTTATTGTCGTATATTTTAAAAACTATTGTTAATGTGTTATTAACATTTTATTATCATTCTAGAACATCTGCAACCATTAAATGTGTCGTAGAAGCATTTCATGGAGCATTAGAAACTGTAAGTGATTCGGATAAAAGAACTACGCAATATAGGGTAGAGGGTGGAACTAGTAAGTTTACGTTTTAGCGAATGTACTTATTGTTTATTATTTAAACTTGTTAAATTTAAAATAATTTTTTTCAGTTTTTAACGGTATTGTTCAGTTATGTATCTTTCACTTACCAGAAGCCTTTAAAAACTTTTTAAATCTTGGGAAAGAAACTCATTTTGAGGCACACAAGGCTAAAAAATTTCCAAAAGTAAAAGGAGTTTTAAAATCTTACTTACATGATCTTGTTAAGGTAATTTTTAATAAAATTTTTTCTTTTAAATGGTTTTTAACCCAGAAAAAAAAATTTATAGGTTTTGGAAAACGTGTCTTCGTCTAATATTATTGTTGTACTGTTGAAACATTTGCACCAAATGTTGCCATACACAAACTCCTTTTCTTCACTTCGTAAGCCTCTTTTACGAATTTTAATAAAGTATTGGTCGACTGCAGATGAAGAAACTGTACGAGTAGTATCGTTCTTATGTATTGTTAAAATTTGTACATCTAAACCATCTCTAGTAGGTAAATTACAAAAGGTTAGTAAAATTAAAATAACTGGTATTGAATACATTTAGCTGACTATCAAACAATTTTTTTCCTGAAATATGGTACAGCAATATTTATATACAGAAAAACATTATTTATTTCATTTTTTTTATTTGCAGACTATGTACATCAAGTATATAGAAAATTCAAAATTTGTTTCGCCAACAACCTTACCAGGAATAAACTTTATGAGGAGATCACTTGTAGAGCTATACGCACTTGACTTTAACTTTTCTTATTACAACGCCTTCCTGTACATTCGGCAACTTGCGATTCATTTACGAAAAGCCTTGACCTTGAAAAAGAAAGTACGAATTACGTATATTATTTAATAATTACACAAAATAGGCTTTAATATGGTTTTATAATTAATTATATATTTGTTTCTTGTTTTGCTAGGAGCATTTTCAGATTATATATAATTGGCAGTTTATCAATTCATTACGATTTTGGTCCGAGCTTATACCTCTTTCAAAAAAAGATTCATTAATGCGAAATTTAGAGTACCCTCTTATACAAGTAAGATGTTCTTTCAATATTTATTTTGCCTTTACTAAGGACGTATAATTCTTACAGATAATTATAGGAGTAGTAAAGCTGATTCCCACGTCACGATATTTCCCACTGAGATTCCACTGTGTGAAAATGTTGACTTATATGTCTAAAGAAGCGGGAACATTTATTCCGAGTCTGGCATTAATTATTGAGGTAAAAATAATACATATAATTTTTTAATCTAATTTATAATCACAATTTTGTTTTCGTAAACTCCTCTGAAATATATATTTCAGATATTGGAAATTTACGATTTCAATAGAAAGAATAAAGTAGTATCGATGAAGCCACTTTCACTGCTTTGTATGTTAAAAGTGTCAAAGAGTCAATCCCAAGAGAATAGCTACAAAGATGCCATTATGGAAAATGTATATGAATTGATTTTAGAAAATGCTGCAAAGGATAGTTATGCAATATACTTCCCGGACATGTATGTTTTTAGCGTAGTTAAGGTACGTGAGCCGATAATAATTGATGTAATAAATTTATGAGATTTTTTTTCAGTACGTAATTATTTAATTTGATTAATTATTCAAATCTGTGCAATTGTAGATAAAGGCTTTTCTAAAAAAGTGTCAGGTTGCTAAGTATTGTAAAAAAATGAAACAGCTGCTTGATAAAATTGAGGAAGGAAGGAAATTTATCGAGACCGAGCGAGCAAAGCGTACGTTCAAATTGAGTGACATGAAGGATATTGAAACTTGGGAGGCGAAAATTAAGGAAGGAGGAACACCAGTTCTTAAATTTTACGATTCTTGGATAAAGTTCCATAAATCGCAGCAAATGAAATTGGTAACGCAGACTGACGAAATATCAGATTTCAAGTTACCCACTATCAAAAAATCCAAAAGGTTGCTCAATCGGAGCGATAGTGATGAAAACAGTGACTTAGAGGTACCCGTTGAAGAGATGAATAAGCGACTGCAGTCAGGAAAGTCGAGAAAAAAAGTTAAAAAGACAAAAGAGGTAGATAATATCGAACTTCCAACGGACAATACAGACATTATTAAAGACATTAAAAGTAGTGACTGGGACTAAAATCCCGTCGTTATTCATTTATTGTACAAAATATTTTGTAAACATGAATATTTAAGCGTATTGAATTTAAGTTTTTCAAAATAAACCAAAAAATAATGTAATGATCTATAAGCTTACATTTTTTTATGTAAAATAAAGATTTTTAAAGAAACGTTATCACCAATCTCTTTGTGAAAGTTATCATTCTGAAAGCTATTTTTTCATACTACGCTTAAAATAAGTTTTTAAATAAGTCTTCTATTCGCTTAATTTTATCATGAAATGACAGATTCCTACATTGCATACTTATAATTTAATTTTCATTATTGTTTTGTATTAATCGTTATCATACTCTATAGTCTTTATACATAAATTATGATTTATTTTTTATTTCCAATGGTCAAATTATTCTTTATAATTAGCCATTAGAATTTCATTAATAAATATTTTTCACTTACCTCCAATAGGTTTATATTAGATTATAACACCTGATTATATGATGTTATGTAATTGTATGTGCAGAAATGTGAAATTAATCAAATTGATATTTTTATATTTTTCCTTCAACTTTTACGATAATTGAATTCTCAAAAGAAATTTGCACACAATTAATTTACATAAGAAAGTGAAATTTTGTTTATTTTTACCTAACAATCAAAAATAATTTAAACGACTGTAGGTCGTAAAATATTTCACAAGCTTTTAAAATAGATATTCAAAAAAAATTTTTTAAATAAATATGATACGATCTTAAAATAAGATTGTGCGCAATTTATTTTTTAAGTAAAATCACACTCAATTCATCGTTCGGCAACATTTCTGACAGGTCACTACGCCGCTAAAGCTATGAAAGCACAACAGTTTAATTTTGTATGTTCGCAAACTGTCGTGATTCTGACAGCATCTGCTACACGAGATGTATTTTTTTTCCCCTTTGACGGAAAATACACACGCCTTAAATTTGTCTCAAAAGCGTCACGTCGAATAAAAATTGCGTGGCAAGGAAACAGCCCTTGGCCATTCGCAGTTATAAATAAGCGATTAACAATTCGAATCTAAGCACACACGCAATGTCTGTACTGCAAATCATTTGTCATTCGCTGGAATGAATATACGAGCGAGTGCATCTAAATCGCACCCTCCTACCAGTCGGTCCGATCTCACTTGTTATGGACTATTTTTAAATCCCGCTAACAACGGGAATGGGGAAAAAAGGCTCGATCCTCGCGTAAAAAAGCCTCGTCGACCCTCGCGAAAGGAAGCGTGTACGATTGAGCCCGGAGCAGGGGAAACGAAAGAATCCTCTGGGGCGAGGTTCTCGGCGCGGGCAGGACGCGTCCGAGAGGTCGGCGCAAGAGAGAGAGAGAAAGAGAGAGAGAGAGAGAGAGAGAGTCGGCGCCGGAGCCCAAAGGCCGAGAGGTTCGAGCGCGGAGAAGGAAAGCGCCGATCGCTTAAGGCGAAGAAGCTTTCAGGGAGTCTATTTTTACTTGGCGCTCGCCGAGCTCGCGGGCCCGCACGCGCGAGATGGAAAGAGAGAGAGAGGCGCGAGAAAGGCTCGGGGCGGGGGAGCGAGAAAAGCCGACGGGAGGAAAAAGGCTTTCATGCGGCTCCAAAGTAAAATCGGCGTCGCTCGCCATACGTACGGGCGCGCGCGAGTCATGTGAAACGTCGAGCCGCATAGGGAGTCGGCGATATTGCCTTAGCCAAGTCACACGCAACACGTACGTAATCGCAACGCAGCTTCACTTGCACCCGAATTGCGCCCATGCGCCGCTCCCATCCCGAGGCGACCCTCCGCCATCCCTAGCCGCTCGGGCTCCTTCCGCCCTGTCGGTGCTCCGCCGACGCGAACCTCCCTGCCTTTGTCCCCGACCGGTTATCCTCCGCGATTCCCTGCGCTCTCGTCGCTTGGGCTTTTTCCCTGCGACGAGCAGCCCACCGCCACGAGCTGCGCCGCCGCCGCCGTCGCCACCGCCTCCCTCTTATTTATTTATAAAGGAGAGCTCACCGATACGCTCGGATAGGTTAATAACTTGTGGGGTCGGGGGTAAATGATCTTCTGGGAGGAAATTTTCCGAGCGTCTTTGCCTGCGAAACTGCTTGTCGAGTGCCCTGTTCTTCTCTGTTATGTAAACACGCAACCTTGGGAATCGGTTGATTTACGCGCTTGTCATTCTTGTGTGGCAAAGGATGAAGAGCTCGAAATAGAATCTTTCAGCCATTTTAGAATGAAAAGTCTTTCTGATGAACGAGCATTCTAATAAACTGTATCGCCGATTGAATTGCATTCGATGGGGTTATTAAGAAAGTATAATTTTGACAAAAAAAAAAAACAATAAAAAAAATAAAAAAAAACATTAACGAAGAGCTTAAACTAATTGTTTTAGTTTTTTAATATTGTTCGTTGATTCGGGGTAATTTTGAAAAAAGATTTGTGATTTATTTACGATTATTCGTATTTGTTAATTTCGAATTTTAATGCTTTTCTATACAAAGATTATTCACATTCGATTATTATTTAGTACAATATTTTATAAGTAATAATTAATGCACGCAATAATTCGAAAGGAAATTACTTCTCTCAGCACTCAATCAATTAGCCTTGTAAGAGCAATTTTTTATCTAACTTAAAATTATTTGATTTTTTATGCTGAACATTGTTAAAAAAATGTTTTCTGTGCAAAAAATAGCCTCGTAAGATCAATTTTTTATCTTATTTAAAATTATTTGATTTTTGATGCTAAACATTATTAAAAAAATGTTTTTTGTGCAAAAAATTGGTCTACGTATAATCCTTTATCCGGCCGCAAGTGTGTGCACAATTACTAACATTATTTTCCATGCTTGCTTCCCTAAACTAAAACTAAAAGGTTCCATTGTTTTTATTTACCTTTGTATTTTTCTGCAAAAATGTTTCTCTGCACTCTGAAGTCAATTTTGCGGTGGGATACTTTTCTGGTTTCATCGCAAAAAATGAAAAAAAAAACCAGGCAAAGTTTTATTTTCATTATTAAGGTCATGATTAAACGCTATATCGCGCATTCACAACAAAAATATATTATTAGAAGTTTTTCAAGAGCCAAAGTCAGGAGAGATAGTTAGTGAATGGCCTGGAAAGTTTGTGATAAAAATAAACATAACTAATGAAGCCTAAATGTTTTATTGCAGTAATGGGACTCGATAAACTAACAAGGGTTCGATAAATATTTTCTCTCGGAACTAAATTTAGTTCGATATTTCATCAATAGGGGAAATAATTATTTTGAATGTAAACGTACGTAGATATAAAAAACCAGATGCAAAATGACAACTGTCACTCGATCTATTATCCTAAGAATCCTTATGTAGAAAATATTTAACATTGTCTACCAATACTATTTTATACATAAGATATCTAACACAGTGCAATAAAATACATTTTAGTTACAAACGTTAAATAAAAAATTAATGCATCTTGTAGAATATCCATTTGTAAAATTAAAGCTCCCGTTCCCCGATGAATTTTAATAAATTCGTAAAGCTTAAATATTCGCAGGTATTAATGTAAATTTAGTTTATCAAGTATTTCGAGAAAATGGATTTGAAAAAAAAAAAAACTGGAGCAGTTTCCACACCACTATATATGTTGGATAGGAACTGTGTCGCTGATTGTGCCATAATACAATGCAGCACCGATTGCTGCATTAATAACGAAAACATAATATTTTCATGGCTGTTATTAGCATTCGATAAGCATAAAATACCCTTCATTTTACTTTCATTTACGAATAATAATTTTAATCTTCATTCGGTGCCTGTAATATTGTCCGGATCATTATGATAAGAGGTAACGACTTGATTTTTTTCTCCAAACAATTATAATAATTTGATACATGCATTGTCGCACATTTTATAGACATCGAGTTAATATCCTTGCATAATTTGAAATATTAGAAATAAATAATTTTTCAATTTAATATATAATAGATTATCTATGTATTGTTGAGACTTTTATAATTAAAATGAGGTAGCCACAGACTCTATCTATAATATGTATTCGATTTGTTTATGTGAAAGCAGTTTTCTTTATATGTAAACATTGTAAGAGTAAGAGGTAAGGAAAAACAAAAAATTAAAAAATAATTATTTATTTCAAATAACGAATAAGAAATTATAAAGTTAACATTAATGAGCCAGATTTTTTACAAATGTCTCTTAAATAATCCCCTGGTATTGGCGGTACGATTAAAAAATTCATCGTTGTATTTACAATTTTTATTCGAGTTAATAATTAAACTAATTTTTATTTATATGCACTTTATTGTTAGTGTAAAAGCAGAGTATCTTAGCTTCGCGTTAAATTTATTAGAAGTCATAACGTTAATTTATCGAGCAACAAAAGAAAAAGAACATTTTAACGATGCAATAGTTTACAATGATCTAGTACAAATGTTGTAGCAAAGAATTTACAAAATTGCTGTACAACTGTTAATTACCACTAACCGAAATACTAGTTAACTTGAATATTACCTAAGTTGGAAAACTGCCCGAAGCGTCATCATGTCGATTCCACAGGCTGTAGATATTTAATATTCATATTTATATTTATATAACTTCAGAATTACGACGATTTTAGCGGCGAGCCAATAATATTGTTCGAATTAATATCACTTTTTTCCTGTTTATAAATAGAAAGGAAGACTAATTTACCCAAACTCACCAATACTTACGTATAAATAATTGGAGCATCGGCTTGTCAAATATTGCGCGCGTGCAAAAAGTAGGCGTATCGCTAAAATGGGGATTTATCATTGAAAGCCAAGAGCGGCATCGTAAGAGCGATTCTCCGATCAATCGATGACCGGGGAATCCCTTTAAATCCGCAGCGGGTGAGCCTCCCACCTAAGATGCCGATCCTCGCGAGCTAGACCGCGAGCCTCTCCGCATGGGTGTGGTGGTCGCGCGGGGCGGGGGCGGAGGAGCCGGTGGGTCGGTCGGTCGGTGGGTGGGGCGCGATTATCGAAAGAGCGCGAGCCCGATTTTCGAGGTGGCCGCGCCAGGGGGGATCACTGGTCGCGCAAGAGCTTGTCGAAATCGAAAATAGTAGCAGCCCTGGAACTCGATCTCGCGGCGATGTTCGCCAATCCAGCCAATGGTCGGCCGAGGCTCGGACGTTTCGCAAGCGTCCGGGGCCGAGGGCCGCAGCGAAGGAGAACAAGGAGTCCGAGGCGGGAAAAAACGAAAATCGCGGGCGGCGCGGCACGCGAGCACCGGCGGGGGTCGGCCTGAGCGCGGAGGATTCGCGCAGCTGCGGGAACGCGAGTCGCGGCTAGGGCCGGGAGGGGCGGGTCGGGAGAAGGTACGGGATCGCGAGAGCGTGGCACCGCTCCGGGGGCAGCCGCTGCATTTTGCGGCGAGTACGCGAGTGAATTCGTCGTGGCTCGAAGGAGGAACTGCGCGCGTCGCTTCGATCCCTCTCTCTCTCTCTCTCTCTCTTTCTTTCTCCTCACGCGTTACGTAAACGGAGGCGCGCTCGCGCTTCTGACTCTCGGCCTTCGCGGGCTCATTTTTTCGCGAGGGCTCGCGAATCGCAGAGGGGATAGTGAGCGCGCGAGAGAGAGAGAGAGAGAGAGAGAGAGAGCCACGGTGGCGGCGTCGGCGGCGGCGGTCGAGGTTGAGGGAGGAGACCGGGACGAAGGAGCAGTGGTAGCAAAAGTAGTAGGAGGCGGCGGAGGCCGAGAGAGACGGAGAGAGAGGGCGGTGGGGGCGGTGGTGGTGGCGGCGTAGCGAGGGTGAGTCTCTCGCGTGCGCGCGCTAAAGCCGGAGAGACGCAAAAGGCCCTCGAGTCATGAGGAGGAGCACCCAGACGAGCGATAAGTAAGCCTCGCCGAGCTTTCGCGGCCTACCTCAGCTTCCGCCGCGGCTTCCTCGCAGCTTGGCTTTCCTTCTCACCGCCTCGCCTTTCCATGTGCGCCTCGGGCCGGTCTCGCGCGCTCCATCACCTCGACTAACCATCCTCGGTCCCGGATCCCCGTCCCCCGGCGGGGACAGTGCCGACCTCGCCCCGACGGCCATGGCTGGCCATCGGCGATCCTGGCCCCCGATACTCACGGCTTCCATAAATACGAGCGACTGAAAATTCGCCCTCCTCCTCCTCCTCCTCCGACCCCCCCCGGCTTGATCGGCGCCCTCCTCGCTCCTCGGCCCCTGCACCGCTCCGGTATTATAGCTGGCTATCGTTCGAACGCATTGTTTCACTGACACACACGTGGCTCTCTCCATTCTGGACCGACCGATAAACTCGCCTACCTCGCACCAGCGATCCTCCGCTTCTTCATTCTTCCGAATAATCCACGCTCTGCGCACTTCTCCGCTTGTTCGCGACGCTCGCGCTCACTCCTGCCTTCCTCTCCTCGCGCTTCGCTGCTTTGACGGATTTATTAAACGCCACGTGTCTGCCTAATAATGCGCGGAGGCATTTAAGGCGATGCTTAATATTGTTTAATTAATGGTCGTACGAGTGTACGGGACGAGGACGTTTCCCGTTTGTTTCCCGTTCGACGCCGGAGCATTATTAATACCAACAAAGCTTGTGTAAAATAACATCTATTAAAAAATATTCCCGACTCCTTTGCTTGCTCCAACGCAAATATAAACATTTGTAACAAATAAACGCCGAAACCGTGAGCTCTTTGAAAAGCCAATAGTTTGTACGCTATTTTTATTTTTGTACGGCAACTTTGTACGAGAACGCGAAAGGAAGTTTTTGGACATTTTTTTAGTCCACCATTGATTGTTTCTATATTGATACTTGAACATGAGTTTTTATTTTTACGTCAAGTCGAGTGCTTTTTTAATCAAGTGTATACCAAAAATTTTCGAATCACTTTCAAACATTTAGATACGCCTGAAAAATTTATTCTTAGCTCCGATTCGTGTGTACCAATGTATATTAATCTGATAACTCGAGACAGGAATAACTTTCTTTAATTATTTTGCGAGTGTACAAACTGAAATGCCTTCAGCTGTTTGACAAGAAAAAAACAAAAAAAAAAAAACAAAAAACAAATGTATGCTCTCTGACAGGTTTTGTTTTCCTCTTACTAGAACGAATCTACATTGCTACAATACGCTTAGATTCATCAGAACTGCTATTAATGTTCGTTCATTTAAAAGATAAATAATGATTTCCACGAAGCCAAAGAGATTTTGTCTTCCTGTATAGAATTAGCTTTTCATAATGGTTTTATTTTTATCTGTACGTATTTGTTACTAATTATTATACGAACCCCAACGGTGAATCTATACAATTGTCTAGCCTAGCCGTGACTTTTTCTACTTGAGCCGAAGTCACATTTTCTACTAATTTCAGCTGACGGAGGTGAATTCCGATCCCCGCCTTCTTGTACTTCGAACCTTCGGGCTCTCTTCATTATTCTCCTTCATTCCTCCCATTCTCCAATTTAACTTCATGTTTTTTAAACTTTATCCTACGTGCATTTGTATTTTTTTTTTCTTGTTTTTTTTTTTTTTTTTATTTATTTTACTACATTCGGAACTTTGCTTTGATGCGAGTTTTGGTTTCCGATGGGGAAAACCCGCTCAGCTACCCGAACTTGCTAAAAATATAATCAGCATGTATCTCGAATGCTCTAGACATTTTACGTCCCCCACAATAAAAAATGTTTTTATTAACTCTTCACATTTCTTCGGATGTCTTTGTCGTTATCAAATGTGTTTCGCTTGTTAACCGTTGCATTGCACCTCTCCAGTACAACTGTTTCTCGTGAAACATGAGCAGGTAATAAATTCGTTTTCGCTTTTTGTTTTATTTCAGTCTAATTAAAATATTGGTAAAAACTGCCACCTGAAATTATATTACGTGGGGATAGGATTAACGTTTTTATCTTTATTAAAAATTAATTAATATATTTGTTTTAAATCTTAAAATAAAAAAATTATTTTTTTTCTGTGCATAATCAAGACTGTTCTTAATTATAGAAGCTCAATTTTAAATAATATATTTTTAATGTTTTTGATGCTTGGATTGATGTTTTATTTATATCCTTTTCTTGACAAAGAAAATTTTTTTTATTTTAACGATTCTGATGTTTGGCAAGTAAAAGCTTATGTATATTCAGATATAGAGGAAAAAAGAGAGAGAGTCGGTTTGAGAAAGAGATAAAATGAATGAGAAACACATGACAATGAGACAATGAAAATACAGTAATTTATAGAGAAATCTTTAAAACATTTTGAAGATACATAGTGTCACAAGTTAAAAAGTAACATTAAAAACTTTCATATGGAAATAATTGCTTACGATGCAAAAAAAAATTTTTTTTTAAGATCTTTTCAAAAAGGTTTTAAACTTTACTAAATAATTAGTATTTGTTTTGAATTATCGTAACGGAAAAATTAACAGTAATACATGTATATATATATACATATACATATGCAAATGGTATCTTTCCAAATCTAATACTGTTTCCCAATGTAATTTGCTAAACAAGAATTAAATAGAGCATTCTGTGATTTATATTCTTGCGTTTGACAAGACTAATGTTTGCTTAGAAAAGAGGAACAATTAATTAGTAAATTTATGTATTGATGAAATAGAATTGTCAAAATGAATTTCCAAATATATTCATTAAATATTATAATGTAGACTAGAATTATAAAAAACGTTGAAAAATTAATCTGTTTATTATTTTAGAAATTAACTATATAATAAAGAGATAACGGTGTAATATAGTGACATAATGAGCTAAACAATTAAAGCATTGAATGAATACAAATATTATTTCTTATCGTGTATTACTTTTTAATTTTTTTATAACGGAAAGATGTAAAAATTAAGTACAATTAAAAAAATTTTTTTTTACGAAACAATGACTAATTTTAAAAAATTTGCATTTATTATTAGCTTTATTCTTTGTTGCTGTTTCAAACGATAAGAAATAAGTATGTTATTTTATGTGATAAATAAAAAAAACTTACAATGATATAACAGAAGTAACCGTAATTTAATTAAAAATGTCACTTTAAAAAGGATTTAATTTTTTCTCAAAAAACTAATTTAAAAAATACGTAGTATCAATACTTCATATGATTAGTAAGAAGGTATAAAATTAATATATAATGGTTAAAAAACATTAATTTTGAAACAAATTTTTGTTTTATTTACTATTAAAAGCAATTTTTTTTTTATAATAACGCCATTGGTTGAGATGCAGTTCTTTTATATCGTATACTCGTTGATCAATATGTTAACAATTACATATAGAATAGAAAAATATAAGTGCCAAAAGTATTAAAAAATTTATAAGTTTTTTAACGAGAACTGGAATATAAAAACCTTCTTTATAAAGCCATATTTTATAGATTTATACATTAAAAGTCAGATGAATGACTTTAAAATTGTAAATATATCGTTTTAGCATAATAAATAATCATAAAATAAAGAAGATAAGGAAAATATTAATAAAATAGCTATTTATATGGTGTTATATACTTTTTATTAACTAATGTACTGTGTTCATTAATTTAGGAAACTTGAAGAATTTCATACGAAACAATGCAATAAAAACATCCAATTAAAATTATTTACGAGAGCATTTTTTAAAATATTGTTTTAGTACGTAGAAACTAGTTGTGGTAGTAGTGGAAAAAGGCTTAATCTGTAATCGCGTACATATTATCAAAAATCAGTTTCTCATAATAACACTAAAATCAATAAAAGATCTTGATGTTTTCTGTAATTTTTTAACCAAAATTAAAACAAAAACTTTAAATGTTAATAACGCGTAAAAAAGTCCTTCTTATATTAAATGTACTTTTTACTCGTTTTTTTGTTAACTCTGGCCATTTCGCTGTATCATAACAACGCTTTCTTTGATGGTGATTAGGTGAATTAAGTTAGTGTGATATAACCTAATTATATAAGTTCAGTGAACTATATTTTTGGAATTTTTTTAACCCTGTAACAAAAAGCTCGTAGAATCGCTCGTTTGCATGTGAATCTTATAAAGCCATTATCTTTTATTTATAAAGCAATAAATCATAAGGCATCACAGGGCAACACAAAAAAGAGTATTTTTAAATTCTGGACATGAAATCATGATAATATGCTTAGCCAAAAAAATGAAGAACGACGTAAAAAGAATAAGAGTTTTCACTATGTACTTCGATCATACAAACAAATAAGAATTAACGTCGGTCTGTCCCTGATTCTATGCGTAGCACTGGCCTACTACGTATTACGTTACAACAGATAAATTTAGCGTTTCTTTTACAAGAAGTCTTTTACCATTTGAAATATATGAGAGTCAGTGAGAAATAGAGATTGAGAGTGAGAGGGACGGGGAGGAAGGGAGGAGCGAGAGACAGCAATGGCTTAACTGTTGTACGGATGCCAATATATACGGCGTGAAATTAATTGGCCTCTTGGACAACGACCAATATCTGCGTCCCTCTTCCTCCTTAACAGCGATTTGCTTTTTTTTAGTAGGTAGGCAATAACGAAGACACAACTAACCAGCCTCTTCTTTCTTTGTCCTTCAATTAACATAACTATACGATTTGGACGTAAAGTGACTCCTCCAAAGTCCAATAATTATACGCTCCATGAATATCGTCTTAAACCATAACTTATCTAACTCAAACTTAACGTAATTACATTATCTTCAGATTTCTTTCAAGCTAAATATTGATGTACGGCTTCGAATCATTTTACTCGAGTCGTCTTTTACACGGTACTCTTAACGTTTTACTAATATCAATTATAAAAACAAAGTAATTTACGTTACGTTGTAATATCTTATGTAAATCTACGAATGTATAATATTTATCGTTAAATAATGTGATTATTAAGTGGATTTATTTGTAAAGACTACATTTTAATTTGTTTCTAAACAACGATGAAAGTCCAAAGATCAATCAAAAGATTTATTTAAAATTTAAAAAGTTAAATTAGAAGCCACTCAAATATTGATACGTCCTTATCTGATGATGGGTGCAAAAGTGTTAACGTATGCTTTAACCAGTATGTTTTTTTTTTTAACGTGGCTGAATATAAAATTTAGCTCTACAAGCCGTTTATCTATAACCGTAAATAATAATGAGCTTATTAACTATTAAAAAGCCAAAGGAAAACTCCCCGCACGATAAGAGTATCAATTTCCAATGGCAATTGCTCGGGGAGTAAGCAAGGAAATTTCATAATAATATTGACAAAATGCGAGCGGCTCATTGCTGACAGTTGAAAAATGACGCCGATGATAATATTGGCATCATCGGTGGCTTAAAACATTTCGGAAATCGAATCTGATAACCTGTGCGCGCGGTCGGAGCTCGAGAGCGCGACACAGAGAGGCTCGACACCATTAGCGCGAAAGCTCGGGCGGGCGAGAGTCTTATCTCGATAGGGAAGGAGGCCTAAGTTGGTCAGGGCGAACTAATGTCGCAGCCATTCTCAATGCCCGAAAGCAGGAAATTCAGCGGCAGACGGAGTATCCTTAACAGCGCTGCCTACAGCGTCTTCGCGTCTAATGAGAGGCGCGAGGCCGGAGCCGGCGGCAGCGGGAGTCGCCTGAGTTTCGGCAGCCGCAAGATTAACGGCGGTGCCGTCGGCGAGGGGAGCGTTGGCTGCGGCGGCGGCGGCGGCGGCGGCGGCGGCGCCGGAAGCAGGAGCTTCCTCCAGCGGAGCTTGTCCGCGGATAATGTCGTAGTCCACGAGCGCGGCCTCAAGCCCTCCGATTTACGGGATCCCGCCAAGAGGAACTTCATCGAGAGCCTGACATCCAAGATTCTGCACTTCGACATGGTAATGTGGAGCAACCTTGGCTAGACGTTTGTTACGTTCGTATTATTTTAATTTTAAGCTTCGATGTAAATATAGAGGCGACGGCTTTCTTTTTCGGACTTTTTGCTACGGCTACGCGCCTAAGCCCAATAGCCAAGCCTCGGATCGATAGACGATCGTTTCGCACGAAACGCAATTATTATTTAGCCACTCGACCCTTTTTACTCTTATTCTAATTTATTTCAGGAATTAAACTGATTATTATCAATTCTATTTCTCTCATGCAATAATTTCGCCTACTAGCCAATTACCCATTTTTTTACCTATGACTTAAAACAATTATTGCATTAAAATACTTTTCTTTGCGCAGAAACGGTTGTAAAGTTAAATACTTGTGATCGATACTAACGGACTATCGTCTTTTATTTCACTGGACTGGACTGAGCTAAATAAGCCGAAAAAAACCGAATTGACATTTCACGAAAAACCTCCCCAATGTATTTGAAATTTCGCCTCTTAGACCATTGACATCGCCACTTTATTTCCTTAGGTATTCCACTTAGCGTCCGATATACCCTGCCATTTATCGCTTTAGATGCAAAGAAATTTTTGCAATGTTGGTAAAGCAAATATTTTCCTTAGATCGGGGTAATAAAGTTTGCCGAACGATCTTACTTAGACTCGCTAAACTCCGTATTTTAACCGCCCCCTGGTATACGAAATCGACCCTCTACCACTAAGGCAATATAACCGCGTGGAAATGTGTCACGTAGAGACTTTCTAGCAATATCGTATTTGAGAATCGTTTTGTTTTGACGATACTAGATCGTACGCTTTGGCGATCGGCCTCGCGATCACATCCGCGCATAAAATTATTAGGAAATATTTTTCAGCCAACTTATCGTTGTATATACATCACGCCTTTGAAATTTTAATGCAATATCAAAAGTGTCGGCCAGCTTTAAAGCCTTTATTCGCGACGTCCTGCATCGCCCAACGCCTTCCTACAAATTCGACTTAATTAATTCGAAACTTTGACGGTATCAACAGACAAACTATTCACGACTAATATTAGTTCCTAAAGTCGCTTCTTTATTATTAACGTTTGTTCGATCGCCACGACCTCGGGCTTCCGCCAGTCAGCATTGAAAACACACATGAAGCTTAATTTTTTATTAAACGATGCAGGCATACGATACACACTTTGTTGGAATCGATCGGAATATAGTTAGAAAATAATAAGCTGAGGTCATAGAGTCTTTATTTGACACGATCCAATACAACTGATGTGCGTCATTAAATGATTGCACTAAACGATATAAACAATCGCGTAATACGACGATGTTATTAACTTAGATACAAATTTAATCTATTTTTGTGCAGTCTTACAGATAAAATATCGCAACTATTTTTAAAACGATAAATGCTTTTATAATCGATATTTATGATTTTTCAAAAATCCTTTCATTATTGAAAGCTCATTGATTAATGTTATTTAAAAATAAATTGTTTACTTATTCAATAAGACTGCATGAGTGATCAATGAAATTAAAAAATCTTTGTTTACAGGAGAGCGGAAACTCGACCCCCATAGACTTGCAAAAGCTGCTAACCCCTGCATCCGACGCGAAGGAGATAACGCATGTGAAAAATAGTAAGCAATTCTACATTTGTGTACACGTGTATGTTTATTTATATATACGTATAACTATTAATAAGTACACGTATAAATACCGTGGGGCATTATGCGGAAATATTGCACTTTAATTATACTTTTATCGAGAATGCACATATATTTGACACTATTAATGAAGAAAATAATGAACCAAAATCTTAATTAGCAATATTCCTTATTTATATAGTGCAAAATTTGTTCAGAATGATTTTTTACGCAATGACTTTTTACGCTGACAAATGTCTACTTAAGCATAAAAACATTTTATCAGTGTAGGGGTTACAGTTAGTATGAAATAGTTGGAGTAAATTTACAGCGAATACTTGTTTGACAATTATTTACATGAAATAAAAAGTATTGAGCTAATGGATCAAGGGATCTGACTACAATTGCAATATATATTTAATAAACTAGGCGAATTAGTCTTCTTTTCAATATAAATATTAATTTTAATAACGAGATTAGATTCTATTCTAAAATACTTTTAAAGCACTTTTACTTAAATACTTGCGGTTGAAATTCTATAAATAAGTATCGCGTAACGGTAATTTTATATCAAATGAAACAATGTATCGCGACCTTTTCGTAAATTTTGCGACAACTTCCCTACGTTTCAATGCAGTAGCATCGATACAGTAAGAGTTCGCACAGACCAAATAGTACTCCGTAAAATTGAATATCCGATTGGTAAGGCATAAGAATGTAGATTTCTACGAGGTGAGAAAATTCTCCGCGTAACAACTGCTCGTTAGGGGCCAGTGAAGTAACAAGTGCATGAACTTTCATCCTGCAGAAAAAATGTACGCCTCGTCTTACTTTTATGCGCCGACCCACCCGACGGTGGAAGACCAAGTGGAACTGGCACGACGAATCTCGAATTCTTTGAGCGATGTGAAGAACGTGAAGAGCAAGGGCCAGTCGATGTACGTCAACAGGAAGAAGCGCTCGGTCAAATGGATTCACGACGGTAACGGCAAGTATGATACGGACACGAATACACCGATACGCCTCTCACCGATCGCAAACAACATTTCACATACTTTTTATTATTTTTTTTTTTTTTTTTGAAAAAAATTATTGCTCAGATTATTTAAGGCATATGGTTCGCTCAATTACGTCTGTCCTTCCTTTCGATTTTCAGGAGTAGAGGACGAAGAAGAAACATCATCTCCCGCGATCAAAGTAAGTAATTGCTTTTTACCTCACGTCCTCTTAGCTCGGTAAATTAAAGAAACCCAAGCGGGAAAGCGTATTTAAAGTCCCATAAGTAATCCATTGTACAATAGTGTTTCAAATATGTCTAAAAGCTACAAAATTTTCACGAACCAAGTGTCATTTGAGATTGATTTATTTCGCGGGGCGTGAATTAAATTTCAAATTCACTCTTTGGATAAGAATTTTCACGAAGGCACACGCATTTACAATAACGTCTCGACAATTAGGCATTTCGACAAATGTAATGCGAAACCTTCGGTAATTTGCACGAGCCCGGGGCTGCGTTACTTTTCCCCTCAAGCCAATGCAGCCATTATGCTTTAAGGACAACGTGCCATTAAAATGCATGATGAACCCGGGCGGAAAGGTCTTGGACATACAAGGCATCCAGGCACTTGGTGAGGAGGTAAATATTCAAACGGTACCCCAGCATCCGGAGAGACTGTTCGACATCGTGCGGGACTTGAATACCCAAAAGGGTCGCGGTAAGTGTGCGGGCCAACGTCTATTCCCGTTAAAAACAGTTTTTTTTTATTTAAATCATAAGGCCAATTTGACAGGGTTTAATTCCAAAGAAAAATCTCTAATGACTTTCCCGCACCGAAGAAGAAAATATCGATCGAGATAAGCGTTTACTTACGTCAGGCATTAGAAATGGATTAGGTGAGGTGGTATATTTAGATCTCTGAGGTGATTGGCCTGTTACGAAAAGTTTTTCGCAAACTTTTAACGGCCGTTAGATTAGTGCCAAAAATTCGTCCTTATAATAAGCGTCACGCTTCAGTCGAACCTTCGCATTGTCTGAATATCGTTCGAAGATAGTAAAAGCGAGGAATCGGTGCGGGTATTTGGAAATTATTTGTCCCTATATTCTTCATTCGCTTGCGACCTTATCTACATTTGAGCGCTCCCGTTGATTTTCTATACTATCGCTGATTTCAAATTTCAAACTTTGCATCCGCCTTTTAAGACAATTTCATTATTCTTGAGGTACATACAGTTGCCTTTCGCGTTTCCCTTTTTTTACTTATTTGTATTTCATCAAGGTCAAAAGTATTTATAAATAATTGCTGTCACAGTTATTTTGTATTTAGGTCTTTGGTGACACTGTGACAATAATTTAAATTAACGCCTGGGACTACAGTAATTTAAAGATTATAAATGCGTGATTTTTTTTTAATTATACTTATTATTCTTAAAATTTAATTTAATTATTTGATTGAATTTATTAAATTCTCGTTAATCTAATAGTAATGCGAAATTTACTATTTAAAAGCATCTTCTTTTAGAATGGCATTGCTCGGATTGCTCGAATCGTATTTAATTTTACATTAAATTTATACTTAAGTTATAATTTTATCGTATCGTAAAAAATTAGGCGTTTCATGACACAATTTCAATTCTTTTCTCAAATAGAAAATTGTCAAGAAAATCTAATCAATGTTTCTCGAATAGGATAAACTAAATTATCAACTTTTCGTTAATTACATAAAAGATACATTATAAAGAATATATATATATTAAAATTACGCAAACCGTATTTTATTAGGATTTCATTAATTTTATTAAAAATAGTTTTAAACCCAATGATTAATAGAAAGTAGACACGAAGCGTGTTTGCATTTACTATAAAATATGCTCTAAATCAGTGGTAAATAGTAGTAAATGTTTTTCAAGATGATTATTTCTAACAGGTGCCGAAATATTTGCTAAACGCAGAAAAAGATCAGAAAAGTGGGTTGTCGATACAGAACAGTCCCAATCACCTAGTAACTATAATTGCAAAAAGACGCCAATTTATTCAATGAAACAGGTATGGTATACATCAGCGATGAGTCGACAGTTCAATTGAAATCAAGTATTCATAACTTTTTCGTACAGGAGATCAGAACAAACGAAACTTCGAAATTCGACAATAAGCCCTTCTACAATCCCTTCACTGTTGACTTATCCATGGATTATTCGACTCCCCCTGCGACAAGTGAGTTGAGCTTCTACACAATGAAAAAAAAAGGATTTTTGTACTGTTTTTAATTGCATAATTGTGCTACTGATGAAGCCGAATAATGCCGACTATTTAATTGCTTAAAAAGTTCGAGTGCTTTTACTAAAAAAAAAAACGCTACACTTGTTTATCGATATGCTTCTTTTATAATAACTTAATAATGCATATTTGTTTGTGAAAATAATTTTTTTGCTATTACTAGATTCACACGAGATTTTGAAATATACGAAAAGATTAAATCAATAAAAAGTCTAACGTGCCATTTAGTCTTATTCTTTTCGAAATATTTGATTTACAAATTGTTAGCGATCAAATAACTTATTTAATAACATTAAATTGTTATTATTTAATTTGGATCACGTTTCCATGAAATTTCAATAAAAATTAATTTGCCCAAAGACAATAGACGTAGTTTCGAACTGGGAGTAAACGTAATTTGCTTTAAATAATTAATCAGGGCAGAATAATGAATTTAAATACATTTTTTTACTATTGTAGACATAAAGAAATAATAATGAAATAGTATAATTTTTTTTAACTATAATTGTAAACTCTGAATTTGCAATTCAGATAGAAATACATTAGAATTCGAATCGCTGTAATTATAACGAGAAAGTAAAAAAAATAATGGAGCCGATATTGTTAATTGCAATTACATTGTTCGTGGGCTTCGGCGTTACTTTTAAAAGCTTCCATTAATTTTGCAAACTAATAATCTTTCTTTAGACTGCGCTTATCAACATCAGCATCAATGCTCACGTGCAAACTTTAGCAGTGCCCATTCAGATTGTAGTCCATGTCATACCGAAGTCAAGAAGATTTACCTGCGCGAAGTTGCTGTCGGCACGGATCAAGAATTAAAATTATCATCGCGCGAGAGTAAAGCAGTCGCGGAGAAACACCGGCGTACGAATTTCGATGACGCGAATCCCCGCAGCGCTAATAACAATAACAAGCCGCGCTCTTGCAACTCTAGCGTCAGTAATGGCCACGGCAGGGGCAGCAAGGGTAAACACTCGCAGAGCGGCAATTATCAAAATCACCATTATCAGCCGAATAATTACCAAGCTTACCAAGGTGCTAATAATGGCTACAATAATCATCACAATTACGGCCACAGCAATCGAAGCGGCCACAATCATCGTAGCCATCAAGGCCATTCGAAAAATAGTAGCGGCCATTATCAGCACAACAATAGAAAGCATTCGGGCTTCGAGCGGCAAAACAATGGATATCAAAATTCTAATGGCTACCAAAGCGCTAATGGATATCAGAATGCTAACGGCTATCAAAACGGTAATGGATATCCAAGCAGTAATGGGTATCAAAACGGCGGGGGATATCAAAACGGCAACGGATACCAAAACGGCAACGGATATCAAAATGGCAACGGATACCAGAACGGTAATGGATACCATAATGGCAATGGTTATCAAGACCCATCTAACAATGATAACGACGAGATTGACGAGACTCCAGCGGAAGATTACACACCGGTACCGGTCAAGCAGCTTATCCAGGAATTCGAAAAGACTTGCAGACCCGTGATGCAGTATAAGCAATACACAACTAGGGTCGCCCCCGTCGCGACGAATCAGAGCGACATATCGCGTTATTTCGAATCGAGGCGTGAAATCGTCTATCGGCGAGGCTCCGACGATCGCCATCAGCCCCTTCAGCAGCTCCAGCACAATCAGTACAGAGGTAACAGTTACGCGAGCTCCGGGGACGGAGAAAATGACGACGACGACGAGGAAGAGGAGGAGGAGGAGGAGGAGGAGGACGACGACGAGGACGACTCTCTAGACGATTCCCTGTCGCCCGTGGACTTCTACAGGGCCGACGACAGGCGCTTGATCAGCGAGACCAACGATGAGAACACCAACCGATCGTCGTCGATGAGTACCCTGGATGAGTATTATCGAAGGCAGCTGCAGCAAACGCAGCCTCCGGCTCTGGAGAATTGCGAGGACGAACGGAGCGGGGCTAAGTGCACCGACACGGAGCCCGAGCTCCAGCCAACGAATAAGGCTCTGGCTGTTATAGCTTCCCAGGACGATTTGATTGAGCAGAAGAAACAGTTGAAAACTACCACGGTCTTGGAGAATCTCGTCGCGGGCACAACGACACCCGAGTGCTTTAAAAAGGAGTATACCGAGGAAGTAGGCAAGTGCAACGGCCGTATTGACAACAAAAAGGAAAATTTATATTTCTGCTTTGCTTTGCTTCGTTTTTCGCCCTCCCTCTCTCTCTCTCTCTCTCTCTCTCTCTCTCTCTCTCTCTCTCTCTGTTACTCTCTATTAATCTGTAAACCAATTTCAGTGCTTGATATTATTCGAGACTACAACTTTAACGGAATGTAATGTCGTTTTAAGTTTTACTTAACACTGAGTTTAGGCGCATAACAAATAATTTTAATAAAACTAACGACTTCGATGTGATTATAAGAAATAAGTGCTAAACCTTTTAGACTTTTATCAACATTATATGAATTTGCATTTTGGTTTTCAAATTAATATATTTCTTTCATAATTATTAAAAAGTGCTTATATTATATAAAAAGATTCTTTCCCATATTAGATGATGATAAACGTCGATCAACTATTGAAGTCCGTCAAAAATATTTTGATGGCTAACGATGTCGGGCGATTAGACGCGGTTCCTTTAACGATATAATTTTTATAATTATAATAGTTTTATAACGAAACTAAAACTTCGCGTAAGAAAGTAGAATATTTCGGAAATCGTAATAATAAAATTTAGCAGTTTTCAGCTCGAAGAGCTTGAAATAATTAAAAAAATTGTTCGAATCAAAAGCGGTAATTTAAATATTTTGTAAAAGTTTTAATGAGTATAAATTTTCCTTGAAATATTCAAAGCATTAGTAATAATTATAAATGCCGAACATTCAAAAAATTGAAACGAATGTCGTTTTTGGCAGTTAAAAAAAAAATCACGCAATAATAAAAATGTATGTATATATATATATATATATTAACTTGCAATTAATACGTTAAATATTGATTCCTTGTAACAGCGGGAAAGCTTTACGACAAGACATATCATGGTCCGAAGATCTCGAGCTATCAGAATCTGACGAATTACAATACAGCACCGAGGGGATGGGATCAGTCGCAGCAAATTTATCGGCCCATCAAGTTCGAAAAGCCGCAGGAATGCAAAATTGTCTATTCGGACTTCTAAAAAAATAAGTCAATAAATGTAATACGATTAAATAGAAGCTTCTTCCATGGCCACGATATGTAATACATATTATCACATATGTCTTCCCAGCTCTCGCGTCAATATTATTAAGATAATGTACCTCGCGAATACTCGCAAACAGCCTCCGTAAATCTTACGATGATTGAAAGAAAGAAATCCACCAGACGATATCCGATGTTCCTCCGCGGCGAAGCGCCAGCTTGATCTATAAATATTTAAGGTGATTACTTCGAACGCACATAATATATAAATGTTAATCAATAGATTATAAAACATTGTGTAAGATAATCTTCAATTAATTGCATGCGTGCACGCGACATACGGACATTATCAATTAACTATTACTCACACTGTCCTATAATGATAGATGAGTAGATCTTTAATAACTATGTATAAAAGTTACTATCTCTTTTGTTTTTATCTTTTTAATTGTTCGTAGTTCAACATTTTTATCGCCTCGTACAAATTAAGCGAATGTTTACAAATTTTATAAATCACATTCAAATGCCAGCATTGAAAACCTTCTAACTTTTTATACTTTTATAAATATTCGTTTCGTTAACTTGTTTGATATGTGTTCATTACTCTTAAATACAAACGATTACAGTATTTCATTATTTTTACGAATCTCCACTAGTTGTTTAATTTCAATACAAGTTTTTTCGTAAATGCTTACTTTTTAATATGTCGTAGTAATATTTTGGATCATCTTCTATCGAGCAAACGTTACGTATATCAAATGATTTTACACAATATATTACATAAAAAATATTACTCTAAAGGATTATGATTTACCCCTAGGAAATGTATTATCTCGTATAATGACATCAAATAATAATTTTTTCACTTTTCTAGTTTTACACATTTGTAGTCATAGTTGTAGCAATGTTTTGCAATAAAATCTATTTTAAATAACCTTCATATGTTGTGTTCATGATAAATGACAGATTTATATCTAACTTTTAAAATGGGAATTAATTATAATAATCTATTTACAGACGGCACGAGAGAAAGAATTGATGTTACCAACAGTGCAGCATCTCTAAAGTACTCAAACGTAGTACTCGGAGCAAAGTAATCCGTAAATAAAAAAGCGTTTCCTTTGCTAGTCGATTAAAAGGAAACAAAGTATTGGATAAAACAAATTATAAATCAATAAATCAACGTAAATAGTGATATAAGAAACTAAAAGCTTTTAGAGCTACAGACCATAAATGGAAAGAAAGTTAAATTGTCAACTAAACTATTTTATGGTATCTTTTCGACATTGTTATTGGCGCTGGCTTCTTTAGACGATGTTATAATACTATTATTGTTATTATTATTCCTATTATTAATATTCTTATTACAACTATCACCACCATTATCATCATCAGAGCTATTGTTGTCGCAATTTTATTCTTCAAAGCTTTCACAAAATAATAAAAACGTTTACTGATGTTTATGAGCATAATCCTTGAAATCCATTTTCTTCTATCTTATAATACATTAAAACACATACAATTGAAATGTGCACCTATTAATATCACATACAAATTAATAAAAACACCGTAGTATATAAAATGGTCAATATGTTTATTTTATTTTAAAATATTACGTTATTGGTCAATCAGCCATTCTAAATTTAATTTAAATTCTTTATAAAAAGTGTACGAGACAACGAACAATTTTTATAGGAATAAGATTTTTCGTGTTCGGTGTAAAATCTTTATAGATAATTTTATGAAGAAAAAAAATGTATATGTATATGCATACATTTTTACAAATTTACCGACATGTCTTGTAAGGAATTTTAAAATGTGTTAAATTAAAAATAAATGTTTCTGAATATTCAAATGAATCGATTTATTTGAATCGCTAACACGTAACACTTATGTATATCATGAAACGTATCTGTGCTTATCTTATGTGATATAATTTATTTTTTTAAACTCCTAATATTTTATAATTTAATTTTTTGTAATTTTTATGACTTATAAAAAAAAAAGGAACGAATATAATTTTTATTTCTCAAATATTCTTTCGATAAGTTAAAATACGATTTTATTAATTTATGAGGCATTCAATGCAAATGATATAATTTTTTATTCTAACTTTAAACAACAAATTACCTTTTCAAAGTAAATGAATTGTACGTTTGTCGATTCATTACATAAAGCTTGATTAAGGAAGAGAATCAATTTTGCATTTGCATAACATTTTTAAGCACAAATCTCTATTTCTACCTGCTTGCGGTCAATAAAAAGTGATGCTGATTTCTTAGGTAAGTCTTATTTCATTTCAGATTTGTTATATATGATAATTAGCTTGAAGAATCTAATAGCATTGGGTCAAATTTTTATATCAGATGGTATACCTGCTCAAACTTATTATCCGTACACGTAAACCTATACTTTATGAGTTGCGTGCTTGCGTGCGTGCGTGCGTGAGTGCGTGCGTGCGTGGGTGCGCGCAGGTGTATAAATACCACAAATGTGAACCGAGAATCGATAAAAATAGTATTACTGTTAAAAACACGGATATATGAAGTCGAGGTGCATTGTTTGAATAAAAAATAAATATTGTGATAAAGGCTCGTTTCGAATTATCACAACGTGTAATTTATAGTGATAGTTTAAAAGTCTTTATAGCTCACAAAACTAAACTATTTGGTAAGTTATTCCTCCATACATAACCGATGTTTTTTAAATTAATTATGTACTATAATAATGATATATTATTGCGTTTGCGAATTTTCTTACGCGTATTTAAAGTAATTGCACAAATAGAAATATTCATTATCACAAAATCACCCAGATTATGAATAGAGAAATAAAAGTATTTTATATCTTTAGAAAAATTCTAACAAGCAAATTGTTAATATAACCAATAGGTCATTAATGTAAGGATATGCGATTTTCTACGTGTAAGAACGATAATCTAAGCAGTCGCTTAAATAAATCTATGGTTTTCGTGATTGTAAATCAAATATAGTAGATCTGATTATATTAATGTTTCGAATTGGAGGATAAATTTACTTGGTAAAGTACTTAATTGGTTACATCAATGTGTAAAAATTTTTAAATCAAGCCAGATGTATGTAGCAGTCGATCTAAGAATATGAAAAATACTTACTAAAAAATGTTTTTATAACTGAATAAACTTTAAATTTAAGGTGTATTTATTGTTATACACTTTTTTTCATTAACTAGTGTTTACGCAATTACGCAATCGGACATATTTTTTTTCGTTAAGCTCGTAAAAAAAACTATACATTAAAAAAATATTTGTACTACAGTAATTTGTCTTCATTTATCTTTCTTTCTCATAACCAGTAATTGTGCTTTCATATATATTCTGTGATTTCACTTATGAATATTTACTTAAAAATAAAAAAATAAAACAATATATTCACATCTCCCAAACAATTTGCAACGATTGTGAATAAGATAATTTGCAAATACACGACTATAGAATATGTTAAAGCTAAGGTGTGATTTATGTATAAAGACAAAAAATTAATGTTTTTTTTTTTTTTGATTATTTAAAATAATATTTTCCTAAAGGCTGTTGGGTATTACGGTTTTCTAAACATTATTGTTGTAATAAATCGATACATCATTATATTGGATTACTTATTCAATCGAGGGCTTAATTTCTGAAATATTATAAGTGTTAAATCTCGATTGGCAAATTTATTGAGTTTGAGAATACGAGATGTAAACTTGTTATGTACAACAAAGTTTTATACGGCTCGATTTAAGCTGTTACTTTTCTATGTGCATTATGGTTCAATCATGTTTATAAAGAGTGTTTAAAGCGTTCATAATTTGCGTAAAAACGAATCTAAATTTTGAATCGAATATCTTTCAACGAGGCACTGCACGTCCATCGTTACGAATTTTCTCACCCTGCATCGAACAGCTGTACATGAGATGCGTCTAATGTGTAGGCAAATTTTAACAACGCAGATGTAGAAGATAGTCGATCGAAGTAAAATATACCCGAGGCAGTATTAATAATTTTGAAATACAGGGTACTTGTCGTAATAACGGGCGTTCGAAAATAAAGTAAATACACAAGTAGGATATTAAATGTAAGATTTGTGTCTGCGAGTCCTTTTTTCTCGGCAGATGGGTATTTATTTGGTTTACCATTCGAACCCAAGCACCTCGGGAATAGGCTTTCAGATAACCGCACAAGAACGGAACGGCGAAATAAGAATTTCAGGTTGTAAACAGCTAAGCCCGATAAAAGGTAAGTTTAAGGCTGAGAGCAACGACTCGAGGAACGGGTATAAGTCGAAATGCGCGCAGGCTTTTCCGATGGAGATCTCGGCGCCGGTCCTCGATACCACAACAAACGTCATGCGGGCGCGACGCCTCGCGAAGAGCCGGACGGCATACGTTCCTCGGCACCGCAGAGACGCGCGAATTCTCTCCCGGGCGGACACGCGGGGCTGAGGGCTGGAGAGCTTCGGTGGACGGGCGTCGAGAGAGAGAGAAAGAGAGAAGGTTTGCGTGCGCGCGCGCGAGGGAGAGAACGAGAGTGCACACGCAGACGCAGAGAAAGACACGAGGGGGAGAGAGAGAGAGAGATAAAGGGGGAGGGGACGTTAGAACAAAGAACGTCAAAGTTAAGCGAGATGACCGGGCGTCGTCTCGTTGGTGGCGATAAGATTAAGCGGCCCGGCGAGGCGAGCGCGGCGATGTTTGCGCTCGCAATCGCGGCGTTATCCCGATAGCCGGGGATGAGCCCCGGCGGCTCGCGTCCGCGCGCCCCCGAATGGCATAAGTACGGCGCCGGGGGTCCCATGGAGCTCAGTCGTAGCGCGCGATCGCTACAGTTCGCTACCCGTTGCGTCATGTGGCACCCAATCGCCGTACTGGCCTTCCTCGTCCTCGGGCCGAGCCTCGCCGCGAGGATACCCAGGCACGAGGCCCAGCAGCGCTGCGGATACGATGTGAGTTCCTCCGCCCGGTGCCTTCCTCCCTTCTCGAGGGCCACTCCTGGCTCCCGCTCGATAATCCCCGCCCCCCCCCCGTCGTCCACCGGACGACCCATCGACCGCGACTCCCGACCGACGCTCGGCCCTTCCCCTTTGCGGAGCCCTCCTCGAGGAGCCCTTCGTTGCTCTCCTTATCCGCGGGCTGCCCACCTTCGCCGCTGCCGCAACCCCTGCCCGCGCCTTCACCGGGCCCCTGGGGCCCTTGCGATCGCGAGGCAATCTTCGGACCCTCGCATCGATATTATTATTTTTGTCCTACCATCCTACCTCGACTGCGCTGCTCTAAAAAGCTCTCGTAACTGTGATTTACGTATCCGAGCTAACGGTCTCGCTCCCATTCTATCCTAATCCCACGGACTATTTAATTTTTGTTTATGTCGTACGAGCATTTAGCCTCTGAATGTAATTTCTCTTCTGTCTCTATTATGTTTGCATGTACCGCTTGATCTAACGGCTTACCCAAAAACATGGACTTCTCCATAATTAACAATATTGTGCCAATTTTTTAAAGGTTCTTATCCAATTACGCACAATATCCGTTGATAAATTTTATTTGGAACGAACTTTTAAGTTTTTAGAATCCTTGGTACGTCTTCGTTCGAGCTAATAATGTCCATGAAATAAAGTTTCATAATATATTGAATAAATAAATATTTGTATTTACAAAATATTATATGTATACAGTTCCTAATAAATATCGAGTATTTGTTATCAAAGACATAAAATAAAAACATAATATAATTTCTTTCTGACTAAAATTTACTTATTGTTATTCAGCGCATTCTAAATCTTACATAAAATCCAATGTTTTTAATATGCTAGGAATGAAAAATATTTAACATTTAGAAAAATTTTTAATACAAAATGAAAAAGGCTTAAAAAAAAAAAGAAGAATGACTCCAATATTTAGTTTTAAATATCTGTATGTTTAATTTTAACATGCTAATGTATTATTATTAAAATTCTATTGTCGCTAAAAATTTCTTGCCAAGGTTTAACAAAATTTATAATATTTATATTTTTCTAAAGAATCCGTAATGACAAAAAACAAAGAAAATATTTTTCTTTTTTGTACTATTCGTAAAAATATTAATTACAGTAACAATTGTTAGCATTGCGCGAGTTTTAAAAGATATCGTATCATTTATTGTTATAATATAACTTGAAATTTTTTTTATTTATACTGATATCTAGGAAGCAATGCAGTATTATAAAACAATGTAAAGTATTTAATTTAATGCTAATATTTGTATTTAACATTTTTTCGGAATATTTGTGCATATTGTGGTTTTACATTTTGTGGATATATTTGTTTAGTGTAGGTTTAACTTGATAATATTCAAATCTGTATTTTAACGGACTACAGTTAAGAAATTTAACATTACTTTTTATTTTTCACTGTTAGCTTTTCAATATCAGGAAACTAAAAATTCAAATTACCATTATCTACATTTCATATGGGAAAAATTCATTTTTGTTTGACAGAGATAATATAAAAAATAATACAAAGTACAAGTTTACTTTTACTCATCTGCTAAATATACGTATAAAATTCGAATAACTAAATTTTTATATAAACAACGATGTACAATACAAAGAAAATAATACTTTACTGTAACTATTATTAGAAGTTCAATAAAAAATGATTGTCGAACCTTCGGATTTAAAAATAGGTAATAGTAATAATGTTATCGATTATCGGTCAAATTTAATTTTATGTTAACACTATATAATGAACTTCTTTCACATGAATTTATTATCTACTAACGATACATTTAGTATCAAACGTACTTGTTTAGCATAAAAAACACATAGTTAAAGTATTAGTAAGCGTGCAGTGATAAAAATGTTACAAGAATGGCTTAAACTCGAAATTGAAGGAAAAAATTTCAAATTACCTTGGCATTTGCGTAATTTTTATTTTCTGTATTAAAAAAGTGAGAATTAACACGAACGCCATACCTTAAATATTTACAATACGAATTAATAATTTTATACATAAAATGAAAATTACATTTAATTTTAACTTACATTTTTACTTTCATAGCAATAATAATGTAATTCTTGTTTGTCTCAATCTTTTAAATGTCTCAAATGCTTAGACTTCGATCAAATATGCATAAAACGTTGTTACAATGTTCTACACATTCTTAATAATCTAATCGTAATGTGAATGATCACACATGTAAAATAGTGCATAATTATAGGCATAGCAATTCTTCGGCATTAGCGATATTATTATTAAATGCCAGATAATATTCTATTAATAAGCTATCGTATTTAATATATGTATTTAATACTGGTCTTGCTAACGCATAATGCCTAATACTGTTATATCATATTTGTATATAAGAGATGTGAAATATTTTTATCGACAGTCCTGCCCGAAGAGCGAGCCGGACAAATTAAACATCCATTTGGTGGCCCATACGCACGACGATGTCGGCTGGCTCAAGACTGTCGATCAGTATTATTTTGGAGGTAGGTTTTTGCGCGCGCGATCCCCGGATCGCTGCGTCCTGCGAGAGCCGAAAAGCACAAATTTGTTACGAGTTACGAGCCGCGGTCGGGAATAAAAGCAACGACGCGCAATGTGCAGGGCTTTCGAGCATCGTTCGATAAAAGTGCCGTCGGAGGTAAATCAATTGGCCGAGGATAAGATTCACATTGCGACGGCTGCTCTGCTTTGGCCGGAGCAAAAAGGTCCTCCACGGTTTAGGCACGCAGTCGCGCACGTAAAAGCCCGCTCGAGCGTTTATCGTGCGGGGTTGTGTGCCCGGGGTACAAGATCTTAATCGGCTGCTCAATCATTCCTGCAGACACGAGCATTCGAGCATTTCGAGGTCTGCATAATTTGACCATTCGGCGGAGCGAGCATTATTAAGTAATCGCTTCTCGGCAATGTTATCCTTTATAGTTCCACTTCTGGGAAACGGGCGGCTCCCGTACTCTTGGCTTATACTAAAAGCTGCCGAGCATTTGAATGTAATGTGACGAAATTTCAGTTCAAATGCAGAGAGCCAACTAAATGTATTTGATACTCCCCGGAGGTCGATGATCCGGTACTAACATTTCTGGTTTTCCGAAGGTCGCATGAACATTCAAGTGGCTGGGGTACAGTACATCATTGACAGCGTCGTTGACGCCCTTCTTCACGATCCATTGAGAAAGTGAGCAATTTTACTTGTCGTTATTATTGTAAGCGATGACCGTGTAATTGTAATAAAAAATCTACTCTCCCCTGCGAGCGATTGTTCGACATTGACCTTTATCTCGCTCTCGCTGATACGAGCTTAACTTTGAAATTTCAAACAACGCAGGAATGCTTCGGTAGGAGAGTAAAACAAAAAAAGCCCAATAATCTCACTTGAGCGGCTCGAGCATTAACTTACCGACGATTAAAAGCTTTTTATTACGAGGCTTATGGTAATGTCTTTTGCATTTAAAGCACAGAGTTAATGTATTGAAAATTAATTTATAGATTATTAAGCCGTACTGATTTACTGAATTTCAATCGACGAGCGTAAGAGCCGTATATACATTTAACAAGAATAAAGTCTTCTCTACCTTGTTGCGTAGGCAATTCGCTTTAATTGCATGTACATTTTATTTTTCTTTCTTCCATAATCAATAAAACGTAAAGTCGATCTTTATTGTATTTAATTATGAAATATCCAACAGGTTTATTTACGTTGAAACAGCGTATTTATGGAAATGGTGGATGCATCAGGATGAAAACAAGAAAGATATCATGAGAAATTTGATCAACGAAGGCAGACTCGAAATAATTGGCGGAGCATGGAGTATGAACGACGAGGCGGTCACGCATTACCAATCAATAATCGATCAGTTTACATGGGGCCTGAGGTTTCCGTTGCTTTATTTTTTTTTGTTATTAAACTCGCGCTTATAAAGGATGACAAGTGCCTGCGTTAATTTTTTTTAATTTTATTTTTTACTTTAATTATTTTCATGTCGGTGGACGAGCTCTAATTGATTTCGACTTCGTTGGTCGAACTCGGGGCAAATATTTTCGTATTATTGATTCCCAGTGTCAATTAGAAGCATCAGTTGTCGTTAAATCAATATTTTCCAAGTGGATCGCTCGGTCAAAATGTGTTTCGATACCCCCCGATGGGAAGTAAAAAAAGGTTCAAAGTTTTCAAGTTCATATCTACATATATAAATACATATATATATAAATACGTATACGTATGTATACGTATTGCATGAAATACCGATTATCATTATAATTATTCTAATCGATCGATATTAATTCAAGAACGGAAAATCGAGCGATCAACCTCGTGATTTCAGGTTTGTAATTTAACCAATAAAATATTTTACGTCCAATACCGTTGCCAAAATTGCCCACTCTAAACGCAGAAGGCCAATCAATTGCCTATCGATGTCTTAGCCGTTTATCCGAGTCGCTAGCAAACGCAAGCAGAGACGCGTCGAGTATAACTGTTGTATAATTGATCGACGTCAATTATAATGTTGCGAATTAAATGAAAGAGCCGAGAGGCTCGGAGCATCGCGACTCCCCCTATCGAGGCGATATAAATTTCAATGGTGAGCCAACTTTTATCGATTGATAATTGATTGGAGGGGCTTGAAATTTTTAGGCGGCTGAACGACACGTTCGGATCGTGCGCCCGGCCAAAGATCGGTTGGCAAATCGATCCCTTCGGACACTCTCGCGAGCAGGCCTCGCTCTTCGCCCAGCTTGGCTACGACGGACTCTTCTTCAGCCGGCTCGATTACCAGGACAAGAACGCCAGGCTGAGCGCCAAGGTCGGCGAATTCATCTGGAAGGGAAGCTCCAGCTTAGGTAAGCGGGCCCTCCTCGGATCTCTATTTTACCCGTAGGCCGTTCCTTTTCCTCCTTGGCGCTTGGCCTTTATTAGTCCAGCAGTTTCATGGGCAAATACAAGCACTGGAGCGAACGGCGATGGTAATTATGAGGCCGCTGGGCCAACGGATATCGCTCGAGCCCGGATGATCGGCCCTTAATTTACCACTCGCGTGTCACTCAAGTCTCGGGAGCATTTTCTCTCTCTCTCTCTCTCTCTCTCTCTCTTTCCTGCGCCACCTCCTTGGCTCGAAACGCGTATCCGCGAGAGGATTTCGCTCGCTCCGGCAATGTAATTACGATAATAACCAGTTAGTTTAAGGTTTCGCATATTTTTCATTTACGGTAAAAGAATTATGTACAATTATGCCGCGACGCTTATTTCCAGGCGAAGCTGCAAATTTATTCACATCTATACTGTACAACGGTTATTCACCTCCGCAGGGCTTCTGCTTTGACATTCTTTGCCAAGATTCCGAACCAGTGATCGACGATTTGGACAGTCCTGATTACAATGTCGATAGAAAGGTATGCACTGCTGAAATATCAACTCATCATTATTATTATTATTATACACGAAGCTCTTATTTTAGACGTAAGGGAATAATAACGACGCTTGAATCTCGTATGTAATTATTCTGATCAGCGATATATTAATATATATATATATACATATATACATATATAAATATATATATATATATATATATATACACATGCATCCATAAGTTCACTCTTGTACATATGAAAGAATACGTATATATGTGTATGTGGATAAACGTTTTCGAATTGTCTTGCAGGTCGATTCGTTTTTAAGATTCGCGGAACAGCAAGCTCTGTTCTATCGCACAAATAATGTGATTTTGACAATGGGAGGAGATTTCACTTATCTATACGCTGATATGTATTTCAAAAGTATGGATAAACTTATAAGGTACATTATTAAAAAAAAATGTAATTTTAATGAAACTAGCAATTATTCGTTAATTTATCACTCGAATCAATATTGCTTTCTAAAGTCAAAGACAATATTAATAGGCTTATAATTAAAATGTACTTTACTTTAAACAATGAATATATTTGGATTGTAAATAATTGTTAGCAAAGCACAGAATTATGTCGGTCTAGGGCTTATTGGGTATTTAAAATTCAGGAAAAAAATTAATTACACAGGTATAGTTGCAAAAAACGCTACAATATTCTTTACGTTACCAATTTGATGAATAATAATTTAAACTAGAAGATTCCTTATAACGATTTGATTATTGGTCTTTTTCTATTCAGAATTGATTATTCAATATTAATATAACAGCTATTGTAGATAATAAACGATTCGTTCCATTGCGACTAAAATACAATATATTTATAACGAATAAATACAATTTACAAAACTTTATTTATTATTAATATTTAAAAAAACTACATCTGTTTAAGAAATTTTATAAAAAGCATTTAGTACAATGTCAAAATTATTAAGTCAATCACAAAAGTAAGAGATTCAAGAGTCTGCGCATGTATCAAGATTAAAAAGTAACGCGTACTAAATTTACTATAAATGACAGGTTGAAAAGTTTTTGCAATATACCAAGTTACAAGCAACATCATACAAAACAAATAATATAATTCTCACGATGGGTGAGGATTTTAATTATCTGTACGCAGGAATGTGGTACACTAATTTGGACAAACTGATTAGGTGAGATTTGCATGCTCAAAATACAAAACAGAAAAGTGCATGTTCAATAAAATTAAATGAGAAATACAAATATTTTCATTGTAAATCGAAAGTATCATGTTGAAATTTATTAAATCAGGGTTAATGATTGTTTATGATGAATGTTGTACTCATAAATTATAATAACAATAATAATAATAATGTTATCTATTAACAAATAATAGTTGATTGTAAATAAAAAAAATAATTCACAATGACTATAGTAATGGTAATGATATTGGTAATAATGATAATAATATTAATAATAATAGTAGCAGTAGCAATAGTAATAGTAATATCAATAGTAATAGTAATAGTAATAGTAATAATAATAGTAATAGTAATAGTATAAGTAATGACAATATTGGTAATAATGCTAGTAATAATAATAAGAAGAAAAAGAATCTACGTATCGCCTAAACAAATACTTACATTGAAAATGTTGTTTTAAATAGATACGTTAATGAGAGAAATGGAACGAAGTATAATGCTTTCTATTCCACTCCGTCTTGTTATCTGAAAGCCTTGAACGAACAAAATATGACATGGAGCAGCAAATCTGACGACTTCTTCCCGTACGCCAGCGATCCTTACTCGTATTGGACGGGATACTACTCCTCCAGGCCGACATTGAAGTTCTTCGAAAAAATGGGAAACAATTTCCTACAGGTAAATAGATCGATCCCAATTCCTGGCATAGTGCAGAGAAGTTAAATTGTTCATCGCTTTAATATAAGCATTACGAGTAAGGAACAGTGGGACGATATTATTTAGAAGTACTGGCGCCGATGGGCGTCGACTTTGCCGATACGATTCATTCACGCCCTCGAACGAACGAAACACTGATTCCAGGTGGTGAAACAATTATCGGTCCTGTCCGGTCAACCGGACAGCGCAGAGCTGCAACTGTTTCGCGAGGCAATGGGAATAATGCAGCATCACGATGCCATAACTGGTACGGAGAAGCAACATGTAGCGGCAGACTATGCGAGGATTCTCCATCACAGCATGAAAAACGGGGAGAAATTGGCCTCCGCGGCTCTGAGGTGAGATTGAAAATTGAGCGGCGAGCGCTGCCCTCCCGCCCACCCCCCAAATCTAACGGCAAGGTCTCGTTGATAGAAAATTATTGCCGAAGGACAAGAGCTCGAGTCGACCGGTCGACTTCCAAGCCTGCCTCCTGCTGAACATAAGCTCCTGCGCTCTGTCTTACGACAACGACAAGTTCGTCGTCACCGTTTACAATCCGACGAGTCAGCCCCTCGCGAGCTTCGTACGACTGCCAGTCAAGGACAAAGGCTACAGCGTCAAGGACTTTTCCGGTGAGCACGGAAGGCTATCGGTTGACCCGCGCGGCCTTGAGGCCTCCCCGACAATCTGAGACCAAGCGTATCGCATCTATCGAAATATATCCCCGGGCGGATAATTAAAGCCGGTAATCCATGCCTTTTTTCCAGGCAAGGAAATCGTCACGCAGATCGTGCCGATATCGGATGGAGTGCTGAACATCCCCGGCCGATCGAGCGATGCCACGGTAGAGCTGATTTTCCGAGCCGATGACATAAGTCCTCTTGGCTATCAATCTTACTACGTCAGCCAGAGCGAAAGCAACGAAACGAGCGCGTTGCTTAATAAATCATCGAGGGTAGACGACAATACCATTGGAGGAGAAGTAAATGATCTTTGTTATATTTGATGATTTTTTACAGCAGCTCACTTCGGGACTATGAGTTAACTATAAAGAATCTATCTCTTATAATATACACGTGTATGTGTATAAAGAGGAGCGAAAATACGAAAATCAGATTTCGCAACAACCGAATTATTCGTTAATCCTATCAAAATGTTTTACTTAAATTTCAGGTTCTCAATATAAGCGTTCAATCGGATTCCAAAGTCGTGGCTCGGTCATTGAAAAAAAGCGACAGTATACTCTTCGAGCAAACCTTCCACTACTACGAAGGCATGGACCGCAACAACAGATTGTTTATTAACCGATCGTCGGGAGCTTACATTTTCAGGCCCAAGAACAACTCCTCGAAAAAAATACCCTTCCCAAGCGCATATAAAACTTTCAAAGGTAATTCATCAATTGGGTCATCCGATTTTAAACTGATCGTTGTATCGTTGCGTGGATTCTCGATGACATAATAAAACAATCGCACCTCGACGAGTCCGACGATCGCTACCGCTTGGAAATAACGAATATTATACGCGTGGGTGCTCTTAAGAGCTCGTTGAAAATATTCTCTCCTTTGTTCTTATAAAATAAAACCTTCAATATTTAAGGGCCTTTGGTCGATGAAATTCATCAGGATGTCAATGACTGGGTGAGCCAAGTGATAAGAGTTTACAAGGGAATGAATTTCGTTGAATTCGATTGGGTAATCGGACCCATTCCAATCGAGTGAGTAAACTGATTTTGACGCTTTCTTTGTAATTATGATCGGTGCCTCGATTGTATGACTCGCGCCGCCCTTGTTTCAGAGACAACATTGGAAAGGAAATAATAACGAAGTACGCGACCGAGCTAAAGACCAACGGGGAATTCTGGACGGACAGCAACAGTCGGGAAATGCTGAAGCGAAAAAGGAACTTCCGACCTACTTGGAATGTGCGACTGGAGGAGCCGATATCCGGCAATTATTATCCGCTCACTTCGAAAATATCCCTGGAGGACGTCGATACAAAGTCGTCCTTCAGCGTTCTAGTCGATCGGCCGCAGGGTGGATCGAGTTTGAACGACGGCGAGGTGGAAATAATGGTGAGCCAAAGTCAGGGGAAATCTTGAGTCGTCCATTAGTTTTCGCGACTAACGCCGCTTGTGCATCGACCTCAGCTCCACAGACGGCTGCTCAACGACGACGCCTTCGGAGTCGAGGAGCCACTGAACGAATTTGCCTTTGGCCAGGGTCTCGTCGTCAGGGGCCAGCACTTCGTTGTCGGCGGCACCTCCGACAACGCGGACGATACGAAACTCCGAGAAAAGGAGCTCGCAGCTCAATTGTCCCTACGGCCCTGGACCTTCATCACCCCGGTCACAGAGTCCTTCGAGGAGTGGAGCAAGCTTTACAAGATGAGGGTAATTCTTTTGCTCGAACATAGCTTGTCGAGCTTTAAAATATCCAACTTCCGGCCGGTCCTGATAAGTTACGCGCCCGATCGATTTACCCGGACGTCGGGGTATTAAGGTTTTTTGTTTATTTCCTTTAGGGTGAAACCTTGGGGCAAGCGTTGCCCAAAAACGTCAGGATTCTCACGCTCGAGCCTTGGAAGAAAGGCGAAGTCCTGCTTCGATTGGAGCACATCTTTGAAAAAGACGAATCGACAAAATATGCTACCCCTGCCGACGTGGATATCAAGGTAACTTTATCGACCTGAATCATTACTTAAAGCCACAATTGCATTACGCTACTTTACCATATTTATAATGTGTTTGTACGTATACATGTACGTATACAAAGATCTATCTTTTGAAAAAATAATGTTACAATGAAAAATGCTATCGTGTGCAAAACTAACGAGTGCAACTCTCGCAGGAACAAGTACGCAATCACATTCGTAATTTAATTACATTCAGATCAGTCACTTATACTAAACACACTTTTAAGAACTCTTTTAAAAAAATATTACTTTAAATACCACATAGTACCACGTATTGATAGTACGTAACTACGTTCTAAATACGAGTCCCCAATAGTTGATAAATCATATTTTTGCATTTCTGCATGTGCGTGCATGAATATCATTGACTATATATATACATTTTAAATATTTATTGAGTAAAAGACGATCGTTTGAAACAGAATTTATTCTTCGGACTGCACGTGCACTCGGCTCGGGAAACGACACTCGGCGGAAATCAATGGGTTGAAGACCTGCGTCGTCTGAAGTGGCAATCGGAATCAAATGAAGTAGTAAAAACAGCCACTCGCAGTGTCGACAGCACGTCGACGGATGGTGATAAGATCATCGTACGTCTCGAGCCCATGGAAATTCGAACCTTCATCGTCAAGCTTTCATTCGCAGAAAAAGTGTAGAGCATTCACCGGCAAATCATTAAAACCGAACGAGCGATCTCTGATGTTTTATCGTAAATTTTCATTTTTTATACTTGATAAACTTAGATGATAAAACACGTAGACATTAATCATTTTCGATGTAATGTGGAAAAAAAGCATTTCCACTGAGTTTCATTGTACGATCTAAGCTAGATCCGTAATCCGTCGTTAAATTACGATGACGTCCATGTAGCATGATACATTGCGAAAATAAGAGTGTTATTATGCGTTAATAATGCCACTAAATAAAGCCTTTATTAATACAAATTTAATGAGTGTATCATATTATTTATCTGAAAGTACATGTTGCTTTTTCTATTTGCTTCTTTATGAATGAGTATTCTTTTTATAAAAAATAAAAAACAGTATTTAGAAAAACAGATAATTAAGAGCAAGATTATAAAGAATAGGAAGTATCGTTACATACTTATTTTAGCTTTAATATCAATAATCTTAAATATTATTCTCGAACAAACTCGACTTTTTTTTTAAAATACAATTCATTTATTTTTAAAATGAATATTCATTTAAATGCATCGTTTCTTTCATCACCGGAAACAGACTAATCCAATTTCTATCCAAAATCGCTGTTCTGGCTTTCCAATATCTCTCATAGCAACATCCAATACTGGTAATCTTGATGGCTTATCAGTCTTGTACGTGATGACAGTTTTACCCCAGTTATCCTCTCTTTCCTGCAAACACAAAAAAAATTATAACATATTACAATAAAATTTTTCGAATACTTTATACTTTATATTAATAAAGAAAATAAATAAAAGTGGAAATATAATAAAAAAATAATTAAACGTAAATTTACATCCCATACAGCATAAATTATAGGTCGATTCTGTACATTGAAATGTACAATAAATGAAACTATTACCTTGCATTCGTCTACAACTGCTTCATATCGAAGTCTTTGGCTTCCTCTAGGTAACAACTCAATATCATTCCACGCAAGTAACTTTAATCCTTTTCGGTAGGTTTTGCGCTCAGCATCATAATACGCAATACTATTTTTACAGTGGTAAGTAACATTTTGTTCGGCTTCTTTTGATAATAATTGTAAGAATCCAATTTGATTACTATCTGCTTTGTAGCTTATCTAATATAGTAAATAATAAGAAATATAATTTTAAGGTAGTGAAAAGGTATTTTTTACATACTGCAAATAAATTTGTAATTTAAACATAGAAGAAAATATCTTGCATAACTGTTAAATTGCCTTAGGTTACAATTTTTCCAAATAACTTTTTCGCGTGTAAGAATTATTTAATTCTACTTTAAAGCTTTAGAATCTCGAAAAATATCTAAGCAAAGTTTTTTCTTCTCATGTTTAGAAAATGATCTAAAAAATGGTCTGGCTTAATACGAGACTAGTGTACGAATACATGATTTTAAAGGCACTAATTTAAGAGCTTAAAAAATAAATGCAATACGAAATAAAATTGATTAAATTTATTACTAATCGCAACTGTCAAGTATTAAGAAAAAAATATATATGCAAATTAGGCTATTTCATTCAAATTATTTGCTGCTTAGATAATTTATATTTGTTAATAATTAGAACTCAAATAACCAGATAATAATAAAAAGAAACATTAGTTTAAAGATTTCAAATTAACAGGAAATAAACTGAATTATAGGCAAATATAATTTATTACACGATATCATATTGAATGTCAACACACGAATTAATCAATGTCACGTTAATACAGAATATTGATATAAAATGTAGATTTCTTGTTGATTAGCAATAATTACGAAAAATTATAGACTTTAAATTATTTACAAATAGTTGAAGGAATTTAAATATACTAAAACGAGTAGAAACAAGAGAGTTGAATCTTTTTAAACACACATGTACATGCGTCTATTCTTGTATAAAATTATAAAAAAATTATCTATTTTGACTATTAAATCCTACATGTTTTCAATAATTACATTTTTATTGGACGTTGCAAAAAAACTTTTTCTAAAGAATATCGTTTAATTTTCAATTCCTGTAAGAGTATAAAAATAATTTATTTATTGTACCTTTGGTGTATTTCCGATTTCATTTAACCATACTTCCTGTTCAATGCTAAGATAATTAATCTCTGGACTTCGAGATGGGCTGGCAAAAAGACATGTTGCGCGTTTTTGAGCATCGCAACGAACCAAAATAGCGTCTCGGGGATCTCCCTCGTTTGGATCGATCCAATAATCGCCTGAAATTTATATTTCATTGTAGTATTAACGGTATCACATGCTGTATCAGTAACTACAAAGAACTTTCACTATCACCAATGGATTTTTCTTATGAAAATTCATCATCGATTGTATAATCGATTGTATATTCAATACATTGATAATGTCAAGCGACAGATATTTACAGTAAAGGAATGTCCTCCCATTAAAATAATAAAGTAGTACTAAGAATAAACAATTTTTACCGCTAGGTTTTTCCGGGTAAGTAGCAAAAAGATCATTGCAAGTTTTCGCTGGCGAATCCTTCTCCCCAGTGGGTTTTATAAGCTTTTGTAAGGACACTTTTACTTGGTCGTAAACTTTAGTTAGAGCTTCCTTTCGATCGTCGTCGTTCAATGGTCCGCCGAAAGCCAACATCGACGGATCGCCTAATGGCGATGGTGTGTCCAGCCCTTTGGTTTGTCCTTGGCCTTTAAAAAAAATTGCGTTTCATTCGTTAAATTAATCAATAAAAACATTCAACATTAAAAAACAAAACGAACGATGTATTCGTTAAAAGGCAAACTGCATTAAAAATGATCATTCGTCATTTTCATCGCTTTGTCAAATATATTCTCATTGCCTTCCTATCGTGATAGAGCGTCGAAAGTCCGGTATTAAAGAAACTAAGCGACCGGACAGCTCGAAGGGTAATAAGCTCCAAGGGGGCCAAAGCGCATCGGTGACGAAGTATTACCGAATAAGGCGACGAGCGATGCGGGATCGTAGCCGTAGGCGGTTTCACCGGGCGCGCCAGGGGGCCCGGGGGGCCCCGGTGGTCCGGGCGGTCCGTGCTTTCCGTCCTCGCCGGGAGGGCCGCGCACAGCCGGGCCAGCTGCCTGTCCCGGTTGGCCGGGAGCGCCGTCGCGACCGGGCGGCCCTCGGAGGCCCACGTCGCCGTCCTTGCCCGGGGGACCCACGGGACCCTGGGCTCCTTTGTCGCCGGGGATTCCCGGCTGTCCGGGCACGCCCTGCAACCCGTTGAATCCTCGATGGCCCTTGGGCCCCGGGAAGCCGTCGGGCCCACGGTCGCCCTTCGGGCCGTCCGGTCCCGGAAGACCTGGCTTTCCTCGGGCGCCCTTAAGAAATTATAAAGAAATTATAATTGTCGATTGATAAAAGCGACTTTTCAATAAACAGTTTTATCTACGGCAATTGGACTTTTATTGTCATTAGAATTAATATCAATTGTAGCGTAGCATTGTCAAGCAAATGAAATGAAATGAAGTCAAAGCATCAAGTAAATGAAATAGGACAAGAGTAATCAACTTTCATAATTATTTAATTTAATTTATTGATTTTAATTTAAGCGCTGAATCAATAATCGCAGGGAAAAATTTGATCATCATAAAATCACAAGATCTTACCGGCTGTCCGTCTACTCCTGGAGGTCCAGGTAAACCTTGCTCGCCGTCTTCGCCCGATTCTCCCTAATAACACAGTGGCAGACAACGTAAAACAAAGGTCAATGATTTGGATATTTCTTATATACGTTCGTAGCTTGCAATGCAATAGATCTTACATAACTGAAAGATTAATTAACTGGATTGCTACCGAATGTAATCTTAGGAAAAAAAAATTCTTACTGGAAATCCTTTTTCACCCGGAGCACCGACAGGACCAGCAGGACCAGGAGGTCCTTGAATACCTTGTTCTCCGGGCTTGCCATCGGCACCCGAAGCTCCTCGATCTCCGTTATTCCCTGATTTTCCTGGATTTCCGGGTCTTCCAGACAATCCCCTCAATCCCTAAAAAAATTATTATTTTTACATTAATCACGTCTTAAATATATAATATAAGTGTAATTCTTATACGTTTTAATGTTGATTAGTTCGGCCAATGTAATTGGAACGATGCTCTCGAACAATGTAGAAAAAACTATATAACGTTCTCAATTTGATCTGAATGATTAAGTAGATGATTATTTTAATATACTATTGTGTTTATGATTTTATTGATACTTAAAATTTTATTGGTAAAAAATATAGAGGTAAAAATAAATAACATTTTATAGCGTAAGATAACTAATATGCATCGTTATGAAATATTAACCTGCGGCCCTGGAAGTCCTTGTCGCCCTAAATCACCACTCGCTCCTTTCGGTCCAATAGGGCCGATCGGTCCTCGTTCTCCAGGCTGACCTAATTGGTTTTAATTTTAATATGCATTTCAATTGAGAGTAATATTAAAAGTAAATAGTTTTTAAGCCACATTGTACAGAGTCAAGCTTGCTCCCGTTGATAATTCATGTGTTGTACAAATTGTATAATAAATTACAAATCATTAAAATTTCCATTCGTCTAATTACATTTATAAAGAATCCTTTGAGCGATTAGACTAGTAAAATAAAATGAATCTTTTATTAAAATAATTCCATATTAAATTAAAGATTATTATATTATATGTATAAATATAAAATTATTACAATTTATTTATACAATTTTTTTTTAAATGACGACTGTTATGATTGTCCAATAAATTATATGATAATTAAATCTTTTTACCATTCTACTAACTGTTCGTCATAACGAGGATACATTATTAAATAAATACACTACATTCCTGAATAATTTAAAATAAAAAATTTGTATGCTTTCTTAGATATATATATGTGTGTGTGTGTGTGTGTGTGTGTGTGTGTGCGTGGGTTTAACTGCAATACTAGAGCAATTATGATTTTACTACCTTTTGGACCGACAGTCCCGTCAAGACCCGGCAGACCCGTAGGGCCCACATTGCCGCGCTCCCCAGCGGGTCCAGGAGCTCCGGTAGGACCATTAAGACCCCTCTTGCCCTTCTTGCCCTCATTTCCGGGCGGACCAGGCAGCCCTCTTGGACCTGGAAATCCGGATTCGCCTTTGCCGCCGGTGTCGCCTCGGCCCCCCTTTTCACCCGGTGCTCCCTGCATTAAAAAAATTTTGCACGTTCTGATTTGGAATATTGATCTTGTGTTGTAATCTCGTAGTAGTTTTAATTATCACTTATTTATAGCACGTAATGAATGGATGCACGGTCAGTGTAAAATGTATGATACCAAATAAAGTAGCATTTTCTTATTGCAACCGAAGTTTTCCATTTTGGTGCAACTGTAATTTTTACGTGTAAAGACTATTTTCGAAAGCCAATTAGCTTAGTATATGTGTTTACTTTAAGTAACTGTTCATTTGTATGAGTTGTTTTGGCAGGAATTAATATTATAATAAAGATTATTCAATATTTTAATAATTTAAGTTTCTTTAAATATAAGATATCTAAATCAAAGCTGATACGGCTTTTTTTTTAATTCTCATTTTAAATGATAATTACTTAATATGCTGTTGGATAATAAAGATGTTTTGCGCGTATCGTACAACGTATTTAAAAATATTATGATATATGCTAGAATAAAAGTGTAATAAAGTAAGCAAGTTGTAAAATTCATCACAATGATTTGCCCTAATAAGACTTTTGTTAAAAACACAATTTGTATAAAACCTTTTAAAACTGTCCGTAACCAGCAATGCTACTTCATTTATATTAGATATATAAAAGTAAATAATTGAAGACCTATCGTGTTTTTAATTTGTTGTTTAATAAGTATAAGTGACATCCTCTTACGGGCAAGCCCTCGGTCCCGGGCAGTCCAGGATTACCGGCTAATCCAGGAAGTCCTCTGCCTCCTGGAAAACCTGGCGGCCCGATCAATCCGCTGCTTCCCGGCAATCCCTTTTCACCGCGAGGACCTTCCTTTCCCGTTACTCCAGGAGGGCCTGGTTCTCCAGGCGTACCCGATCGACCAGCATCACCTAACGAGGTTTTCAATTTTTTTACAATTATTTCTTTTGAATTGCGACGTAGATTTGCTCCGTTAAAAAAACACAATTTTTTTTATTTGTAATAATATAAATAGAGACTAAACTGTTAAAAGGAATTCCGAAAAAAGTCGTGCTTATAAATATTATTTAAAATGAAAGGCTTCGTTACCCATAAACAAAAATAGAATTTCTTTATGAGAAAATTAATTCAGCAGTCGTGATGTTTACGGCATCATTTAATGAAAAAGGTAGTATGAACTAGTTCAATGCAAGCATAACAGCTCAATTGTTAACTCAGTTTTACACAAAAAATTCAAGATAGGTCGTAAAAAGTGTCTATTTCATTTCCACTATGCAAGCTATGCGAATCATGAGTTCGTTGAATGCAAGACTTAAATTTTCGTAAATTCTGTATTGTTACTATAACCAAGCTATTTTAAGCGCTTGCAATGGAATGGAGTGCTCTTTAATTTGCGTATTGCAATTGACGTTATAAAATGAAACGGCCTCGAATCGTGTTCACTATTATTGCTTACATATTTATATAATTTTATAAAAAATAAAATTCTACCTCTAGGGCCTTGCAAGCCTTGGTTTCCTTTTAGCCCTACTAAGCCTTGTTCACCTTTTGATCCTCGAGCACCTGGCGGACCTGGTAATCCGCCTTTCCCTATCACTCCCTGAACGTAAAAAAAAGAAGTTATATTGCAATAATTTCAATCCGAATGTAATTAAAATAATTGTCCCTTATAATTAAAGTTAACCGTAATATCGTAGAGGGTAAAATTAATTATAATACTAACGGGTGGTCCAGGAAGTCCGGGCAATCCATCGAGACCTCTGGTACCGGTAGGACCGGGTGGACCATCTCTTCCCCTTTCGCCCCTTGAGCCAATAGGTCCCTAATGGAATATTATTTTCAGTTGATGAACTTTTACATTATTGTTTTATAGAATGTGCATTCTTATATAATTACGCATTTTTAATTATAAATAGACGAAATTCCTTTTACGAAAATGTAGTTGGTGTTGTTTGCGAATTACATTTAGTATTTGCGTAAACGTAATTTGATTTTTAAAAAAGCTCTTTTAAATAAAATGTGGAAAATCTATTTTTTTTAATAAAAATATAAAATTAATGTGTAAATATTTTAGCGCCATTAATTGTATATAAGCGGTTATCGTGAAAAATGCTGAAAATGCTTTTTAAAAATATGCCTCCTGCTGACAAGAATAAGCTTACTGTGGGTCCTGTGGGTCCTGCGGAACCCGGCGTTCCCATCGCTCCTTTTTCACCTGGACTGCCAGGTTCGCCTGTCGAGCCATCGACTCCTGGTATGCCTTTATGACCCTTTAGCCCTGGCAAACCTGGCAAACCGGGTGCCCCACGTGTGCCTGGTGGTCCGTGTAGACCCATTGGGCCTATTTCACCATCTTCTCCGGGCTCCCCCTGGTAACAAGGATGGCATTTCAAGTTACTGTATTTTTTAAAATAATGCGCCATACAATTATCGTGATAAATTATAGGAGCTATTCTTGTACACAATACGTTATTCTTATTAATAGCAGATAAATACTTTGCATCATTGAAATTTTTTAATATACAATGCCTTTTTAGAGCGAAAGAGATTTGCTTTAAGAGCTTAACTGATGAAAAAGACCAATTTAAAGATCAAATTTTATTATTGCTGTTTATCTTAATTTAATTTGCAATATATTACTAAATTCAAATTATATTCCAAATGAAAAACACAACATTATTTTTAATCTAAGCAACAATAAAGTAAAGTAAATAATTAGAGAAAAAAATAAATAACAGAGATTTTGTTAATAAACTTGACCCCTTCGTTGTAAAAAATTTAAAAGCCAGTTCAAATCTTATCTTATTTACAGTGATAAAATACAAACATCATTTCCAGGTAAACCCGGCAATCCTCGAGGCCCCGTCGGCCCCTGAGTTCCTGGCAATCCTGGCTCGCCTATTTCACCTCTTGAACCCGTAAAACCCATAGGACCAGGGCTTCCTGGAGGACCTTTAAAGCAATTCGATTGTGTCATGAAACAAATTTGTCATAATTGTCTCAAAAATATAGTATCTGACATAATATTTAGATAAAAAAACATTAGTAACCAAATTCAATTTACCAGGTGGACCTCGTGGTCCGACTTGAGCGTACGGTTCTGGATATATAACAGGAGTCGGACCTTTTTCCGAGCTCGCTTGTACTACTCCCAATTGATCGTAATAAGCGGAAATCTGAAGGTTAATAAATTTATATGATTCGTAATTTTAAATTACTTTTAATTAAAATTTGTATTTTCAATTTGATTTTTTAAACAAAAAAAAACTCACATCCGGAACTGGATTTGAAGTTTCCTATTAACAGAAAAAAAATGTATAAGTGTTTTAAAATTGACGTTAGTATATGTATGAGGCGTGGTCGCAAAATATATTACTTATAAAAAATATCAAAAAGAAATTAAGTATTAATTGTTAAAAAATTTGTATAAAATATGGTAACCTAATGAATTAAAACAATTCTCTTTACCGTCATGGATTTATCTGTTGAAAATTATATTTATACTTAAATAACAATGCCTCATACATGAAAATATTAATCTCACTTCCACGTTTGTTGAAAGAGATTTTAAGCGCGAACTATCATTGGTATCCGAATCTTGAAATACCTGAAATTCAAGGTTAATCGATTAAATTTTATTTTAAAAAATAACGATTTCAAGTACGTTCTGCTATAAACTTGAGTATCTCACTTGATTTCTTGTGTTGTTATAATGAACCGTTACAGGCTCCGGCGTGGCTAAAAAATTAAAATAAATATAATGAAAATCATGTTCGAATTAATTTAAATCATGTTTAAATCATGTTCAAATTTATTACTTGTACGGATGTTGCAGGATGGAACACGAGCGCAATTAATTTGCCCTCGCAAGCAACGGCATAGAGTGCAGTTAGAAGGTCGCCAACGTTCTCCGGATTTTCTTATTAATCCGTCAACTTCACAAGGTTGATCCTCTATATAAATGCAAAAAAAATGCTTTCAATCATTACCTAAATTCAATAGTACTTTACAGGTTTTCTAACTGTAGGTTTTAACCATTCAAATATCCCGTGAATTTGAATTTACAACTTTCATAATAATAATTATTATTACGTATTTGATTATGTCTTTTTTATACCTTGAGTATAATTGACACGTGGATTATTTACAATATTTGGTCTCGACGTTGCGTAAGTTCTAATCGTAGATGAGGCATAATTTACAGTTGTTTCTGATGTGGTATTTATACGCCCTACAAAAATTAATTCGATAAAATAATGTTTTTAAGTTCTTATCAAATATGTCATATCATACTGGTAGGAAGAGGATTCGCCGTTGAGGTGACGGGTGCTGGTGGTCTGCGTCCCTCTAAAAATTAAATAACAAATCGATAAAGTTCATAAAATATAGTAAGTACTTTAGTAAATCTAATAAAACGTTATATTTTGAAAATCAAGATTATATAAGAAATTACAATGTAAGTCGGATAAAAGAAAGCTCGATACGCTCGTTGATATCGTATTAACATCATTAGCAATAGAAAGCTATTTAAGTAAATGATTAATGGCTGCATGTCTATTAAGGTAGCAAAATATCAAGCAAACCGCTATAACATAAATCGTGAAAGCGTCATCGCAATTAAAGGGTCGTTAATCAATCCGCTAGAATGTGGGTCACCGCGAGAAAAGAGTATAAACTTCCGGCGCTAAGTAGTCAAGCGACCATTAATCTGAAATTGAAGAAAGCAAATGAAAACATATGACAAAAAGTTGATCTTGTAGTTAATTATCGACATCGTAATATCAATTCACGTTGTATTTTGAATACGCGGCTGACCGAATTCCAATAAAGAATCACATTTAAATTCTGCATTCTAAGACATAAAATTTGATTGATAGAATTAAATTGATGCGCTGATGCTTCTAAAAATTTCATAGACAATATAAGTGCGTGATTGGCTTTATAGTGAACGAGAGTAAATTTCGAAGACTTGCTTATGAAGAAGCTAGATTAATACATCGTTACTTAACTACAGATATATAAATTTAACAGCTGAATTTTTGTACGCATACATCTTTAATATCTGCATCTAGTCTATTATTCGTACAGGTGTCATTGATTTTTAATATCAACATTCGCAAAAATAGACGCGATAAGTCAATATTCAATTCAAGTCAATATTCAAGTCATAATAATTAAGTCCATCCATACAATCCATCTTTTTTATAAGGAAAAAATACACATCTAATTGAAAATACTCATATGTATAAATTGAATTATAGCAATTTCATACAAAAATGTATGTCTCGAAAAAATACATTGAATTAAAGTTAATAAAGTATAAATTCTATAAAAAAATTAAAACATTTTAATAATTATAAACAATAATGTCAGATAAAATGACTTTTACTTATAAATGATTCCTTTAAGTTTTAATAAATGCACATTACTGTAATTTAAATAAACACAATGTCAACAACAAACTAATTATTATTAGTTGGTAAGTTCAGTAGTATTACTGAAAACGCAATTTCAAATAGGTAAAATATAAAATTTCATATTTTAAATCGAAATTTTGTTCAAAAAATATTTAATACAAAGATATTAATTAAGGTATAAGATGTGCTTTATTATACATCATAATGGTTTAACTAAAATTGTGTAAAAATATAAGTCTTTTTGATATATTGAAATAATTATTATCAAATATTTTTTGAAAAATTAATGGTCAGTGTGCTAACAAGCGCATTAAAAATGCAAACCTATTAAAATAAAATATATTATTCGAAGATGCGAACTAATATTATTGAAATAAATGACAGTAACAATTTATTAAAATTAATTTTAAGTATCTTATTTTTATCTTATTAATTTTTTTTTGACAATTGAAATACATTTTTTAAAATAATTTTATTGCCATATTATGCACATTTACGAAAGAAGTTCTATTCAAGCACTCGACTTATCATATAAGAAAAAGTAAAAAATATTTATTCCGTAAATCGTTAATGAATCTAACGACGAATAAAAAAATTCATCTATATTAATTTATCGAGTTCTTTTAAGTTAACGATGGATTAGGTGTAATTTATATCTGATTATGGTACTCTAAAAGATTTTGGTTATATACAAGATTTGATTAGAAACACAAACGAAAATAATCGGCTTTAAGATCATTTAGTAAAATTAAAGCTATTTTAATAGAATTGCAGATCCAATCAACGTTTTAAAACGGGTATTAATGTTGACCGTGTAGTTTAGCAGTAGTGGAGGAATAGAAATTGATATGCAGGTTCGAAAAGAAGAAAGTTCTAGTTAATAATTAAGATATTTGACACAGCAATGAGATTTAGCAATGCAGTGATTAAACGAATTGAATTTTCAATGTCTCCTGTGATTAATAAAGAATTTTAACCAACGAGATTGGGTAAAGTCTAAGAAACAAAATTAAAATTAAACGTAAATCCAAATCCAAGCTGGCAGGTTGAGCTCAGGAGCCCGAAAGGGAAGGATCGGTTTTTTGCCGCTGTGATCAACGGAGTCGCGTAGGGCTATGAAAAGTAGGGGGCCGTGATAACAAACCGATCGGCCAGTCTCTGGAATGATCGTCGTCTTCGTAACTCTCGTAGCTGTCGTACTCCTCGTAGTCGTAATCGCCGTTCTGCCTCGGCCTCTGGCGCTTGGCCTTCGGCTTGCTCGTCGACTCGGACAAGGCCTGCGCCAGTAGCAACAGGCCCGTGAGCACCGGCAACAGGTGGTGGCCCAGCATCGTTGCTCCACCAGCTCACATGAGACGACTCGGGGGTGCGAAGAGCTTCACGCAGCCGCTGGTCCCTCGATTCGCCCCTGAAAAAAGGCTCCCTTTATTCTCTATCTTGTTCTTTTTCGCTCCTTCTCTCTCTCTCTCTCTCTCTCTCTCTCTCTCTCTATGTCTTTATGTCTCTATGTCTTGGCTGCGGATGAGAGACCGAGGCCTGGAAGCACTGCAAGCTCACGATCCACGCTTCCCTTCGTTCCTTTGGACCGATGGTTACGATCAGGGGGCTTGCATACCTGGCGGTCCGTACAGTACAAGAGCGATCGACGATGCCGATGTGCTTCTGGCGATGAGTGAGAGAGAGAGAGAGAGAGAGAGACGGGACAGGCAAGCAGATACCGATGTCCGAGGAAGACTCGAGGACGATGAGGGGGCGAGCGTCGCAGGTGGGCAGGTGCAAGGCCCGAAGGGGGACCAGGACTGGTCTCGTGCGATGCGGATCGCGGTGAGGTCGCCGCGCGCGGGAGTCTCGGTGATCGGCCGTGAAATCGAAGCGAGTCACTCTGCCCTGCGAGCACTAGCCTCTCGCGGAGGCTGAGGGCGACTAGACTCGGGAGCCGCCGGGGCCAGTTGTTTATTCGCGCATTGCTCTGGCAGTACGCTTAGCGGGGAGGTCATTATCCTGGGAGGAAAGGGGCCACGGCGCTCGAGAAGCTCGCGCCTCAAGCTCCCTCCCCCTTCTCCGGGCGCGGAGCATCTCTCGTACGGCGATGGCTCTTTTCTTCCGCTCCCAGCCGGATGTGCCCCTCGCCCCTTCGAAGCCGGCTTGCCGGGGGTCGGGGGAGGGGGGAAGAGGAGCCCACCGCTCGGGCGATTTACACGGGGGCGTTCGAGCCGACCGATCCCCGGCCCGTCATCCCCATCGCCGCCGCTATCTCCCCCCTCCCCTCCCCCCGACCATGCAGTGGGCAGTTTCTTTTTCCCAGCACTGATTTGCTCCTTACTGACATTCCCCCTACGATGATCGATTGTTTATCCTTCATCCGGATACCAAATGAACGACCTGCTTACACGTGTAAAATGTTTTTAAGCATAAGTAGTAGAGCCATTGATTCGAAATTTTAATAAATCGACACTGCATAATTATGTACAGTCTACTCGTAGGCGTAGCGTCTATTAAGGAGCTTTTATTCCACTGTTTTATATCAGCCGCCACTTAGTATACATATTACAAAAAACGCTTCAGTAATTTTATATGCATTTAATCACGTACTTGTTTGACGTTTGTGCAAACCCATTATATAAAATAGTAAATAATATCCGTAAACCTAATTTTTTGCTAAACGATTTCGTGTCGATACTTTTGTTTACAATGCAATCGCATTATTATCCTTCTTGACGATTAAAATTGAAAGTAAGAATAAAGTATTATTATTGAAAATGAAACAGGAAAAATATAATTTAACGGTATACTATCATGAGCTTTAATGCCATGTTCTAAAGTAATAATGCTTTCCCCGTATTGTAAAATAACGCGAGCAGTCTTCGAGTTGCCATCGAGGCTCGGAAGGAGGAAAAACTCAACGAATGAACAATTATGCGCATACGCGTAAGACGATAAAAGATAATTTTGATTAACAAATTTTTAAGCAATAAAAGAACGCATCGAAGGACATCGCTTAGCCGATAATAAATCGGCAGGGTCAAAGCAAGGGCAATGGTCATTAAATTGTCTCGGGGTGAAAGAAGGCTCGCGATCGCGGGGCCAAGGTATAGGCCCGAGTGCTGGAGCCGGGGGTAGGCGGCCACTTAAGGAGCCGGTAGGAGCGCAATCGGTGGCCCTCTGGGCTCTCGCGTGCCGGGGGGATATTCCGAGAAGCGCTCGATGGAAGGCCACAGTCCATGGGCAAAAAAGCTCGACGGACGACTGGCCGCGGCCGCGAGGCAGAGGGCGAGGGCACTTCTCCCGACGCGGGCCAGCCGCGGCTCGGAGCGGCATCTGGCCTCGGCTCGGAAGCGGCCCTTCTGCGACGTAGGCGCGTGTGCGCGCCGAAGACGCGAAAGAAATTAGGGTCACGCGGAAGAGCGGCTGCGGCGCGCCCGCGCCTTTAGGTAGCCGCCCGCAACTTTAGCGGCAGCCGCCGCCGCCGCTCCTCCTTATCGGCGAGCATCGGCGAGCTATCGATTAGCGTTTGATCATCGTGGCTGAGGATCGATCGGTGACCATCGACGCTCCTCGAGCGCTCACCCGACTTTTTTCGCCCAACAGCTGTCACGGCACTTGTGCTCGTAACAGGCCGGCCACCGATTTCCCACACGGATAAGGGGGTGAGCTGCGTGGCCTATCGACACGTTAGAGCGGAATAAAAGAGCTTGAGAGCTGTCTTCGATGCTTGCGAAGCACCTTTTTTTTTTTTAAAAATCCTCAATCATTATTGGCTCTAATTTGGAGTTTACGCATTTCAAGGAAATCATTCGTGTACCCGTAATTGTTATTAAGTATTTTTGTAAACCAATTCCGATTTCGATCAATGCCGATTGATTGATCGAAAAAAAACAATAATAATAGATAGTACCTAGCCAAATCAGTTATTTAAATAAGTATTACGCATTAAATCGAATCGTATGGAATATATAAATAATGTTAAGTATATAAAGTACAAATTTATTAAATAATGCATAATTGAAACGATATAATTATACAATTTTATCGTTTCTTACTGTACGAATACTAATCATTCGTGAAACCGATTAATACACCTTACCAACAGTTTTTCGCTATTCGTTATCTTTAAATCGTTGGACAAAAACTATTCTCAGCAATAAAATATTATGAGAAATTGGTTTTTTTCTTTACATTAGGACGCGATGGCTCGAATTGACCAAGTCGGATTTCTAAGTAGTTTCAGATGCACAGTTTCTTAGAGCTTCGAATGCTGTATTAAATTCTTAGAGACCACAATAAATCAGAGTTATTTACATTCTTTGTCGGCGCTAACTCATTAAAAAGCAGGGCAGTAGTATTTATGACTTAGTTTTGAAGTATACTAAAGTGGTTGAGCTGATCGCCGGTCTTCATGATCATCGGGAAAAATAGTAGTATATTAGTTATAAAAAGATATGCTCGTGCACAGATATTCTGCTCATCTTATTGAAGAGATATTGAATAATAGATAGCTGTCCTACTTGCGTTCATTTCAAATTCTAGTTTCAATACATGGATAAACATTAAATAGTCCTAATTATTTACTATCTTTACTGTTAGGGTTTTTTTTCTCCTCCTGCTTTTAAGTATGACGAAAACGTCTATTTATGTAAATTAAGAGCTGAAATCTTATAAATGCTTTTTAATGAAATTGCAAAATTGTATCTGATTAAATGCGAGAATAAATCATTTATATATATATATCGCTTGTAGTATTTGGCAAAACTAGCAGATTTCAAATTTATTCTAACATTTAATGATATTTTTTAAATTAAGAATATGGAAATTGGTGTGTTTAAGAATTTTAATTACTATACTGGCAAGATTGTTAAAAATAAATAAATAAACTTAGATTACCAGGATCGAATTTGACGATTTAAAAAATTGCAAATTAACAGATTTATAGAAATTAAACTAACGTAAAATCCCAGCGAATGCTTATACATACATGCGTGTGTTAACCAAGATGTGCGTATGAAATCATAAGAATTGAGCTTAAAAATTTAATACACATTACGAAGAAGATAAAATCGTATGTAATAAAAAGTCGTTTTAAAATTGAGACAATAGATAAAGGAAGGTCGAATTAATTTATAATAAAAGTGATATAGAAATGCTTAGGCCCATAAAATACAATTGTTGATCGATCGATCGTTCGGCGTAAAATGCATGGCAATGAAAAATTTATCCCTTCCGAGAGTGCGATCCTGGTAAACGCATCCCAGTGCCTCAATCGATAGAAGAATGATTCAGTATATATCGCAGTGGACTTAAAGCGATGAGTGTCAAGCAAATCGAAAAAAGCCCACCGACGAACGACGTACGAAGGATGGGTTGAAAAATTACGGACCGGTCGAAAGCGCATCAAATACACAAGTATAATTACAGCCACCCGCGAGCGTCTGCGGGTGGAGGACTTGTTTACAAATTGGACAGGTCGCAGGAAGCGAGGCTGTAAAATAGACTTAGGAGGCGCAAGTTTTTCCAGAAAATTCTCAGGGGCCGAGAACGATTCGGCCCAAGTCCCCCCGTTAGCTCGAATAGCCCCAGCCGTTTTGCGGCAGCGCTTAGTAAAAAGTCCAATGGCCACGAGCTAGCGCATCTATCGTGCTCTCGACGGCAATTCCATCTCGTTAAGGGGACGTGATCGCGAAAAGAAAGTCGCCTGCCTTTTTAATTATCATTTTGCGTGACTACGTAAGTGAGCCGAGCCGTGGGTCGCGGGCGTCGCTCCTGCCGATTTTAACTGGGGCGCGCGGCGATCCTCGCGTGGAGATAAAGACATGTGTGCGACTCATCGCCGAGGCGAGAATTCCCAACGATCGCGTTGGATTGCGACGTGACGCGCATTACGTGTAACATCGAAAATAGCGAAGTGTCTTACTTATGGCTTCTGATGTAACCGAGATCAGCGTACTAATTTCTCTCGCTCGTGCGTGATATTCAATCGGAAGAGTGACCCTATGATTACTATGTGAAACAAGCTCGAGAATTATTGCGAAACCCTCTTCTCACTGCTGCCTTATTGTCGCTCCAATGATGCTTTTTTAGTACACCCGCACCCACTCGCATAGTGCAAGTGCACATGTGCATATGTACAGTTACGAGTATCCGCTGCTGTTATATAAATAATAGTAAGCTGTTATACGCGAAACGAATCGTATCGATATCTATGCTTTAGTTTAAGATATACCTTTATCAGATTCATTGGCTTATTGTAGAGTCCAAACTCAAGATTACTTTTCTTACATCGATGTCTGTAATTACGGAATATCCAGGAGAATGCGTCCTTTTGGGCCTTCATTTGTTTCCACAAGAAATCTTCCTGGTAGCTTCTATATATTTGAGTGATTTTTTTCTTTTGGAAAATCAATAAACTCATTAGCATTATTATACAACATTTTAAAGTAAGATAACATTCGATGCTAAAGACTTGCTTAGAATAATGATTCTAAACGCACAGAGTCTTAATTTTATTGTACTATTTTGTACATACCTATCAATTTTCTTAAATATTATATTTGTAACGATGAAATTTTTGTACGTTAACAAAATCGTATTAAAGGATAAATTATAGTTATCTAATAATACAATCGATCAATTGTATACAAATTCTATTAAATTGTAAATTAAACCAAACCTAATTAATAAAATTTAAGCGTGTAAAAAAATACAAATAGTTTGTATATTTTTCAGTTGCTGTTATTAATTAATATTATATTAATTAAAAATAAATTGTGTTCATTATTTAACATTTATTATAGTATTAGTATTAATCTTATTAAATAATAAATGTACATCAGTATTACTTAATAATTAATAAAATATTTTTTAAATTATGAAAACGCATACATATATATATATATATACATTTCTTTTCGTGCAAAATATTTGAAATCGTATACAAGAGGTACAAAGTTTATTGCACATCTGATTTGTTTCGTATTCTATTTTTTAATAATATAGGCTTCTTGCTTAAATTATTCCGAACACACTTTTGTGGAGTAATTTTTTTTTGATACTGCTCAAGTTTTACATGAACGACATAACTTGAATTATTACGTGGCTGAAAGTTGTATTTGTTATTTTATTTTTTGTTTCATTCATTAAATTTAATTATGTTTTTAATGCAAGCTTACAGAAATATTTATGCCAATTATAGTATCTGCACAACTAGAAAGCAGTTCATGATGACTAATATTAATGATTTGCATTGATGACTTCAATTGCAACAAATGGTTAGCAATTTTATGTATGTTAGAATTATCTAAAGCAGCATCTATCTCATCAAAAATAATAAATGGAGCGGGTTTAACCCTATAAAATTATGTGATAGAAAACATTTTTATTAATAATTAAAATACATAATTAAATATTTAATAAAATGTCCAATCTTACTTATAAATTGCTAATAATAAAGCTACAGCTGACATAGTCTTTTCACCTCCAGATAAATTTTCCATCGGTACAAATTTCTTTTTAGGAATTATACAACTGAAACCAATGCCATCTAAATACGGTTCTTCTATATTTTTCATATTAATGTATGCTTGTGCAGCTGGATTTCTGTATATATTCTAAGAATATAATTTTTTCATATGAAATTAATTGGCAGTTAACCCTAATATAAGGTACAATAAATTACAATTATAAGAAATTCTCACTTTAAAAATCCCATCAATTTTTTCTGCAACTGCATTAAAAAAATCATTGAATTTACTACGTCGCTGGTGTTTTATTTGATTGAATTTCTCTTTAATAATTCCTAGTTGTTCGCATTTTTGTTTGTATTCCTTGTTTAATTTGTTCATATTTTCTTCAACAGATTTTAAACTATGCTTTGACTGAAAAATATTTTTAAAAAATCAGAATTATTAAATTTTATTCCTATTGATTGCTTAGACAAAATGTGTAATGCACTTGTACATTTAATTTAGGATATAATAATTGCATTTCATTTCTAATGGAGTTTTGTTTATTTTTAAGCATTGTTATCTCTTCTTTTAAATTTTTTTCCAATAAATTCATACTTAATGACATGTAATCAATCTGTACTTCTTTTTCTTTGAAATAAGAATCACTCGATTCCTGACTGCCACTATCAGTGGATTCTGAATTCGTCGTATCTGATGTAGATTTAAACATCACTTCATTTAGCGTTCCCTTTAGCAGTGGTATATTAATATTATTCATCTAAAAAAATAATAAAAATATGTTTTACATAAAAAGAATAATGCATTATAACAACGAAAACAATTTTAACCTTGCAATTCATAAGCAATTTATGTTTTTGAAACGCAAGTTTTGATATATTTGTACATGCTGTGTTAATACTTGAATTCCATTCTGCTAAATCTCGCTTAACTGATTGGTACTGAAATTCTTCTGATTTTAAATCCTTCTTAGTTTCGGTGACTTTATTATTTATAGAAGTTATTTCAAAATCTTTAGAGGAACTTAATTTATTTTTTGTTATTAGTATATTAAGTTTATCCTCATTTTTTTTTAAATTATCAAGGACTTCTTTCAGCTCATGTAATTGAGTTTTTAAATTTAAAACGGTTGCTGAAAGAATAAACCATGTACTATAATATACAAAATTTCAAATTTTTGAATTTAACATATTCAATTTTATAAGCATTCAAAAATTATGATTTATTAATTACATTCTGTGTTTCGAGATTCTTCATATTCGATTTCATTATTAATTTTATCTAAATGCATTTCATATTCTTTTTTACGCGAAGTGCGTTCTTTATATTGTCTATAAATATATAAAATTATTAAAAAATTGTTTAAAAATTAATTTTGAATGTATTTACAATTAATATATTTACTTTAAATCCCCATGTTCATATTTGCGTATATTAGAAATATGAAATTTTTTACAAAATTTGGCGAAAATTTCATCTTCAATTGCATTTCTTTTATTTTCCATTTCGACTAATTCATTATTTTTAGCTTCCAATTGTATTTGTAATTCTTTTATGAGTGGCTGGATGAATTATAAAATCGATTAAAAATACGTTATTAAACTATGAACAAAGACATTAAATCTTACATTAGTTTCAAGATTGTGAAGTTCATTCTTTAGCTCCGATAGTTTATGCTCTTTAATTAACAAATCTTCTTTTTGTTTCTGAATACAAATTAAAATTATAATTATAAATATATCTGTTTATTATATATTTTATAAAAGTGTTTTACTTACTTTAATGAAAGGTCTTAGATTTTTCTCTAATTCTTTTTGAACTTGTTCTAACTCTATTGTTAATTCAAACTTCAATTTTTGTTTCTCGCTTAGTTTTTTTTGCAATTCTCTTAATAACATGCTTTTCAATTGCTTCAAGTGCATAAGTGTTTATATACTTAATATTAAATATTTTAACGAAGATTATAATTATCATTCAATAAATACAAAATAAGTTTTACCTTTTTTTCTTTTAAATCTTCATATTCTTTGTAGTTCCACTGTTTCAATCGTTCTAATAAATTAGCTAATCCCCCAGAAAATTGTCCATCCTTTTTGTAATATGTTCCATTCAATGAAACGCACTAAATTCAAATAATTGTTTATTTATAAATCATATTTGCATCAGTATTGATACTATACATTAGTACATGAAATATTTACATTAAGTTTCTTTCTAAAAGAAATATCAGAAGCGTCATCATCAGTTTCACAAATAACTATATTATCTATGTTATAAAAATGACATAACAGTCGCTTTATTTCTTCTGATTCAGTGTGCAATACAGTAGATACAAGTCTTGTATTTGTTTCATTGTTCAGCTTTCTTTAAGTAATAAATTCTCATGATACATTTATATAAAAATATATATTTATTAGAAGCTTACCTCAATACTGTATTATCTAATGTTTTACGTGAAATATAGTCTAAAGGTAAAAAGGTTTCGAATGCTGAAAATTTGTCACCATCGTATGTCATTTTTAAAAATTCCATACATCGCATAGCAGTAAATCTATCATTTACAATAATATTATCCATATTTTTACCTAAGATCTTCATAACCGATACCCGATAACGTTCTTCATTAATATCGGTTAAATTTTTCAATCGATCGCGCTAATAAAAAAATATTTATTGTTTCGATATATAAAAAACCGAAATTATATAATAAACAAACGGGTTTTAAATGAGATGAAAAATTAAAATGAAATACGAAACTTACAACTCCTGGAAAATTAGCTTTCAATTTCAATAATATATCATGTTTTCTTTTACTTTTTCGCTCCTCTTGTTTTGATACATTACTATCGCTAATTTCTTTTTCCAAAAATTCAATATCTGCGTTCAAGTTTTCTGCTTCTCTCATCATATCATTTATTTCTTTTCTTATTTGATCATACGCTACTTGAGTTTTAGTTTCAATCGCCTCTTTGTCTATTATTTTTTCATTCATTGCGTCTATCTCTAAATTCATTTTATCTATTTGAGATTTTTCTCTATTTATTTGTTCAGAAAAAAAGTTTATTCTAGTTTCAAAGTTAAACTCATCAATTTTGGTTTTGATAGCATCTCGTTCTCTTTCAATAGAATCAAAAAAACCAACATGACTAGCAAATTTTTTTTGAGCTTCTGATTTTAATTTAAGATATTGTTCGTACTAAAATTAATGAACAGCACATGTATACGCCTTTTTTAATATATATATATATATATATATATATATATTTATATACAATAAAACTATAACTTATGCTTATTATCTAAGTCAATACAAATATTAATATAATATTTCATATACATGGATTTTTTATTTGCGTATTCATTCATATGGATTCAAGTAGATATTAAATAGATAAACATTCATATATCTTTATTAAAATTTATTTCATAGTTTAAAAATAAAATTTACCTACAATACTATATTTCAAAGAAAATTATTTTTAATTAGTATAAAATCTATTAATATAACTTTTCAGATATTTCTAAAACTTGCAATTATTAAAAAAAATAAAAAATATTCTAAAAAATTATGACCTTTTGTATACGTAACCAATTAAGCTTCAATGAACTTATTCGATTTAAATAAAAAGTGTTCGAAATATGTTTATTATTACCTGTTCATCTTTTAATTTAAGTGAACATGGTTGGCTTTTAGATTTTTGATAGTTCTCTTTACTTTCTTCAACTTCAAGGTATTGTCGCTTAAGATTTTTAATATTTTCTTGTCGAGCTTTATCGATTTGTTTGGCTTTTGTTAAATTTCTTTCAATTTTTTTTATACTATCTTCACAGTGCGAAATTTTTTGTGTAAGCTCTAACATTTTTGATGAATATTTTGTTAATTTTCCTCTAGAATTTTCTAATTCTTCATTTAACTTTTTCAAATAAGATTCTTGATTATTGAGTTGACTTTTAAGATTAATTATAACATCTTCTTTAGAATTTTTAATTTTCTGAGCAACAGTTACTTTTATTTTGGTATCATCTTTTGCAATCATAAATTCATCTATAGATTTATCGATTTCATATAATTTTAACAAATAATAATCAAATTCAAGTTTAACCTATAATTTTTATAGTGATAGATGTACGAATAATAATTTACGTAACTTATATGTACACACGTATATATATATATATATATATGTACTTACTAATTCGTTATGAAGTTTATCATACTTTTCAGTTTCTTTAAACGTTCTTGAAAGCTCTTTTTTTAGCTTAAATTGAAAATTAAGATCTTTCTTCATCTGATCTATCTCAAAATATCCTTCTTTTAATTCTTTACTCAAACTGATAATATGTTTTAAATAATACGTGTTTTAATGTAAATGAAAAAAAAGATCAGTTATAAAAATTTTAAAGAAAAGTTAATATATAAATATAAATTTACCTTATATATTCGGGTTTGTAAGCAATTGAATTGCAAATATGCTCAAAAAATTCACACCTTTCTTTTTCACCTTTCATTGCAATATTTTCAATAGAGTTTTGTTGAACTAAGAAATTATTTGCTTTAACATTTATATTATATTCCAAAAGCAGAGCTTTGTACTCTTTTACGGTCACAACCTAGTATTAGATTTAAATTAAATTAAATATTAATCATGTTAATTAAAATACTTTAATATTATATAGTTCCTTACTATATTGTTTATTAAATATATGTGCGCTAAATTCTTGTAATCAGCTGATCGTTGAAAAATTGTTTCTTTATTATTAAAATTAAGTGTCACTCTGACCCAAGTACTGAATCATGTAAAAATAAAATATTTTAACAGAATTGAGAATAATTCCAAATATTAAAGACTTCATACTGATATAATTATTAAATAATTCCATATAATTTTTCAATTACACAACTTACGGATTTAAGAAGAAATGCAATTGCAACATTTTTTATATTCAATAGATATCAAATTAGATGCAATAATAATTTAGATTTTAAACATTCTCTATAGAATTAAAATCTGTATAATAATGAAAAAAATAACTATAACTTGAAAATTTTGTGCGCATTATCACTACAAAAAGATTTTATCTAAATTTTTTTGTAACTTAAAAAAATATTTTCTTTTTCGACAATATTTTTCTTGCGGTTATATTCGAAAACTCACATTTATTGTCAACACTATTATTCTTTTAACGCATACATTAGTTATGCTAAATGAACTAATTTAAAAATTTTTCAAATATTAATAATACAGGGTCATAAAAAATATATATTAGATAAATATATTTGTAACTCAGTTTAAATAACTGAAGAATTACGTTAATGTAATGTGTGTAATGCACTATGAATATAAATTACTTATACATTTTACAAAATATGTAAATAAAATAAATAGATGATTTTTTTTTAATGTGTTTGAAATTGTTTTTATACCTCGAGCAATCTTTGTCATTAATATTCTCTTTATTACAAATATCCTCCTGAAGACGCTGAAGCGATATTTTATCATACCCAGGAAAACAAAATACAAATTCGATTGCATTCACTATAGAAGATTTACCTGAAAATTACAATTTATTTTGATCTTTATACGTCAAATATTGCTATCCTATATCAGAGACACTTTTTAGGCAAATATTTCATTAAAAAATTGTATTAGAAATTATCTTTATAAATATTTTAATAATAAACATCCATAATATATGCATTATTAAAAAATACGCATCATATCTATTGTCTAAGCATTTATTTTATTTTTGCAGTTCGTAGCTAATGTAATTATAAATATTACATATATATTTCTATATTAAAGATTATAGTTTTATAAATGTAAAATAATTATAATAATAAAATAATTATAATAGTAAAATAATTATAAAAGTATAATTTTAAAATTGTCTATTTTCGATCTTACTTTTTGTTTATTTCATTCATTTTTATGATATACAATTTTTTCAATAGTTAATTATATAAATATATATTGCATCCTGTACTAAAAAGATAATTCTTAATTATTAAAATAAAGGTTTGGTAGCAAAATCTTTTAGCATTCAATAATTCGAATGAACAGTGGATAAAATATTAAAATTTCTTACAATGAAGTATAAATACATAAATATACAAGTAAGAATTAAGAAATTCTAAGAATAGAATTTTACGAACTTGCTTCGCGCGAATTTTTTTTTGAGAAAAAAACGAAGCATTAACAAAATTCTATTGCACGTTTTAAAAAACTTTTTATTTATAATTCAACATTTTAATGAAAAGAATATAAAATCCTTTTTTTATTATGTAAATTATTTTTTTTTAAATAAAAAATATATCAGAATTTGAAACGCTTCAAGAATAATATGAATGATGTATTTCAAATTATACAAATAAGCTTGTAAAATGTGATAGTATTGATTTTATAAAAACATTTTTATTATTATTTTACACAAAAGAATGTATAAACATTAATATATAAGTAAAATTATACAAGCATGCATAAAATAAATACATTAAAAGTATGCAATCAAGACATTTTTGTTAAATTACATACGTACATAAGTTACATATGCATCAATTAAAGTACTAACGAACTCCGCAATAAAGATAATAAAACTAATAATTGAAAGTAAAGTTTTTAAAAAATATATATTACCTGCTCCATTGGGGCCAATTATCGAAGAAAATTGCATCCAATTAATGCAAACCTCTTCTTTATAGCTCTTAAAATTCTTTATTTCTAATCGAGAGAAATTCAACATTTTTTCTGGTCTAATGAAAAAATTTAACTTAAAATGTATTTGTCTAAATAATCCACTGTTTTCCAAACGTTAGGAATGAACAACTTTAGTTCCGAGGAAAGCAGCTTCGATCTCGGCTTCCGGAGCAAATAAACTTTTAAAGTAATAAAAATACGATCGACCTCTCGCGGATAAAATTTTAATCGATTTTAAAAAGTATTACAAAAAAGAAAATTGGAGCGCAGGAACCGTTAGCCGGTCGCTCTTTTGGAAATTTTTTGTATCGGTATGTTATAAATTCTGTTTTATTAATATTTAATTAATTTTATACTACATGTATATTATATGTAAATGAGCATTAATATTGTATAACACTTTTCAAACAACATTTTTCTTGCGCAGAACCTTTATTCAATTGTATCAAGAGGTTTCAAGTTGTATACATTTGAGTTAAAATCTAGCATATTTAAGAACGCTCTTACGCCAATATTATTTTAAAAATCTTAAATTAATAATAACCTTAAATATATATATTTTATTTTAATAAATCTGATATTAATGATATCCATATTTTTCACATAATTTACTCTTTACAATCATACATGAATAATATACAAAATGATAAACAGAGTATGTATAAAAATGTCTCATAAATTTATTAGCTCAATTTTACAATGGTAAATAATATGGTATGCATAATTAATGTTAATCTAAATTTCATGATATAAATGAAATCGTATAATCGATTACGTAAAAATAACTAAGAAATTCCTGAACAATTATTGTCCCTACGAAATGTTCTTAATAGGTAATAAATAATTTCCTTTGCATTATTTTCATTTAGTAAAACATATCACCTACATATATATATATAAATCGCAATGTCAAATTTTTTAGTATTTTAAAGTCAATATGTAGGAAAAATTATCATAAAGGATTTCTTTTTAATATACATACTAACTAACGTGAGTTGGGAATGTTGTTAAGTCTAGAGTTAGGACCTTACTTTCTAAACATTCTCCAACCTGCAAAAAAAAATTTTTCGTATTACACACGATTAACAAGAAAATTTAAGTAATTTTTAAAAATCTTCACTTACATCAGGGCAAATTCCGATAAGAGCGTCTGCATGCGAATAAAATTCTTCCTTTAAAGATATAACAATAGTTTGAAGCGAATTTGTTTTATCCCTAATATAGCTGGCTACTTTTCCGATATTTGTATTATCTAAAGCAGCGTCAATCTCGTCCAAAACAAAAAATGGGGCAGGTTGATAACTAAAAATTATAAAGTTTATTTATATAGTTGTTATAAGGGAACACTTCTTATTGAAAATTTTACAATTCATAAATAAATCATCGAAGGTCTTACCTGTGAATCGCAAATAATAAAGCGAGAGCTGCTACAGTTTTTTCACCTCCAGACAGATTAGACATTGGTTGAAATCGTTTCCCAGGAGCAACACAATTATAATTAATACCATCCAAATAAGGCTCTTCCGGATTTTCCGGTCCAAGGAAAGCTTGAGCAGACTGATTTTTTGCCAAACTCTATTGTAAAAAGTATAAGATTTAAGTAATTGTATAAAAATTGTATTAATAATAAAGGATAGAATAAACTAAATATTATAATAGATAATCGATAATTTGCAAGTGTAAATTAAAATACTCAAGAGGCTCAAATAATTAATGTTTAAAGAAATATTAAGACGATGTACACGAACCTTATAAATTGGGTCGATTTCATTTGAAACATGCTCAAAACAAGTTGTGAACCTGTCGTATCTTTCTTTCTTTACTTTTTCGAATTGAGTTTTTGCCTTCTTGGCTTTTTTACGCAGTTGTTCGAATTCTTCATTTGTTTCTTGTAATTTTTCCTTCGCAAGATATAACTTTTGAATAGCTTTCATATTTGGAGCTTGAATACGTTGTATCGTATTTTGTAATTCATTAATAACTTTTGTTAGTTTGTCTGTTGTTTTTTTAAGGTCCTCTTCATCCACATCCTTCAAATTGTCTGGTAATGATGAATAATCTATAGTTATACGGCTTTCTCTTTCATATTGCTTTTGCGTGTTGACAGTCGTGTCATTATTCGATTCATTAGTAACTGTACTCGCATCTCCTGCAATATCCTCCATATTTCCATGAAGCATGGGAATAGCGATATCCTCCATCTAAACGTAAATGTTTATTTATAGAATGTTTAAAAAGTTTTAAGTTTAATTTACAAATAGAATTTGAATCACGTATCTTTGTTCTATTAACTTAATAATAAATTTGATTTTCTTAACTAAATACAGTATTCGGAAAGTGTGAATGAGGCACGAAACATATGTAAAAATTTGAACTTCACACGATGATTACCTTGCAATGCATCAAAATCGCATGGCGCTCACTTTTGCGCTGCTCAATTTTATTCTCGATAGAATTAAGCTGTTTATTCGCTGCTTGAATATCCTTAGCTATAGCCCCTACTTCACGCCTACATTTTCCTATCTCCTCATCTTTTTGGTCCACTTCCATTTTCTTTGCATTTCTAGCTGATTTTAACTGTTCCATTTGGGTTTCGTCATTTTCTATTTCTGCCTTTTGATTTTTTTCTGTCTGCTTAGCAGATTCCAATTTATCCTCGGCATCTTGAACCGCGCGCTCCCATCTCAAGACATTACCTAAATTGAGAGTTTTATAATTACTTTAAAATAAAGTACAAGCTTACAATTTGTACATTTTCATATTAAAAAAAAATCATGTTTATTTTCAAATTGCAAAACAAAAACTCATACTTTCGGTATCACGTTGCTTTTCAAAATCCAACTGATTTTGTATACGATTGCACTGGTTTTCAAATTCCATTCTCTTTTTAGCTCTTTCTTCTTGTGATCTATGACGACAATAATTAATTGTAGCTTTGTAAAAAATTTATTTAAATAAATTTAAAAAATCCCATACCTGAGTTCTCGCTCTTCGTATTGCCGAATATTTGAAATGCTAATAGATTCACAAAAGCTGGCAAAAACGTCATCTTCAACATTATTCATTTTTTCCTTAATATTTTGAATTTCTTGGTCGCGTTCGGCCATTGTTTTTTCAATAGCTGATATTGTCGGCTGAATTATTGAATTTTTTTATGAAAATTCTATAAATTTTAAGTAATTAATAATACTTTAAAATGCTTACTTACCCCAAATTTGTCAAGTTCACTTTGTAATTTTGCCAGTTCTCCTTTCAACTCAGCAATTTGTTTTTTCTAAAAATTGTACGATTATTATAACACAATAATTACTTTTTAATAAACATTACAATTCATCTACAATATCTAATATGATTGTTAAAAATGATTATTTTCAAATATTACCGTAGCTGTTAAATCACTTTTATTGTATTTTAATCTGGTCTCCAATCCACGAATTTGAGATTCTATTGTATTCAATTCTGATTCTTTGCGAGATTTCTTTAATGCCTCTCTAAGTTCTTCTGTTAATTTTTCCTATAAAATTAAAATTAAGTTTTACTAATAGAATGTTAAACAATTAACACTTTGAGTAATCGTATTAAAGTTGTATATACTTTTTGTGCCTTCAATTGAGACATTTGTTTTTCGTCCCATCTTTTAGCCTTTTTGGCTAAATCTAAACTACCACCGGAAATAATGCCTGCCTTTTGATAAAATGTTCCATCAAGAGCTACACACTGAATGTATTTTAAATAAGAAAATCAATTAGTTTTTAGTATATTAGAAATATTACATTATTTGATTTATCAAGAACTTACGTCATATCTTGCTTTCTTATCCATTTCATAAGCTACTTTATTAGCATCTTCGGGAGTTTCACAAACCAAAGCATTGTTTGTTGCAAATAAAACTGCACGATCTATATCTTTTGGAGAAAAACGTAATACATCGTATAACAATTTTACATTTTTTGGTTCTTGAATATTTCTGTAAAAATATGAGTAATTGCATATCATAAACTATGGGTTAAAATTTTTTTTCCTAAATTATAATAATATTACCTAAGACGTTCTTTCAATGGCTTAGCTTGTATATAGTCTAAAGGCAGAAAAGTTTCTGGTTCAAGATACTGTTCTTTTAGATATTGTATGCACTGCCTAGCAGTTTTTTCTGTGTCAACAACAATAGCTTCCATGTACTTTCCAAGCACTTTAGTTATAGCGACGTTATATCTTTTGTGAATAGGTTCGCACATATTATACATTCGGTCATACTTAAAAAAAATTTATATTTATATTTAAATATTTTTTACAAAAGATTGAATATGATAAATACTATAATACTTTCAAACTTACCACTCCAGGAAAAAGCCTTTTAAAATTTTCAACAATTTCAGTCTTCTTCTTTGTTCTAGATACTTCATGCTTATCAACTTTAGCATCTCCTAACTGTTCTGATATGTTTTCTAATTCTCGCTGCAGTTCCTGAATTTTATCTTTAGAACTGCCGACGTCACTTTGCAAATCTACGCGTAATTTCTTTTGATCTTCTAATGCAGCTTCTGATGTCCGAATATGTTCTTCTAGTTTTTCAATACGTTTTGTAGCCTCTTCAAGCATGTGTTCTTTCTGTTTTATTTTGTTCTCAATTTCAGTTTTCTTTCGTCCTTCATTGTCTAATCTATCCTGATCAGACTTTTGTTCTCGGTTTATCGAATCAAGCATTTGTGTATACCTTGCTGATTGCTTACCAGCTTCTTCCTTTAATCTATTATATTCTTTTACTTGTTCATCCTCTAGTTGAACGTCACGTCCTTGTGACTGGGACTGTGCTGCAATGCCAGCTTCGTAAGTTGATTTTGTCTCCTCGACTTGACGTAACTCTTCCAGAAGCTCATTTATATCCTTTTTATGGGCTTCATCCGCGACCCGAGATTGTGCCAACGATTTTTTCGCAGACTCACATTTCTTCTGCATATGCGCAACACGTTCCTTTGCTTTGATGAATGCTGGTCGTTTCTTTGTAATCTCTACTTCTACTTCTCGAATATCCTGTTCAATTTTAGCCAAATCACGTCCTAATTTACCAGATTCCTTTTTCCTCTCCTTCAGTACTTCATCCGCCTTTTCACGTTTTTTTTCTTGTTTTTCAATTTCATGCTGCTTCTTTTTTAAAGATACTTCAAAATTTTCTAGCTCTTTTTCATTGTGAAATAGTCGGAATAATTGCAGCTCCACTTGCTTTTCTACATATTCTTCCTTCAAACGTTGATATTTTTCAGCTTCTTCTTTTTCAAGTTTAGCTTCCTTTCTTTCTGCAGCGATTCCTTTCTTTTTCTGATACGAAAACTGTGTTTCTTCCTCAGCTCTTAACATTTCTGTCTTCAACCGTTCATACTCTGCTTTCAAAGCTCCCGAATTACTTATTTCTTCAAAAAGTGCAGTCCTTTCTTTTGGATTTTTCATAGCTATTGATTCAACTGCACCTTGAAAAACTAAGAAATTTTTGGCTTTTACATTTATTCCTAAATGCTCTAATTCGTTTAAATAAACTTGACTTGTAACCACCTAAAAAGATAAATTTTCTGTCAGTAATATTATTCATAAATATAATCCAATTTAGTGGTTTTTATAAATTTATTGCAAAACATATTTTAAATAAAATAATATTTAAAAATTGATAATCATTTTACGCATATTTTAAAGAATCCATATATTTTTATTTAAAGTAAAAAAATAGAATTTATATAACATCAAAAGAATTATTTTAAAACATTTTAATTATGTAATCATGCTATATTCTTTCATTACTAGAGTATCTTGGATTTTACAGAATATTTGATTAACATTAAAAAAAATGTTCTTATTCTAGAAAATTATTTAGTAATCATTTACACATAACAAAACATTTCTATGGTGTTCATAACTTACACTTCCATTTATACGATGTTCTGATGAGGAACCATGAACGGAGCGCATGAAGCTCTTTTCTGAACCATCTTCCAATTCAAAAACTGCAGTTACCGAAGCACTGAAATATATTTATTAAATATTATATTCTAAATTAAATAATTATAATAAATTTTATATATAAATATATGAATATAAAAAAGAAAATGTATTTTTTTTTTATTTTTTATCACTTTAAAACTTTTTATGTTTGTCTTACCGATCATTACTTAAGTTAAAACATTAAATTTATAATCGTTATTTTGCAAGTTACACGCATGCACACACGCATGAACGAATAAAATCTTCAGAATCATTAGTTAACAATGGACAAGCTATAAATAATCAATTTTTTACAATTAGAAATATGAAATAGGTGTGCTCAACATAATTCATCAAACTACAATAATCCACGAAGATCAGAAATTTTGTTTTGTCCTTAGAAGATGTTTTAAGCGTAGGTCCTGTACCTTCTTGCAACGGGCATTCCAATTGATGCTCCATGGATGAGCTCGTTAAATCGTTTGACTCGTAAGCTGCTTGTTTTTTCACCCATGACAAAACTAATAGCATCCATGAAATTCGATTTGCCTGTAAACACAGGGGAGAAGAAGAATTTCGTGAGCAATGGATAATAATTACCCGAGGAAATGGAAAGCATAACCTACCGGATCCATTTGGGCCGATTACAGCAGTGAATGATTTCAGAGGTCCGATGACGAGTCTCCCTTTATAAGACTTAAAGTTCTCCACCTCAATGTGCTTGAGGAAGGCCGGCATTTTTACGACGATTTGTCCATAAAAAGGCCTTTATCTGTAAAAATTGACAAATTGGCGCCACAATTGTTACACCCGAAGCAAAACAAGCATCATATTTATACGCCAACTATTCCATAGACGTTATGACAGTGGACCGTGGCGGCGGAGAATCCATAAGTAGTACGAGGAAACGGGAACGCGGCAGATCTGGCAAACTCCGCTGGCCCGCCGGTCGAATTCCCGCAGCAGCGAACCCTGCCGGGCGTTGACCCAAGCCGAGTCGTTTCCCGGGTGGCGGCGACGGCGGCGGCGGCTGGCTGGCGGCGGGGTGGGGCAGGCGGTAGCCGATGGCGGACGTCCGGCCGCCGCCTGTCAAATCGCACTCGCTCGCCCACTCAATGGAGCGCGCGCGTGTTCGAGAAGGCGCCTGAAAATCTCGGCTCTCCCGCCCACGCGTTCGTCGTCGCTTCGCGGCCGAGGCTCGTGCCCTCGGTCGACGAGTGCAGCTGGAAATCGGGGATTGACCGACACTCGGTGCTAAGTAGGACGATGCAGTACCGGCGCCGGGAAGTTCAGAAATACCCGCTGCAGTGACGCGAGGAGCTGCTTTAAAATAGAGAACTCGACAAATGATAAGGATTTTATTACACCTTCTCATGTGTAGCCGAACATCTTTTAGATTAATACTTTTAATAAATCATTGAGGCCCCCAAAAACGGAATATGAACGTTAACGTTCTTAACTCAAACTGAGGGTTCCTTTATTATGGGTATGGAATTTAACGATGGATTTTGCTCTTGAAAAAAATAATTACTTCGTTGCGCTATTTATTATTCAAAGACTAAACGTAAAGACTTATATTAAGCTCTTGCACAATTTTTTTTTTCTACGGAAGGCATAATTAACTTTAATAATGAGAAGGCATTGTACTTCTCAATTGTAAAGATACAATGTGAAAGTATTTTTAAATATTTAAATACTTCTATTGGAATTTTGTTTTTCCCCTGTTTTTGTTCATCTTTTTCTTTTTTTTTTTGTTTTTTTTTAATTTTTACTTCTCATCTTTTTGTTTTCTTGGTTTTTGTTGCTGTTTTAAATAAATAACGTCGAGATTTGATTTCAACTAAAATATTTTTTTTATTATACTATAAAAATACATTGTACGCGTTAAATCGTTTGCATATCCTCTACTAAAGAAGTAAGGAAAGTGGTTCCATTTATCAGTTTTGTCGTTCCAATAACAAACTCGACGTTCACTGAAAATCAATACAATTTTTAATTTTTAATTTAATTTTGAGCATTAAATTAATTTTATACATAATATTTACAATCTTCTTGTTGAGAAAGAAATCGTAAGGCTGAAATCTCCGCGTAAGTACAGCCTCCAATAAAAAATACTAAAATAAGCTTTGGTGGTTCTGAAGTTGAATCTTCACTTGTTATAGAATTTCCTGAAAAGAGCATGAAATTACAAAAAAAAAAAAAATTATGTTTTTTCAATATTTCCACAACTAATAATTAAAAATATTCTAACCGCTTTTCAGTAATTGACTATTAACCCTTTTATTCGATAAGCACTTTTTCGTTTATAATTTTAATTCCTCCCTACTATAATGCTCGTTCAAAATATAAAATTGCGTTGTCATTTACTAATAAGAAACCGAATCCCTTTAATAAGCAAGATCTTTTTCGCAAAAGCTAAAATTGCGCCACAAGCCATGCACTTACGATACGTAGCACGAAACTAAAAAATAATTACTGTATGATTACGTCACAAGAGGTGAATAAAATTTAACAAATTAATATAAATTCAAATTGAAAATTGTTTATAAAAGATATCGAGAAGGATTAAACACAGTAGTAGTCAATTCGAATAAAAATGCCGCTCCTTACTTCTTCCGGATGAAGCTAAACTCGGAGAGACACTCGAAATTGAAGGTCCTGGCAAAAGTCCGAGAATATCGTTGAGCCCTTGCCATCCTCCTGGTTGCACTAATTGTTCTGCTAATCGAACACTTAACGGTGCATATATAGAATGAACGTAACTAATGTCTTTGGGTGCGATTTCACTTTCATCTTCAACGGTTAATCTTAAAGCTTTTCTCAGTACAGCGTATTGCCTAACCGACTGTTGAACCTTCAGTAAGCCGACTTTTTCTAAATTCAGCAGTGTTGGCAAATGTTGAAAGCCGTACGTTTGTATGATTTCTCTCTTATAGTAGTCAAGAATTTTTTGTTTTAATCCGGAATTGGTAATTGACTGAATGCACAGGAGCCTCAAGACTTTCATGAGGGGCTCCTGCTGTGCAATTAAATCCTCGATGTAAGGGTTTGGTTTGTCTGTGTCTATGCAATTTAAAAGTTCTTGCTCAACTTGTAATGTTTCTAAGAAATTAGTAGAATCAGTTACGTCCTTAATCATTTCGGCTATCGTTGTGTCTACAAATTAAGTAAATAATATCGCATGATATTTTCACGTGGCTACGAATAATGAATTTATAAAATACAAAAATCATAACAAATCAAAACTGATATCTATATTTACTAATTGTATTTTATTTGCGAAATGATTTGCCATAGTTACATACGTTTAGCTAGAGACTGTTTAGTTGCTAACATGTGAGGTAATCTTGCTACAAATTGTTTTATTTCTTGCACACTTTTGTCGCCGTGTCTCTCATCAAATTGGGATGAAATCACTTTTGCCTTTCTACTAAGAACTGGGCCAACCCCATTGAAATTTTTATCTCTAAATAAATATATGTTAAAATAATCGATCGTTTAGAATGTAATTTCGAGATAATTTTAAAATAATATTGAATACCGAATTTCTGCAAATAATTCTTCTCCTGAATTAAGTATGATCTGTTGCTTCTTTTTTTCAAGAGACATTACAGTAGGTGATTCATCTGAACTTAAAAATTTTTCTGCCGGCAATTTTACGGTAACTAGAAGATCAATTTTAATTATTTTTAACAAATAAATAAATACATTAAATAATTAAATTTTCAAATTAAAGTTGAATTAAAATTAATAACTGAGTGCATGTCTATGTAAAAAGAAATTTATTTCCGATTGTTATTTATGTGTGTTTAATTAGCTGAATATTATATTAAAGAATAAATACCAAACAGAGTTTGTTTGAGTTATTTTTAAAAAAAAGTAAACTTTTAACATTCTATACCTACTATTAGTAATACCAAAAATCTCATCGATCAATCCTTCATATGTTAATTGAGTTACTAAGGGAGATAACAAATCTACTGATCTATCGAGTAAAAGTAAATGCTCTATTGCTGGAGTCTGATTATTGTTTAGTTTTGTATCCTCTACTTCTCTGTTTAGTCGTTGCATTAAATCCCAAACCTTACTTGCTGCAGGTCCCTTTCCAGTAATCTTAGGAATTTTTCCATACAGCTGTTGCATGCTCTGTATAGCTTGTGCAACTTGATATAAGCAGGTAGGATCATTTTCTAAGTGAAATTCACGAAAAGCATTGTTGGACTCCATAGAAACTAAATCATTATCAAAAGGAAAAAGATCGCAAGGAAATTCTTCAATTAGAGTAAAATTTCCAAAAACTCCACGGTTTTGAAGCTTCTTCTCACATAGTAAGCTTTTACGAGGTACAAAAAATATGTGAAATTCTTTACGGTGCCTATTACCTTCTTCGCTACAAAAAAAATGTTTAGCGATGTTATTATTGATGTGAATAAGACAGGCATTTGGTCTATGTAGAATAAAATTTACCCATGAATATTTTGAGCTATCAAATCCATAAGATTTAAGTGTGGCCTAGTAATAAATATTACATTAGTGACATCAGCTGGTGGCAGACGACCACCTACCAATGGATACATTTTGATAACTTCGTGCTCTTGAAGTATATCATATTTGGCCACAAGACCCATAGGCCCCCCAAGAGATTCGTCCCAAACAATCGCCTAAAAATGTTGAAATTAAAATTACTACAATTACTATAAAATCAAGCAAGTATTCTAATATTTACTTTGGGCCCATCGCATTTTTCTAATAAACAAAGTAATTGTTTCCTAGCTTGCTCCTGAATTAATCCAATATTTAATCTTCCATTAGATAAATGTGTCGATGACATGATTTTTTTTATGTCATTTGAAAATGCTGTAAAGCAAAAATCACCTTGTTATTTAAAAAATTAAAAAAGGCATGAAATTCATCTGACAAACATAGTACCAACACATCAACTAACCTAATACATCTTCTTTTTGAATTATTATAAACCTAGCTTCTTCATGGATACTTATAAAGTTACAAATACTACAAATTGCAATTTTTTTAAGGTGACAGTGTTGACTTGACACATTAAAACTAAACCACGCAATCATACACTTCGACAAGTTTCAGTGTATGTCAGAAATTCATTCGTTCGCTAATAGAGGCGTTGCTAAAAAATGGCGATTAGTGCGTGTTTTTATTGAGTGTGTGTTATCGTTCCAAAATACGTAAAATGCTTGTAAAATAAGATTTATTAAGTAAGCCAACATGTCTATGTCAAAAACAACAAATACATATAATCGACAAAATTGGGAAGATGCGGTAAGTAATATATACAGGACTATTTTACAAATTTATGAATATAAAAAAGACGAAATATAACCTATCAATACTTTATTTCTTTTAGGAATTCCCAATTTTATGTCAAACATGTTTGGGAGACAATCCATACATTCGAATGGTAATTAATAGTGAATTTTAAAATTTAACAACAATTGCCAATTACCATTGCATTAAATGAGTTATTTTATTTATATTTCAGACTAAAGAAAAGTATGGTAAAGAATGCAAAATTTGTATGCGACCTTTTACTGTATTTCGATGGTGTCCAGGTGCTAGAATGCGTTTTAAGAAAACAGAAGTTTGTCAAACCTGCAGTCGTCTCAAAAATGTTTGTCAAACTTGCCTACTTGACTTAGAATATGGTTTACCCATACAAGTGAGAGATGCTGCTTTGAAAATTAAAGATGACATACCCCGTTCAGATGTAAATAAGGAATATTATGTTCAAAATATTGATAATGAAATAAGCAAGCTAGATGCAACTACCCCAGCTGGTGCTGTTGGAAAATCTGCCGCAGCCAGTGATTTATTGATGAAGCTTGCTAGAACAAGTCCATATTACAAAAGAAACAGACCACATATATGTTCCTTTTGGGTGAAAGGAGAATGTAAAAGAGGAGAGGAATGTCCTTACCGACATGAAAAACCAACAGATCCTGACGATCCTTTGGCAGATCAGAATATTAAGGACCGTTATTATGGTGTAAATGATCCGGTAGCGGATAAACTCATGAGAAGAGCAGCCGCGATGCCAAAATTAGATCCACCAGAAGACAAGTCCATTACAACACTTTACGTTGGAAATCTCGGTGAAATATTAACCGAAAAAACTTTAAGGGATCATTTCTACCAATATGGCGAAATTCGCTCGGTTACAATGGTTCCAAGGCAACAATGTGCTTTTATTCAGTATACACAGCGCAATGCAGCTGAAGCTGCTGCGGAAAGAACATTTAATAAATTAATACTAGGTGGTCGAAGATTAACTATTAAGTGGGGACGTTCTCAAGGTCGTCAAGTAGTTTCAGCAGTAGAAGGTGTTCGAGAAGTTTTAGAACCTGTTCCTGGTTTGCCAGGAGCTCTTCCACCTCCTCCTGAGAGCATCACCAATAATTTCTTTAACCTACCTGGTATAATCCCACCGCCTATGATTCCACCACCACCAATGCCACCTCCTCCATTTATCTTTGCTCCTCCAATGGCACCACCAGTTGCTCCTATTTTCCCACCAGGAACAACACCATCTGCCATACATTATCCGAGTCAAGATCCATCTAGAATGGGAGCTTCACAAGGAATTGGAAAACCTTGGCCAGAAGAAAATTAAATATTAGGAAGATTGTAATACATCAACAAATTTCTGTTATATTAATTTAACAGATAATAAATTCTGTATTTTAAGATTAAAAAGTACGTTGCGTTCTGTCTTATAATTGTCACAAGATATAAGCTTGGTATTCAAAGTTTCTGATCATCTGATAAAAATGTTTGAATTATTGTACAATTCACTTCAAAATTTAATTTCTCTATAATTTTAATGTATAATTAGTATTTTAATTTAAAAAATATAATTTACTTCAATTGCATAATTTAGAAAAATTAATTAATTAATTAATTAATTAATACATAATATACATATTCATTTTTAATGTTGATTTATAAATAAACGTATTTTTAAAGAATTATATAATTAAATTGTAATTAAATTAAGATACATTGAATATTAATTTTACTAAAATTGAATGCATTCATATCCTTAAAAAACTACAAGTATGTAACGAAAAAAGTTCGTACTATGTTGACATTAAAATTTTTGGAATCCTATGATGTTAAAATAAAAATTAATCTGTGGTTATAATTTCTAGGGAAATAATTTTTTTTTATTTCATCCAAACCTAAAAAATTTAAGCGACAGTACTTAAATGTAACAATTATTTTTACTTTATGATTTCGGAAAATTCTTAGTCTTGAATTCTCCATATAAGAATTATTTTAAATTTATATTAATTGTTTTAAGATCATTAGTGCAGGTAGTTTAAAATTACTAAATTAAAAAACAAAAATCTTATATTTAATGATTTTTCAACTATAGATTTATAATCTTTATTTATTTTTTATAATACAATAAAATCTTATTTTTCTAAATTAATATCTAATAAATAACTAATTTTAAATGTAAGATTAGAATTTTTGTGAAAATTTCAATTTATATATATATATATATATGTGTATATACATGGAATTCTTATATTAATGTACAGCATTGTTTAAAAAGAAAGTCTTGTGCTTTAAATTAAGAAAAATTATAATTGTTTTCTATTTACAAATTAAAACTATAGGTAATTTTTCAATACTTCATCTATTGTCTTGTTTAATTTTAAATTTTGCCAATCTAATGAAATATTGTCAAGATGATTATCAAAATCGACTAGATTTCTGTATTCTTCTCTCTGCATTAATTCGTACATGGCTTCGTAAAGACTAGCACCGCCCTCGTAATTTATGCTAATAAAAAACAAAACATCAATTTATTATTATTATTATTATCATTATTCTTATAAATAGGCTAAGTTTTCTTATTAGCAGATATAATTGTATAAATTAAAAAAAAAGTAAAATTTTTATTAAAATTATTAGTTTAACAATGAACAAATGAATTTGATATTTGAAAAGTACCAACATTTCCTTTTTTTCTTATCTTATAAATGGATCAAAAGAAACAGCAACGTACCTTGATTTATCTTTAAATTTCCACTTCCCATCTAGATACTGTGAAATTCTCAACGGGTTCACATTCATAGCAATAGTCATGTCTTTGTTATCGATAACAACATTAAGCGCTTGACTGAAATTTTCCGCTATTTTATCCGATATACCTCTGTGGGCAGGTTTGTCGGTGCTGCAAAAAAAAAAAAACGTAGATGTTACAGATTGCTCTTTAAGGATAATAATATATCATACAAACATTGTACCTGATATCGTTGATATTTTCATTAGCTAAATAATATCCAGCAATGACCAGACCTTGACTAAGGACCAACTGCTCCACCTATTAAGTTTTACAACACAGAAAATGAATGGGCCTCGCAAAAATAGTAAATAATTAAGGAGAATCAAGCAACTGGTGTTTGCAATAGCCGTGTAAATAAGCGTAAGATAATAACCGCGAGTAAGGGGTAGGAGCGAGGAGATGAGGAGCGACGAAAACAAATTAGAAAAGAAAATGCCCCAGGATATGAGGCAAACAATGGTAGAATTCAATGGGTCGAGCAGACGTCAAACGAGCGAGGCGATCGACCCGAATGGCATTTAATGTCCGGTGCGGGTACGCCTAAGAAAAAGCGACTCACCATGGTAAGGGCGACCTCGGACATGGGCGTAACGTGCAAGCAGACGTGAAACAGCGGCACGACGTCGACGATCTGCAGCTCGTTGGACTGGCTCTGCTTGCCGAGGAGTAAGCCGTTGATCGCGCAGTGCGGATACTTGGCCGCGTGCAGGATTATCTTGGCGTAGGCCCGCCCCGAGAACGAGACGTACGTCATGATGGCTCGTCGGTGGAAGCTGCCCCTCGATGCCAATTGCCTTCGACCAGCGTCGCCGAGGGCTTTGAGGTTAATGTATTTACGCGACTACTGCCACGTCATTTTGGACGTGTGTTTTGTCGGGACTCGGGGCGCTTTGGATTTGCGGGCAGTAGCGTCACGTGACCCTCGCTACCGACGGCGGCGCCTTTGATGCGGGCCTGTTACCCGGGCGACGTCAGCTGAGCGGCCTCGTGACTAATTCAAAACAAACCGCGCAAGGCGGCCGTCGACCGCGAGCTCATGGTCCGGTTTATTATTCATAAGAGCGAGGAAGTTTATTATTTATAGGAGCGATCGATGCTTTTAGGATGCGGCTTGCTTCGATCCGGAGCGCGACGATGACCGGATTAACGGGCAGTCACTCGAGTCGCTCGGCCATTGACAAAAATGCATTCGCTATTGCACCTTCGATTGTTTTCACGGCGTCGCTCTCCGGTATACATACATCGTACATACGCAACAATCTCTACGCGATTATCTCTTTTCTCGCCTGTCGTGATACTCCCTTATGCTGCGATGTCCAGCTTCTTACTTTCTTTTTCTTCTTCTTCTTTGTAACGATTCCAATTGAATATTCGCTCTAAAGAATATTTTATATTTTCTTGAAGCGCTGGTCGAAGTCTCGAACGAAGACAGATATTTATATGACTTATCCAAATTTTTTTTATTTTAAGGTAAACAAATATGGAAGACGCTGAGAAATTTGGCAGCTCTTTATTTAATAAAAATTTGAAAACGTTGGGATATAGCGAGTCAAAGAAGAAAGTCATGTTCAAAGGTATTTTTACAAATGATATCTAAAATAATAATTTAGTAGTCATTTTATCATCGCTTAATAAATTTGTTTCAAAACCATTTTCAGATTTTGATGATAGCGATCCACTTGAAGATCTTAACCCTTTTGAAGATGATTTTAAAGAATCTTTAAAACAAAACACTGATATTGCCAAAGATAACAAAATAGAGAACTTATTTGGCATAAAACGTGATAAAAAATCAGATGTAAAAGATTCTGTTGTAATTGATTCTTCCATTGTAAATATTTCATCATAATGATAATTAACGATCAAAAATAAAAAAAATTCACTTAACAATTTAACTTTGCAGATTGACAATACAGTGGCCAAAAAATCGCCGTTACTTCCCATTAGAGAACCATTGAAGAAATTACAATCGCAAGAATCAATTTTAAAAGAATCAGATTTCCTTCAAAGCCAAAGAAACATTCCAAAAATGAAATCTGTCCTTGATAGTAATAATGATTCTACTTTTAATTTAAATGAAAATAATAAAACACATGTTGTTAATCAGGCAAAGAAATCACTATTGATAGAAGACTTGTTTGGTAACAAATCAAGATCTACAGTTTCTACATTTGATACATCTAAAGACCGAGATATTTCTAGTTTTAATTTATCTACAACAAATTCAAATCCTAGAGAATCGCTGACTGGTTATATAATTTTATTTAAATCAATTTAAAATTTTGACAAATCATTTTTAAATGTCAAATTTATAGGTCTCAATTATGAAAGTACAAAGAAAACATCCACTGAAAGTGGATTTTCTTTAAGCGCATCAAAGGAACCAAGACGAGGTAGAAGATCTACTGTACCTAGTGATCCTCTAGGACTTTTTTCAACATCAAATTCACAAGTAATTTAATAACAAATATTTATTAATGTTTATTAACAAATATTTTATATAAGACAATTTATTTAAGTTTTATGAAATTTTCAAATAATAATCTAAATATTTTAGATTGATGAAGCTATTAAAATTGAAGACAAATCAAATCCACCATTGATTGCTGAAGCTAATATAAAAACTGTTGACCTTGAAGAATTACCAGAATGGCTGGGAGGCCCAAAAGTTCGAAAAGAACAAAAACAAGAAGCAGTTAAGACTGATAGAAATGAAGTTTTATCAAATGAAAAATTGACCGAAGCAGGAAATAAAATTCCAAATTCAACAAATTATCAAGTTCCAATATTAGGTAATAAGATGAAAGATTAAGTTATGAAACTTTTTATTTAAACCAATAATTTAAAAATTTTTAATTTATTATTGCCATAATTTAATACAATCAAATTATTAATCACGTTTATTAATTATATTAGGAAACGAAAGTACAGATCAAAGTAATCTGACATCAAAACTTTTGAGCATGGAATTTGATCAGCAAGCAGCAATAATAAATATGCAGCAACAGGAGCATGAGCTTAGAACAGCAGCTGCATTTTCGCAACAAAATCAAAAACTCAATTATTTATTGGAGACTCAGAAAATTAAACTTTCTGAGCAAGAGAAGCAATTTAATATGTTAATTGCTAGGCAGCTTGAAAGGCAATCTACACTTGAAGCTCAAATGAAATCTCAACAAGATCGAATAGATAGTTATATACAAGTGAGCTTTTTAAATTAATCTGAATTAATAATTCTACTTTAATCTGAAATAACAGCCCTTTCAAAAATCGATTTGTTTGAGATCATATTGACTTTTTATAAAAATTGTTAAATACTTTACTTATAAAATATTATACTGCGAATTTAATTTAAAATTAGAAAAAATCATTACCATTAATAAATTTTGTCATAATTTTTATTAATTATTATACACATATGAATAGCTATTTTTAGAAAATTTAACCAATATTAATATGAGTAATTTAAGACACTTGCAGCTCAACCAACAACAATACCAATGATTTGTCAGCAAAAATATCTGCCTGTAAAAAACGAAGCGAAAATAAATGCCGAAGAAGATACGGATGAAAAAGAAGAATCGGAATATCTGTTACAGAAACTTCAACTTGAAAAGCTTTACTTAGAAAATATTGTTGATAGTTTGAGAGAGAAACATGAAAAAGAAATTTCTATACTAGAAGACTCCTACAAGTACACTTATAAATTTTTATTCTTTAAAAAATAATAATGATGATTATGATAATAATTGCATCCATTACACAGGAAGCAAATTTCGTTTTTGGAAGAGGCAATGGTTCAGATGGAAAAACGAATGCAAGACGAAGTAGAATGCCTTGATACAGATTATAAGCTCAAAATTCAAAAACTAAAAGAAGAAATTATTGAGCTTGAAAGAGTACATAAAATTGAAAAGGATATAATAAAGGTTGATTATAGAATTTAGTTAAAAGCAACTTATCAAGTACAATTGTAGATTTTATAAACAATTTTTCAGTCCTGCATTCAATTAGTTGCTTTAATAATGTTTAATATATTATTTTTAAAATCTTAATAAATTTTATATTTTCTTACAAGCTATAGTAATAGTAAATGACTACAAACTATATGTTTATCGATATTTTTACAATATATTTTTTTAATTTCAGGAAGATAATTCGACTCTCATTCAAGAACTTCATCAAAATCATTCAACAAATTTAGAAATAATGCAAAAAGAACATACTGAAATTATTCAAAGAATTACAAATTGTAAAGAATCGGAACGTAAAGCCATTGAAATAATGACAATTGATGGAAGAAACGTTGAAAATGTTCTTAATAAATCTCAACTCATCATAGAAAATCTTGAAGATTTACAAAAAAAAATTGTAAGCAAAGAAAGCAATTTTGTTGAATCACAAAGTAATCATTTGATAGTTGAAAAGGAAAATATAAAATGTTAGTAATTGAGTAAAAATTTGAATAACGATCAAATGAAGTTTAACAATTGATTTTAATTTTTTTTATTGTACATTACAATTTTTTTTATAGATTTAAAAGACTTACTTGAAGCACAAAAAGATACATTTACAAAAGAGAAAGAAAAATTAATGGCAGCGGTTCAGAAGCTTGAATTGGATTTTTCTGAATTAATGAAAGAATTTAGGCAACAAAATGCTGCTTTTAAAGAAAGTCATGAAATCATGAAATCTAAAGAGCAAGGATTATTGAGAGATCGAGAGATATTTGTGGAGCAGACTAAGTGGGAGCGCGAACGATTACAAGTAATACATTCCGAATCTTACGAATTTTATAATTTTTTTCATAATATAAAAATTCAAAATACTTGCAGGCGATTAGAGATGAATGGGCAAAAGAGCAAAACGTACAATTATCATGGCTTGCTCAAGAAAGGCAAATTCTTATAGCAGAAAGAGGAAAATTGCAAATTTTTAACAGATTGAAAACAGAGACTGACGAATCGTCAAAAATAGAGGTAGGTATTACCAATATGATTTTGAAATTATTTAATAACATTTTCAATGCTTTTCGTAGTTAGAGGCAACTATAAAGGCGGCACAAGCCGCTATGGAAAAAGCCAATCAAGAAAGACTGAAGTGGCAGGAGAAAATTAGTCAGCTAGAAAAGCAAGAAAATGCTCTTCAGGACCAAGAAAATAGTCTTGTGCAAATAGCCAAAGAATTAAAAGTTTCTATGCAGGTTTGAAAATTTATCTTTAATTCATTTAGTTATGGATTAGGATTTCTCAATTTTAAAATATAAACAGCTGTAGTTACTATACGACTATACTCAAAATATACGATATTTTTGTATTAAAGATAGTTTTAAATGAGTTAATTGGATTTTTTCATTACATTTAATGTAAATCTACTATGAAAATTTTAATCTTTAATAATTTCCTTAATATGTGACTAATTTAACTAATTTTATAATACTAATAGACAGCACTTGCCAAAAAAAAAGAAGGTATGTGTGCTTTGGAGGAAGCTCGCTTTATTCAAGAACGTTACAAAGACAAATTTAACGAAATGCAAACTCAGCAGGAAAATCTATTGCAAAGAGAAAATAAACTTGCGACTGAAAAACTTGATTTGGCTAGGTAAGAAAAATAATATGAATAAATATAGCTAAAAGCGAAGCAATTAATTTTTTTAAATGTAGGAATAGACTATCATATCGTGTATCGGATGATATAGAAAAACCAGTGAAAGATACTGCATTTATGGACGATAATAAATCAAGCCGTGAAGACATATTCAGTTTTTCCGAAATGCCGTCCTATAGTAAAAATTCATCATATTACAAGGTAATAATGTTAAATAATTGATACTTAGAATTGCAATGTAACAAAACTTTTTTTCAGGATATCGTAGATCCTAATGTAGTTATGTTGAAGTGGAAGCTAGAAAATAATATAGATACATCTGGAAATTTTCCCTGTACAGTCATTAAACAATTATAATTTATTTATTTTATTTTATAAATAGACATAATCTCTTGATTATAATTTTAATTTATTTATTTATTTCTATTAAAATAAAAAAATATAATGTATTGGCTGTATTTGTAATTTTATATAAATTGAGTATAAACAAAATTATACACTTTATTTTTTATTTTAAAAACGTAATAAATATCTACCAAATATTGTAATTTTTTATTAATAATTCATTGATCAATAGTAACAATATTATTTTTTATTATTTTAAAAATTATTTATTGATTAAACTTATATTGCAATTAAATTATTTTTAATGAATATTTCAATAGTAATAAAGTTTACCATTGCTAATGCTTATTAGGATATATCTATATAAGGTAATTAATTTTATGCTGTAATAATATTTATCGACTAATGGATAAACAGATTCGAAAATAATGATAAAAGGGGATTATAGGCTTATATACAATACATATTTTTTTATTAAATAATTATTATGTAGAAAAGAAAAAAAACTTAAATTTGTATTCACCAATTGCTTATTTTACATTTAATTTTGAGTTAATAAGTATATATATTTATTAAATCTCTAATTAATATTTGAAATAAGAAATTATACTAAAAATTTAGCATAAGAGATTTTTTTATAAAAATGTAACGTTCTATATAGTAGAGCACAATTAAATATTATATACATGGATTGAATTCAATATTTATAAATAAAAAATTGCTTAGTAATATATTTACAATTTATTTCAAAAATAATAATTAACAATAAAACTAAATGGTAAAGTTGAGCCTTTATTAAAAATGTGTTGTGATATATCGAAAGCCAATGATTTTTTATATTTGTTGCGTATGCTTTAGTGTACTATTTACATTTTACATTCATGAGTCCTTCATCCAAAAACACCGACCATGGACGAATAACAAAATTCTGTTTAAAGGTAGTTTTTTTTATATCGATTGACTTTCGTCTTTGCGCTCATTTCTAAATTTTGCCAAATGGAATTAAATCACGAATAAGGGTTGATATCAAATGCCAGGTGAATATGATATGAAGAAAATTGAACATTTTAATCGTGAGCACGCTTGGCTTAGCTTTCATTTTAAAGCGATTGCACTATTCAGTTTTCAGTATAATCAGTGTCAGCGATATTCGATAATAAATTTTGGAAAAATAAGGGCGCAAAGAGAAGAACCAATCGGTATGAGGTTACTCACTGCGCAGAATCTAGAAATCTGCCCGTATCACATCTCTGGTGATATATAATAAATGTCGTAATACTCGTAATCAGTACATCGTTACTTGGTACTCTTGGTAGTAATCGCCGTCAAATATTTTACACTACGGCAATAATTCAATGCCTACGTGTGTAAATTCAACTGAATATTGAGATTGATAGAGGAAAAAATTTTGTATTATTAAATTATCGTTCTGTACAGATCGTTTTTTAATTCTTAAATTAATTAAACAAAATGGGAATAACAGATTATTTCAGTCTACCCACCGATGAAGAATTAACAGTGCAGGAAGTCGATTTAAGTTATCCTATACTTCACTCCGCTTCGTTCTATTTAGGAAAATATTGCGAACACAAAAATAATGTAAGTTATTTTACGATTTTTAAAATGCATAGTTAATACGTTTTTATTGTAAATTGCTTTATATTACCTGTCTGTTGTCGTAAAAATTGTTCGCTTAAAAAAGGAATTCAATGTTTTGATTTATTTTTAGATCAGATATTAAATTAATAATAAAACTACTATTCTTAAAAAAATTTCAAAAATTGATCGTTATAATTGTTCTTTTTTTTATTTTTAATAATTCACACTGTAAATATATATATCAGTTATAAAAATATTCAGGATTGAAGTAGCTATTAAGTTTTAGATATCTTACATAATTTAACACGTATAGCGAATAGCTTTAAAAACATTGATTCAAAATTGACTGTATAAGGAAGTTTTTTTTCTTGTTTATAACATGATTTATTATAAAATATTCAATTATAATGGTACTGTAGTTATAATTTTAAGTATCAACTATATACTATAAGTAAAAAATTTATATTTTTATAATATCTGTGTGTGTATAAAGTCAAGACGTATTATACTTAAATAAGAAAAATTGTAAGAAATAACTATTAGTATAAATAAAAATTACTTTTATATTAAAACATTATTTATCATATTGAGTAATTCCCTAAAATGCTGTTTAATATCAATTATTAAACAATTGTAATTTTTTAAACTTTTCTAATTTGTAACTTATTTGCATTATATTTTGAAATTTACTTTAATTGAATACCTAAAAAAAAGACAAAATGATAAAGCAATGTTTAAAAATTTGTAATTGAAAACTTCTGTATTTAACATGTATCCTAATATATGTCAATTTAAAGGAAATTAAATACTTTATATCTCAAACTTTTTTTTGTTTTAAAACATTTTTATTAAAAATTTATTTTTTAAACCCATTTTACTTGTAAGTTAAAATAATAATAGATATTTTTACAAAAATTTTTATATATAATTCTCATTGATCAAAGTATATATTTTTTTTTTTTAAATAGTATACGACAAACAAACTGTATGAAGTACATCTAAAATTTATTAAATAAAGAATAATTATTTATGAATCTGTTTAGTATTAAATAATGCCTGTAGACAAAATAAATTATATCTAAAGTATAAATTAAGTTTTGATATTTAATCACACAAAATAACCTTTTGTTCATTCCACTTGCAGTTATATATATATTTTGATAATATCTGTTTATTATTTATATTGACTTTAATTCATAGAAATAATAATTTCTGGAACATTTAACCTTTTATTAACTCTACAAACTTAATTTTACAACCTTGAACTAAGAATATTCATAAATAATTTTTAATTGACCTATCTTTTAATATTGTACTTACAACCTCTGTCTCAAACTTTAATATACAATGCATCAGTTTTTTTATCTAAATCTAATTATTGTTTTTTAATGTTCCATCTTTACCAACTTCTAATAGTCGTTGAAGTGCTGTGGCATTAAAACTTCTCTAGAATACTGTATATTTGCTTCAGCTATTGTTACATATTAATATGATTAATAAAATTAGTCCTGGATGAAATCTTATCAATGTAACAATTCAGAAGTTTGAAAGAATTTGACATTATGATACCAGGTTATTGTATTTTAATATACTTACGAAATAATTAATATAATATAATTGTAGCCAGGATTTGCGACATGATACTAAACATAATATTTTATTATCCAAAAAGCTTCCTATTCAAATAATTTAAGAATGATTTTTATTTCAAGCGAAAGATAATTTGTCAGTCCTAAAATCCGTAGCACTTTGCTTACTTATTAAAATCATATGATTTTCAGGAATTTATGTTATGTAAATCTGAAGAAGAAGATCCTCGTCGGTGTATCAATGAAGGAAAATGTGTTACCGCCTGCACTCTAGAATTTTTTAACAAACTAAAGAAGCATTGTAATGATGAATTTACACAATATTATAATTGCATCGATAAATCAAGTGGAAAGTGTTCGTTTACTCCGTAAGTTAATATTTTCACTACCAAAAAACACCTTACAGGAAATTTTCCAATTATAAATAAATAGTTTTGAATACGATTGATAACTAACTAAGAAGAAAAATAATTGAAGTGGATTCCTTAATAAAGACCTACATTGTAGAATCTTGACTTTTCTATAGTATAATGTTCGTTTTATTTTAACTGATTCACAAAAACCAGCACTAAAATGATTTTTTTTTAATTTTGAGTAATTAACATTTATATGTATAGCTATTTTTCTCTAAAAAAAGCGATTAATACTTACTGTTTCTCTTATTGAACATTCAGTAAATAATAAAAAATAATAATAAAAAAATGTTTTATTTTGAAACATTTTTAACAAAAATAACTTTTTACTCAAAGCTTAAATTTTGCTGCTTATATTTTTAAATATTACGACTCAGTTTAATGAAGCACTGAATTTAAACAATCACAAGTTTAATAATAAAAATATAATAATTAACGAGAACAACGAGAGCAACATTGTTATTCTAAAAAAAAATTAAATATTTTTGTTGTTTGTTTAATTTCTAATTAATGCAAATTATAATTAATTCTTCAAATAATTTAATTAAATATAATAATAATTGAGTTATTTTAATGATTTCAATTATCATTAAAAGAAAATCGTTAAAAAAAATCATTAAAATAAACACCGCTCAGTCGTACATTTGGTGTGTGGATAATGTGATGGATAAAAAATTTAACTGCAGCAAGTGAATGAAACATAAAGTCGCTAATGAGAATACTCGAAAATCCCTCATGCCGTATGACTGTTAAGATGATAATTAATAATTAAAAATGTATATGAGTTTATAATACGAAATGTTTGGTTCTGTTGCGAAGAATACTTGCAATTGACAATTCATCCAACCGATCTGGGATGACGGACAAGTGCTTAGGATATTATTGTGAGATGTGGATATTTTGTATCCGATGCACTAGCAACTTAACGTTTCATTAGCTCGCCATATTAAAAAATGTAGAATAGACGGAGTACCTGCGAAATAAGCATAATTAATAACTAAAGCAAATAACAGGAGAGAATCAATTTAAGAATTGTAATCTTGTATAATCAGTCGGGTATAAATAAGATGTCTCTCTTTGGTGGCTATTTTTGATAAATAATGAAAGTAGCGTAATATTATTATTCATTTCAATTATTTAGGGGATTTTTATTGACAGCATTCGGAATGATTTGTAAATTAAAAAATTGAAACTGTTATGCATGAATGTTCTCGATGCACTTTCCCCTTCCTCTCCAGTGATTTTCATCTAAATTCTGATTCAAATCGAACAACGCATAGATTTTTAATTCTAGCACATAAGAACGTTATCGGGAACAAAAGTAAACTAAACAAAAGCAAAAGTAATTTTTTTACACATTCTTTCAGCCGCAATCTATATTATGTTTTACTATCTACGTGTAAAAATCATCTATTGTAACTGTTACCCATTAATTATGAAATCGATACCATTATCCTGCAATAATTTTGCGTAACTCCTGAAAATAGAACTGCCGTACAGTTATAGCAAACCATCAAGTTCTTTAAATTAGTCTAAGCTAATCGATAAAGCATTTAACATTTTTTAAAGTTTTCGTGTAATTGTAATATCTGCAACGTGTAGGCTCCCGATATGCGTTTTTTTTGTATGTATGTTGACATATTATACTTTTAAACTTAAGCGATAAAGTAAATTTATTTGCGTATTGTATAATTTATTTATATTTATAATTTATATTTACAATTATTTTAGATGTCGGAAAACGCAAAGTGTATTAGATGCATGCGTTTTAGAAAATCTCAAGATCAAGCGACCAGAATTTGGTTATTTTTGTGAAGTTAAAGTTCATGATTCAAAACGACCGAAGCCAAAGATTAATGTTCCGGATTATCCTGATGCAGCTGTTCCCGTATCACCTGATGAACCAAAATATCCGCCAAAATACCAATCACGAAGAATATGGGCCCATTGAATTGTTGTTGAAGTTTAGTATGTGGAAAACTTTTTGAAACAAAGTACTGATTGTTTCTTTATGTTCTACTGCCACTATTAGATATTATTACTAATATTAATGTTAATAAAATTAATTCTGATATATACAAAAATGATATTTTGAGTTCTTGTACGTTGTACTTAGGCTGAAAAAATACTATAATTCTAAAATATCAAATACAAAAAATATATATATTTATTACAATTAAATATTGTTTTATTGATCAAAAACAATTAATGTTTTCAAATTGTTAGTACAATAAATTTTAATTATAAATTAATTGATATAATTTTTATTACACATTTGTTAAGATGTCGACAGATATATTTAATTGCATATGCTGAAATGGCTACCTGTCTAAGACATTACACATAAAATATGTTGCCCATTAGCGGATTTGTATGGTTACACAAACATAAGTACTGAAGGGTAGAAATATATTGAAAAAGGTCTGCTTTTTTAAGAGTAAAAAATTTAAATGCAGCAGTACAATTAAATCATACAGATATATCGTACAGCTGAAATCTTCAATAATAGGATAGATTTATACAATATTTTATTAATATCTACTATGATATTACTTAAAAACCGATAGTATCTGTTAAAAATTCGTCCAATATCGTTGTCTATGTGCTTTTTATGTAAAAAAAAAAATAAAATAATACATCTTCGAAAAATACTAAGGCAGGTTCTTATTCATGGATAATTTAACATTCTTTTGAATGGTTTATTTGCTGTCTTCTAAAGCTTAAAACCACTGTTAAATAAGAAGATTAAAAATTTTCAGTCACATTATTGACCAGTGTTATAAGAGATCATCAGATATACAAAATTTTTATTGGCAACATTTAAATTATTTTTTCTTTTCAATAAAAACTCAGCTAAACTTAATTTTAAATAAATTTGATTTCTCTCTTTATAGAATGTTCATATCATAAAATAAAATAAAATAAAATCATTCGATCAAATTATTGGTTTAGCCCGATGTATTTACGAATTTATTACTAATATTTACGAAACTTTTTATCAGTATGTAATAAACGACGAGGAAATATTTAATAAAAATTGAATTCGGTGCACCTTAATTTCAGGATGCGCACAAGGGGGCCTTCATGTGCATTTATAAAGTTGCACTGCGCAGATCGACCCATTCGTAAAACTAGCATTAGTAACTTTCGACTCAGGGTAGTAGGGTACTGACTACTGATGCCTAATATCCTTATAATAAATGCCTGTCGTAATAAAAACAAAATTCTAATGCATGCATACGAATTTTTTTTTTATTAAAAAAAAAAAAAACGTTTAAGATAACGTAATCGCATATAAATCTCGTTGAATCGATATGTACGTGTTCCGATCAATAATTATTTTTTATTATCTAGAATTATAAGTTAAAAGAGCAACAAATTAAATTGACATAACTTAGCTTATATCAGTGATATTATATTGCGCTAAGAATGAAAAATTGATTTTATTCTTTGAACGTAAATTCTAATTCCATATGATTGCTTGGATACTCTTGTTTGAAAATTTTCTCGAAAAGCATAAGTGCCATAAGTATTCAAATGTCCAAATCTGTATTCTGAGTATTAAATAGTTCGTGCTTATTGGCTCTCGTCTTACCCATTCTTTAAAATTCTATTGTAAAGAGGGGAGAAATAAGCCAATTAGCTTGAATTTATTTACTGCGCAGCATCCAAAAGTTGCTCATGTGGTGTTCCTAGTCAAAGGGTTGTATTCATTATCCAATTTTTCAAAAATATTAGTTCATATTACTGTAGTATATAGTATAATTTTATTATGTATAAAAGATGGAGTACGTTAAAAAAAATTCATTCAGGTATATTCAAACAATATTTTTAGCCGTACACAAAACTAATTATGTAATCATTTAGATTGTATTAAAGGTTATAAAAGATAATATTTCTATCCAGTTTTTAAATTAAAATGAAACGAAGTACATTGTTTTTAAAGGTTTTTTTTTTATAAAACATAATAAAGCGTATATTTAATAAATTATATATGTTTTTTGATTTACCATTGTAATCTGCTGCTTGTATGAATCGAACGTTGAGTATTTGTAATACCTAAAATATGAATTTGTATATTATTTGTGAAAATAGTTACTTTTTTGGCATAATATGTTTAAAAATTTAATATTCATCAAATATTTAATATTAATCATGGTACACGGAAAATTAAGAAACAAATCATTGTGTTACACCGTATAAAGATATATTACATAAATTTGTTTAACTTTATTATTAATCATTTTTAACCAACAAAAATTTTAATATAATTGATGGTTATTTTATTACAAGATTTATTAAGATGTAATTACTCATTTTTACATTTTCAATCTCTAATTTTTTATTGTAACTTTATTTGAGTAGATTATTAAAAGAATATTAATTGAAATATGAAATATTTCATATGTTATAATAATAATAAAAAAATCTATATAGCTTTGCTATTAATACATTTATAACAATAGGATTTAATATATTAATAAATTAGGAATTGATAGAAGACTGGTACAAAATTTATCAACAATTTTTATAATTCAGTTATTTTACTACATGACTAAAAAATAATTCATATATTGAAAGTAAATGATACTTTATTATATATTTTTTTTATAAATAAGTACATTATATCTAATAAGAAATTTTAATACATTATAAAAATTTATTGTTTTTAATTTTGTTTTGAAACAATTGGCTAATTTTAACAGGATTCGATATTGAAATCTTATTCTTCTTTTTCTAAAATGACACTTAAATGTGAAATTTTTATTGAATTACAAAAAAATTAGATTTGACAAAAAACTTTCCTGTTCTCAAACATTTTTTAATAAATATTTGTATTTTATATTTGCAATCTTAAGATCTTACAGTTTCAGAAGTTTTGTTTTTACATTTAAAATAATTATCGAGTATAACCAATATTTTTAATCATTTGTGTAGAAGTTAAAATAAAAATATACTGTTTTGCTCCTATGAAGAAAAAGATTTGGAAAATTAAAATAGCATTTTCTTAGTAATTTCATAGTACCAAAATCTATAAATTTATAAGATTTGTGAAAAAATAGATTGACTTAATAAATATTGTAATAAAAAAAATTAAATAATTAATACGTGCTTAAAAAAGTGAAAAGAGTCCTGTTTAGAAATGAAAGAATATGTGTAAAGAAATTAATAGGTTGAATTGTTTAAAATAGCTTAAATATTTTAATGTCAGAAATTAATAGCTTTTGACACCAATCAGAAAGTTTTTTTAATTATGTATTTTGTTAACAAGGATCCAGGAAATATGAAATTATATTCAAGTAACTGTATTTCTGCCTGACGCTTTTTTAAATCTTAATTATTTATTATTTAAGGAATAAGAATAATAAAATATTTTTGTAAGTTTCCTAATATTTTTGTACTTGTCATTCAATGTTTAAAATTATAATTTAAATTTAAGAGTTGAGTAAAAGTCAGAAATATATATCTAAACCTCTCTTCTGTTTACAATAATTTTCTTGAAGAAATAGAATTCAATGAAAAAGAACAATAGTTTAATAATATCCCTAGTGATAATTAGATCGCATGCCTTCTTTTCTACTTAAATGATTTGTTACATTTTAAACATTCTCCTTTTTTCTCTTTCTTTTCCGTTCTAATTAACGCCAGAGTTTTGCTTATACTAAACTATCGAGACAATTTTTTATAAACTTGTTAAAAAAATATATTAAAATATAATCTATAGGATCTTAGAAACTTCTAAAATTATCTTAAGTGATTGTAATATTCTTATAAAAAGATTGAATTAAATGAAAACCAGTGAGATGCCCTATACGTTTAGGTCTTTGAGACGAAAATAGAAATCGAGTAATGATGCATCCAAGCTTTTTCAAACTACTTTAAAAGCAACCAGTCTGTAATGAATTTTAGTCATACGAAGCTGACCTTCGGGACATCGGTGCAAAGAAATTCGTCTCATGTGATGAACCAAATACGTTTTTATAATGTAGATATTAAGAATTAAAATACAAAAAAGACCAATTTTCTTATAGACAAACTTCGAAACCCTAACAAGATTCTTAATAGACACTTAATAAACAAGATCTTATAATCTATCTTTATTTCTCATCTTTTCAAAAAAAAAAAAAAACATTAATCGCACAGCATTTTAAAGACCTGAGTTTCAATTTAAAATAAGCAGAGACGATAAGAACATTCCACGTGATACTCGTTCAAATATTCATATACCCCCGAACTTCAAAATACACTCGATCTTCTTCAGTTGTCAATAGAAACGTAATTAGATATTTATTGTAATTTGTTGTAGGTGTTTCACAATGTAACGCATTGTCATCACAGAAACAAGATTATGATTTGTATCTCTGTCTTTGTATTGAGCGTCAGCCAATTGTCACGCGCGAACCAAATGATTTGGAAAAGGCCATGAGCTCGTCACTAAAAAAAATAGAGGAAAAAAATAGTAACAAATCGAACTACGATTTGCAAAAAACGGCAAATTTTAAACGCTTCGATTTGTTAAAATCTGGAAATTTTGAATTTCATTGTGAAACTGTTAGGCAATCTGCTGCAGATATCGACGAATTTAGAAAGCACGAAATTAATAATTTAAAAACTACATTGGAATCATCAGGTACTTTTTACATTTATATGGATATACATAGTAATGTTTTAAATCTACTGTACTTTTTCATTTTCTGCAAGTTTAAATTTGCTGACTACTCAACAAGTGTGAATAAAAGATTTTGGTATTTTTTACTTTCTTATATATTTATTATTAGTTATTATTGTTATTATAATATATTTCGTTTAGCTGTATTAAATTTAAAATTTAACAAGCATTAAGTACTTACGTTGTCATATTTTAGACGATCTGGGTTTGTTTACTGGTCCGTTTGTTATAGAGATTTTTTTTTACTAACTTTAAAATAAAAAGCAACAGCTCTAATCGAAATTAGACATTAAATTGTATCATTAGTTAAAAAATTGTTTATCGGTTGCACCAAAAATAGATAAATATTATGTGATAATTAAAGTACTTGTAACATATACTATGTTTTAAATATAATAATCATAATATAGTTATTTCGTGTGTATTTTCTTCATTTTTTTTCTTAGCTTCGAGCACAGATACAAATATTTCATTAAATAGAAACTTGACTGACAGCTTATTTTTTGTTACACGATCAAAAACTAAATCTAATGAACAAAAATGGCAATTACCTCAGGACATATTCCAGAAAGGCGAAACTATAAAACAGGTAAAAATTTTAAATAAACTATACTTGTAAAATTTCATGTATTTTTAAACGAGTATGCATAATAGAATGATTAAAATTTTTCTGTTTTTTTCCCTCTTACTCTATATTTGCGCTTTATTTAGTACTATGTTTAAAAAAAATAAGTGCAACCCGGAAAAGGTTAAAATTCGCAGGACATTGGGTAAATGTTAACCTTGTTTTTACGCTAATTATAAGATTAAGAAGTAGAAGGGGTTATTTTAAAGGAGTAACTTATTCTCCTTCTTAGATTGCACTGCAACTTTAAAGGAGCAGACGCTATACATAACGTTACTAATCTAATTACGATATCATGTTTCTCCATATAAACATTATAAAAATGGAACATCAATCATGATGATAACACTCATCTTGCCATGAAATTGTGACCTAAACTGAAAAGTTTTAACTTGACAAACGTAGATTACTGGATCACTAAGAAAAATTTGATATTAACTCGTGGCTTGTTAAATCTTCAAAGATAAATAAAAAAGATGACATCCTTCAAAATCACGCAAAACGTATGTATAGAAAAGATGATGGACAATGTCAATTTGATAAAAGGCGTTAAAAAATTAATATATTTCCTCCAAGATCTTATCGAGTTGTCAAATTTAATCGTTAAGTAATTATGAATGTAAAAAATACCACAATTTATCAAGCAATTGCAAGGTTTATTTATATTAAAGAGTATTAATTATCATTGTGATAAATGTTTAGTATGACTCGGTCAATCTTAACTTAAAATCGCAACTATGCACAACTACTAAATTAATATATTAGTATTTTTATCATCAGGCAATAGAAATATAAACGTATATGAATTAACAAATTATAACAATAAAGAGTAAGAAGTAAAGAAATAGACCGAAAAAATAAGTAGAAAAATTTACTCACGTAATATCTTTACCAATATGATATCTATTATCTTTATTTTGATAATCATTGTGTAGTTCCCTTTTCCCATCGATTTGTTTTCATGGATTCTTTATTTCATCAGAGTATCTTATGTAATTATTGCTGCTTATTTTTAAACTCTTTCCACAACATTCTTTCCTTTCTCTATTGCTTCTCAGCAATATATCGTTTGAAGTTAATGTCCCATTAAGTATTATTTTAAACAATTTTGTACAAGTTGTATTTCCTTGTTATTTTACGTTGTTTTATCAAATGTTTGTAACACTCTAACTCAGACTGGCTCTCTCCATCCATAAGCAAAGCTGTACTTTGTACAAATACTGCAAAAATTCTTCGATCCCCTTTTCTAAAGTTCTTTCACCTCGCATGAATATATTCTTTTTCTAGTTATCTGAGCACGTTTAATTATAAAAAAAAAATTTTACTTTTTCTTAATTAAAATCGTCACGTGGAACTCTACACATTTATTTTTCTATTTTAATTCTCTACCTTCCCTCTTAACTTTTCCTACTAAACCATATTGAAATATACATTAATAAATGTGCAGACCCCTATTTTAAAGATTTACTAACAAAATAATTATTTTCTAGGCGATTAAACGAGTATTGACTCGTGATTGTGGTGACAGTTTGAACGTATTCTTATACGGAAGTACACCTATTGGATATGATACATTTTCTACAAATTCTTCTGAAGAGGAAAGCAGTAAACGCAAATGTAGAATATTTTACTTTTTAGGAAAATATATAAGTGGTCACGTGAATAATAATATTCAACATGAATGGTTAAATTTGCAAGAACTTCAACAAAATTTACCAAAATCTGCTTATAGGCAGTTATCCCGTGTTTCACAAATATCCCAATAGAACTCTTTTCATCGATATAGCAATTATATCGCTGCAATAAAATTAAAATTTTCAAATAACTTTTGTTAAGATCTTCTATTTACAATAATATTTGTACTGTTATTTAAGTAATAATTAAATATAAATATATGTTGACGAACGAAATTGAGAAAAGTCGATTGTTTTATTTTTTTAAATGACCCGTTTTTATTAATTTAATATACTTGTAAAAGCAATTATAATTGTGTGCAAGGAAAAATTGAAAAATATTAATATACGATCTTGGCTAAAAAGAACTGAAGCCTTGAGCCGGGATACAAAATGAATAAAAATTCTTCTCATTCTTTTGAGCAAACGAAGTTCATATATATATTGTAAGAAATTTACTGCCATAACTCCGACAAAGCAAAATGGCTATTGCGAGTGACAACCAAATGTCGGTTGCGGAGAACATACAAAAAAGGATGAAATAGAGGAATAAGATTCCTAAAATCGAAGGTTATTTGGACAATTCTGAAAGAGTTTTCACTAGAGATGCCTTCACTTTCATTTTTATGTCGCATTATTTATAATTACATACATGGATTCTTAAAACCCGGCAATTATAAAACATTGTATCGATTGTTTTGCATAAAAGCTATTTAATCGTCCTCACATACAGATAGTGAAAAAATAATCTCAAATCATTGAGATAAATCCCTTAATGAAATAAAAAAAAACTTTTCAAATCATAAGTCGTATCAACGTTTTCCTTTCAACTTGAATACGAGTGGTTCGAATCCACTACGAAAAAAACTATTCTGCATAAACACGAAGAAAACAAATTGCAATAAGCAACAATATCACTTACTTTTGCTAATGTAAACTTGCTGCCAATCATATAAAAGTGGAAGTGCATAAGCGGATACTATAAATAATGGAAAGTTAAGCAAATTATTAACAGAAAATAAAAAGGCCTAAAGTACAAATGATTGCAGTGGTAAAAATGTTAAATTATTAAATACGTGTCAAAATATGATAATAAATTGTTTTATTCGTATTAAACATTATGTGATTTTTCATTTGCACGAATAGTAAAAATGTTTCCATCTAATATTATAAAAAGATAAATTAAAACTTTATCATTGGAAATTTGTTTATGTGACCTATATTCTAAAATAATAGCAATAAATTAATTATAAATAAATTGGCACCGTTTATTAGAGCGACAGCAATTAATGTGACTAATTACAAATCAGTTTTCTACCTTCTCAACATTAAAATATGTGGAACATACTTAAATAAGAAATAATTACTATAAAGGAAGATTGTTCTATATTTATAAACGAAATTCAATTTTTGTACAAAAAAATACGCTAATGATTTTACTTTTTAGAATGGCATTGTGAATAATAATACGCATATATATATTCAATATTTATAATAGATAATAGTTTCAACAATCAAAAATGTATTTATTTTTATTTATTTCACTTATTTTTTTTTTTCAATTGTTTATCAGACTTTTTTTATGCATTTCTTAATGTTTGTTTTTATATCACACACTTGAAACTTCTATGTCAGGAAGCAATATTAATAATGATATACTATAAATATACTAATAATGATTTGCAACTTAATTTACCAACTCCACACACTGGCACATTTTATTGTCGAATAAATCTAGAATCCTACCACCATGTCTACCGATAACCATAATTATCAAAAATAAAAAAAAAGAATAGAAGAGAAATTTCTTTTCCATTTCAAACTCAACACAATATGATATTAGCTCGTTTATGGTCATTTAGTTTTAGAAAAAAATTGCAAACCATTACTACAGGATTACAATATTTAACTGTTTGTATTTAATTTTACATATTATTTGTACAATTTGTAAATTTTCATATCCAAGTTTATATTGATTTTTAACTTCATTGTATTTACTTTTTATTTACTTTCTTTGTGCTGCTTAATCTTATAGAGAAATTTGTCTCTCTTCTGTTTGACTGCCCACAGTATAGCTGCGAGTCTTGTTTGCTTAAGGATCTCATTTATGCATAAAACAGAGTGACAATATTACAATAATGAAAAACTCTTTCGTGTGTTACGAATGTTTTAAAATTACTTCACTAATTTTAAAATCAACATCATTTTGATCGTTCATCCTTTACCCGATAAGGAATTAAATTAAATTTGATAAAATATTGTATGCTGGACGTATGCTTTATGACCAAGTTTAGGATTATCTCAGAGTATATTCTAGTAACTGGAAGAAGTTAATACATTATAGTTAAACAAATTCAGATTATTCAATCATATCACTCGAAGCCGATAAATGTATGCGTATAAAGAGTCTTATTAGTGTTTCAGAAAATGAACCGAATTTACAAATATTAACAAACGTTATTCATGCGTAACTTTGATCTCAGTTCATTCAATTTAATCAGTTAGTATCTAATTATACGTCGACGAATTATTCAGTAGAAATAAGTTACAGCACCATGAACTCTTATATAACAAAGCAGTAACGCACGTATATATATTTACATTATGTATTTATAAAAGAGCAATTATGTGTCAACTATGTGTCTTGGAGTAATAATTAATATTCAACAAAGCATTTGTACAATTTAAAAATAAATCTATTCAAAATCAATAGATTGAACAAAAAATAAAAATTCAACGACGACATTGCTTCGATATAAATTATATTACTTCCGTCTTAAATCGATGAAAATCTTTCATTTTTTTGTACAACTTTATATAACTTTTTTACATAACTTCATTAGAGCCGAAAATCTCTTTTTATCAAGTTCTTACCGAATCAAGCGACTTCTAATCAACGTTTGAGTAAGTCCAATGAATCTAAAGAAGAGAGTAAAGTTTATTTAAACGTAAATCGTAATAGTAACATTTAAATGTTTATGAAAAGGATATAGTTTATTTTTAACGTTACGCCTTCTGTCGCTTAATCTAAATATGCATAAATGTTTTATTACGTTTGCAACATTTTGAGGAATAAGTACATATTTGCAATCATAAATTACACGCGTTATTTGACAGTGTAGTATAAACATTAACCTAATATCAGGTCATTAGTTTTACAAATACATAGAATTGTAGGAATTAATCATTGCATTACAATACCATTCATTAGAGTATTATTAGTCTGGGAAACATCCATAATATAAAGATAAAGAAGTTAGTAGAGTTAGTTAGTACAGAAGTAGCAACCACAAACGTTCGTATGTGCACATGAAAAATTGTAATACGTAACAGGATTAGAAAGGGTGGAAGGCGTTGCAAAGAATCGTACCATAGGGGATGATTTTAGGGGTCGTAGACAAGTGGACCGAATAATATAGCTTGGTGAATGGACTTATTTTACCGTTCTGAGCTTTAATACAATACCCAGAGGATTACATTGAATTCGTAATTCTATCTTTAACGCTTCAACTGTCATTTACTCGATAAAAATGATTTTTACGAATCTGCCGAAACTAGACATTTTTTGTCAAATAGAGTCGTCGTAATTGCCGGAGAAAACTACCGGCTTGAGAATTAGTAAAGAATAGTTAAAAAAGTTTACGGATGTTTATTTTAACAAAAAACAAAGCTCTTTTTAATAATAATAACGATCTCTTTTATTTTTTATTTCCATATGTTTTTTTCCGAAATTCAAGTGCGTAAGCACAAAAGTTTGAGCTTTACTATAATTTCTGTACTATATTTCTATACTAATTTCTATACTCAATTACTCATATTATTTTGTATATAATATTCATAATATGAAATCTATTACATTACATTTGTGCTTTACAGCACTTTTTGATTATAAATTGTTACTAGGAACTCCTGTTGTATTATTTTAATTAAACATATTGGAACACAATTTGGTCCCTATAATTTAGTTACAAGTACTCTGTCACTCTACGTCAAACGATAAATAATTCTTTTCTCTGCATTCAAAACATTCAGTGCTCAAACGCTACAATCAATCGACAGTTCATATGTAATGAATATTGTTTACTATATTAAATATACAACACGTAAGAGTTAACATTTTTATCAAGTTAAAAGTAAAAAAAATTTAGCTACAATCTAATGCACTTTATTTTATAATGTTTATTCCTTTTTTTCTTTTGAATCTACAGTAAATACCTGCATATTAAAAGCTCTGAAAATAAAAATAATATAACTTTAAGGGTTTTATTTTATTAATTTACTTTCGTTCGATTTTTTAAAAATACAAGTAACATATCGAAGTAAATGTCACGAAGAAATTTTATTTATTTCAAAAAAGTTTTTTTTTTTTGAAAATCTTGTTTTTATATTATAGTGTAGGCGTCTTAAATGTGGTTCAACGATGAAAAAGAATTTTTAATAACATTTTTATTAATTTTTAAAATGTTTATACATAAAATTAGAGCAGTTAAGTTATTTACATGGATTAAAGTTAAATTAGTTTTTAAATTGTACACATTTATTTAACTAAATTATTTCATATTTTCAATCACTAATAACGATCTAAACAGTCGATATATTCTATTTAAAATTTAAATAACTATTTTTTTCAAGTACTTTTATGATATTGTATATTTATTAACTATGAATAAATTTTACGTCATAATTTATTCTATTATTACTTATTTTTATCTAAAATCTATTATTACTACTCTATATTTAACTGCTCGACAAGAAAATCTGTAGTAAAATCTATCTCATCAGTTTTGTATGCACTATAAAAGTTGAAGGATTGCTAACTTACTGTCACTAATTCAATTATTATACTTCAAAAGGTATTCTTTCTCGGGTGGTTATAAAACTTTTATATTGTCTAAAACAAAGTTAAGGCAATGCCTTTTTATATAGAGTATAAAATTTTTAATTTAATTATAATATAAAATTAATTATTAATTATTAATAGCATGGATATTTTAGTAACATGAATAAATTATCTAGATTGTCTGAAAAATAAATTTTGCAACTGCAATATTTCAAATATATTTTTTTTTTTTATATATAATTTCCATTATATCTGAATGAAGAAAAAAATCAATGTCAATGAAACATAAACAATTGTTATTACATACTTTTAATACAATTTTTAATAATTTTACAACTTAATTATATTTTTCAAGCAGCAACAAGAATTAAATGCCAGCAATAGAATCTACTGGTAAAAATTTAAAAAAAAGGTAGAGAACTAATCCGATCAATCCCATTATATATTTGATCCCCAGTATCAATGAGTTCACAAATGAACATTGGTTTCATTTCATATAAAAAAGTAACAACTTTTTATTGAAAATTTTAAAAGTTTTACTCAATTAAAAGTAAAGAAAAGCTTTATTATAAAAATACATCATATATTACAATATTTACAGAATGAAAATGATTTAAATTTGAGACATAAAAATGAATATAATTTTAATTATTAATAGCTATTATAAAGTAATTAAGTTAAGTAATTAAGTTATTAAAAGTAAAGTTTAATTTTAAAAATGAATATTTAACATGTTTTTTATCAACACTAGAAGTTTCTTTAAAAAAATAAAAATTACTTATAGTTTGAAGTGTAATCATAATAAATGGCATAATTATATGATTTACTTAATTATCTTTCAAAGACTAAACTACTTTAAAATTAACTAAAAATTTCTATGCATACATGATGACTTGTTCAAAAAGATACAATGATAAGATTTGTAGGATTTATTTATTTATTTTTGTATGAAAAGCTGGATTGAAATCTCTTTTCAATTGGATTGGGCTAAAAAAGTACTGAATAAGGTACAAAGTATTTTTGGTAACTACATTTGGTAAATATACAAACTCAAAACAGAATCAATATTTTGGGGCGTCAGATTACATTTTCATGCTTTCTACAAATATCAAGAAAAATAAATTATAGTAAAAAATTAATTAGGATGTTTTATAAAATATCATAGATCGATATAATATATTTAAAAACAAATTTAATTATAGGAAAAAATTGTCTTAAATTCCTATTATCATGTAGCATAACTTATATAAATTTTTTAGAAGACCTTCTTTAGAGTCAATATCCTAAAAATTTTTAACTTTTGTTTCATAATAAATTTATTTATAAAAATTTGAGTTTTTCTCTGATTCCTATTTCATGCTGCCTATAATTTAATATCCATTCAAAATTAGTATTTAATATTTATACATTTTTAATATATTTAAATAAAATGTATAGTGCGGTATACATTATGATAATCAGGCATATATTAGTTTAATTATGGATAAAAAATGGTGTATCTAAGGCCTACTATATATTGCATGGTTTTTAAAAATATATTGTGGTAGTCTTTAAATTTAAAATATGTACTGATTTATTATACATAGATTTCTACAAATTTTGTAAAACAAGACTATATACACTTTTTACAATGCAAGAAAATTTCGATGTATGATTTTTAAAATAGAATCTCAAGTAGAATATTAATTATCAATACATGTTTCAATTTAATATTGCACCTTCAAATATTACAAAGGTCAAAAATTTATTGTATTTTTTAATTTTAAATAAAAAAAAATATATACGTACCATAAATTGATTATGTTGCAAAACTGAATATATTAAAAAAATAAAAACTAATAAATATGACATAGTTATTTTCAAACATAAATTATGCAATTGACTTTATTTAAATTTACACATTTCTGAACAATTTACTTAAATCAAACAATTAAACGTAACACTTTTATTTTAGGATAATTGCATACAAAACGTACATATGTGTATATCTGCGAATGAGTCATACGCAATTTGAAAAAATATCAAATAAAATACGAATTATACAATCTTAACAGGGAAATTTCTTACTTATTAATAATTTATCAGAACCTATTGCATAAAAAATAACCTTTTTTAATATTTTTATTTAATATTTCTTTATAAGAATTAGATTTTAGGTTAACATTTTATAACTATGTTTTTTTATATTTGATGTTAATAGTAAAAGATATTTATAGTTTTAGACTTTTTAGAAAGTTTTCAACTATTATATATTGTGTATATTTTAAAACTATAACAACGTATATACTTCAATAATAATATGACTGAAAAAAGAATCATTTTTATTTTAGATTTGAGATGTGCAAATTTGTTTAAATTGCATTTTCTTTTTACTAAATACGTGCCTAAAATGTGCATCCTTTTAAATTACATTTTTTTAAAAATATGGTAATATAATACATTAGTATAAATTTGTTTAAAAAACCTTTTACAAATTTTATGGATATGTGATTACAGATATTTATAAATAAATGATAGATATAAAGGATAGACAAAATGTAGTCAGATTTTACTAAAATATGAGCAAATATAAATTAAAATTTTTTTTAATATTTTGTATATGTTACTACTATAGTTTTAAAGATATTTGATTTTAAAAACTCTACTTTTGTGTTTAATAAAAATTTACTAGTTTTATCCTAGTACAAATGACTTTCAATATTAATATTTAAATTTAAAATATTTTTCAAAAAATATTTTTGATATGATAACATGTTTACTTTTTTTAAAATTAAAAATAAGAACTGAAAAAATGATATTTAAAGAAAATCATACATTGAAGGGAATCATTAAAGATATACTATATGTTAAGATCAAAATGATTTTCAAAAATTAATTGCAAGTATTTAACATTATCATGAATAATGCCGTATTTATCATTTAATAATAAACTACTTTCAAAGTAATTTGAATTTAAATTTGATAATCGTAAAATTACAATCAACAATACTATTCAATTTTTTAAAATATTTTATTTTATCAATGATGATTTTGTTTCTATACAATATCAGGAATTTTTTTATAATGTCAATCATTCAATTATAACTACAGGTTTTTTTATACTATAAACTATTTATTATATTCATTTCGCTTGTTGAAGGTTACATTTTAAAATTTCTGTAATAGTTTTTAGATATTAAAAACTTTTTTTGAAAATTTGTTCTTTAAGAATATTATTTTTAAAGTCATACTTTCGATAAAATTATATTACGTTAATAATTATATTAATATTAATAATTAGTTAACTGAAATTGATATAGTAACAAATTTACATTTAATGCCACAATATTTTAATAATATATTAATAATATTTTAAAGTAACATATTCAATAATATAATGTTTAATACAACTTTTACTTTATTACTTGAAAATTCTTCACAAGAAAGAAAATAACTTTTTAATGACGGATTTAAATATAAAACAAATTTAAATTTAAAATTTCCTTATTTTTCTGATTTGTATTCTAATATTAGTATCTACCTTACAAATAGAAATAAATAAAAAATTAAAAATTAGATTAAATAATATTACGTTGTGACCGATAGACTGACACAGTATACAACAGAGTCAAGAATGTAGCTTTCATAAATGGAACATATTTTTTTTATTTTGCTTGATACTAATGTTTTCTATCGAATTTAGATTCATAGAGTATTTTTTACTATAAATTTCATATTATGTTCGAAATAAAATGTAGTGCAACCATTTTCGATGCAGAGGCGTATTTATTCTTATAATATTTAATAATAGTGGATAAAGAGCTGAATTGTGCACAGTTGAAATTGAATTCAACGTCCTGCAAATTTAAATATATATTTCTGTAGAAGCAAGATTTTATTTAACATTGAATGAAATTTTTATACTAACGATAATAGTGATATATTAATATTTCAATATATAAAAAACGAGCAAATACAGATAAGTCTGATGAATGTTATATATTTGAATGTAAAAATTACTTAAACTACATATAATAGTACTGAATTTAAGAGTAAACAAGATGCTTAACAATAGGTATATGCTTATTTAAAAAAAAATGATAAACGATGCAAAATAGAGGTGACGACGAAGTAAAAATAATATAACCCAACGGTGGTTATTCATCATTAATGCCTATGGTCATGAAACGTAAAATCTAAAATAATAATAAGAAGCTATAAGAATCGCCTCAACGGGTATACCGAATGAGAGAGAGAGAGAGAGAGAGACATAGAAATAGAGAGAAAAGAAGAAGAAGAAGAAGAAGAAGAAAGAAGAAGAAAAAGAAAAAAAGAAAAAAAAGAAGAAGAGGAAAAAAAGAAGAGCTAACCATCCACTGCACCAGAATCCCGAATGGAGCATAATAAATATTACACCTGACAGCATTATTTATTCTAATCAAAGAATTTTACTATTTACAAAAATCGTAATGTGCTCCTTCTCTGAAAAAATCTATGCCTGATATTTATAAATCCTGCCTTTTATTGGCTACATAAAACTTGCTTGTAATATTATATATTCATTGGTTGCGCATGCGTTAGCGGATAGCAGAAGATCGTAGTTGTATATGGTGAGAGGCGGATACAGAGGCGGAGCTTATTCATTTGAGTGTTCATTGGAATCATCCTACTACCCAGTATGATCCTCCTCTTTGCGAAAGGCACAACCCCCCCATTTGACTGGTATAGCTCTATGCCCCCAGGGTAGTTTGTTAGCGCGCCAAGGATCTGGACGGACTGGTTTGCGTGTATTTGTTTTCAATATATTTGTGTTTGTATACTTTTCAATATACCAGATATCAAACTAACAATATCAGTACAAGTCGAACTACGACTCGAGCAGGGCATCAAAACCAAATGGAATATTTCCTTTATTTCTTTTACGTACTAATAAATATTTCATGACGTACCTGCTAATGCGTCATTGTTCAAGTTACGTAGACATGTCTTTTGATATATTCTTTCGACCGACGAAGGACATTGTATTTTATATTTTTAAAGTGTAATAAGGTATTAAAAATATACCACTGAAATGAATTGCGCCTGTAATAATATGTACATAACTTCAAATATACGACAAATAAGGTAAACCATCATTCAATTGTTGTTGATATACTTTTATATTTATTAATATTAAGGCCGCTCGCTTATATTGTTCCACAATTTGTTGTTCTGCAGTTGTTGTTTTTTCCCATTAAGTGTCCCCTCTACCACTACGCTCCTTCTCTTTTCAATGCCTAACAAAATCTTGTTTGCATTCATTAATAAGTAGAATTTTAATAAATACATTTGAAAATAAAGTCCTATTTGCAAAGCTCGTAGATTTCATTGAACGGTGAATAATGTTTACGTTTCGGTACCTTCTTTTTTCAAAGAAATAAAACTGTTGCATGATTTTTACAAGATGCTTCGATGCTTCGATGCTTAAAATTTTATCGCCGTTTGCCATTAAATATTTAAACAAAAATGGTTTTATTTCATGTAACTCCATATACAATATGCAGTGTAAATAAGCAGTGTATTCGCGAAGAAAACATTTACTGTTTTTTTTTTTCAAGAAACTGTTTAAATAAAGATATATTTGAAAAGTTTCATTAAAAGCTTATTATTATTAACAGAAAGAAAATTATTAGTCTCGATTAAATTTTTTCTTTTTTTTGTAAACATTAAGAGTTTTTTTCTGGCGTAACCATTGTACGTAATTTGTACACAATCATAAAATTGTAATTTTTTATACGGTGTTTCAATACTATACATGTATAATAAATTTTATAATGCAAAAAAATTTTTAAATTATGCATACGAGGAATTATTTTAATTATAAATGTTAAAAATAACTTATAAAATTTAACAAAAATTTTCTTTCCTAGATATCGTAGTAAATTTTTATACTTCAAATACAAGACAATTATTTCTATTTAATTTATACCAAAAAAATTTTACAGTAATAAACAAGTAATTTGTATTATACTAATTATTGAAAACAATATAATGTGCATATTTATAATTGTTTCACTATTTTACTATTAATATTTTCATAGGTTTATATACAGTTATAGCATACGTATTTAATGTAATACTTGCAGCTATAAATAAAAGATTTTATACGTATTGATATTTTTCTGAGTGATATTTTTACGCATTGCACGAAAAAATTGTTTTAAAAGTGATTCATAATTTAGCAGAATTCAGAAAACTAATGTTAAATGTTGTACTATCATATGTTGATAAATGAAAAAAATATATAATTAACTAGTAAAAATTATGCTATTTAAACAAAATTTTTTCAGCTATTTCTACTCCACTCTACTGCAGAAAATTGTGTAAAAAATTCAATACTCTATTCGTATTTCTCTTTCCTTCAGTCAAGAAAATGTTTGAATTGTTTATGTTTGTTTAAAATTCTTCACCGTTGTTTAATATGATAGATATTTCAATATGTATCATATTAAATATAATATTTAATATTATATTAATGGTTATTTGATTTTTCTAGTTATTTAATGTGTTAATATACTCACACTAATATTATATTTATATTATTAAAAAAGGGACGTATTTTTATTTTTATGCATTATTTTAAATTTGATGCTAATAATGTCATTTTAATCGCTTAGATGATTATTTACTACTTAGGGTAAAACTATTTCATATTTTAAAAAATCAAAAATACATTTATATTGATTTTATGAGTAGTCATTAAATATTTTAACATTATTTTCACAAATCTCTTAGTGTTTTCATGAAAGTAAATATGACTTTGTAAATGTACGTTTACCTTCTTAGAAAGAAAAATTTAATTCTCTTTTTATTTAAACATCTTGTATTGTCTGTTAATAATTAGTCTGAATTTCTTTTTTATATTTTATTAATTTTAATTATGAATGCACAATATAATATCAGCAATTTTATCAAATATTAAATTGTGATTTTGTTCCACACTGTGAAATTAGAATTCAGAAGAATTTATTATTGTTTCAGTATATAAATTTACTATTTTGTAATACACATTTTTAGCGACAAAACAGTAAGTAACCAAGTAAAGTTCTGCAATTATAAAATAAAGATGATTGGAATAAAAAATCTTAGTATTTTACTAGTTGGAATTAGTTATATTGTATATACTTATGTATATTTTTTTACTGTTTATTCTTTTTTATTTCAAAATTAGTTTATTTTTTAATAGTATATCAAAACTGATTGCAATCATTTTGATTAATCACTTTTGTTTCAAAAATAAAATGAATCAATTTTTAATTTTGATATTTTGATGATACTATGATTTTCACAAATCTAAATTATATTTATTTAAAATGTCTGAAATGAAAGAAAAAAATGTCTACTGCTATTGTTGTTCATTAAATTTATAATGCATTAATTATTATCTATTATTACGTAATATACCTTTTACGATCGATGGTTGGCGAATGTATTTGTGCGTCAAAGAGATAAAAAAAGATTTTTCAAACCTGATTTGCTTCCACAATAGAAAAATACAGACGTACATGAGTTACAAGTGATGTGATCGAGGGATGAGATCCGACGGCAATATTCCGTTTGTATCGTTCTCCCCCGCAATTGTAGATGCGGGATTATAAAATTCTATACAATGCAGAGGCGATTAGACGTAATAAGAATTGTTGTCGACAACTATTTTATTGTTCTTGCTGTTGGCTTCAATTGTCGCGAACCTCATCCATGATCTCTATTAATACACACGTATTTACATACACGGTCGAATAGAGATGCTTCATTTATAAACATGATATCTTGATTTTAGACTATTGAGATAGTTCCCATAAAAGTTATGAATTTAGTTAAAATAGCGACGCTCTCGATTCTATCCTGGAGAGATGCTCCGCGAATAACAACGGACCAAGGTCAGCGAATTTCGAACTTCGAGATCGACCTTTTACGGGAAGTCTGTACAGCAATCAACATATCAATGAATATGACTTTAACGTCACAATCTAAATAGAGAAAATGCAAAGAAACTTACGATTGCAGTTCAATTTTTAGCTTTTATTTTAGCGCAGAAATCCTAATTAATGATTACAAGGACAATTTTTGTATTTTCGTTTGTTAGCCATGCTAGAAATTTATTTGAAGCAAAATTTGATTATATAAGATATTTGTACAATAACAATAACAAAAAACGTGCAACAAAAAAGGTTATTTATACCTATTTAGTATAAAATATTTCCTTACTTATTTTATTCCACCTAGTACCAAGACATTAATCTTTGAGAGTCTGTTGAAGGTGCAAAAATTTTAAATAACATTTTAACATATATATCATCTTGCTAGCAATTATTAATGTGACAGCCTAGTCAATCAATATTTTACCAATTAGGTGTTAGAAGTGGGTATAAATTATCATATTTAAGATTTTAACTACGACACCAAATTACGTCCATTGCAATATTATAAAATCAAGTTTTTGATTATCTTTATCATCCTCAAAAACTGGCTATTGAAAAAATATTTTTAATACTCATAATCAACTATAGAAGATTGAAGATTTATTTATATTTTACGTAGCTCAAGTTATTGCTAATTTAAAATGAATGTAATTAATAAAAACATATTATATCCAGATAAATACAATATAATTTACTTATAATTTACTAATTAACTTATAATACAACATAAATACTTTCTATTAACTTAACACAGCTTCAACTGTCAAAATTACAAACTAACTTTTTCTACGATTTTATCGTCTGCTAATTCTATAAATTGCTTACTTTAAAAAATAAATTTTTTTTATATTTTAATTCATAAATATTAAAATATATTGTTCCATATATTTTTAAGAATCATAATACTAAATTCATGAAAATGCATAATATCAAAGAATATTTATATAAATACTTTTCAAAAACCTTATTGTCTATTAAGCTTTGATTTTATTGACCAGATTTATGTTTCAATTTACTTTATAGATTTTTATAAAATTATTCTTCTATAGTCAATGAAAAAACAAAGTATGAAATATATGTATAAAATATTATACATTTAAGTTTTTTTATTTCTACATCGTACACTATAAAATTCATAAAAAAAGAATTAGAGAAAATCTGTATGTCTGTTTTTAATTGATTTTCAAATTGCAAATTAATTTCAATTTGTATATGCATTGTCGTATTTACAGTTAATATATTTTTCTAATTTGTAAAATTACTTTGGGTGTTTATTTTTTTATATTTTTTGTATTTGTAATTGATAATTATTTTTTCAACTAGATTTATTAATTAATTTTTTAGTGTGGCCTATTTTGCTTACGAGTGAGATTTTAAATAAAGTATTAGTATTTAAAATTCGACAGTTTGTATTGTTCACGAAAAAATTATTCATAAATTTAAGTGAGTCATTATTATTAAAAAAAATATTCTGTAAGTTATATTATATTCTTCAGAATTTTTGGTATTCTTTTTTATTAATATATTCAAACAGTGCTTTGAGTTTATTTTTTAGTCTTCTCAACTATCGATACTAATTTGATCAACTGCTAGAGACATCAAAGAATATAAATATAACATCCCAGTTGAAATCTTAAATCGACATATTCTAAAGAAGCTTATACTTTCAAATAAAACTTTATCATTTCAAATGTATCATATGAGTGTTGTATTTAAAAAAAATGAATTTTAGTTCATATATTTTTATAAAAAAAACGTTTTTAAATTTATTCTACACGAGTTCCAGTTTTGTTTATTATTAATTTTTGCAAATGGCCAAAATGAAGCAGAACTAGCAAACTTTTTTATCCGTTATTCTTATAAATATTTATCAAAGATTTTTTTTTAATAATACGAATATTATTATGATTTGAATAAAATATATCTTGTGTGGAAAAAGTTTGCCTAGACTTTTGTCCTGTAACCTTCAGACGTAGAATTTAGATTTTAAATTATATATTCAGCTTCAAACGAATTTTCTTTCATTCTGTTTGTATACAATATCGTTCAATTAAATTAGAAAGTTCTTTACTAATTGTTGCTTGTTACTTTTTATAATTATCAGTTGTTGCCTAACTATATTTATTTTAATATATATAATTTTATATTTTATATTTTGAATTATGTATTATTTTTTGTGGAGAAGGTTGTAGTACCTTTTCCAAAAAACGATGTTGCCATTTTTACAATAAACGTTCGTTAATGTCATATAAATACATTCATTTATTCCTCATATTTATTTTATTTGTTTTCATTTCATATTGCGACTATCGCATCTTCACTATGTTTGTGACTGGGTGCTCAATCCGGCGGACAAAAAAGAGCATGATAGAATTTTAAATAACTTTTTTTGTTGAACAAAATAAAAACGTAAGGATCTTAGATATGAGTTTTCCATTATTATTTTATTGTTACAAAAAATTTAAAAAATTTATGAAGACTCATATATATATTTAAACTGAAATTGGGATAAATTTCTCTGTAGCACAATAGGTAAAAGTACATTCTTTAATATAAAGATTTATTCATAGTGGAGTCATCGATCTTTTGTATTTTTTTTGTAATAATAATTCATATTATGAACGAATTTTACTTATTGATATAAAACAAATAAAAATAAAATATCAGTGTGAAATAATCTACCTTATAACCCTACATGTAAATAATTAAAAAACTAAATTCTTTTTCTTCTTTCAGCAAATTTCGATTTTGTAATGCAATTAAATTTGGAAAAGTTATAAAATATAATACGTAAAAAAAATTTGATGGTAAGTACATAGATCAATATTCTACCATTTAGAGACTAAGATGAAAACCATTTAAAAAATAAAAACATTATTATGTCGGTAATTTATATAGTTTTGTGCTTTACAAAACTATTGTCTTCAAGCCTAATTTTATTATCATTATTTCGCAATAAGATTTTAAATTCCCTCCATGTTGCAAACAATGTCAAATATAGGAATGCGAAAAAGACACTATAAGAGACTATAAAAGCACGTAAATGTAAAAATGGAATGGTTATCTTAAAAATACAGTTTCATAATGACTCAAAAATAAATCGATCAAATGAGTTAAATCGATCACTTTTTAATAATTTAAAAAACAAATGATTACAGAATCTCACCTTTGATCAATACAATTGAGGGCTCTGGACTTGAGGTGTCCAGTCGAGTTATAGTTAATCATTCTAATTCTGATTGCAATAATTTTGATACTGCGTAAAATTTTCAAAGTTAGCATTAACTTAACAGGCATCACAAGGCTAAAAAGTGAGTCATGAAACTTTCTAGAAATTAAGGGTGAATAGCAGAGCGAGTTGTTCCTACTCCTACTTTTGGCAAGTTTACTTGTGTATACGCGCTGACCATCTTGCAATAGGATCTTAAACTTTATTATACTGTATATTGCGCGCGAAATTAAAAAATATCAAGCAACTGTTATGTAAAATTGTAATTATATTTATAAAATACTAAGAAAGTCTAGTAATGGCCATTAATAATGAACACTAGTGTAACGTTAAATTTAAGTTACATTAAAAAATAATTATAATCTAAAAATTGTTGAAGATGAATGAGAATATTGTTGACATATTATACATGTATATAATTTTTATTAATTACAATTATTTATACGAAATAATTAATAAAGGATAATGACTGTTTGAATATAGCAATAATTAGAAAAGTTCACTTGTAACCTCTCTGCTTCTTCGAAACTTTTTTTATATTATCGATATTACATTTATACGGTTAAAGTATACTTTGTCAATCAATGTACATATAAGAGATAGGATAATTAAAGGTAATTTAAAAATTAAGGATGATAGATGAAAGTGGAAAACAAACTTTAGTTTGATGTAGTAGATATTTAATTTTTTCTGATTACTGTTACGTTACAAATATTGATTTAAAGCTTGTTTATCTTACTTGTAATTGCCAGATAATTATCATAAGATCATATTAAGAATGGTTATTATTCATATTGGACAAACAACAAGTATAAAAAAAGAAGAAACATCGCGTCGGACATTCGAATGCATTACAAAGTCTTAAATTTTTAGATTATCGTTAGTCAAGCTGGTGAAATAAGACATCTAGGTATGTAATAATTAACGAATAAAACAAAATAATCGCTGAAACAAAACGTAAGGGAAAGCCCATTAAAAACCTTAAAAAAAAACATGTTTATACGTATTTTTATTTTATTTAGCCCTGTTCAAATATATGTCCGATACAGAAAACAGAGATATTGTTTAGCACAAAAAGTATCCAAGAGTTCATTCGAGCTGGTTAAATAGGTGGCCCTAAGCGCCTATTAAAAATAAAACGGAAAAGAAAAGAAAACAGGTAAGAGAGAAAGGTGATAATAGAACAGATGCTAAAAATTTCAGAACACTTCGAGTCGCAAAAAAATGCGTAGAGGGGCGAGAAGAGAAAGGAAGGAATGTTCCGACACGCATATCACCTTGTGGACTAGCCTAGGTAGTTCTACTTTTAAGGCTGTGGCTTAAAACAACGATCCAATATTCCTATTTCTTGTTTCATTAATGCATTGTGGATAAAGTCGTCGAGTATGCTCGAATCCTAAAAGAAAAGACCAACCGGCTAAGACGAACTAAGGAATTTAATGAAACTTGTTCTGTGAAGCAGAAACTAGTCGCAATCGAGCAATATCTTGTATCGCCTTGAAGGTACTTCGACTCGCAGATTAAGATGTCGCACTTGTGAGAAGCAAGCGGAATGAAATTTTTCAGTAAATAACAACGTTTATGCGCCGCCTTACCAGCTGAACCCAAAAGTACACTAAGATGAAGCGTCTGACGAGAATCCTTATCTTTAAGTCAACTAATTCGCCTCGTTATTGTTAATCTTGGGATACATTTACCGTTATAGGTTTACTAGAAGTAAGTATTTAATCGTTATAAAAGAAGCAGAACGTATATAAAATGCTTTAAGGGATGCTTTAGTATAATAGCAGTAGAGTGACCAATAAATGCAACAATAATGATAAATAGAATTGAAAGTAAAAAGAATGGAATATTCTCAGATCTAAAAGAACTACATTAATAGAATTAAAAAATAATGAAACATAAGATTTATCAACAATATACAAATATGTTTCTCAGTATGAAATATTTTAGATATATAATCAACTATTACCTGTGGTGGATTTTACCTTCCGATTTAATTTATTCTTTGTATCGTTGTTTTCCTGTAGCTTTTAACATTTAGTTTATAGAATACAAATTCTTCAAAACGTTAACTTTATTTTTAAATATTATGTATAAAAACTGTATCTTCCTCTTATAGTGTCAATACTAAAAATTTGATAAGTATTTTTTAAGGTTCATTGTATTTATAATAAAAGAGTTTTAAGCTGACAGTCACAAGTAATGGTTTATTTACACATTTTCCCTTCACACATGTATATTACTAACTTAAATTAATCACAACTCATGAAAAAATTCATTTTCAATACAGTATTGTAATCGCATCATGGATCCTTATTTTCCCATAAAAAATACATACAATATTATAATTTTAAAGTAAGCATTTTATTCTAATAATAATTTCCATTTATGATTTTGTGAATCTGTGCTTATAAATACATATGTATAAGAAAAACTCCAAAGTATTACAAGAATTAATTAAAATCTGTTGTACGGTACAGTTCCAGAATCATTATGAACATTAAAAACTCGTTGAATATAAAATGACTAAAAATTTGCGAACTTAGCCGTAACAATTATTCACATAATATTTGACACAAGTGCTTTTTAAAATTAAACAAATAACAAATCCCATAATGTTTATCGACGCAATTGTCAAACGATGCCATATGCCGCGTCGAAGGTGCGTCAATGTCAGGGAGATAAATAAAAGTATTACATTAACTTATACTTTCAGGCTGAATTTGAAGCAGATACTTCGTGCGCTGTTAATTTTCTTTTATCAACGCCTAACAATGTTCCAAGTCATAAAAAATGTAGCCCCATTGAGTCAGACAGCCAAGAGAAATTGGAAATGGATTGCGGTGGTTGTGGGAATAGTGTCCAGGAGCGAACGGTCATATGCGTAGGAGGTCGTACGTGGCACTCCAAGTGCCTTAAATGTTGCGCATGTTCTAGACCACTCCACGATCAACACTCATGCTTCCTTCGTAATAAGCAAGTGTATTGTAGGCAAGATTATATAATGTGAGTCAATATTTAAAACTTATAATCGTCCATTGTAAATCTTCTGTACTTTAGAAATTGTATTTCACTGCGACTGCTATATGTCTATACATAAATCTACGTTGAAGAATGCTATTAAGAAATTGAGGGAAATATATCATTGCTCAGTGGAATTCTAAATCAATGCGTAGTCGATTGAATGATCTGTATTTTTTATTTATCAATTCCATGATTAGCGCTTCGTCACAATGGCACTCGATATAATGCTTAAGTTATGCGTGAAAGGATCTATGCATTATGTATTTACTCTTCGTTCTTATAGTCTTAATGATGATGCGATGATAATATCCATCGCTATTTTCCCATTATAAAGTCTTTTCGAGCGTGGAAAACGCGTTTCGCGCTTACCTCACTTATCCCGGAAACGTCCTGGCGAACATCTTATAAAACGCATACGATTCTCTCGGAGTGTACATTTAATCTTGATAAAGAAATCAAAACGTCGATAGCATTGGTTACGAATATAAAGTAACAATGACCGGTCCTGTTTTATCCTGATACTCGATCAAAGCCTGAAAATTAATCTAACAAATAAGCCTAACTTGTTGCAATTGTAATAAGGACTTGAAATCTAATCTCATTCATTAAGACGTAAATCCTACGATAAGTACATGTGTTTTTTTTTATTTTTATTTATAGAACATTCGGTGCAAAGTGCGCCAAGTGTGGTCGCAATGTTGGATCTGGCGATTGGGTTAGACGCGCTCGAGATAGAGTATACCACTTAGCTTGTTTTGCTTGCGATGCATGCTCGCGGCAATTATCGACGGGCGAGCAATTTGCTTTGGTTGATGCAAAACTATTGTGCAAGGCACACTATTTAGATATCATTGAAGGAAACAATACCTCGTCTTCGGAGGATTGCGACTCGGAACATGGTTGCAAAGGAAACAAAACTAAGCGAGTTCGAACGACATTCACCGAAGAACAGTTGTCTGTTTTACAAGCAAACTTTCAACTGGATAGTAATCCCGATGGGCAGGATCTCGAGCGGATTGCACACATTACGGGATTGAGCAAAAGAGTTACTCAAGTTTGGTTTCAAAATTCCAGAGCCCGACAGAAAAAACACAGTGGAAAAATAAAGCCTCAAAACGAATGGTAAAACGGAAGTAATTTCAACGAAATCTATTACTTCATGGTTATTACGTGTAGAAATAATTTTAACCTAATACTTTTAAAAATTTTATAAAATATATTTTATGAAAGTTTATTTTTATACTCAATTTTTTACTGGTATTGATCAGATAATTAAAGTCTTTATTTTATATTCTAAACGAAGTTCGTGTTAAGCACTCATATGATTTTATTTAATTAATTATTTTATACAATCATACACTCAAATTTGAAATTGTGTAAAATTATTTGTAAAATAAATATGTTCCAAATGAATAATCATTCTTTTATACCATTACGATACCATTAAGTCTCTTTATTATTATTTAAATATAAGCATTATCTGTGAATTAAAAATCTATTTGCACGAATATTGGCTCATCGATAAAAACACATTTGATAAAATTATCGAATTACCAAGTATTTAATTCTTTTTGTAAAAATTTAAAAATATTTATATATATACAAGGTAATTTAAAAAATTTGGTAATATCATTATATGCAATTTTTGTTAATATATATATCTAGAAGATTCAATAAAAAACAAAGTATTTGATAAAAAGAGTATTCGTTAATACTTCTATTATTTTCTATCTTTCTTTAGGAGCAATATCTTTATATTGATTATAGAAGTTTAAAGTTAAAAATTAAATCTGTAAGACTTTATTAATTACAAAAATAGTCAAGTGTAGTATATAATTGTTTAAATTAGTTATAAGTATTATTAAAAGCCAGTCAAATACGCTTTGAGGCGATTGAGAATAAGAATATTACATTAACATAAAGACCACATTAGCCATTAGAAGTGAAATGCAGTTAACATTAATCGCATAAACAGTGTACTTAGATTAATCACGCCATTATTAGTTTTTCACTGATTTTTTTAATTTCAATTCCTGATAATCATATTTTTTTGTTAGCACTTATTTCTTTAGGCGTTTCGAGGCAACTACGAATAAGTATAGTACGTAAAATTTAATAAACTTACTTAACATACTGATTTGGATTATAATTATACTTATATAGTTAAAATATAATAAAACTACATACTATTTCTGTCTACTACCTTCCTTCACATATATCCGAAAATTGAGTAAGGTCGTTTTTAAGCAAAAATTTCCTCTTTATTTGTTCAAAAGTATATAATCTTAAAAAAAACACGGTAAGTCATTTTGATGAGCAGAACTACTTATTATAGTAAAATACTCTACTACGATTTTACAATATTCTCAATTAAATGAAAAAAATGTTATTTTGTATTCTCTTCAATTATTTTATAGATATGAGCTTATGATTACACGATCTAATCTTACAACTTGACATTTTTTATAAGCATTAATGCAGGAATGGATGTCAATTATATCACAAACATGATAATTTTAAAAAAGAAGAGAGAACAAATATTTTTTGAAAATACGATAAGTAAATGAATATATTTTTTATCCAAAGTTTTTGTAAATAAAAAATGAAAAGGATTTTTTGGAAAAATTATTTATTTCATTTAAATTCTCAGTAAAATCAACCCGTTAAAGTTGATTTCTTCGATACATGTAATATTCTTTATTTTTGCTAATATTAACAATTGTGTTTATTTTAAACAAAAATAATATTTTTAATAACTTTTTTGTTACAATTGTTATTAAGATTTGTAACGTCTGTTAAATTATTTTTAACGTTTTTTTTTGTTTTTCCTTTATTTATTTTCGATTATTTACCAATGATTAACTCACTTATTTATGACGATAAAAAGTATTTGTTGACGTACATAGTCAGCTAATGCTCTTCAAAATTCAATAGAACTGTTAGTCAAACATTTCTACTATTAGAATATTTTTTCCACGCAGATATATTTTCACTAACTGAAATTAATGCTTTGTTAGCTATATAAATACGATATAGCTCATATAACTCTTATGACCTTTAACTTATTTTCTGTTATCCTTTGTAAAATGACTTTTATCACGGGGTAAGTTGAAATACATTTTTTGTGTATATATTTATAATACATTGCACTCGTTATACTTTGCACAAACTACATCGTTCTGTACTATTTTTTAAGCTTGTTATTTTTATTCTTAAGCTCCTTTTTAGCTTTCTCCTACGCACTGAATTTTCAAAGAGAGCGGTAAAATGAGGCCCAATCGCATTAAGTTATTCATGCACATAATTTAGAAATTTATTTCGTTACTGCTAATATTTAAGACACTGAGCTGACTGAGCCACGGAGCGTTACTTTACTACTGATTTGTCCTTTACTGTCATGTATCCCTCATTTTTATTTTGAAGTATGAATCGGTCATTGTTATTTTGATTTAGATACATTATTTTTTAGTCTAATTGTTTAAAAAAATTATAAAACATGGCTAGTCGACCAGAAAGAATTGGACCTCCGGAATTAGTAAGCCGAATTCATATATATTTTTGCGTTTTTTAATAAGAAAATAAAATTTGTAGCTTTTAAATTAGTCATATAGGTTATAATTTTTATATTATTTTTAAACTAATTTTTTTTCGAACTAAATTGTATGATTTTATTAATTACAATTTAATGTTTACTATAAATTCTATTATAAAAAATATCTATATAAATGAATAAATAAAAATTGTTTTTTAATAATGGATATAATATAGAAAATATCACCTATTCACCTAATGTAGTAATTGTAGCATACAAAAATTGTTAAGAAAGAATCTTTTCATTTTTGAATTTAAAATAAATTGCAGATATTTTTTTTTTATGATTACATTATTTTATAAAAATAATCATGAAGTCTGATATAATGAACTGCACTATTAACTAAAACTTTACTTATTTATGATAAAAAGTTAATTAAGTCTTTTTTATACAAAATTTGATATTATCTTTGCTCAGGTGTATAAATCACCAATGTTCGTCTTAAACCAAGAATTTCAGCAAAATGTTTATTTAATATTATTATCAATAATAGATAATTTTAATATTGGACACTTATGTGTAGAACAATAAATTATAATTTATTTATTTTTAAAATAAAAACAGATTTTTATAACACAAATTGTAAATTTTATTATATATTTAATAAATGTAAAGAAGCCATTTCGTTAAACCATATTTTCTTTTTTTAGGTTTATAATGAAGCCGAAGCTATGAGATATACCAACAAGTAAATATTATTATAACATAATTTATTAAGGATATATATTAATCTTTAAGTTATTTAGTAACTTGCAATTATGTGGTTAATTAATAAAAATTTTAACTTTTCCTAAATAATCTAATAAAACTTAAATTCTATCCATGAAACATTACCATTGCAATTGTATTACCTTTGATTTTATGATATTAGAGTTTTAAAAGATGATTTTAATATATTTTAGCTCTCGAATTATGGATATTCAAGTAAAAATGAGTGAAAGGGCTTATGAACTTCTACTGTTACCTGAAGATGAACCATGCTTATTGTTAGATATTGGATGTGGTTCTGGATTAAGTGGAAATGTATTAGAAGAGAATGGACATTATTGGTTTGGAATGGATATATCACCATCAATGTTAGGTATATTATATATAATTTATACTAAAAATTTTTACTGCTATTTTGCTTTGACATATTCATAATTTTTAATAATCTTCACCATTTAATCAACTTATATATTGTAAATACACTTATCATAATTTTATTTAAAAAAAACATACAATATTTTTTACAATGTATTTCTATTAAAAAAACTTTCTACATATACTTTGATTGGAGAATGTATTACATTTTTTTTGTAAACAATAAGCTACGACATTATTTCTTTAGTATTAAAAAAAAGACCTAATACCTAATTTTTTTTTCAAAAAGTATAAGAATATGAGTTAAGAAAGGATATTGTGAAAAATGAGTCATAAAAGAAATTAATTTCCAAACGAAAAAGAAAATTAATAAAAATTTTTGTTAGAAAAAAAAAGAGAGATGTGAATTGAATTAAAAAGGAACAAAAGATACTTATAAAAAGAAACAATTAGTAAAGAATTGTTAAGGAAGGAAGGGGTATAGATTGATAAAAAAAAATGTAAAAAAATATGAATTACTATTTAGGGACTTGTAGGATTGAGGTAAGAAAATGAATACAGAGAAAAATAAGGAAATGAAAGAAAAAGGAGGTTGGAAAAAAATCATAATAAAAAATTATTCACAAAATGTATAGGTGATGTTTAAAAAATAATGAACAATAAAAAGAAAATAAAAACCTGAAATGAATAAATTTAGTAATGAAATAACAAATAAAGATGTAATTAAATTTATGTATACAATTAAGGTAAGGAAGTAGGAAATAAACACAAATAAAAATATCTCGAAAGAGAAATATATATTTATATAATATTTGACGTTGAAGCAAAGATTACCATGATAGGAAAATAAATACAATAGAGAGAGATAGAGAGAGAGAGAGAGAGAGAGAGAGAGAGAGAGAGAGAGAGAGAGAGAGAGGGGAGACAAACAATCAGTCAACAAACTAAGAGTAGGATTTATAAACATTCCTATGAATCGGCGGTGATCAGAACGGAAAAGAGAAAAGAATTTGAAATTTGCTACATGTATGATGGGCTTGATGAATAATATTTTTGATAACAAAGAAAAGTTTAATGTAATTAGTGCTACAGCAACCCAGATGAAAAAAATTGGCGAAAAGTAATAAATTTGTTTCTGGCGAGCTTCGAGAGAAAGATGTAGAATTCGATACTAGCGATAATGAAAATAGAGAAGAAGAGAAAAAAAATAAGGAATAAAATAATAATGATAATAGGCATAGGGTATCTGTACAGATGATATAAATTATTTTGTAAATAGTATGCAACTGATGGTAAAAAATAGAAGAATTGGAAACATTTATTTTAAAAAATAAATACAGACGCTATAGTTTTTAAAACATATGAGATGCAAAGAAAGGTAGAGAATGAAAATGGAAATAATTTTTGTAGTAAGGGAAAGGATTGTAAGTACTTATGATACGTAATGTAAAAAGGGTACGCAAAATTATATTAATAAAGAATAAAAAAGCGACTTCTAATATCTTCGTATGATACAGTTATGGAAACTGCAATAAAGAGGATAAACATTACAAGACATTAAAAATGATAATAAGCTATAAATTAACTTAATTATCGAAACGATTGGAAAATTTAAGTAAAGATAAAAAAGAAAAAATGCCTTTGATGTAGTCTGTAAATATTTTATATGCAATTAATATAAAGAAAAATGGAAATTTTTCAGTCACGAGAACTAAATTTGATAATAAAAATATATTTGTTATTAATATTGTGTTTTAAAATAACGTGCTTTAAAATACGTTTCTAGCAATTGCCGCTGAACGCAAAGAAAATGGTGACTTATTATTGGCTGATATGGGTCAAGGTGTACCTTTTAAAACCGCTACATTCGACGGAGCCATTAGCATTTCTGCTTTACAATGGATTTGTAATATAGATAATAGTAAATACGTTTTACGTAAACGCTTAGATATGTTTTTTAGTACACTTTTCGCTAGTTTATCAAGGTCTGCTCGTGCTGTTTTTCAATTTTACCCTGAAAGCAGTGAGCAAATTGATATAATTACAACAGCAGCTACCAAAGCAGGTTTCTTTGGTGGAACCATCATAGACTTTCCAAATAGTAAAAGTGCAAAAAAGGTGTTTCTTGTATTAATGACTAATAGTTCGATGATCTCGCAAAAAAATCAAAGTACAACTAGGTTCAATACAAAAAGGTATTTCAATAATTTATAAAACGAGTACAGACTATGATAAGTGTTAAGGTAAAAAAAATTGTTTTCATTTTACTTGAACTGTGTATGCTTTAAACTTACAGAAAACGTAATAATAAGGACTCAATTTTAAAATTGAGGAAAAATTGGATATTAGAGAAAAAAGCCAAAAATCGACGAAAAGGACAATTGGTAAAAGCAGATTCGAAATATACTGGGCGCAAACGAAGAAATCGATTTTAAATCTTCCGAAAACTTGTATTAAATATTTAACTGAAATGAATAATCGATAATAATTAATTCATTTACAAAATATGTAAAAGTATCATTTCCTATCATTGTAATACTTAATTTCATTGAATGAGTGAAAGAATGTTTTTACACTTGTGAAGATCATTAATTTGAATATTACTTTTTAAATGATTATTCTTGTTAATGATATAATTTTAGCAAGCAATCATAATGTAAAAAATTATATTAAATATATACACGCAAGTGTAGATAAAATTGTTGTATAATAAAATTGTTGAAACAAGTTATTAAGTTTTTATATTTTTTTGCAATTAAATATTTTACTAAAACGCAATAAGAACTTAGGAGTTTTTATATTGCATTATTATAAAATTAGAAACTACCTAATGATATAGCTGATGATTTTATTAAAATTACAAACAATAGTAAATCAATACTTTGATTCAAATTACTATATCTTTTAATGTTCATTTTTCTTTAAATTTCTTACAACGACGAATATTAGATTCTTTTACTCTAAGATCAAGTATTTAATCATAGCTTCATGACGATTGAATTTTCTTTGAATTACTCTCTAAAATTATATTGAAAAAAAAACAAGGTATCCTAAGGAGGTAGATTATCATGAAATTTAAAAAAATTAGTAGCAGCACGGGTGCGATTAAAATTTATACTTTAAAATAACGTAATAAGCATTAAAAATATTTGTATTAAAAAAGAAAATTTTATTAGATTTACAAAGGATTTGAACAACCCCAATGATCCTTGGGAGTATAAACTCATTTGTAAAGCGACATTATTCTACGTGCTATATCAGGACCTATGCTTTGTTAGCCTGTCACACTGATTGTGAGCAAATAGGCAACGCTGGCTACGTATTTTCACGGGTCTGAGGCGTCCAGGCGTCTGAGCAACAAACAAGGGGAAGACGCTATTGATTGCGATACGTTTCTCCTGATTTCCTGCCCCCTCTACCCTGAAATTTTGCGCACAGCGAGCCAATGGGTACGAGATCGTAGCTGCGCATAATCTAAAAGTATTTTTCGCATCTCGGCTTTGGTGGTGAACCTGAACAAAACCTGGTGCTACGATACGCCGATTATCGTTTTCGTACCACCACTACACTTCGTACCAATCGCTAATCTAATAGGAATACCAACGACGTTATTCCACGTTCGGTATCGCGTGGTTTACAATCTTTATCCACATTGTTATACGTAAGTGGATGTGATTTTATGTCTGAATGCCTTGCAATGAATTCTAGGCATTAGTTATACGTCGATTTTGTTCAACGTGTCATACTACTTACTTCAGGTTCGGGCCCTATTTATCGACATGTAGGCTTACCAACGACGTTATTCCACGTGTTGGTAGAATGAGTTCGTCCCCCACCATAGCGTTCACTATACCATACGTACAGCAACGTCATTCGACGTATAATAATGCGCCCTACTACATTCCACTTCATGGGACTAATACATTAGTATCTTATTGGTCATCTTTTGGGCTTACGCATCAAAAGTTCATGTTTCTTTCTTCAATTCATCGTATATTGTACCAATAAAAATATTAAAAAAATATTTTTTTTTATGTAAATGCATATATTAAACACGAATAAAAATATATGTAAATTTTAATTATATTTTCATACTTTTAGTAAGAGAATAATAAAAAATTTTAAATTAAAAAATATTTATATAATATAGAAATCAAGTAACTTAAATTTATTGAACATTAAACCCTAACTTTTATAAACAAATTCGTGATAATTCAATAAAGATACAGACAAATTCACAACAATTTTTCCAGACAATAAATGTTTTTAAACGATGTAATATTATTTCAACTCAATAAGAAGAACCAATTTTATCGTTAATTTCTATCTTGATGAACATTTTTTAATATTCTAATCAATAAACAAAATAGTATCTTGCTGAATGAGCTCATACAGGGCTTAGCATTATGAACATTATTTTTTCATTTCAATAAAAAGCAATAAGTTTATTGCTTTTTATTTTATGATATAATATACTTAACTACAGGAACATTTTTCATTTACGTTGTACCTTATGCTCCTTTACTTTTTGTATTTTTCAATCATACCTGCGTACTTCGTTAATTTTTAAATTTAAAAATCCGCACTATTAACAGCCAATAAACGCATACTGTAAAAAATGAACAAAATTATACTGCGCAAAACAAAGCGCTACTATAAATAAGCGGTCAAAATCGAAACATTTAGTATTTTACATAAGTATTTTAGGAAACATAATAGTATGATTGTTTAAATTTTTGACATAAAATTATTCTGCTTTAAAAAATTTTTTAATTCTAAATTATAAAAATTGTTGTTTTTCTCTACAAGAAAAAATATGTAATAGTGTAAAATGAAATTTTATAATGAATGAATTTATGTTCAACTTATCAACAGGTTAGATACAATTTTTGCAACGTATTCTCTTCTACCTTAATTAATATATTTATTAAATATAAAAATGTATGTTCATTAATATAAATAAAAAAATGTACATATGGCTCTTTAGTCAATGCACATGTTGTTAAATTTAATTAAATTTTAATTTATGTTTTTAAATTATAATTGGCTTTTATAATAATGTGAAAATTGGATATTATTAACATTAAAATCTACTTAAACCTACAATTGTATTCGTTTTTTTATATACAGAAAAATTTTAAACATTCAAAAACTGTCAAAAAAAATTACATTTTAGTAAGTATAATTTCACAAAAATTGCTTGTATAATGAAAATTCGAATTAATTTTTAAAGGCTTTTAACTAAAAATTTTATTTAAAATTATTTATTTTTTTTTTAATCTACTTGTTATTGTAATTTCATGTATTTTATGCTTGAGAATATTTGTACTTAGATTTAGCTTTAAAGATTTAAATAACATTACTTAAGACGATTTAACTTATACTGTATTATACTGACTGTAACTATTAATAAATAGTATTACAAAAGATGACAATAACGTTTTTTTTACTTAGTCATAATATATTACTCATTACATTAACACAATATGTCAACATGTAGCATACATTATTGAAGAAACATAAAAGATAAAATAAAAACCAATAAACCAAACGTATTTATTGTTTTAAGTTTCTACATAAATATAATTGATTTAAATCAGTGTAATGCCTTTTTTATTTAAAGATAACTTCTGATTATTTATATTACTTATGACGATGAAATATTTCATTATAATTCATTAATTTGAATATTAATAACTTATTCTTATACAAAATAACCATGAGCCCATATAACATAAATTAGTAAATAATATAAGGAAACAAGGAATAATAATATAATATTAGTATTATAGATAGAAATGTTTTGAATAATAATATTAACAAGAAACCAAACATTTTAAAGAAATCAAAATGCTGGAACTCGATTAAAAGGGAGTTGCGGTAATGTTAGAAGAAAAGAACAAAAAGTATTTAATAGTTAAAAAAGGATCCTTAGAAAATTAATTAATATGAAAGAGTAGAGTTTTTATGCTGATTAAAGAAAAAGCTGAAATATGCATGTATATACTAGAATAACAATGAAATAAAAATTATTACTAAACTCTGAACTACAATAATAAATCAGCATGCAAAGGATATGATAATGTACTCATAAGAGAGAACGAATACTTAAAAAAAAATATCAATGAAAAAACTTGATTAAAAAACTTTATTTCTTATGGTGTTTAACAGCTTACAAGATATAATCGCAATGTTTCAGAAAAAAAAGCAAAAAATTTTTTTATGGAGAGAATGAAAATAATGAAATAGAGAAATACTGAAAGAAAAGAATTAAAAATTTTTAATTAACACAATGAAGAATTAATGTGTTATCATAAATAGAATATCGCATAGCAAGTGAAAAGAATATAAATAAACTTAAAAAAATAAAAAAAGCTGTAACTGAGAAGAGAACAGAAATAAATAGGATAGAACATATCAGGAAGAACAAGAATTCAAAAACTAGATAAAAAGATTAATAGTCTTCAAATGGATTGAGACATTTGTAAACAATGATTTATAAATTAAATTTGTACATGTATCTATTTCTGCTGTATAAATTTTGAATCTATTCCAGTAGATTTAAAAATTATATTTAGGATAAATTTAGGCTATTATGTTTAAAAGGTAGTTTTAGAAAAATGGCAAATTATATGAAAAAAAAACTGGTTAATTTTGCAAGTATAAAGAAATAAGGGAATAGTAGGGAATTAAGGTGCGATAATGAACCGAATAAGTATGGAACATATTTTAATAACACACAAGAAAAAGAAAGAGGATTTGAATTTATAACGTACGATAAGCATAAATAGTTGTAACTTACATATAATAAGAGCTACAAATATGTAATAATATGTATAAGTTGCTACATTATTAGTATAAATAATGATATTTACAATAATGAAAAATTAATATGTATACATTTACATATATTAACATTATTATTATACTGTTTTTATTTTTTTTTTCAGTGAGATGTAGTAATAAGAGATGTTTTTCTTAAAAGTTATGTAAAATATAGAGATAAACTGGCTTTAAAAGTAAATCGCAATAGACTAATAAATAATTAACGATATTGTGCAATTATCATACATCTAATCACAAACGATTGTAATATCAATGTAATAGATAATGTAATGTCGGCGATGCGGAACAAGTCAATCATTTTTTTATTTATAATACTTCTACTATGGGGCATTATAACTTATTTTTTTATCTTGTACGAATCGTCGCATAAAGACGCATCTGAGGTAAGATAATTAATAATATAAGACTTTAAAAATTGTTCGCGTATTATTGAAAAAGTACAGTCTGAAAAAAGTTGTTTCTTAGATATATAAATACGTAAAAAGTCACTCGTGTAAGTTTATCCATTAAAAAGAATGTGAATTTTACGTAAAAAATAAATTTTTCATAATAATTATTATAATTATTTTTCATAAATTTACTCCCTGCCTTATAGAGAAAGTTTATATACGTGCATATATAAGTCACAATTAACACGTCTAGCATCTCCGTGTGCTTTTCAATCTATCTTTAATTAACTTTATCATCATAGTTTCGTATAATTAATGGTTTTTTTTTCATTATTATCCATTTCTGACTGTCCATTATAAGTGTCCAAATTATTCTACATTCATTGTTACCTACATTTATACTTTCAGATAAATCTTCAACTAGTCTTTTTTCATCTTCACCCACCTGCTTTTTGTTGTATTCTTTCTCTAAAATAATAAAACTTTTCTTTTAGCTTAGGAATTAAGATTAAGGTTCGCTTTAATTTTATGTCTTTAATGTATTTGTAATAATTTTTTTTTCAATTTTCAATGAAGAAAAATTTTTCCCAATCAGTTATTTAAGGTTTCGCTAAAAACCCTTTCTCCGCTACTCGAGGTATTTTTTATTTATGCCGTCAATCTTTAAAACATACTATCAGACCAGCATTCCTATGCATGTCAAATCTCAGATATCTGATCTGTGCATGAAAGTGACCAAAATTTACTTCGTCACATAGTTATCTTTTTTTATCTCTTGATGAACTCTTTTGAACCCTTTAAATTATTGAAAATTATTTATTTATTGTGGCTTATTATTTATAATAAAAAAAGCGCATAGATTTGAATAAATATACAAAATGCATAATCACTAACAAGCAAATATTTGTTTTGAAGTGTAATAATAAACTGTATGCAAAATATTCGTATAAAATGAATATGCATCATAGTATGTTAAAGACAAAAAAAATACGTCACCGGTAATTAGTGTAACCTAAATTCATAACAAATACAAATATATATAGAGCTTATAATTGATAAACAATAAAACAATGTGTTTACTACTATTTCACAATACTACTTCTTCGGACTAAAGGAAGGCGAAAACATCAGAGCAAGAATAATTTTACTTTGTCAATTCTAATGAGATAGCGTCATTAACTTTATATTAATAAATTTTTTATAAGAAATACACATTGTTACACAATTTTTTCGATGTAAAGCATTTCTTTACAGAAAAGAGCTTAACCATAATAATTGTATTTTTATTCAAATTCGCAAGAAAAATGTTAATTTTCAGAGAGATTAATTGTAACAAATTTTATTTTAGTATAATCTTGGGTCCCAAGTCGATAATTTGGAAAAAGAAATAAACGAACTAATATCGATTAATACAAAACTCCTACAGGAACTTCCTTTAAAAAATATTAAACACAGTAAGTATATTATATATAAAAATAATTAAAATAAACAAATTAAAAAAAATTTATAAATAAGATTATTGATAAACGTAGAGGTTGGATGAGGTATAAAAAAGCGTTAATAATTAATGTCAAAATAATTGGATATTTCTCACTTGCATTCTTTTGTTTGACTGTTTTGTTTTTCTACTTTGTGGTTTGTGCTATTCTTTGTTATCTGTTTTACCCGCAAAATTAATTATTCACTTATCCTCGTGTTTTTTTTCCACTCACAACCACTTTTTAATTTTATTTTCATTTTCCATTTTTTTTTTTTTTTCTTTACCTGTTTTGTCCCACATCATAATAAATGTACCATGCAATGAAAGCCATAAATGTCTGTTTTTCTGCACATAGCTCAACTTATTCGAAATATAAATATGAGTTGAAAGACACGAGTGTAATATGTGGTTACATATATATTAAAAATTTGGATATAAATAATATTCTTAGTAGTGCTTATTAAATATCATTTATAATGTTAAAGTGATAATTTAATATTAGAAATTTAAGTGTAATTTGATCATTTTAAATAAATTATACAATGCTTTAAAATAATCATGTTGATAATGAATTTAAAAATCGACGAATTCCAATTAAAATAATGCGGTTAATTTATAATTTCATAATGTTAATTCAAAATGAATATTTATATTGAAAATTAAAATCGCGAGACAGCATGAAGAAATTTCATAATTTACAATATTTTACATGTTTCGCATTTCATAGTTAGTTTGTCATTTATGTTCTTTTTCGTAAACATTATATTAAATCGATATATATATATATATATATATAACACAAATATAATAATTAAAAACATCACGTTTAAGATATAAAAATTATATCACCAGTTTATTAATGCAAATAAGAATTTTTTCAACATTGGTTGCAGAGAATTAACGTGTCAGTTTTTTAACATTTTTTTTGTAGAAGTTATTCGTTTAAATTATGATAATTAGCCGATCAATATAAAACCGTTTGAAATTTGTAAAATAACCCTCTAAAAGTTGTATAGCATTTTTTAATTGTATTGCTCATGATAAAGTCATATCTAGGTGAAATTTAATTAAATTCTATTTCGAAAACAATTTTAAAAAGAAAATTGTTTCTTCCGCATTGTTTATAAATTAGTCAAATTTATTAGCCAATTTACCAAAAAAAAGAAAGAAATCGCATATTTGATATAAAAATGGAATACAATAACCTAATTTAATCAAATCAATTGTGAATTTCTGATGAATAGAAACAGATAGATTCTTTTATATGGAAACATTAGAGTAATCGTTAATGCATAACTATTGTTTCATATCCTATATTTAATTGCTGAACTGCATTTTAACTTGGCAGGAATAGTTCCTAAATACTAACTTAAACTTATTAATAACGATAATTATTGCCAATTGATTTATACATAGCTTAGGATCTTTTATTTTTATACGTCTTATAATAGATTCCGGAATATATTTTATACTATTCTACGCATCCAAGTAAATATATGATAAGTTTTAGGGTGATTAGGGGAAAAATTCGTCAAGTATTCTCATAAAATAGTTAGAATCGCATTGTAATAAAAAATGCTTTTTAAAATTTATTGTTCCAAATATTATAATATCATGCACTTCAATGTAATCGTCAACAACACTTTCCAGACACATCAATCGTTAAACCTTCTTCTTTCTTATATTATCCATCAATACTTGTGGTTATTACTAATCGTGAATCATGTTATCGCAGATGAATAATTGTTACGACTAATGGGATGCAACTTTACACGAAGTATCTTTTTACAATACTGTACAACTATGTACAAATGTACGCAATGTATCGCAAAAATTATTGCACTTTTTGCATTATTCATCATAACATTTAGTAGTGGGCGATCGCCACGTACTTTTTCTCAAAGATTAATTCTTTAAATAACAAGAGCTCATCGAAACGATAGAGTTCAAAAACATACCCGTAATGATATTTACAAATGAATCGCTTTCATAAAGCTAATTGCCATCAGTATTAATGGCGATCCCTATTTCTTGAAACATACACAAAATCCGTATAACTTTAAAGTATCAAGTTAAACGGTTAACCTGAAATGATTTGCTCAAATTTTGAGGACAGATGTATTATTGAAATTATAAATTTTCCATTCAACAGGGAGATAGGCAGACGTAATAAACCTTTTAGAGAGAGAGAGAGAGAGAGAGAGAGAGAGAGAGAGAGAGAGAGTGAGTAGCGTTTCTTCTTGGCGACCCGTTATTAAAGCCTCTTAGTGCAGTCGATTTTGGCAATTGATACTACGATAAGAGATATGCATCAATACTATCATAAGGTGCACTGCACTATACGTCGGTGTGTAATTATTAAAAGCTGCTAGTAATTTTTAAGGTGTTGTAAATATTTGTATCCTTGCGGCGACTTATTCCTTTTGAATGTTATTCTTTAATGATTTTGTCTCTTTTATCGTAGGTGTATTATTTTATGATAAAAAAAAATTATTGATGGATGAATACAAATAGTAAAAAGCATCTACTAACTTTTTTAAAAAATATTTTCTATTTGTTATAATACTGTAGTACATTAAATAATACATGCTATAGTTATAAACGTTATACTAAATTAAATGTACAAATATAATCACGCATATTAGATATTCATTTGTCGCATACATTATAAAGGTAAAAATAGATATTTAGTTTGTATCACTAATGAATATTATTATCTTGATGTATGCTTATATAATTATTAACAATATTATTTTTTCAGGTAATAAATATCAAAATTTATCGATTAGATCTAATGTATTTAATAAACAAAATTCTTCTATACTACGGAATTCTGACAGTGCAACATACGTACTGGTAAATGTTAAAAAAAATTAATACGTTAATTAGTTTAATAAATGAAACAGTTTTTAATATAAATGAATATGAACGTTAAAAATAAATAAAAATTAATTAGGCGCCCATGATCAATGCTAAGCGTATGCTTTTGAAATAAAATAGTAGCACCATGTCCGTAAATCAAATACTTCTTACAAATTATTTCATTTATTAAAAACTCTTTTCAGCAAGTATAATACAATAAATGTACTTTTGGATTTGTCACAAACTTATATTGTGGGTTGTACATGAAATAATGGAAATTTTAATTTATGTTATTGTATATATATATAGTTGCTATTTGTGTTCTTCCAATCTAATAAGACGTTAAAAAATTGAGTATCACGAAAGTGACATTTTCGTGCTTCTCGTATATTGATAAAAGTTCAAGTAATAGAATTACAGAGCAATCATTATATTGCAATCAAAAAATATTTACTGAAGAAATTAAAATCCATATACATTTGCTATAAAAAAGAAAATCTTGTAATTAATTCTAATAAAATAACATGTAGATTAATGATTACTGGCTTTCGCCAATAACGTAATAATAGAACTTATTGCGTAAGTTCAAAATAAAATATACTTGATATTTGTACACTTTCGGTATAATTAAAAAAATTGTTTGACCCATATAATGAAATATATTTATATGTACGGAAAACTATTACGTAGTAGATTTAGATGCCATCCAAAAATTGAGTATTGTCCTTGTATGAAATAGAAATCAAATAAAAAAATATTAAAAACACAATTAAAGTTAAAGTAGATGAAATTTAAACTAAAAGTAATTTTTAGTTTCAATTAACTGTTATTAAATCTTAAGTTTTGTGTTAAAATTCTTTTTTTGTTTTAATTTCATGACGATAATACTACTCCATAATATAAAAAAACCGCATTTGACTTGAAGATTAATTCAAATAATTTATCAGTAATGTATGTTTATATATATATATATATATATATATATGATAAATTTATGAATACATTTATGAATAGTATAATATATTTGGTAATCCTCTTCAGGTCTCTCATTGTTTACGTAATGATAAGTCACATTGAGTAGGATACAGTTGTGTAGGTATAAAATTGCGAGGAATGCGTCATCTTATAATTTGTAATGCTTATTTATTACTTGTATTTATTTTCTTTCGTCATTGAAAATTTATTGAAATAAAAAGCATCTGATTTACGGCACAAAAGATTTAAATAAATGTTGTTTCTTTTTCAGAAAAACATACAGTGGAAAACATATAATAAATCAATTTCAAACCAAAGCTTAAAAAACGAATTACCTGTTATTGCTGTATTAGTTATTGCTTGTAATAGAATTACAGTTAGAAGATGTATAGATCAATTAATAAATTATAGACCTAGTGTAGATTCATTTCCAATAATAGTTTCTCAAGATTGTAATCATCAACACACACGAGATGTCATAAAAAGTTATGGTAATCAAGTCATTCATATACAGGTATGTAAGTTTATTAAATTATTACTGCAAATACTTAAAAATTGTCCTATTAAAATTATATAAAAATATATTAGCACATACACACGCACATTTGATTTTTATCAATCATTAAGATACTATTTAAAAACAATTTATTTATAGCAAACGAAATTTAAATTCATAAATGAGTATAACTCAAAACAGAAATTCCGTTTTTTAATATTGATTCTACTAAGCCCTGTAATAAATAATATGTAAAATCATCAGCTCACGTTGCTGGCTGAATTAGGAACACAATTAAACAGTTTTGTAGCGATTTACTGTCAGATAGACAAAGTATTCTAAATTAAAATTGCTTCGTTCGTAAGATCCGTATAAAGCATAATAGAATACATTTTTATACCCCTCGCCTTCGCACGTGTTGTTTCGATAAATTGAAGCGAAGCCATCGATTAAGCATCGAATGATTTAGCCGAATATAAAGTCCGAAATTAACCGATCCGCGACGTATAATGGAAAAAAAGAAAAAGAGTGCAAAAACTCTAATGTTTTAAGCGCTGTCAATAGTGAAGTCAACAGTGAATACATGAAGTCCAGAGAGTATACATATAAATTTGTAAATAATTATTTGTATTGTATGAAAACGTGATGTGCTATACAAGCCAATGTATCTTAAAATGGTACAAAGCAATAAAATATATAAATAGTTATAATATTTGCTAGTTTTTTATTTTTTCTGCTCTCGTTCCATTCTTTCTTTTCACGTCTCTCCACCACCGGATTTTATTTTAATAATATTCTTCACTCCGTTGAATATAATTGCTAAAAAAAATAATGTGCAATTTAAATTTCTAGCAACCAGATCTAAGTGACATTGATGTACCACCTAGGGAAAAAAAATTCAAAGGTTACTTTAAAATTGCTAGGCATTATGGATGGGCCTTAAATGAGGTTTTTTTTAGGTTCGAATACAACACAGTAATTGTAATTGAAGGTATTTTCATACTCTTATTAATACATTTAAAATTTTTTTAAATGTTCATAAATTTTTTTTACTTTACTTTATTTAACTACGTCTTTTTATTAATGTAACAATTGTTATTGACGTAACAAATATAAAGTAACTATCAATTTTTTTTCACGATATATTTAAAAAGTTTTCTGTGCAATATTGGCTAAATTATTTAGTAAAAGATGCTTGTATAATTTTGTGGATTTCTTTCTGATAAAATATTACTAATATCTTTTAATAATTAAAATGAAATTTTTTATTTTTAGATGATTTAGATATAGCACCTGATTTCTTTGAATACTTCTCGGGGACACATTTTTTACTGCAATCTGATCCATCGCTATGGTGTATATCAGCATGGAATGATAATGGAAAACGTGATTTAATAGACCTAAAAAGTCCTCATTTATTATACAGAACTGATTTTTTCCCGGGGTTGGGGTGGATGTTAACTCGAAACCTCTGGCAAGAATTATCTCCTAAGTGGCCGAAATCGTAAATATAATTAGAAGCTCGATATTATTATTGATGCATGTATGTAAATCAAACTCCTTTTTTTATACAGCTACTGGGATGATTGGATTCGAGAGCCCGAGCAAAGAAAAAATCGTTCGTGTATAAGGCCAGAAGTATCACGTACTCATACGTTTGGAAAGCTTGGCGTTAGTAAGTAAGTCTCAAAGAATGTAAAATTTTTCGGAAAAGTAATAAAAATGTATACTTGTATTGAATTATAAAAATAATAATAATTTAGTTCATAATAAAATTATATCATTCGACATTTAGATATGTTTTTCAAATTAACAGAAAAGTTTAAGAATTGAAATGATAGAAAATTATTTAATTTCTTCATTATTATGATTAGTAACATATGAATTAATTTAATTTAGTGTTACAAAATTACACAAAAGAATTAATCCTATGTATGCAAATATTTTATTATGATTTAAAGCGGCAATAATTTCTTCATTTAACCAAAGATATAAATGAAGCTCTGAAAATAATTAATAATGAACTATTTACTATTATAGCGGACTTTTTTTTGAAAAGCATTTGCAATATATTACACTTAATCAGCAATTCGTGCCTTTTACTAAGATGAATTTAACATACTTATTAAAAGTAAGTACACATAAAAATAAAAAAAATTTTAATCTGTACTATAAAATATTTAAATATTATTTACAGGAGTATTACGACAGTGCATTTATTAATGAAGTATATACATCCCAAAAAGTAACAGGTGCTGACATAATGAAGTATGACGTTAGTTCTCCAGGTGCAATTCGAATACCATATCATTCGCAAGAAGATTATAAAAACACTGCAAAAATGTTTGGACTAATGGATGATTTTAAGGTAGTTTTTCGTAAAATTTTCTCAAAAATTATAAGCTATAAATATTTTAATTCATAAAATTCCTCTAAATGCACGCAACAACATAACAGAAAGCGCAGGTTGTTTATTTTGATATGATAATTTGCAAATTCTTATTTTTAGAGTGGAGTCCCAAGAACAGGATACCAAGGAATAGTAAGCTTTTTTTTTAATGGACACAGAATATATTTAGCACCAATTTCCAGCTGGCCTGGATATGATAAATCGCGGAATTGAAATACGTAGTGATTTAATTTAATAAGTTAATGCAGTGCATGTTATATAAGAGAGCAATGTCCTCAATTGTAATGTTATAATTAATATAGTATATAATTAAATATACTTGTATAAAAGAACTGAACAATATACGAAAGTTTATTATTAAACTTTTTTTTTAACGAATTGTGTTCTTTATTACCTTATTGTTTAAATGACAATAAACAAGTTTAATGTAAACGATCATTATCGTAATTTATAAGTACATTTTTTTAAATATTTCCTTGCTTTCATCGCCTCTTTTTTTAAAGCTGTTTACCTCAACGGGATTAAAAAAATTAAGAAGGCTTTAACATCTGTGCTAAATAATTATCAGAAGATTGAGTTGCGATGTGAGATTTCGCCTATTTATCTTTCAATGCCTTAATTTGCCCAATTTCTCTGTTTATCTTTTCTTTTAAATCGGTCGTTATCGCGCTCCCGACTGAAGCGCTCGCAATGTTTACACGCGACGCAATGACCGAGTCGAAATAATAGTATTGTTCGGCTGAGGAAGGGCAAGGAGGAAGAAAAGAAGAAAAACAAATTCTCTGCGATTTTGATACCTTCCGTAGTTGATGGGCAGGAGGGGTGGAGCTTTATCAATTTTAAAACGAATGCACGTGTTTCCGTTCGCGGCAGACTTTAACAATTACAAAGCATACTTGTTCTTCGCATTAATCGTGATTTGCATACTCATGATGAATTAACTAGGACGCAAGGTTTAAAATTTAACTCAATACCCAGTGGCAATAGTTCGTTCGAAAACAATGAAATTAATTTGAAAGTAAAGGTGATCTCATTGCGTATTTAAAAAAGAAGAAGACCTTAGCAGCGCAAGTAGTAGAAGAAAATGAAAAGAAGCGAATAACAAATCACGCGTATCCGATATCGCGACACCAGGATCGGTTTATTCGAAGGGGAGGGTTCACACGACCCGCGTCTAACGAATGCCCTGGCGTTAAGATCTCGTCGCTGGGGGAGAAGTCGTGGGTCGCCAATTAGCAACCGATGCCAACGAACGCCGCGCCTTCGTTTCACTCCTTTCCATTCAGATAATTGCGCTCCGCTATCATCCGGTGCTTTATCTGGGAGCCCCGCCCTCGAGCCAAGAGGCCCGCGTCCTCCCTCGACCTTCTCCTCCGGCAGTCGCGCGCCTTATCAGCTCTCGGTAAAACTTGGCCCACCTCTCGGCCGCGATCGAGCCTCGGAAGCGAGGCAGCCGGACCTCGGACCTTGGTATTACGCCTATCGCGAGGAAGCCGTTCGAAAATCTTCAACCTCGAGGCCGAGGTCCAGTTGATCGGGCGCTGGTGCTTTCGCGCGCCATTATTAGGGCTCACCGATTAATTTTTCCCTTGCGATACGACCTTTTCATTTGTGAATTAAAATCTTATAAAAATCCTTGGATGAACCCGAAAGTGACGAGTTGGACTTGTAGCCGGTCTAATTAACGTCAACTATTAGAATTGAAATACTTTTGATGCACTTTACTTTTTTATCTTTTTTTCCCTGTGTACTCATTTCTAACCATTCTTTGCTTATGCTTCAAAGCTTACAATTGTTTATTGATATATTAATTATTTATAAGAAATCGTTTTTAAAATGCGATTTTTAGTTAATTTTATTGAATTTCATAGTAATACTTATATAATGTAATCCATACAGATGACCAAAAACCAATTACGAATGAACAACAAAATTGAACAATACGTACATGTAAGGGTCTCTGTGAAAAATAAAATAATGATTAAAACTAGTACAATTTATTATAATTTAATTAAGATAATAGCACGCGTAATTAAAATTATAGGCATCATTACTTTTTATAATTGATGCCAAAAATTGCGAACTTGTTTATCTTTAATAAAAGTACATCAGAGAGATTTTTAATCGAATGACCGGATTTTTAGAAGATATAGAAAATTATAATACTGTTTATTATATCATTCATCGTCACTGTTTCGTGTGCCTTACTCGAGAAAACAAAACCGACAAAGTTTTGTAATTAACACACCAAGTTCAGGGTAATTTTTTCTTAGTGTTTTATTTGGTATTCTTCCGAATTTTCTCGAGTAAAAAGTAAAAAATAATTTGTTACATTTACCGATTTGTTACAAAATTTACATTTTTGTTTCCTCCTTTACGACTACTTAGTTTCATTTCAAAATGATTCCCTTGTCATCTTTCTTCTTTTTGCGGTCCAAGAGAGAAATTGAATATTGACGCGAATACGACAACCAATCAATATGAGTCTACTTACTGCGCAGAATCTAAAAAATGTATTGAATATTGAATCTCATAACTTTATTTTTCCATGCATTACTTAAAAATAATTAGACAAAATTGTAAACAATGTTTTTTTTGCGGATGTACGGTAATTTATATCAAAAATATTCAAAGCATAAATTGTAAAAATGCAATGCGGTAGTTATAATATTAATTATTACAATAAACAATTTTTTATGTTCAACTCAAGTGATGTTCTGTAAATAGTTAAACTTTAGTGTAGCCACTGTGAATTTATTATATTTTATTGTAATTAACAGAAATTTTTAATTACAAGAGTTGAGTTTTTATTTTTTAGCGTAAGTTAATTAATAATTTCTTTCATTTAATATTTTTATTTTATTTACATTCTCAATTTAATTTATAATTTATCACACGAAGATAATGAAGTATTTCAATGATTTAGTTTTATTATCTGTATTACTGATTATTCTATCACAATATGTATTAATATTTAACACAACTGTATATTGTACAATTTGTATAAATAAAAAAGTTGTAAGAAGTTGTCAATATAGAAATAAATCAATTTAATATTCAAATTAACAAGTAAATAAAGTTCTTGAATGTTTTTTGAAAAATGTATATTTCTAAATTTTAATTTTATTAAAATTTAATTTTTATCACACCTAAGTAATTTTTAAATTTAATTTATGTAAAAGCGTCTTTATAGCAATTTTGTAATACAATATTTATATGTATTTATATTATCTATTTAAAATATTAGTAAAAAAGTAAAAATATCAAATTTGAAGAATCAGATTTACAAAATTTATGATAATTCAAGCATCGACTAAAAAAAAGATTCATTTTTGTTATTTCCTGTACTGGTTTTATAATAAAAAGTTTTTTTTTTACTAAGAATTTTGTTTTTTACTGTAATTATGTAAAATTTTATTAAAAAATTATATTTTTTTAATTTTAACATTTTTCTTTTTATACATATATATGTATATGTATAAATAATGTTTTATCAATATACTAAATTATATGAATTAAACAATTGTTTGTATTAAAAGCTAAAAATTTTAAGAAAAACGACTAGAGTTTGACTAAAGATTTGAATATATATTGATCAAGGTATAGGACACTACCTATCATTTTTAGTTTTTACAAGTCTTGATCTTAATATATAATTCTGTCATTTATATTTTTCCTTGATTTATTTTACTATTATATAACTAAGTTTCTCTAATTGTGACTAAAAATTACTTCTTTTCCACTCATATTCTTATATTATATTTCTTTCTTTGCAGATTTCTTTTATTATATATATATAAATAAATATATAAAATAATTGTTAATATGATTACTGACTTTATAAGTTATAAATTATAGTAAAATTAATTGTTATCAGTTTATTAAACTAAAATTAATCCATAAGTTTCTGGTTTACCTTTTTGTAATCACCTAATCAACTTTAAATATATTATAAGAACAGCATTGTGTTAAAAAAATTCTAGTTGCTTATTTATAGATTTTATTACACTATTCTTGTTGTTTTCTTTAACTTTCATGGTATACTAATTTTTTGTCAATATCCAATGTCATGCAACAATTTAATTATTAAACTTATAATTTGGAGCGATTCCTTTTTAATACCCTAAACAAAAGATTTTGAATAATTTTTATAAAAATGTTTTTCATAGTATAAAGAAAGGATGTCTTAAGATTACTAATTATGCAATTTTTTGACTTAACAATATTTATTGTAATAGATTTGCACAATGTAACAAGTATTGCTTTCATGCGCTTAAAGTATTATACTGTACCTACATATTGATATATGTGTGTGGTTTTGTGTGGGTGTGTGTGGGTGGGTGTATGTTGGTGGTGTATTACAATAGAAAACCTATCTTATTGCCAATGAATTTAACTGTTATATAAATTAATTTCTTAGGCTCTATCCAAATGGATATTTGCATTTGTTTGATTACTTATACGTCTATCTCAAAGACATTCATAAAAAACCAACTCCTCATTGTTTACTACTATTAGTTTGCATTTCGATTAACTAACACGAGGAAAGTAAATTATGGAAAATCATGTTTAGGATTTCATATATTACATTAGTCAAGTCGCAAAAACATTGTTTAATTTTAATAAATAAATTATAAAAACGTTTGAAAATATTAAAGATTAAAAGGATTTTGCTATATACCTTAATTAAAATAATTAAATTGATCATTTTCTTAATTTTAATTGAAACGAAATTTGTAATAAATTTAACCAAAATTATTTGATATTAGAATCAAAATTTTTTTTAATTTTCTAATACTTTTTTATGTATTGTTTGAAAATACAAAATTTAATATATAAGTGTATATTTGAATTATGTTACAGAATTACATTCACGTTGGAGAGATGATATTGTCGGACTATTATGAATCAAATTTAAGTTAATGAGAACGATATTACATACGAAAAAAAATGTCTAATTATAAATTTCGATATCGTAATTTAAAGCAAAAATTTAAATTTTTAATATACGTAAGTTACTCATTAATTAGTAATAGTCTGGTTTATGTGGACTCACGTGAAAATTAATTTATATAAGTATTCATTGAGCTTTAAATACTACGACAGATGAACATAATCATCCACAACCAGAATAAAATAATTGACACAGATTATTCTATTGTAAAAAAAGCATTTATTCTTTAGGACATTTTCCATTTTCGAAATCTGTAGTAGTGCATTTTCAAATACAAATAATAAATCCGGATCATGTTATAATTTAAGAAAAAACTAGTATTAATTATTAACCGAAAATTCCTTACTAATTTTGTAAAAATTAAATTTTAAATGGTAGAAACATTAGAAGTCGAGATTTTGCAATGAGTAATGCACTAGCTGTAGTAAATTATTATTACGGATTTGTAATATATTTGGTATAAATATAAATAGAATGTGGGTTTAAAGAAGCAAATTCTAACGAATGATAATATTACGAGAATATCTGAGAACAATGATAAAATATCATAAGAAACATTCATAAGGGTATAATTTAGTAGCTTAAATAATTGCTATTGAGTAAATGTAATAGGCTATTAAGCTAGTGGCATAAATTTAAAAAAGCTTACGAAAATAGGTGAGGGTCTCAAAATTACGATATTATTTTGTAAAATAAAGTATTAATAAAGTATACTATTTACCAATAATATATAGAGAAAAATAGATGATACAATTAAACAATATAGATAGATATAAATCAAAAATGCGTATCCTTATTTGTAAACATTCTGTTTTTGGTGTTAAATATGATACATTTTACCCTTATTTTATTTAGGAAAATGAATGTTTTCAAGAAGCGTTACGATCAACGCAAAGGCAACTTTTAAAAGCAAATAGAGATAAAAGCTTCCTATTAGATCGATTATTACATTATGAAAAAGTTAATACATCTTTCAGTGAAAGTGACGGTGAAACGGATTCATCAGAAGATGAAATTACAAAAACCGAGCATTTGAAAAGGTAGACAAACCTTAATGTAAATTTAGCTTTAAATCTTTAATAGACATTTCATTTCTCATATTTTCCATTCAAGTATTTAAATTTATTCTTAAAATGACTTAATAATTATATTTCGAAAAGTATTATTATTTATTGCTAATATGTATTTTCAGAAAAAAATCAGATTATAATATTTCAAATGAAGTCTATGTATGTTCATCGCCTGCTTCTAAAATGTATAATTGCAATAAAAAAAAAAAGAACTTATCCAGATCCATGAAAACAATCAACACCATGTCTGTATGTATTTATTTTTCTTAAAATGTAATAATTTAGTCTGTACTTCTAAAAGAACGAATAAAATAGAATAAACCAATAATTGGTAATAGGAAATCGATTAAACGCAAAGAATGCAAAGTGTCAAGCAAATTTATTTCCGAATTTATTTTAAATATTATAAGAAAAGCTTTAATAACTCTAATAACTTTGATAACTTATGAAAAGTCTTGTAAAATATGATTGTTTAAAAAAAAGTATAAACAGAAGAATATCTATCATATTTACTGAATTTTTTTTCAAATATTTTAATACTTATAAATCCTTATAAATATGTATAATGATTATATATCATAAATGTTTTTGCATTTTAGATGGATGCAAACAATTCACTTTCTGGTACTTTAATATCGGATGGTCACATGACGCCGGAAGAAGTAGAAAGACATTTGGAGTCTCGTCAAAGCTACTTAGAATTAGTTCCTGAAAAAGCACCACCAACAGTACCAACAGAAATGTTCAGCAATGACGTATCTTTAGACAAGCTGGAATAGTGCCCTTAATTTATAATTCATGCGTTACTTTGTATAAAAGAAAAACCTCGTTTTAATTTATATTCAATTTAACAGCATTATGGTATTTAAGAAAATTAAATATACAATGACGAATGATCTAACAGATTTATGGCTATAGTCCGAATATAAATAAAAATTTTGATATTTTGTAAAATGGAATTAAAAATTTTGTACAAGATATTTGTGATATAAGAATTGTGTGAACCAAACAGACAAATATATAAAATTAAGAATTCATTGACTATTTATTAAATAATAAAATACATCTTTCAAACCACATCCAGGCCACATTGAACATAAAATTAAAACGTAAAAAGATCATTTAAGTAATTGGTGTTGTAACGTAAGATAAGTGTCGCGCGATGCCCCCCACCCATCCTCATATATCTGTTGAGTGGCTTGCGGCATGTGAGGCGGTTTGATTGCCTCATATGTCAAAATAACGATTCACGTCAAATCGTACTGAAGGTCACGGAGGAGGGCGGGACCCGAGGAGACGAGGGCGAGTCGCCCGAAAATGACAGCCCGCGAAACGAATTCGGAGCCAAAGGGATTTCCCCTTGATTTTCCAACTCTACCAGGGTGATGGTCGGTAACAGTCACCCGATGGGAGGGTCCTTAGCGAATTCAAAGGTGCCTCCCAATGAGAAACTACTTTCCTACGTCATAAGGTCGTAACTATCTCACGATTAAATTTCAAAATTTGAAATCGGATTATATATTTTTTTTCTTTTATTATATATTATTATCTTTGCATTAAATTGTTAAATTATAATTTATTATTATTATTGTTAGGATCTATTAATAAATAAACTCTGTTTGGTTTGTTTTTCTTTTTGTTTTATTACTGAATTCTATCTAAACCTTATATCCTACTGGTCGATTAATTATAATATTTTACATTTATTGATTTATTTTATAAATTTTATTCGGAATGTTCTTACGTCGGCGTTAAAAAATGCAACCTCACTGATAAAATATTAAAATATTTCGGTGCCCTTTAAACTTTAAATTCCTTCATCCCGTGAAATTGCACTTAAGTGTATAGGCACAAAAAGAAGAAACGAGATCATCGAGCACCAAGAGTGTGCGCTCGATGAATGTTCGCTTTCAGATGTATTTTTCTAGACATTCAAATTAAATGTAGCAATTTGAAACCTGTAGACGTAACAAAAAATTTTGGGAGCTCGTCCGAAATGTTATATTGTGTGATGAGCATTGATTAGAATTTTTTCTTTTTTCCTCCCTATCTATTTCTCTTTATATTTTTTTTATTTTTTTTTTTATTTTTTATAAGTTCACCTTTTCTTTATATTATATTTTTATCATGTATGTCCAATTGAGAATGCGTCTATCAACAATTAGTGAGGCCTTGTAACAGGCTTAGAAAAATTTGTAGAGGGTTTACAGTTTCCAGATAATAGTAAACTGTGAATGAAAAAGTATACAAATAAAAGAAGAAATTATTAAAATTTATTCATAAGATTTGATAAAGAGAACAAGCAGTAGGTACTGGTAGAAATAATTAAAATTAAACTCAAGAATTGTCATTAAAAATAAGCAGTAATACGATAATAGAAGAAAAAAATAAATTGAAGCATAAGACTTGTCGATAGGAACAAGCAGCAATAGCATAAAATAAAATGAAGTAATGATTAAAGCGTAAGACTTGTAAATAAGAAGTAATTAAAAATAAACATTATACATAAGACGTAAGGATAGTTCCAAGCATAGAATCCATTCGGAAAACCACGTGGATAAAATTTTATTACTTTTGAAAACGCCAGTGCAGGTGTATTGGCCATATTTTTTGTTTTTCAGTAAATCAAGTATATATTCAAAATTCACCCACATACTTTTTCAAGTTCTAAAGGATTATAAAACATTTTTTTCTCAAAGATTGATTTCGAAAAGAAAATATTTTTTTTAATTAACTTTTATTCATAGGCTTATATACTATTCTAGTTTCAAGTGTACATTATAATTAATTCAAATATATATGTACTTATTCAATCTTGATTTTTTAGTGTAATAACCCAAATAAGTAATCATCCAACTTACGGATTTCGTTGCTATTGATTTTTCTAAAAAAATGTTTTCGCCATTTTATTGTTTTTGTCAAACGTGTATGTTCCAAATGCTACTAAATGTCAGTTTAGTCAATTATGGAAATTCAGTACATTGTTACAAGTCTATACCATATTTGTAATGATCATAAATGCTTAACTCGATTATTTTTACCCTCGCTAGGCAATTGTCTAATTTTTGTTAACTACAATTTATAAAAATTAATAATACACATATACGGAATACTTGTTTCTTTGTATCTTTTCTATTTCACTAACCACACTGGATTATAAATATGAGAATAGCTAATTATCATCAATCATGATAAGTATGAGTTTGATGCAACTATGCGAATGTTAATATCTGCATAAATAATTGTAAATTTCAGAGTGTAAGGACATTCATTCCTATAATTAATTAAAAGTAAAAATAATATTGAGAATTATAAAAATGTTAAATTAAGATTAATGAATTCAAATTTTGACCAATAGGAAGTAAGGGAAATGACATCAAATGTAGTAGAAAATGATTTAAGTACAATTATTTTTATATGATATATATTTATTAAAATTACACTATATCACTTACTCTTATAATGTTATAATATAATAATTCATAATACATAATATAATAAATTTAATTTAAAGAAGTTGAAGTTAAAATAGCTACTCCTCTTTCGTAAAAACTATGTGGATCTTGACTAGGTGCTATATTTAGATCAATTGTAAACAGTAATTCTGTTCGAGTACTGTTCAAGTAAACTGGTAATGTAAGTTTATTTTGTGATTCGGTTGAAGGGATACGTACCCATCGTAACTTAGTAATATGTAAATCTGTCATAATTGTTGATGCTAAATATAATTGATTATTTTTACATTGTGCTCCTTGAAGTTTTAGGCCAGTTACTTCAAAACAGCAATCGTCAAATTGAGTATTTTCATTGGAAATAGAAACAACTAGTAGCAATTCTTCCAAAGACCAACTATTTGCTTGAGCAATACATTGTCTTGTTGCTGTTATATAAGCCTCTGGATTAAATAAACCTCCAAGCCAGACTCTGAAATTCTGTAATAAATTATATTTCTATTATTATTACTATTATCATTGGGATTATTTAGATACTTATTCACAAATACCGTTTTACAAATTAAATTATTAATTTAAGTTTTATAATATAATTTTAACAAACTATTTTAATTAAAATATAATTATGTTAATAAAAATTTGAACTGAAAAAATCAAGAAATTCTTAATATTTGTTTATTTATATTATTTGCAAAACATTGCATGATCGTATAATCATTGAAAATAAACATTTAGAAAATGAAAATTTTTTAAATATACTATGTATAACAGATTTGTCATCTAAAGTTATTCAATGTGTTTTTACACCCAAATTTTTGAAAAATTCATATCGAAAGATAAATACTCTTAATAATTGCAAGTAAAATATTTACTAGCAGTTAAATTAATTAAAATATTTGTAAAAAAAAAAAATTATTAAGTAACATACAAGTATAATAGATTCAACATATTTTTTTTCCTAATTTAAAAAAGTATATACTATTGTTTGATATACACCTTTAATTCTTTGGCTTTATCCTGCGAAACTAATTTTGAAACTTCTTGCAATTGTGCGACTCTTTGACTAAAATCTGTTACCCATTGAATAACAGTACATCCTCGTGGCACTGTGTATCGTCTCCAGCCAATGGGTAATATTCCTTTTATTAATTCAGATAAAATTATTCTATGGTAATTTGTTTGTTTTTTCTCGCCCTAAAAAAAAGAACAAATTCGTTTTTAATTCACCATTAAAAAACAATATTTTTTCAAAAGCACACTATTTTCAATTTACAAAAATTGTTATTATAAAAATAAAGTTTAACTTATAAGGTTTTTTAAAATTTATTTTAAACTTGATGAATAACATTAAATATCGATCAATTTATATAAATACAATTGAATTTAATTAAGTGTTATAATATAGATACGGGAATTTTTTTTCACTTACTGTATTTATTGTAAAATACAATAAATACCAGTATCAAATTCGCACAATTTACTTTGATATTTAATGTTTAAAATATCGGTATCAATTAATTACCGTAAATAAGATAAAGAAATACGGTGAAAACGTACACTAATTAATATGCGTTGGAATCATGTTTACAATTGAATTACTATTAAAACTAATATATTATCCGAAATCGATTTTAATACAATCTTAATAAAATTAATAGAATTACCTGACAAATCGAAACGACATCTTGCAAATCATGAATGACATCTTCTAATAACTTAGAACCACTTTTTACTTCTCTTTCAAAGTATCTGTACAGAGGATCTTTAATATTTTCCGATGTTCTTTTTAAAATCGATAAGCTTTTTGGCAATAACTGAAGCCACATGGACGCCGAACTATGCAGAGTTTTCATCCAAGATGGACGTCCATCAGATTCAGCTTCTGGATTAACGTCCAATGATTCATCATTGCTGTAGGCCAATTCATCTTCATCTTCGAGTTGCTGCATCTTTAATAATTTAGATACTAAATCTGTGCCTCTTGTGGTTAATAGGACTTTTTCAGCGTTATTTGGTAAACCGAGCCACGATGGCGTTTGTTTATCGGATAAAGACTCGATCCAGTTCAAAAAGTGATCCCTCCTCGTTCCGTCTGGCATGGTGATATGTCGCTGATTGCCAAGATTTCCATCGACATTTGCAACAAGTGCAAAATCAGTTTCGAACGATCGCGATATGAATAATTTTCTTAAGAAAGACATTAATAATCTTTGATCGAAGTCATTATCAATTTTTCCTCCGTAAATGCATTGCGACAATAGGGTAATCAATGCATCCCAAGGTATCTGAAAAGGGATTGCATAATGTGAAATCGAAGCGAGCGTGAACAATGAGTAAGGGAGAGTTTTACCTTTTCCGGAGGGAGATTCGTCCTGCCCATTGCTATAGATTCAATCCACGTATCCAGGGTATCGCATGCCACTCTCAAATCGCTTTCATTGAACTCGTAATACTTGGCCCAACCCAGGGGTACGTACCGCAACCGTTCCTGAACGATGGCGTGGAACCACGCCAATAGAAAATATAAGCGGGCCCTTTCGTTCGGTGGCTTCATCATGCGAGACGCCGGTATTGTGCTGAAAGTTCTCAATAAATTTGCTCTGATGCCGGGCGGTGGCTCGAATACGAATATTCGTCCGGCTCTGAGCAAATTGACCGGCACTTTCGAATTGATTTCCATTGTTAAAAATAACCTAAAGTTACGATGCGGCTGCAAACTGTGGAGTTTTTTCTCCAACTGCACGAGCCATTGCGGAGCCAAATGTACATTTTTTAAAATCACCCATCGACCAGCCTTCACGGCGATGTTAATGGCTCTGTCGGCTTGGCTGAATCCTTCTGCCGAACCAATTGCTATGCTCACAATAGGTTTCCCTAATTCCGATGCCAAGTCGTCTACTCTGCCCGATGCATCGTACCCCGGTACGGAACACAATAAGGCAGGGATCGATGATTTCAATTCATTTTCTACGACATTGGAAAATTCTAACTCAGTCTCGGCTGCACTCATAAATGTTTCTCCCAACACAGAAACAACGACCAATGATGCAGCTGCGATAACTCTATCCGGCCTAAAATAGTAACGAGCATGTATTATCGCAATAATAAATGTTAATAATACGTCGTTTTAAATAAGTCATGGCCAACAAAAATTGTGATAAAATGATAATAAAAACTGAACTAAAAAAAACTAGAGATTTCGAGAATGGCTAATTAAATCTGCGAATGACTTAGTTATGCCGACGCATGAAAATAAATTAATAAAACCAATGATTAAGTAAAGAAATGTCATAACATAGAAGAGGAATACTGAAAGCTAGAAAAGTTACCTTTTATAGATAGGCTTAATAATATTTTAAGTAAAATATAAAGTGAAATGAAGTTTAGAAATCTTGTAAGCATAATATTGACCCGCTAAACAAATTTGAGCGATATGATGTATAAAGTGGGTAGAAACTTTTTTATAAGAACTCGACGTAATGGAACATGGTAATAAAAAAAGCAATGTAAGAAAAATCTATCTGTTAATAAGGATAATGTTGAAAGAAGTAAGAGTATAACGGTAATATATTCAAAATAAATAGATTAAATAGAGAGAATAATATGTGTGTGTGTGTGTGTGTGTAAGGTGTTGCTTACGTTTCACATATACAAAAGGAATATACAAAAGGTATCGAATGCTCGTGTCTCAATTATTGTACACTTATATCTCTGAATAATGTTCTTACCTAAACGCTTGTATAACTAGAAGTTGATTCATTGCTGTTCCGATTGGTGAGCAAGGCTTTTCCTCGTTCCATAATTTTGGCACGCACGTCTCGGGGGTCGGTGATTGTAGCCACGTATTAAATTCAATATTATTGCTCACTATATCGGCGAGTTTATGAAATGCCGATAATCTCGTACTCAACCGCGTCAATGCTTCTTGTTGCTCGGAACTGAGATTAGGTATACTCGATATGCGCGTGTTTAGAACTCCTTCCTTACCGCGTAAAAAGAAAGCGAACTCATTGTCGTAAGCCACTCCGGAAACTATGCCCTTAAGGTGTATACGACACAAGAGTAAAGCGAAGGTAAGTCGGTCATTGTGCAACATCCCCCTAGCTACTCTTTCGTAGCAAACGGAAAATAAGTCATTCGTGATATAGAGTAAGCGTTGAACGTAATCCGTAACTCCAGACAGTTTGCCGTTTTTCGTTAAAACAGAAGTGAAAATATCTAAGAACATTTTTAACGAATACTGATACAGAAAATGTATTTGATTGAGGCTGTCCATCGTGAAGTAAATATTTGAACAAGCTTGAGACAATGGTAAATATTGCTGAGACACAGTCTCTATCTCCGCTATGACTTTATCCGTTTCTTCTACCTTTTTACTGATATCGGCTGCCTCTTGCTTAAGGGTTTCAAGGGTTGTAATGACAGAATCGTCGTCCAATATTTTTCCCTTGGCATCGTTAAGAGCTTGCAATAAAGATTTTTCAAGCTGCCGCAATCGTAAATGGAATTCCCCTTGTAATTTAAGTAAATCAGATCGCTTTTCGTCAATATCGGGACGTTCAGCTTTCAAAACTTGGTTCAAACATTGGCTTTGTAGAGAACTGCGAGTTACAGTGAAATTGACAAATGTAACTCGTGAACAAATGTCGGGGGGAAATTCAACGGTCGGATCTCTCGTTGACAGAAATATTACAAAAGATGGCGACAAGTCAATGTCTTGGTCGCCTAGCGTAATAAGTACTCGACCACCCGTACGTCTAAGTTCTCTATTTAATACAGGATTCAAAATGGGATCATAGTTTTCTACATCTTGTACCAATAATGGATTACCGAATCTTAACGCACTTTCCAAGTTTTTGCGGAACGAATCATCAAGGAAACTGGTCTTGGTGATCTTACGATCCTTGAATTCATTGATTAAGAACTCGGTCGCCTGTCCGGACGGATCTATAATTAACGGATATCTGTTAAAGCGTTTTAACATAATTGCATTCTCTGTGCAAAGTTCGTCTGCAGGCAATGCATTCGCCTGCCACCTGAGCCGCTCATCTGGATTCGATAAATATTCTGTTCTAGCTATATCTGGACGAAACTGAATATTCGCATTGTGCAAATGCTGACACCAGGTTGAAAATAAGTTTTGTCGATACTGAAAACATAAAAGCGAAGGGACAAGAATAATATTACAACTTAATCGATTAATTATTATTGTCATTACTATTATTTTATTAGACGCCAATAAAAATTAATATTTGTAACAATCAAATAGAGAAAACATTTCTAATGCACGTAAAATCCGACCGTTATAACTATATAGTATAAAACTAAAAAAAAATTGAAAAATTTCCTAACCAAGCAATGCTCTAGTATATTATATCTTCACCGTTTAGATTATTTTAAAATTGTTAAAATTATTCTAATAAGATTAATAATAAGATTTATTAAACTGTGTACATTTAGATTTATAGAAAATATATTCAGAATAAAAATAAATTACATCTGTATTAAATTTTTTTATTAGTAGAAAATATCGATTAATATGCAGTTAATGAGTAGTTCATGATTTCTCATTTAATATATATAAATTTAAATATACTCACGTGCTGATCGAAGTATCCTGCATATGCTAAAAAGGCTGACGATAATAATACGTCACCTATAATCGTTGACATTTGGCTTTGGAAAGTTTCACTAGTAGATTCCCACCTCTCTCTTTCAATAACCAAAGACTTTAGCAGAGCTATAGATCTATCGACTTTCCCTTGCACATTTTCCAGATCTGTTTTAATAGCTTGAGCCTGAGAAATCAGCTGGGCATACTCCTCTTTATACGATGCAATACTTAATTCTAATTGAGAAATTAAGTTTTTCACTTCTTCTCCTTTGTTTTTGTTAGTCTCTGCTTGTTGTTCCAAAGAATAAAGTTCCTCTCTTAAGGGTTCAACTCGTTTTAACATATCTGCGTATTCAATCTGTAAAAAGTATTTCAAAATTAAGTAATAAGTCATAATTTAACGAACAAAACTATTCTAAAACTCTTCGGTATCTCTAGTAGCTTGTGTATTTTACAGTAAAATATAAAAACAAAAATTTTTTTTACCTGAGCGATTGCCCATTTTACCATTGGGCCACAAGCCATACTTGCTCTGTTCACTTTTTCAAAGTTATATTCCGGGTTGCACAAATATCGACTCTTCATTTTTTCACGAACTTCATCTCTGAAAAATCATTTGAACAGTTTAAAAATGCTAAAGAAATGTACGACAAATTTATAGCGCACATTAAAAATTTATCAAAGAATAAGTCATACCGCTACCCCACCCCCCGCCCCTATGGGTTGTATGTCCCCTAAAGTTGCATGACCGTATCGATGGTAAGGGAGGCTTAAGCGAAAGAAATTAGGGCTTGTGATGCAATAATCCGTCTGAATGAAGGAGAAATGGAAAAGCACCGTATAAACAGATCTCTCCATGAATGCAGGGATCCTCCTTAACCTTGGGCTCTCCCATTAATGGAAGTGTGATTGGGGTATGGATAAAGGAGGACGGAGTCTTGGCTTATGCCAGGTGGACCGGTAGCTCAGCCCATTCATTCGATTACTCCTTAGAGGCCCGTTGGAGAAACAAAGGCAGTTTCTTGCTTCCTCAACTAAAAAGCAATCCACCATGGCGTTCGGGAGGAAGCGCAATGGTTGCCACATCGTTAAACCTAAGGTGTGTGTATCCGTGCACAGGGACTGGTCAGTCATAGGGTATCAGTGGTCGCAAGCGGTAACTCGGAGGAACTGGACGGATCCTCCGAGTATTCAGTCTTCCAACCACGTGCGGTCCTCTGTGGCGGAATACCTAATACTTCTCTAGTTAATCATGGGATACAAAAGACTTCACTTAATATAGTTTATTACCACGACACAGTACTGAGGGGCTACATCGGATCGAGTGGCCCCCAGGGTGGTGTCCTTTCTCCACTAATCTGGTCCCTAGTGGTGGACGAGCTGCTAGACCGATTCGACGAAGCGGGCTGTACGGCTTTTAGATATGCAGATGATATCCACATAATAGCAAGAGGTCGATTTTTTGATCCCCTTATGGGGATCATGCAAAGAGCTTTTAACCTTGTAGATGGATGGTGCTAAAATGTAAGACTCTAGGTTAACCCAGCCACGGCCGAGGTCTTCGGCCGAGGCTTACACCAGAAGGTACAAGTGGAACCGAAAATATAGGTTGACCCTGGGAGGGCGTAGACTGCAACTCATGGATCAGGTAAAATATCTGGTGGTCCTTCTGAACAACGAAAGCAGCTAGGAGAGTTACTTGAATTATGTTAGCGGGAGGATTTTGGCTAGTCTGCAGCAACTGAAAAGACTCCTAGAGCGGAACTGGGGTCTTAGCCCGGCAATACTGAATGGATTTATAAGGCTGTTCTCAAGCCAAAACTGACCTAGGGTCGGTATTCTGGTGGAGGAGAGCGGCTTCTGCTATTTCCAAAGTAGTCTTAGAGAGATTTAAGAGCCTTGTGGTTAGAGGCATCTCTAGCCCTATCAGATCAAAACCAAAATTGGTCCTGGGTATGATTCTTAGCGTTGAGCCGTTCAAGGTGACACTAAATGCCGCGGCAACGCAGGCCATAGTCGGAGTCATGAGGTCATTGGAGGGAGGGGAATCAGAGGCTTCTCAGGCCTCCCTGAGGGACTGGAGAGAAGAGGCGCGCTGATGATGCACTCGGACTTCAATCCCATTTCCTCTTCGTCGAGAAATACCGAGTTAGCATTTCTCCGCGTGGGGCGTGGGATGTTAAAACAGGGCAGGTGCCTACCGCTGGACGGGTCTGGTGAACAGATGGATCTAGGGGCAGACTTGGATGGAATACCGCTTGGCGCATACGCCACAGTATATCAGGCCGAGTTAATGGCAATACGATGGGCGGTGAATGCTGCGATCGAGTGGCCTCGCTGCCCACGGATGCTCATCTGCTCGGACGACAAGAGTGCCTTGATGGCGCTTGATAACTATAAAACAAGGTCGAGACTGGTATGGGACTGCTATCAGGTCCTGAACTGGCTAGCAACCAGGTCTAGGTTGAAACTGACATGGGTGCCTGCCATCAGTGATTTTAATGAAAACATGATGGTGGACGACCTATCGAAGAAGGCTGTTAATAGTATCTTTATACGACCGGAGCCGGCAGTCGGATTGTGTCGGAGCCGCATCAGTGTAGTGCTGTGGTACTGGCTGAACCTGGGAAGAGGTAGTCACACGTGACAATACTAAGGTCATTGTGACTGCACAGAATGCATCGAGCTGGACCAAGGTTATCCAGTGGCTCGGCAGAAGCTGGGCTAAGAGGGTGGTAGAGATCCTCACGCGACAAGGCACCCGCAGATCACATAAATATAGGGTCGGGCTGGTGCCAAGCCTGATGTTTAGATATGGCTGCGGGGTAGAGAAGACACCTAAACACCTCCTGTGCAGCTGCCCGTCACTGCTCGATAAAACTGCTGTTCGAGGTTCCCGTTTTATAGCCCGAGGAGGTGCAGTCTGGACTCATTCCTGAGATTCTTAGTCTGGGGCGAGGGGAGTGACAAAGAGCGTAAAGCAGGCTAGGGACGCCAAGCGGAGTACCCATGCATTCGGGGGTTTTGTTGAGATCGCAAAGCCCACTCGCGTTATAAAATAATATTATAATAATAAGTCATACTCACGTTATGTTTTCAGTACTAAAATTAGAAACTATAGTATTGATAAAATTATCTCTCATAATAACAGCACGAATAGATTTCCAATCGCTTGCATTTTCCCCTAATAATAGACATATCGATTCAAGTGCAACTTTAACGATTGCTGGAGGATTAGCCATTGATCTAACTTCAACTAAATGTTGCTTCTTTATTGATTTTACAGCTGAAAACGACGAATAATAATTTTTTTAACATTATTTAATATATTTATACTATGAGTAAGATTTATTGGCATTAATAATGAAGTTCTTCGATGTAGTAAAATTCTATCCCAATTAGGTATTTTTATATTGAACGATAACTTTTTTTTTAATCAATTCAAAACCTTATAAACTTCAAAAAGAAATCAAAAGCCTTACAGTAAAGTTGTATAAAAATTTTTTAAAAAGATATTTTAATCAAATACAATCAAAAACCATAAATTTTTAATTGTATTTTGCAAATTTATATGTAATATATAGTTTAAAAAATTTAAACAATATCGGTAAAAGATAAAACGAAGCATTTATAACAAACCCGACATTTCTCAACTACTTTAACTTTTTACCAATAAATGTGCGCGTCAAGGTAATACGTTTGCAATGTTGTAGATAAAAGATACAGACCATTTTGAGCATCGATAACAGCTGGTTCAACTTGGGCAAGATCTGCCATTACATCATCTCGTTTTTGATGAATTGCAACTGTTTGTATAGATAATTGATGTTGAATTTCCTGACTTTGCACTTTTTTCTTTTCAGCCTCTTGTTGGTCTTTTACCATTTGCCTTAATTTTGCATTAGCGGCTTCATTCTTTGCTTGAAGCTCCTGCAATTTATTATGAAAAAAAGTTACTTAATTTAAAAATCTGTTTTTAACGAACAAATAATATGTAAAATCAAAAATATCAATAGCTTTGCATGCTTTATTATATTATATCTACATAAATTCATTTTCACGTATGCATTACTTACTTTCGATTTAACAGCAAGACTCTTTTGCATTTCCTCCACTTGTTCGACTGTTTCAGCAATTTTGTTAAGTCCCACATTGAGATGCAACTGCTGCTCTTCTAAATCACTGCGCTTCTCTTGGTATAATTTAACAAAATGATTTATAAAGTCTAAATAATGTCGTGGAGTTATAGACATCGTTCGACAGCCTCTTTTTATTAATCTGGTGTTAGCTTTGTGTAGTGTCTGATGAGCATAAACACATGCATTAATCACAGCATCACGATGTGTTGTTTGACCGACGAGAATTGAACACAACGATGGGAAATAATCTGGACATTTCCAATTCGGATTATCCAAGTCGATTTGTCGGGTAAATTCTTTTCCAACTTGGAATAATGCATTGTCAGACCAATCCCCAAACCAATTGAGCACACATCGATTGAACAGTGCAGGTGACGTGGCAGCTCTATTCTTTAATTCGTCTGTGCTAGGATTCATGGTGAAAACTACATGTAGGTTCTTCATTACTTGTCCTGTAAACCACTTGTACAATTCTTCGTTCGAGTCGAGCATTAAACCTTCTCTTTGTGCTCCTTCCTTGCATTGTGTCATTAACGTTGTGTATTCGTCTCCTTCGAAAAGTCCAGGAACCTCCCCGTTGGCCAATAAAGTATTCATTCGCTCTAAAAAGCTAGAATCTAAGACATTCGATTCATCGAGAATAAAAGCGATTTTTTCATCCTTACACCCAGATCTACGAAGAACTTGACGTAAATCTTCGTCGAAATCTTCCGCTGTATATTTATTGTGTACCTAAGCAAAATTTTAGAAGATTAATTTCTGGTTCGAGTATTAATATTAATTAAGATGCGTGAAAAAATATCAGGGTACTTTTAATTAATTTCTACAAACATTTTAACTTTTGATGAAAAAGTAGTTTGTGCGTTTAGTCATAAGTTAAAATAGTGGCAGTTATAAATGTACATAAAAGAGATGTATTTATTAATCCGGTATTTTGAAACATAACATTTATGCGACATGCTGCTCTAGTGTAAAATATAGATTAAATTACAAAATGCAAATAAATAGCCTTTGTTACTAAAAGAGGACTTACTTTTATTTGAAATACCGATAGGCCATTCATCCATGCTACAAATCGCGATAAGGTAGTCTTTCCAGCACCTGACACACCAATAAGCAGAAGATGGCCTTGTGGCTGCCTGAAAATTCTATCAATACGTAGCACATGCTCGAGAACTTCGTCAAAAAGTACTAATGGGACATCCAATTCTTCTTCGTAGAAGACTTTCAATCTAGCTCTGACGTAATCGCGTAGCTCTTGTCTGCTTACTGGAACGTAATCTTTAGAAAGCCAATTACTGTACAATATTGGCCGGGCCAAGGAACTCTCCTTACTAATGCTCGGGAAGTGTTTCAAAGCAACGATGTCAATAGTCTTATTGGTCCAGAGACGTTCGGAATCCTCGACTAATCGATCTTGGAAAAGACGTAGAGCTTCGTGGGCCCACAAACGTACCAAGCCTTCTATCGATAAATTATCAAGAGGTCTGATCGCCTCGCATATACCTCGAACCCAACGAGTCATCTCACGAGGAGAATAAACGTAGTGTGGCTGCATATCCTGAGTGAATCGTTCTTGTGACGTTAAATAAAATTCGACCATTGCATTTGTCAGCGGCTCTGCGTAACCTCTTAACGAGGGAATTAATCTCAGCATTGCTCGGATAAACGTTCCATAAATTTGCTTCAATGAAACTTCTCCGGGATAATCAACGTATATCACTGGAACGTGTCGTAAGAACCTGTAGCTTAGAGGCTTGCGACCCGGATCTGTGGGTGGATTACAGGCTCCGACGAATTGAATGCGTTCTGTTGAAATCCACGTCTGGTCCGTTGTACGGAAGAATCCTTTATGCTCAACGAGTTGTCGCAGGAAAGAAATAACTCGTTGAGTGCCGTACGCATCCATTTCGGGTAAATTGATCTCGTCGCAGAATAAAACCAGCCATTTTCCAAGCTGTACTGGTGACAGCACCACCCCGTTCGGAGTTTTACGATATTCGCAATAGTGATCGAATGTTTTTAACAATAGCTCTGGTGTGGTTGCCGATGAAAAATTTAAGCCCACGATTTCCATATCCGGCAAGGCTCTTAATGCAGAAAATAGAGTCATGGTTTTTCCTGATCCAGGTGGGCCACAAAGAACTGGAAGAAATCCAAGTTATGCGTATACAACAAAAAGCACGTACGAAAAATACAGGTTAGCGAATAAGTTAAAAGTCAATATACAATTGAAGGAAATATTTTTCAACTTTAATGTAATTTAATTTAAAAACATTTGTCATCGTAGGTTATTAAAATATGATCCTTCTATCATATAAAAACAGAAATTATAATTTTTTCTAACTAATTACGAAAAACATGAAATGTATAATAAACATCTCTTGATAAGTAAATTGAATAAATGAATATATTAATTTTATTACCCAGAGGTTTATGTTCAGCCAGCCACGTGTACAGAAGACTCTCGTGTCTTACTGTATCTAAAGTTGGTACAACAACATCGGGACAAGCGACTTTATGAGTTTCCACTTCTATTTGTGGCACTTTGTTACTCCACGGCTGCCATTCGCCATGAATATCAACTTTAAAATCAATTATTGGTATATTGGTTTGCGGCGGCAATGGTATCGTCGTGATGGATCTGATAAAATCTCCAAAATCAGATCTGGCTTTTAATTTAGCATCACCCGTGAAACTCCACAGTATTGCGTAAATAAGGGATTTCGTAACGTATCGATCTAATTGCTCATTTGATAGAGGAAAATCAATGTGAGAATGATTGTATTGCAATATATTTCTAAGCGATTGATTCAACATAGAAAATAGTGCATTCAAAGCCCGCAATCTAGTAAAGTCCATGATATGTTCTTGTTTTGAAGCATATTCTAAACACTTGACTACCAAGCCATCTGGTGAGAAATAAGTTTGCAATACGCTGGCACTATCTCGTTGCACAGACAGCGACGGGGATAATGTATCATCTTTCTCTAGTTTTTTAACTATATTGTCCTCTTCGCCATCATCCAGAGGTATATTTTTTAGTCGAAGCATATAATTATCAAAAATCATTTCAGTCGACAAAACATCCTCGGAAAACCAAACCATGCCGCAACGAGAAACCGTAGCCAATGTTGCATATTTTAGATCTTGAACTTCAAACATTACTCTAACATTCGGAGGAAGACTCAATCGTTCTCCATTTGGCAACGTGAGCAATTTATTATCATCTAAGACGGAATTCAAGTTCTCAACCCATTCTGGATCGACGTCGCCATCAAATATTATCCATTGGCGTTTATTGATTTCTCCTCGAACGTTATCAATAATTTTTCGTAAAATATGCGTAAATAGACCATCTGTCCACTCTCGAGTATTTGGATCCAAAACCCCGTACAGGGTTTCCTTACTTATTGCTTTAGGATCGATCACATGGGCCACGCCCTCAATACCTTCAAATCTCTCTAAGGCCTTTAATAAAACTTTCCATGCACTAGTTTTTCCAGATCCACTAGGTCCGACCATCATCAAACCATGATTTAAATTACAAATTTGATAAAGTTGCAAAACCTGTAGTATGAATTGTATAGTTAAATGGAGCAATTTTACTCGGAAAAATATTATACAACAAAATCCCTAAAACTATTTTGAATATATATATATATATATATATACCTTTTCTTGCCAAGTTCCACCATGTTCGTGTCCTTCACCACAAACCAAGTATTCATCGGCACAAACTCTTTTAATTTCAGTCTTCAAACCTATAAGTACAATGAATCACCAGTATAACAAATATTCATAACATTTCTCACTGTCTTTTTTACAAATACATCGTTGATACGTCGAATAAAATAATTAAACTCCATTTACCTGTCATTTCAGCCCTAGTATAATTAGCTTTGGGAAAGACGTCACTGAGTAGACTAAACAATAATGGTATATCTTCTGCAACTAGTTTAGGAACCATTGTTTCACACACTGACTGTATAAGTATTTCTTGTTCAGGTAAGAATTCGGCAATTGAAGTCTCAACGATAGTTTTTTCCCCACGCGTTTGCATACCTTCTTTTATCCTCTGAATACGATCTCGCTTTACATTACCAGCAGATATTAAAACAGATTTTAAGGCTCGCAAGCCGAAGTCATAATGTGATTGATTAGAAAGTTGTTCATCGCACAATCTAAATATTTGACAAATTATTAAATGCATATTTTAGACGTTTTATGAAGAATTTTTTCAATTATCGTTGTATATCAAGTTTTTTTAATTTAATACATTGAAAATTCTGCCGTTTGTTGCTTTTTAAAATTAATTTAGTCATTCGTAAAGCTATGCGGATCCAGATTATTCTTTATTATCCAAATTAGTACATTCAATTTTACGGTTTAAAAGTCTATTTAAAGCCAACAGTATAGTATAGAATTTGCTTAAATGGATGTCGAAAAAAAATTCGTAAATGAATGTAATTTTTTAAAAACAGTATTAGCATATTAAAAAAAGAGCTTCACATAATAGGGAATTCAGTCGATAAGATTTCCGTAAATAAACTTTTTATCGGTAGGATTTACATTCAATAACGAGAATCCCTCTAATCTTTGTTCATTTATCGAATACTAGATTTTTCGCTATTTTTTTTGTTGCTTCAAAATTGTCTGTCATATACAACTTCTAATAATGAGATATACGTTTTTTGCAGTTTTAAATTATATATTTATTAACAGGATTCTATAACGATGCGTAACAACTCTGAACAAATATCTGACCCTACCGCGAATGGTATATGGCTCGTCCTTTTGTAAAAATTACTTTACTTTTAAAAATGGGGTAATTGAGAATGGGTAATACCTGAAAAATGGAACTATTTTACAAGCCAGTATTTCAGCAGATCGGAATCCTTGACTAAATAGCATCACTTCGGCTATAAGTTGCCGATCTGGTGTTGTCATGGCTAGTGATCTGAACAGTTTTTTGAGATTGTCCGGTAAATTTGATCTACCGGCGTAGCCTGGATTCATCGTAATGAAAATAGCCATGTCGGTCGCAACTTTTATTTGCTTGCCAACTAATTCTACACATAATGCTTCATCCTTTCGTCCCTCAATCTGGCTTTTTAAGGCTTCCTGAATAGTTTGGACTTGTTGAGAAACTGCTGATAGCATGCGCTCTTCTAATCTATTGAACTCATCAAAGCAACCCCATGCTCCTACTTGGCACAAGCCAACAAATATTCGACCCATCGCCTGGAATAATTAAGTACTATAAAATACATCTTCGGGCGTAACATTGCAAGTGCATTAAATTTAATTTCTTAATCTTGTTCATTGAAATGAAATCTATAAGATTTATGAAATTCTCAGTAAAGGAAAAATATTTACCTGAAAATCAAAAGTTTCATCGCAATTAAACACAAGCACGAAACGTCCCAATTGGTGGCCCAATGCTTTGACCGATTCGGTTTTGCCAGTGCCTGCTGGTCCAAATGGCGATCCACCCAATCGAGACTCCAGTGCCTGTGTCATGGTCAAATAGCACCTATCGGTCAATGGGGTCTGTACAAGCCTGTCTTGCACTCCCAAGTATTCGAACCCATAATAAAACTTTGCATTGGCCATATGTATTGTTAATTGTTGCAGAACGTCCGTCTGTCTAGGATCAAAATAGAATCTCATTTCACACAACCATTCGAAAGCCTTCGGGCTGGAAACGTTGTTGTGAATTAGTCTTCTAGTGACTGTACGCTTATGAACAAATTCATTAATCAAATGCTCGAGCTTCTTTCTTCTTAACGGTGGCTGCTCCTGCAGCACGGAATCAGCCAGAATATTTAAAGTGCTTTCAACGTGCTGGAGAACTTTCTCCAGGGGATTAGCTTTTGAATTGTCCTGAGGTACTTGTAATGCATTTTCAATATCCTCCGACCACAGTATCTGCGCTGCTAATATTATAATTTGGGCTGGGTATTTGTCACACCAACTCATTAATGCCTGTGAATTGATGTTATCATCTTTAAAATTTTTAATTTCTTGTACTGCATTTGTTAGACTGGAAGCAAGCGTAACTCGCATCTCTTTTTCTACAAGCGTTAGCCATTCGTTAATTTTAGGATAAGTTATAGTGGATACTGGATTTTGGAATGTAACTTCTTCTCCCTCCCTTGAAGCTATACCAGTTATTAGGGTATTATCTTCGTTAAGTAAAATTGAAGCGACTCCGGCGAACATTTTTTTAAAATGCTTCTGGAGCCTTGAAACATTTTTGCTGTTTCCAATTATTTCTAATAAATCCTCATCTCCAACGAAGTAAAACCGTGGAAATGAAGTTCTTTCCCTTTCTAAATATTCTCCTAAAGCCTTTTGTATTTTTCCAAGAAGATCGGCAAGACGTTCGAGAGATCGTTGAACACCAGGGATATTTAGTATGTCCATTACCTTTGGAGATTTAGATACTTTTACCATTAAGCCAAGGAAGTCAGAACTAATACTTTGAAATCGTGACGTCTCTACGGGTAGCAGAGTTTTGATGTCGGCGCTGCTAGAAAATATACCATCTAAATAAACCCATCGTCGCTGAACATCTATCCAAATATCAAAAAGAGAATTAATTCGGTTTAGTTTTTCTTCCCAAGTTAGCGCTTCTTCTTCAAATACTTTATAGTAAGGTGATAACTTCATTGCTGCAACTGAGTTGATATGTTCTTTAACTCTATTAAATATATCGTCCCAACCTCGTATCAATCGACATTTGCTTTGATAATTTATCAAATCTAATTCATAATTTTGCCAAGATTCGCGAACTTGTTTCAAAAATTCTTCCAAAGCCATTTCTCCTTGTGCAACAAGAATAATATCTTTAACGATGCCTTCATTTTTTTGTAAATTAACATCCCATACCTGACCCAACGTAAGTTCACTTAGTATCCAATTAACTCTTAATTGTTTCATTAGTAATTTCCAATGCCGTTCTTTCAAGGCATCTGATTTCAGTTCAACAATTAGCATATTAACTTTAGTATAATTGTGCAACATTTTTTTAACATATTCATATGAAGAATATTGCCTTAATCTTGCAGGTAACTCTTTTAATTGCGTTAACATAGTGTCTAATTGCAAACGAAGCTTTCTCGGTTGTACGGACAGCCACGGTTTTTCTCGAGTTTCATCAATTTGCGTCCAAATTTTAGATAATTCGGACCAAACTCCTTTCAAATCTTGGAGCTCTTCAAATACAACTTGCATTCGATCTTCGTTGATGGATGTAATTCCAGGCTCCAAAAGTTCTAAGGCTTCTTTGGCCTTAGTCACATTGTCTCGTTCTTCTTTTAGACGTGTGAATTTGTTTTCAAATAGTTGAAGCTGCTGTAATGCATCATCTGGTCGCAAATGTCCTTCAACGGGCTTCCCTTGTTCCCAATCGTGAAGAAAATCTGAAGTTCTACCTTCAATTGCTTTATCTTCGGTAACAATTTTCAACTGTAACGATGCTACCTGACTTTGGATGTACGTGTCTTTTTTTGTTATGATTTCATTGAAAGATCCCCACTCACCTTCGATATTACCAACATTTAACCAATTTGACGGAAATTGAAATCTTTGACATTCAAGAATTCTTTGCCCATCTCTGTATATATCCACCTGCTTTTCCCAAGCCTTCATTTTTCTTTTAAGTAATTGCACATAAGTTATAAAGCTAACAGCATCGGAGGTACTTGCCGCTTCAATAGAATGTTGCTCAAGGTCATGTCTTGATCTTGAAACTTGCACATGGAAACTCACCATTTCATTTCCAAGCAATGTTCCAAATTTACCTAAAGTTTCTTTATGCCAAGAGTCATATTTTAATGAAACTTTACTTTGAACTTTTGCAAAGTCAATAATTACTGAACCAAATTCTTTTCTTGTATCGGATGTATCAAAAGTTGTACGTGTTTTTTTAATATCATTTAAGCACTTCATCCATAATGTTATATCTTCACCTAATTTTCCGTATAGGTTTTCTGGCTGGAGATCCCATAATGATTGATATCTCAGCCACTGATCTACGTATAACATAATTTCTTGCATTTTAAATTCAATTGCTTCATAAGCAGCTTCAAGCGAAGTTTTCCCCGAAGGTAATTTGGTCAGTAAATTTCGGTATGTACAAGATTCTAGTTTATCTATACCAACTTGATATCGGGAACTTTGAAGACGAATCTGAAAGCATAATGCAACATTGATAGAAATGACGAAAAATGTACATTAGAGTAATAATTAATTTTATTAAATTAAATCATACAAGTTTGTTTACTAAATTTATCTACTACAGTACCATGAAAGTTCTTTTACATCAGAAAACATTCATATTGTGATTACAATAAAAAACACACATACAAACGCATATATATATATATATGCTTTATATAGTAATATACAAAATATGTGCATATGTACTAACTTGTGAGGTCACAATAGCCTGCCATGAGAACAACTGCTGCATTATTTGAAATCTAGCGTCTTCGATGCTTGGATATAAATACATAGTCTGATTGGTGATTCGAACCTCGTGTAATTGATTGTGTATTTTTGGATCACCACCTAATTTATGAGTTGGTTGAGTAGGAGCATCAGTATCCATACTAAAGTCTACATCCTTTTTACGTCCCATAAGTGCATCTGTCCAAGCTTTTATTCCTGCTTCAAGTCTAAAAGCTAAATTTTTTTCAACTTCTTCATCTAAACGAGATACGTAAATATCCAGGTTTGAAAAATTTTTTAACGACAATTCATCAACAGATTTTTGTATTTTGGTTAATATATCAGAAAATGTATTAGCAGAATAGGGGCACGTTTCTAATGATCTCACATCAACATCTAGTTGTTCTTCCACTACTAGAAGATCTTCAACTTTTTCTTGAAATGATAAAACAACATCTGATAGCCTTTGAACGTATGAATCTAATTTATAACTTTCCCAAATTAAGGTTATTCCCTATAAAATTATAAAAAAATTGAAATTAAACAATAATATTATATCATGCGCTACGAAATACAATTAATTTACTCACTTCCGATATTAAAACCAATACACCATTTCGCAATCCAGCTATTAATGGAATGATATTTGATTTATCTTCAATCTATTAGAAACAAATATATTAAAATTATAAAAAATATATATTATAATGTACAGCGTTTATCCGAACCGAAAAATATATAAGCGAGAGAGAATGGAGAAGATAATATAAAAATTTTTTTATAAAAAGCTCGGCTCGGTACATAGCCAAAAGTTCGGATAAGAAATGTAGAATTAAGATAAGAAATATTTAAAAAAAAAATTAGTGTAGTTAATGGAAATCGAAAAGAAAAGAAAAAAACCTAACTATAACGATTGAAAGAAAACAAAACATAAAAACAATGAAAGTTCTCACAAGTCAAAAGATACAATAATAATAATTATTATTACTATGAGTTCCTTTCGTATCCGACATAAATATATTTATAATTGAAGATTTCGGTAAATTTTATTGTCACATGATTACATATAAATATAATATTTTTTGTTTTATACCTTTTCTAATGTCCTTTCATAAGTTCTAATACTTTCAATTAGGCTTATTGCAAATGGATAAAGTAAATTAGCTTGATGAGCTTTATTCACTATCGTGATAGGAACACGAAATCCTAGATTTCTTAAATTTCTAACTTCTTTGGAAAGCGTGATAATTTCAGGCAAAAAATTAACTTTTAATTTTAATATATTTCCGCGGCCAACTCGTGATCTCACACTTTCTATTGTAAAAATACGCCCCGTAACACCAATATTACGCGTTTGTACTTTTCTAGACCAATCATCGAAAATTTCTTGAGTTGACAATTTTAATCGGAAACTATCACCATCAGCTTTCAGTTTTTGTCCTTCAATATGATTTTCCCAACCTTTACCTAAAATAATTATAGTATAATTAAAATGAGGATATTATTTAAAAAAAAACATAGTCTTGCTCATTAATAATAAATATTGTTAAATTTGTTATGAAATTACAAGTGAGTGTGTTTAATAAACAAGATTAAAACATTTTTTTTTTAGAAATTTACAAAAAAAATAAACATGATAATATACCTAAAACATCTTCAACGCGTTTCAAATACATAGTTAGTTGAAAATCAATTTGTTTAACCCAAATAATTGAACCAGCAATCGGAGGAAGGTCTCTTATCATACTCATTTTACAACATTTACTCTGGCCATACTGAACCTATGAACCAAGTTAAATTTAAAATTATAATTAAGAAAGAAATCGACTTTTGTAAAATATAAAAATCAATGTTTTTTTTAAATATACCTTAAATTTTTCGTGTAAAGTTTCGATGTCATCTTTTACTCTTTGTATTAATTGAGTTTGATATTCCCTAATTGCCCCTCTAATATGCGGTCTTACAAATAATGCATTAAAGCGAGAAAAGATTCTGAACATTTCGTTAGCATTTTTCGCTGTTCCTAATTGATCTCGAAGGTGAGCTGTTATTCGAGCTTCGACCCTCTCTATACGTTCTTCGTATCTGTTTACCGCAGCTTCCCATGACTCTAAGCCTTCTCTAGTAATGTC